>CM076577.1:1211610679-1212210679 GCA_034641835.2 Pinus albicaulis
AAACAACTCTTCCAATGCCAATAAATGTGTGTCTTAAGATGTTTATGAGGATTTAATAAAAAATTCAAACCCTACTTCCTTGCTCAAGACATGATTGCTTAGGGTTTGTAAATTGGTTTTTTGTGGCCATCACTCCCTCACCTTTTGATTCCCTCACTGCTTTTCTAGTTTCATCAAACCATTTCCCTATCCCCCATATCCCTAAATTCATTCACCCCTATCCCAATTCCCATTATCCCAAATCCTAGCTACAAAATTCCCAAACCCCAATTTCTATCCCAAAATCCTAGAAACTGTCCCTAAAACCCTTCAATTCCCCAAATTCCAATTGGCAACATTCCCAAAATCCCTCTTACCCTCTCCCTTCATAGTCCCTCACACATTTTCATACACTTGGCAGCAAAAAACCAAAGACACCTAAAACTCTTCATACTCATCTAAGACAACACAAACTTTGGAAAACATGGAGTCAGATTCCTCCTATGACCGAGATGAAGAAACACACAGTGACTCTCCAACCGAATTGCATGCACCAAGGAGACCTCACAAGAGTGGTAAACATGTACGGGAAGAGCCTACTTCACTTGCCGAGCTGCAGGCCTGCCCTCTTGCTATCACATGTTTTCAACAACAATCTTGTTATCAATTTTGTGAGATGGTTGCTAGAGTCCAGTACCATCATGAGTTGGCCAGATTGTTTGTGCTTCATCTACATAATGGCCAAGTCACTCTTGCAGGTGTGACATTCACCTTGACACCAGAGTCTATCTCTCTAGCAACCAGCATTCCAAATGTCGGAGAGTAGTGGAATAAAAGGCAGCAAATTGACAGGGAACACTATGAGCCATACATCAAGCCTGGTTTTTTGAGACAAATCAGCAGATTTTTTCCCTTTCGGTACCTGAAAAACTCATATGCTCCTTTGATGAAACTCATAATCAGATATTTCAGCTGTGAGGGCTGGTTTTATTGCCTATATGCCTATCACATCAGATTGCTGATGCATTTTACCAGGGTGAGAATGATGAACCTCCCCTACTTCATGTGCCGAATCATTGAGAAGATGACCACCCTAGTGCAAAAGAAAACTCCTCAGCAGCAATATAACAGTATATATCATTTTGCACTCATCAAAATTGTGGTTATGCATCAGCTTGGTTTGCAGGACATTTCGTGGGAGGATTTCATTTCTCATGAGTTCTTCACAGCTCCTCAGGTACCTCCGGAATCTTTCCATGAGACGGGTGGACCTTCACATCAGCAGGAGGTTCATGAGACACGGACCGCTAGTGTGCCAGTGTTTGTCACCTATCAAAAGGGCACTAGAAGGTTGTTTGCAGCAGCCAAGCGAGTATTATCTCCACCCAGGGTGGAAGGGGTATCGCTTCCTCCAATGCCAATGTAGGTGGCCAGACAAGGAAAAGTGATTCATTATACTATTTATGCCTTCCAGAGAGCAAAGAGACATATTTTATTCTCATTCAGGAGGATGACACTGATTTGGGCTCACCAAGCTCAAAGCTTAGAGAGATCATTCGGGAGAAACATGCAGAGATTAATACTTTGTCCCTAAAACTACAAAGAGCCAAGTGGATAATCAAATACCTTGAGCAAAGAAACAAGCAGCTAGAGGATCAACAAACCATTATGGAGCTGCAAAACATACGTGAGAACCGGCAAGCTGCCAAAAGGAGAAAAACCAAGATGACATCACTTGAGCAAGAAATTGAAGCTGATCGTGAAACTTGGATTGAAAGAGTAAATATGCATTTGGAAAATCTGTTGGAGAAGGCCAACAAAGAGAAAAACATGTTGAGGCATATGGATAATCATTATTGGGTGAGAAACCATGTGTGCAAAGCAAGAATCAAAATCTTGAAGGCCAAGTTGAAGAAGGCGTCGAGGAGGCGAAAAGAGCATGATAAACTTCAAATATTGGTTAAGGCTTCCTTGGCCCAACATAGCACTTGATGAAGAACACTCAGCCCAAATTTCAAAAAATTTGGGACATCTTTTGCATTTTTAAAATTTTTTGCCTAAAAAACAGACTTTTCTGCTCTATGCGTCGTGCCCCTTGGCGCTCGCTTTTGATGGGAGACTCCTTTTGATGAAAACTTAGCATTTTTGGATTTTTCAGGGAAAAATATGCATGCCTACCAATGGCCAATAAATTTTTACAGGTTTTGGGCTTCCAAAAAGGTCAAAAACACCCCAAAAATGAACTTTCTGCCCCTTCTGTGACACACAGGAAGAAGTCTTGGGAGAACTCAGTTTTGGAGGGGAA
This sequence comes from Pinus albicaulis, assembly GCA_034641835.2. Taxonomy (NCBI): domain Eukaryota; kingdom Viridiplantae; phylum Streptophyta; class Pinopsida; order Pinales; family Pinaceae; genus Pinus; species Pinus albicaulis. The sequence goes on from CM076577.1 coordinate 1,211,612,964, forward strand.
AATGGAAGCCAAATTCAAAAATTCCACATGTGTTGGAAAGTAGATAGGCAGAAATTTCCAACAAGCCTACTTGGAGAAAATTTGGACACCGGGAAGGCATCCAAAATCAGCCGCAAACAGGTGCGACGCATAGGGAAATCAGGCGCGGCGCATTGGAGGATTTTACTCATTTTTGGTCAAAGACTCTGTTTTTCGCCTAGTTTTTTTTACAGTTTGAATTTTTCCTTCTAGTTTTCAAACTCATGATTTAATTAAATATAAGATGATGGATTTTGATGTAATTTTTCTAAATTTTCACTCATAGAGGTAGATTCATCCATCAAAAGGTAATTTTCAACTGAATGAATCAATTTCCTAGTTTTTAGAGGCAAGCTCTTCCACTGCCTACTTTCTAGTTCTCAGTTTAGATTTTGTTGGAACAACTCCTAAAATTATGAGCTCGACCCCTAGAGGCTGGGATGAGTTATTTTTTTTCTATATCTTGTGGTTTTTCAGTCATTAGCATGGTTGGAATTTTGGGAATGCTTTGAGCATCATTGTACATTCATCTCTGCAGTTTGGCAAAGGAATAGACCAGGGTTTGCAGCACTCTATGGGATTCATGTGGCATTTGGCTTTGATAGTGTGTTTCTCTCTGTAAATTTAAGTCTACTGGTGTTTTATGTATACCATTTTCTCTCTTATTTCGTCTTAACTTAAACAAACAAGGATAAAGGTAGAATTCATTAAAGTTTGCAGTGCTCTACCTAGGGTTTGTTTAATTTTCTATGTTTTCAGCTGTTTGAAGAGGATCCCTGAAATTTTCTTGCCCTCTTCAACTCCTCACCTGTATCAACTCTCCATTTATTTCAAATTGAAGTGTAAAATCAATTGCCTACCTTGCCCCATTCAGATCTCTGCAAAACTGAGCCTCATTCCCCAGACCCAAATTTGCCTTTCCTCTTGAACCAAAAAAATATCATTAAATTCAATCAAGACTCTTTTGCATACATACCTAGCCTAAAATCAACCTTCATTCAAGTCATTTCAAGCCTCATTGATCATTTTTTGCTGAGATTGACAAGGAGAGAGCCCTCTCCTGATCTGGTAAGGCTAGCTACCAGGTTAAGCGTGGTTTGATGTTACCCTAGATTCTGCCTTTCTCAGCCTGAGGTAGATTTAGGCCCTAACATAGTGGCGAATCCACTGGGGAAAAGATTGTTTGTTTGTTAGTGTTATTCATTTTATAAACTACATATGGAGCCTGAAGTTAGCCAGGTAGCCTTCGAAACGCTCTTGCTTTGCATTAGTGAAAGTAGATGAATGCTGCTTCAGTCAATCTCCGGTCTAGTCTTATAAACGTAACACCTAACTTGCAAATTTTCGCAGTACATCAAAAAATTCTAGACTTTTGGGTGATGAGTTTAGAATCTGATAGGCTGAACAAGTTGTTTTTGTTCGTTTTATTTTTGGGAATAATTCAACACACTGGCTTCCAGACAACACACCAGGGAAAATCCGGATCCTGATCCACCTCCTGTGAATGAAAATCCAAATATTATTCCGAGAATCCTTCGTCGAGAAAGTCCTGTGATTCCTGTGTTCAAATCTCATTCTTGTCCTATTGTTTTTGAGGATCTTGAAGATCTTGAGTTTTACGAACAATTTGAGCTATCGTTGTTTGATACCAAGTCCGAAAGTGCTGTTGATTCTACTGACCTAAGTCTAGAGTTTGTCAAATATCTTGAAATTGAAAGGGCCAATAGATGAATTGACAGTTATATCTTGAATCTTCAGACTTCTATTGTGGCTACCAACATTCCTGAATTCATAGAGTCTGCATCTGAAATTCTTGGGTCATTCGCAATTGCATCTAGTTCAGAAATTCCTACCAAGCCTCCTTTCATTCCCACCATTCCCGTGCAGCCTTCTATCTCTGATAAAAAATATGCAGTGGTGTCACCTCCATGCACACCACATACACCTCATACATCAGCTGCTCTGACTCCTCCTATATCCCCAATATCGGTTGTAAATCCACCTAGAACAATGGCTTCCTGATTTTCACCCCTTGTGTTGCCTCAAAATTTGGATAACATGCCCGCTGATTATCAAAGAAAAATTCTATTGTTTGATAGCACTCCTCAAAGTGTTACAGCTCAACAACATGTGGATAGGATGACATATTTCTTTGACCTTCATGAGATTGATGCGGAAAATGTGACAATGAGACTGTTTGTACAAACCTTTGGAGGTGAAGTAAGGAAGTGGTTCAGAGCTTTGCCGGCTGGAAGTATTACTACATTGCCTAATCTTCAGAGACAATTCTTGGATCGATGGGAAGTGAAGAAAAACCCTCTTTAGATCCTTTCCGAATATGAGAATATCAAACGGAACGTTGGTGAGTCTGTTCAAGATTATTGTATTAGATTCAATTCTGTTTACAATGAAATTCCTGCTGATATAAAGCCACCTATGGGGTTGGCTTTGATTAAGTTTTCGGATGGTTTTGATCCTGATATGGCCTATCAATTAAGAGAAAGAGATCTGACCACTTTGGAAGACATGCAGAAAATTGTAGTCAGTGTTGAAGCCAATTTGCTTGCCAAGAGAGCTAGAACGAAATCTGAAAAGAAGGTAACAGTAAAGGAAGAGGTTTCCACTTCAGATCAAGTCCTCCGTAAGATGGAAAATATGTTTGACAGATTAAAAATTGACAAGTTTGAACCGCAAGTCAGAAATCCTAACTTCCGTGGCCAGCAACAACCACAATTTAGAATCAACCAAAGAGAACAACGAGTACAAGACCAAGAAGTATAGCAGTAAGTGAAGACACCCTTACAGCAAAATTTTGTATGTGGTCCGGAATCGAATGACGAGGCGAATGTAATTGGATAAGAGAATCATTTCTTTACACCTAATGATATGCCAATTTTTATCACTGAAGACGAGGAGTATTCCGAGAACTCAGCTATACAAAGGGACGAGAATTTCATCTTGGCGAATGAAACAATTCTTGAAGAAGAGTCTGATGAATATCAGAGGGGATACATGAATGCTTTGACCGCCCAGCAATGACATTATTCACTCAAAAGTAGAGACGTATCTATTAATCCAATTCAAAAAATAAAGGAAGTGACAACACCAAAGAATGATCCACTTGTGTTGCAGAGAAAGGGAAAAGAGACAACTGATCCCACCACTAGCAAACCACCATCAGCAAATGAAAGATCCAATCAGCCAAATATATCAAAGGAGAAAACTAAAAAGAAGGATGTCCAAGCTAAAGAGGTAGAGAAAACTTCAGTTTTTAACTTAGAAAATGAAATTTCTAAGTTAAAAGTATCCATTCCTTTGACTGAATTGATGAAGAATAGCAGCTATAAGGGTCAGGTGTCTAAGATTTTGAGTTTAGATCCATTATTTGATATGGTAAACGTGGAGGATGATCGACCTGAGTTGATTTTTGGTCCAGCATTGGATGGTCAGTCTCAAGATAGTGATGTACCTCCTTTTTACATCAGCCTTAGGTTGCACGACTATGTGTTACACAATGATATGTTTGATTCCGGAGCCTCTCATAATCTCATGCCTAAGGTAATTATGGAGAAATTGGGATGGGATATCACCAGAAAGTATCATGACCTTTATTCTTTCGATTATGGTAGAGTAAGATGCATTGGTCTTATCAAATATTTGGTGGTCATTTTGGATCAGATTCCAACTAAAAATGTTTTGATGGATGTGGTTGTGGCGGATATTCCTCCTAGATTTGGCATGCTTCTTTCTAGATCTTGGGGAGCGAAACTTAAAGGGACATTACAGCTTGATTTCTCCTATGCTACTATTCCCGTGTTTGGTCAAATGAGGAAATTATACCGGGAGAAAAAGATGAAGTCTATGATCACTAGCAAGGAGAAACCGGTAAATCATCCAATCAACTATGTACATACTGATTTAGAATCATTTGTTTTATACTCAGATAGCTTTAATGATGTAAATAGCCAATTAATTGAAGTAGAAGACATTCCAAAAATCACTGAAAATTTCAGAGAGGTCTTAAAGAAAGAGAGACAAAGACTTGATAGTACCGATGAGCAATCAGGCTTCCGACTGCAACAAAATATTGATGGAAAGCAAGGAAAAGTAAAAGAGAAAACATAATTTCAACATTTGGAAGAGGAAGAAGCTGGTTTGTGGACCATGTATTTTGATGGCGCGGTAGGAAGGGAAGGTGCTGGAATTTGCATTTGGATACGCAGCCCTGTTTTCTCCCCAAACAAAGTGCCAACTAATGTAAGGGTTTGTTCTTATAAATTGGCTTTTGACTGTTCAAATAATGAGGCTGAATATGAAGCCTTAATTGCTGGTTTGAAAATTCTTAGAAAGTTAAATTCCAAAAGGATTGCAGTGTATGGCGACTCCGAGTTAGTTATCAAGCAAGTGAAAGGTGAATACCAAGCTAAGCATCCTCGAATGTGGGCCTACCACAATGCGGTACTAGATATCTTGATATTGTTTTCAGATTATAATTTGACATGTGTCCCTCGTATTCAGAATGGCATTGCAGATGCACTTGCAACAACAGCAAGTAATTTGAAAATTCTGATGAATTCAAACAACAAATTTGAAATTCATGTGAAGCATCATTCGACTGTCCTTGACAATCAAAGGTATTGGCAAGTGTTTCAATATGACAAAGAAATCGATGAATTTCTGCAAAATGAAGGTAAATTCAAAGACACTTCTATTGATGGGGAGCATGATAATGGCGAGGTGGATATAGAATTCAATCAAATGGAAGTTTTGAAGCTCAAGGAAATGTCATTCCTAAAGGTCTAATACCTTTAGAGGAGCTTTTCGACCAAGATGATGTAGCTCGAAAACCGAGCTTGCTGCCAATCGAGAAAGGAGTTGAGGATGTGAACATTGCATCAGCAGAAAATCCTAAAATGGTGAAATTATCCAAGGCATTTCCCCCATAGGTAAAAGAAAAGTATATCAGTTTATTATCTTTCTTTGCTGATGTATTTGCTTGGGACTATTCAGATTTGAAGACATATGACACAGACATAATTCAGCATACCATCCCGATCAAGCCAAATCAAAAGCCCTTTCGACAGAAGTTGAGAAGAATAAATCCAAAGATGTTGCCCTCAATAGAGAAGGAAGTGAATCGATTGTACAAAGTTGGTATCATCGTCCCCATAAGATTTTCAGATTGGATTTCTAATTTGGTGCCAGTGCGCAAGAAAACAGGTGAGATTCGCTTATGTATTGATTTTAGGAATCTGAATAAAGTATCTTTGAAAGATAACTATCCATTGCCCAAAATGGATCACATACTTCAACGAGTAGTTGCAGCATCCCGCATGTCGCTGCTCAATGGTTATTCCAGTTATAACCAAATTCTGGTCCATGAGGATGATAGAGATAAAACAGCGTTCACCACTCCGTGGGGAACTTTTCATTATGCTAAAATGCCTTTCGGATTGAAGAATGTTGGTGCGACTTTTGAACGAGAAATGGATATGGAATTTGCAAATGAAAAAGATGTCTTTCTAGTTATTTATCTTGATGACTTGATATTTTTTTCTAATTCAGATGAAGAGCACCTTTATCATTTGAAGATTATATTTCAGCAGTGTAGAAAATATGGTGTATCTCTCAATCCAAAGAAGAGTATGTTTGCCTTGGATGAAGGCAAGCTTCTCGGTCATATTATATCAAAGGATGGCATCTGCATCGATCCAGCCTGAGTGGAAGCCATTCAGAAAATTGATCTGCCCCGAAGTAAAAAGGAGATCCAATCATTCAACGGTAAGATGAATTTCTTACATCTCTTTGTGCCCAATCTTGCAGAACATTTAAGGGAAATCACAAACATGCTCAATAAATATAGTGTAGTGAAGTGGACTGAGGAAGCAGTAAAGTCTTTCAATTTGGTGAAATTGGCCCTTTCTTCAGCTCCGGTTTTGATCGGCCCGGACTATACTCAGGATTTCATTTTGTTTTCATTTGCCTCGGATTATACTATGGCAGCAGTATTAATGCAAAAAAGAGACCATCTTGAGAAACCAATAGCATTTTTCAGCAGAACCATAAGAGATGCAGCTTTAAAGTATAATATTATTGAAAAGAAAGCTCTTGCTTTGGTAAAATCATTGAAATATTTTTGAGTTTATATTCTGCATTCTCACATCCTTGCTTATGTTCCTAATGTTGATGTTGAAGATGTCTTAGTGCAAACAGATCCAGAAGGGAGACGAGGCAAATGGATTACTTCCTTGTTGGAATATGACATGGAGATCAAACCTACAAAGCTCATCAAAGGATAGGGGCTAGCTAAACTAATGGCTAAGTCAAATTTGCATGCCTTGGACATTAATCTCATTGCTGCTATGTCCGAGGAAAATGAAGAAAGTTCGCCTTCTCAGGTTTCAGAAATTTTTGTTCTTTCTCCTTGGTATTTGGACATTGTTTATGTACTCCAAAATTTGTCACCACCACCTGGAATGGCTAAGAACAAAAGTAGGACACTGAAATTGAAGGCTGCCAAGTTTTTTATCATGAATAATGTGCTCTATTGGAAAGATCCTGGTGGTGTCTTCCTCAATTGTTTGGTTGAAGAGTAGGAAAAACAAGTTATGGAAGACTTTCACAAGGGAGATTGCGGAGGTCATATTTTTTGGAAGACAACAGCCAACAAAATTTTAAGAGCAGGATGTTATTGGCCAACTCTCTTTGCTGATGTGTACAAAACTGTTAAAAGCTACCATGAATGTCATATTTTTCAAGGTAGGAGAAAATTACAGCCTTTTCCGCTCAAGCCCATTGAAGTAAGTGCTCCATTTCAGCAGTGGGGTTTGGAATTCATTGGCGAGATCCATCCTACTTCTTCAGTGCAGCATAAATGGATCCTTACAGCGACGAACTATTTTACCAAATGGATTGAGGCGATTCCCACTAGGCAGGCCACTGATTCGATAATCATTTCATTTCTTGAAAACAATATTTTGTCTCATTTTGGCTGTCCAAACAAGCTGATCACTGATAATGTAGCAACCTTTAAATCTAAAACAACGATTGAATTTTTTAATAAGTATCAAATTACTTTGGGGCACTCAACCGCATATCATCCACAAGGTAATGGATTGGCTGAATCCTTAGATAAATCCTTGGTCAATATTATCAAAAAGCTGCTGGAAACGAACAAGAAGAGTTGGCACAAGAAATTGGTTAATGCACTTTGGGCAGAAAGAGTAAGTCAAAATAAATCTATAGGCATGTCCCCTTTTGAGCTTGTGTATGGTGTTGACACTGTATTCCCGACCTCTCTCGCAGTTCCAGTGGTTAAACTTCTGCAGGAAGCTGGCAGCGAGGATGATCATTTGCAACGAAGAATCAATCAAATGATCCATTTACAACAGACTAGAGAGGAGGTTTTTTAGAACACTTTTAGGCTGCAAGAGATAATCAAGAAGATATATGATCGAAAGGCAAAGGCGGACAAGTTTCAAATAGAAGAAGTTGTGCTAAAATGGGACGCGAGAAATGAAGATAAAGGTAAGCATGGAAAGTTTGAGAATCTTTGGAAAGGACCTTTCAGAATTGCTGCATATCGAGGCCAAAATGCTTTCCTTTTGAAAGAAATGAATGGAGAATATTGTCCAGGTGGGTCGGTCAATGGTTGGCTACTCAAACAGTACTATTTTTTAAATGTTTTCTGCTGTCATATGTATCATTGTACATACTGGTTTGTTTAAATTTCATTCAAGTGTGTGCTGTCATAATTTTTTCAATTTGGGGCCTGAGGTGAAGGCTATAAAGCTAAAGATTGATTTCAGTTTTGTTTTGGTTTGTTCGAGTCAAGTCTTTCAGTTGATCTCAGTATTGAAAATTGAGTCAGTCTTGAGTCAAATTTCAGTCCTGAAATTCAGTCAAAAGTTTGGTTTTGGTTTGTCGAAGTTATTGACTCCTTAGCCCAATGGATGAAAGGCACTGCCTGCTTTCCCAGAGATCTGTAGTTCTTGGCACCTCCAAGGAGCTACCATCCCCATTGGAGCCAATGTTAGTGACAGTATCTTCATCCCTCCGTCAGTGATCAAATTTCTCTTGTTACATTGCATATTAGGTGTCTCACTCGGTCAGTTGTATTCCATTAGGAGCACGGATCATCTGTCGGTAGTGGATTTTTATACATTTTCCCTCATGTCCTTTACCTGCTGGCACATTTCATCCAGATCATCTGCACTCACTTTTTGTCCTTAAATTTGTAAGAGTCATTTCTAGGGTTTTTAGTCCAATTAGGTCTAGGGTTTCATCAATAAGGTCTTCAAAATTTCCAATAACAGTCATCAGGCCCATGAGGAGGTTGAATAAAGTTCCAGTACTAAAAATTTCATCATCATATGCTTAAAAATTTATATTTTCTCAAAACTCTGTTTTGAGAAAAATTGATTATTTTACCTTCATTTGTATAAATTTAATGTAATTTCAAGTTCTCTCATTTGTAAATAAATTCAATGGAAACCCTGGTCATCTTGTCAAACTTCAGCAACCCTGCAAGGAAAACAAGAAGCAAATCATTCAGTTAGTCAGAGGCAAAATGAAGCAAACTGCCTAAAACAGAGTTTAAAAAAAAGTGTCAAAGGTAACATTACAAAAGTGGGTTTTTGGAATGAAAAATTAAAATCCTTTGGTATATAAGTCATTTTTATGTTTCAAAGGGCTCATTTGTATTCCAAGAAGAGAGAGTGAGCAAGAAAGGGCCGTGTTGAACAAAGAGAGTGAAATTGCAGCAAATTCGTGCAAGTTTGAGGGGCGTAGCGCATTGGCTGAGTGGCGCGGTGCATTGGACTAGCGCGACACATTGGGTCAGCCTCCATAGTGCAAGGAATACACAGTGCGACGCACATAACCGGCGCGGTGCGTTGCGTTTGTGGCGCGGGAAGGCGCATAGGGCCGCAATGTATTTACCATGATTTCATCAAAAAATTCAAATTTGCTTGGTTTCCTCCGGTCCAAGTAAAAAGTAAGCCAAACAACCCCTCCAATGCCATAAACGTGTCTTATGATGTTTATGAGGATTTAATAAAAAAAAATTCAAACCCTACTTCCTTACTCAAGACATGATAGCCTAGGGTTTGTAAAATGGTTTTTGTGGTCATCACTCCCTCATCCTTTAGTCCTTCACTGTTTTTCTAGTTTCATCAACCCATTTCCCTATCCCCCATATCCCTAAATTCATCTACCCCTATCCCAATTCCCATTATCCCAAATCCTAGCTACAAAATTCCCAAACCCCAATTGCTATCCCAAAAGCCTAGAGACTATCCCTAAAACCATTCAATTCCCCAAATTCCAATTGGCAACATCCCAAAATTCCCCTTACCCTCTCCCTTCATAGTCCCTCACACATTTTCATAAACTTGGCAGCAAAATACCAAAGACACCTAAACTCTTCATACTCATCCAAGACAACACAAACTTTGGCAAACATGGAGACAGATTCCTCTTATGATCAAGATGAAGGAACAGACAGTGACTCTACAACTGAATTGCATGCACCAAGGAGACCTCACAAGAGTGTTAAACATGTACGAGAAGAGCCTACTTTACTCGCTGAGTTGTAGGCCTGCCCTCTTGCTATCACATGTTTTCAATAGCAGTCTTGTTATCAGTTTTGTGAGATGGTTGCTAGAATCCAGTACCATCATGAGTTGGCCAGATTGTTTGTGCTTCATTTACATAATGGCCAAGTCACTCTTGCAGGTGTGACATTCACCTTGACACTGGAATCTATCTCTCTAGCAACCGGTATTCCAAATGTCAGAGAGCAATGGAATAAAAGGCAGCAAGTTGACAGGGAACACTATGAGCCATACATCAAGCCTGGCTTTTTGAGACAACTCAGCAGATTTTTCCCCTTTCGGTACCTGAAAGATTCATATGCTCCTTTGATGAAACTCATAATCAAATATTTCAGCTGTGAGGGCCGGTTTTCTCGCCTATATGCTTATCACATCAGATTGCTGATGCATTTTACCAGGGTGAGAATGATGAACCTCCCCTACTTCATGTGCTGAAATATTGAGAATATGACCACCCTAGTGCAAAAGAAAACTCCTGAGCAGCAGTATAACAGTATCTATCATTTTGCACTCATCAAAATTGTGGTTATGCATCAGCTTGGTTTGCGTGATATTTCATGGGAAGATTTCATTTCATGAGCTATTCATTAGCCCTCGCCACCGAAGCTTTTCACAGACCGTGACCTTCACATCTTCGAGGGTCATGAGACACGTACCGCTAGTGTGCCGATGTTTGTCACCTATTGTGTAACCACTCCAAAAAATAGAAGAAAAGAGATATCAACGCCTTAGAAATAAGCCACTTCGAGGGGTAAACCTCCAATACATTACATAAATGAACAATTCTTGGATGATACAATTTACAAAACCTCCTTTCTATATATAGGAGTCCATTTGGCCATAATGTAATCCTAGTGGGCCACAATGTAATCCTAGCCGACCTAACAATAATAATTTAAGGGCACAATAATAACAAAATGGGAGTTACAAGGGTACAATAATAACAATAAGGGGGTTACACTAACAAAAATAAGGGACTATACTAGTAATATAGGGACCTAACATGCCCCTCTCCTTCAAAAAAGTGTTGTCCTCAACGCTTGAGTAGCTCTGGGTGCTTTTGTATAAACTTCTCATCCTCCCATGTAGAATCTTCAGTGGGTAAGTTCTTCCACTTGATGAGATACTCTGAAATTGATCGATTCCGTAGCTGTCGAGTTCTTGTTTCCGTGACCGCTTCAGGTTCCAATATGATTTTCCCTTCCTCATCAAGTTCTGGCAATATTTTTTGAACTGGAATATTTTCACCTATAACCTTCTTTAAGCATGAAACATGGAAAACTGGATGCACTCGCGAAGAAGCAGGAAGCTCCAATTTGTATGCCATAGTACCAATCTTTTTCAACACCTTGTAAGGACCATAGTACTTTGGCGATAATTTATTATCCTTCTTAGCTTGCTTGAGGGACATTTGTTTATATGGTTGTAGCCGTAAAAATACCCAATCTCCTACATCAAAACTTCTCTCGCCGCGATGTTGATCTGCCTGTTGTTTCATTCGATTTTGTGCCAAATTCAGGTTATCCTTTAAGAGTTGGAGAACTTCTTGCTGATGCTCGATGTGATCTTCCACTGCTTGAACCTTCGAATTTTCCCTCAAATATGATGTGATGGATGGTGGATGATATCCATAAAGTGCCATAAATGGGGTCATTTTTGCTGCAGTATGGAAGGAAGTGTTATACCACCATTCAGCGAGAGGTAATCACTTGACCCATTGTGTTTGTTTATCAGATACAAAACAAAAAAGATATCCTTCCAAACATTTATTTACTATCTCAGTTTGACCATCAGATTGAGGATGATAAGATGAGCTATGAGCTAATTGAGTACCCAAACAAGAAAATAACTCCATCCAAAAAATTTCCAGTAAAAATGGGATCTCTGTCGCTCACAATAACCCTTGGGCTTCCATGTAGCTTTTGAATTCTGTCCATAAATGTAGTAGCAACTGTACTTGCTTTAAATGGATGAGATAATGCACAAAAGTGTGCATACTTGGTAAGTCTATCAACTACCACCGTGATGACACTCTTTCCTTCGGACTTAGGTAAACCTGTGATAAAATCCATCGAAATCTCCTCCCAACGTTGACTTGGAATGGATAAAGGTTGTAGAAGTCCTGGGGTCTTAATTGTTTCCACTTTATTCTGCTGGCAAACCAAACATTCCGCCACAAACTTTCGAATATCAGATTTAAGGCCACCCCAAAAAAATTCTTTCTTCACCCCGTGGTAAGTTTTTAAAAATCCTGAGTGTCCTCCTAAAGGAGAAGTGTGCAATTCCAGAAGAATCTTTTGTTTTAGTTGGGAATTCTTACAAAGATATAAGCGATCTTTGTACCATAAGGAATCATTTTTCCAACTAAATGTATCAGATGTACTAGGATCTTGCTGAAAATTTTGAATGAGTGTCCACACTTCTTCGTCCTTCTTCCATTCATCTCTTGCTTCGGTTATCCAATCTGGTTGGATAATAGAAATGGCACAAAGCAATGCTTCCACCTCTTCATTCTTTCTTGAGAGTGCATCTGCAACAACATTGAGCTTTCCTTTTTTGTAGATTATTTCAAAGTCATAACCCAACATCTTTGTGAACCATTTTTGCTGCTCTTCTGAAGATATTCTTTGTTCCAAAAAGTGTTTAAGACTATCATGATCAGTTTTTACCTTGAAGTGTCTTCCCATTAGGTAAGTTCGCCATTTCTTTAGTGCATGCAGTATTGCTAACATTTCCTTCTCGTAAATAGGTTTTTGTAAATACTTTCCTTTGATTGGACGACTTTCAAAAGCAATGGGTCTTCCTTCCTGCATTAAAACTGCACCAATTCCATTTCCTGAGGCATCACATTCCACAATAAAGGTTTTCGTGAAGTATGGCGTAGCTAAGACCGGTGCTAGGCACATTGCCTCTTTAAGACGTTCAAAGGCCTTAGTTGCTTCAGGAGTCCATGAAAATGCATCTTTCTTCACTAATGTTGTTAGAGGTGCTGCTATTCTCCCATAATTCTTAACAAACTTGCGATAATACCCTGTTAACCCGAGAAATCCTCGCAACTGCTTTATGGTTGTGGGAACTTTCCATTCCTTAATGGCTTTAATTTTGTTAGGGTCTACTTTAACACCCTCGTGAGATACAATATGACCCAGATATTCCACCTCTTGTGCTCCAAAGAAACATTTGGATGTTTTTTCATATAATTGTTTCTCCTGCAATAGTTTGAGCACCCTGTCAACATGTTCAACATGATCCTTCCAAGACCTGCTATAGATTAGTATATCATCAAAAATACTAGCACAAATTTTCTAAGGAAGGGTTTGAAAATGGAATTCATCAACCCTTGAAATGTAGAAGGTGCATTGGTAAGACCAAAAGGCATGACCAAAAATTCATAATGACCCTCATGAGTTCGAAATGTTGTTTTTGGAATATCTTCAGTCTTCATTCTAATTTGATGATATCCCGAATGAAGATCCAACTTGGTAAAATAAATTGCTCCATGTAATTCATCCAATAATTCATCAATCACAGGAATGGGAAATTTGTCTTTAATGGTGAGCTTATTGAGCTCCCTATAATCTGGACACATTCGCCATGATCCATCCTTCTTGTGTACCAATACTAGAGGAGCAGAGAAAGAACTTTGACTGGGTTGAATTATACCCGCCTCTAACATTTCTGCAATCATACGTTCAATTTCGCTCTTTTGGAAGTAAGGATATATATAAGGCCTGATGTTTGGAGGAACACTTCCTGGAATCAAATGAATAGCATGATCATGATCACGAACAGGTGGGAGTCCTTTGGGAGTTTCAAACACCTTGGAATGATTGTCCAAGACTTGTTGGAGATCTGCAGAAATAGATGATTTTGATGTCGGAACTTCTAGTGAGCATAATTGTGCAATTACGCCTCGTTGTTATTTATTTAGAAGCTTTGTCATGACATTAGAGCTTATTATCCTTCCCAGCTTCTCTTCAATACCCCGTAATTCGACTTCCTTTCCTTCTGAAAAAAATTTCAAGAAAATTTCTTGAAAATTAAAAGCTACCGTCCCCAAAGATTGTAACCATTGTACTCCTAGTACAACATCAGCACCTCCCATAGGAATGGAAAGCATTGGACTAGTCAATACATATTCCACCATGGTTAGCTTGATATTATGGCATTTCCCAGAGTAATTTATAGTTCCTTTATTTGCAACCATCACTTGACATTCTGGTGCTGGGTATAGGAAACAATTTAATTCCTTGGCTACCTTACAATGAATAAAATTATGGGTGCTACCTGAATCAATCAACACTATTACCTTTTTCTTCTTGATTTGTCCTTTTATCTAGAGAGTTTGAGGAGTGGTAATTCCTGCCAGTGCATTACACGATATGGTCGGATTCATTTCTTCCTCTTCTAGGGCTGGTTCCTGGTGTATATCCTCTTCTTGTTCATTTTCTTCTTCCTATTCACAATCTATGTAAAATAATTTCTTCTCAACACACTTATGACCTTTAGTGTATTTTCTATCACAACTATAGCAAAGCCCTTTTTCTCCTTTTTCTTCCAATTGTTGTGGTGTCAACCTTGTAGGTTGTGGAAATCTAGGCGTAGCAACACTTCCTTCTTTATAGAATTGAGTGGTAGGCTTCCTTGTCACCATTATTTTACATTCAAATTTTCTTGCCAACCTGAATGCCTTCTCCAATGAATCCAGTTCCAAAACGTGAACTTCATGTTGGATGTTACTCTCAGAAAGTGTGTTACACAAGAATTTGTCACCGTCCCTACCATTCCCCATCCCGCACACTGAGGGCCCATTATGTGACCTATGAGCAATGTCATGCCTTGAAACCATTATCATTTCATTCCTCTAAACATGAGCTTCAATTGCCCTAAAGACATCTCCTTGCAGAAAACCACAAAAACATCCCTTTTTGCACTGGCGCGGGTATCCAGTTCAACACTCGCACCAATGAGGAAAATCCTACAAAGAGGCCGTGCCAACCGGCGCTCTGTCCCAGAGTCGCAGTCGCGCCAGCCAATTTAAGGAGTGTTTTTTAAATAAGAATGGTGGAAGTTTCGTTTCAACAAACTCAAAAACTGCTATCTATCTTGAGTTGGGAGGTTTGGCTCCGGGAGTTCCATGGAAGGGAAGTGGTTTGCCACCTCTCATGGAAGCTTCCTTGAAGATAGGGCCAATCCCACAATTATAGGGATCCCAAATCCCCTTCCTCCATCTATAAAAGCTTGCTCATTGCCATTGCAAGCTAGTCTTGAAGTGCCTAAGCTTTGAATCTCCAAATTCCCAAGAGCCTTCATGCTGCAAGAGCCCTCATTCTTCCCTTAAGGCCGACTCAAGCAAGGAGACTATCGTCGAGAGACTCTAAGAGAGGCTTGTCCCATCCCTGGCAAGCTTTGCGAGACGTGCACGACTGGAGACCCTTCCGAAGGAGACCTCAGCGTCAGAACATTGGTTGTACTCTCTTTCGATTGCTTATTAATGAATGACTACTGGTTATGGTTCCACTCCGTTTTTCACTTATGATAATGATGAGTTATATCCTTTCTGACTGATATATAGTTGCGTATTCTGGATTTTATGCTTGTATTCGTGTTGTTTCTTGCATGTGCAGGTGTCCATTCACGGAGATCGTGGGGATCGTGATCTGCCGAGGCTGAGGAACGGGAACGTTGTCTCTTCTACGAATCATAGCACTGGACTCCAGGTAGGCCTCCATCATTGGCTTATTTATTCACAATTAGGAACTTGCGCTGTAGCATTTGATGATTGTTGCTAGACCCCTGCTGGGCTAGTAGGGATCGCCTCTGTCCGCAGAGGGGATTTACCTCCTCAAAAATTTGGCGACTTCGCTGGGGAACGTCTAGTTGTAATTGTCTTGTTTTGATGGTCTCGTTGTCATTGTTTTGTGGTTTTCCTTGCTTGATTAGCCTTCTGGGCTGGGTTCTTTTGCTGTTTTTTGCTTCTTGGTTTGCTTAGTTATCATTGATCTGCTTCTGGAGTAGTTCTTTTTTATTTTTGACTAGGGAACTTGGTTGGCGCGCTTTTTAGCTCGACAGTCGCGCCAATTGGCGCATGTTGCTTTTGTATTGTCGGCGCCAATTGCTTTCTGGTGCTAGTTTCAATCTCACAGTCGCGCCACTCCTATGAGGCATTAGGGTTTTCTCAGTTTTGAGCTCTCTGGGTCTGGTCAGTGTTTTTCTTCTTGGTTTTTCGGCTACCTGAGTGTGTTGGAGTCCTGTTTGACTGGGAATTTTCCTTCGTCCTTTGGTTGTTTGCTTTTCTCCATCGATTTCACGTTTTAAGCCCTAGGGCATCTAGTGGCTTTGTGCATCGAGCCCTCCTTAGGAGTTTTGGTGTTTTGTTAGTCCAGTCAATCCTCTGATTGTTCCTCCACATTCTCTTAGTAGTTGTTCACCGTTTTATTGCGATTTTTGGGTGATTGTTCTTCTCTGCACTCAAATTTCGTTTGGTCTTGCTTTGGGCCCAGATCACACGGTCCATTGGAACCTTTGGGATTTTTTCTCGGTTTTGAGAGACTTTGGTCGATTTGAGATCTGATTGTTGGTGTCATTGAGTGAAATTTGTTTGTTTTTCTCTCTTAATATCGTTTCTCAAGTTGTTCCGTTTGTTTTCGGTTTGTTTAGTGCATCTAGCTATCAAACATTGAAAATTAAAAAAAAAAATCTCTTTTGCTTTTGGTTGATTAGTGCAAATTGTAATCTTTTCGATTTTACTAGTAATTAGTGATTTGAATGAAAAGTTTTCAATTTCATTAGTTGCATTAGAGATATCATTGTTTGTCTTCCGATCATTTTGTTTGTGTAAAAGCTCTCAACTCTTCTGTAGCTAGTTTTCATCGAACGAAATGATGTACTGTGGCATGTAGCTTTGCATTTAGGAATTTTTGAGACCACACATTCGTTAGGGCCTGAAAACTGAAACGTAATTGAAGATCAACTTTAAAATCTACTCAATTTACACTAAGGCAGCATTGAAATCTAACGAAACATATTTAG
Source organism: Pinus albicaulis (assembly GCA_034641835.2). Classification (NCBI taxonomy): domain Eukaryota; kingdom Viridiplantae; phylum Streptophyta; class Pinopsida; order Pinales; family Pinaceae; genus Pinus; species Pinus albicaulis. Next base: position 1,211,629,628 of record CM076577.1, read on the forward strand.
AGGTCTAGGCTAGAGACGTGTTCCGGCGTCTTTAAACCTAGTAGCTGTCGTTCGCCTTTTGGCTTTAGACAGCGCTAGTACGGACTTGTGCTCCCCGTACCGTCGCGTATATAAAGGGAGACCCCACTAGGTTTCAATCCTTTATCCGTAGGAAGCCGAGTCTGCCACCCTATACCCGTGATACACCGAACACAGCATTCGGGGAGATTGCCTGCACGTACGGAAAGTCCTTGGTTGATTTCTCTTTCATTATTGAAACCAAGGTGTATATTGCAGTTCACGGTTATTTGGTACACCCTTTTTGCCTAGTATTCCTGAGCAGTCATTTGATCTTTTCTGACTCCCTAAACTTGAAAAGATCGCCAAGCGCTTGTCCTTTCACGCTTGTGTCAAATCTGAAAGAGATAGAGTCACCTTTTTATCATTTCTCGACTCTTAAAACATGAAACGGTAAAGTTTCTTATTTTTCAATGTGGTAAAAATTAATCACCCACGATTACATGCCCTCTTAGATTTTTCTTGTTGACCGTTTGATCGTGTGTCTTGACTCTTTTTCAGCCCGCGTGTGTGTTTGTTCTTTTTTTCTCTTGTCGTTTGCCACAGTGGCAGAACCTTCGGTTTCGTCTACTGGTAGTCCTTACACGGACGATTCATCAGAGGTTTCCCAATCCTCTGCTGAACCGCAACAGCCTATTGTTTCCGAGTTTCCTGACGGGGGACCGGTTCTTTCTGAGCAACCCTTTGGGGGACCAGTTGAGTTCGATTGGCCCTTTTCGGACCCTGTGTCTGAATTGAGATTAGGAGCTGATTTCCTTTCTCTTACATCGGGTTCGCCTTTTGTTGCTGCTATTTTTCCTCCTAGTCCTCGCCGTCTCTTGCGAGATTTAACGGCAGGATCAACCATGAGTGATTCTGGTGAGGAAATCCCAACGTCTGGTGAAGACTATCAGCTCTTCCCACGAAGATTGTTTCCGGGAGACAACGCTGAACTGGCTGACATGTCAACAGCCAGTCCCTCTTTACCGCTTCCCCACAGGTCTTTGGGTCGCATCGATTTCGCCGCTTGCCTCTACGGGAGTGTCACTCCTTCTCCGAGGCCAATGCTACTACACCCGGGTGTCTCCTCGTACGCCCGTTACTTCGTACCCGTTTGGCCCTCGCTTCAAGTCAAACCGGTTTCCAGCAACCACCTGGCCCTATTCCTCCACCAGGCCAACCGGCTCATCCGGTACAACCCGATGTTCCGCCTCCAGGCCAACCAGCCCATCCGGTACAACTTGGGGCTCCTTTACAGCCAGGTCAACCTGCGCAACCGGCGCCGCCTGTCTATCCGGGTCAACCTGGTCATTCAGGTCAGCCCTCTCAGCCGGGTCAACCTGTTCACTCAGGTCAGCCCTCTCAGTCGGGTCAACCTGTTCACTCAGGGCAGCCCACTCATTCCATTAACCCTGCACAGCAGCCGATTCATTCGATGCCGCAGCCAAATCAATAGCTGCACCCTACTTATCAGGCTCCGCAGGGTTCCACTTTTCAGCAGCCTACTCATCCTCAGGGTGGTTATTATCCACATGGTCAATCTCAGCCGAACTATAACCACCCCAGAGGCTCTCAGTATTATCCTCCTCCACCCGGTTTTACCTACACTCAGCAGCCAAATCCAAATGCTACTTACATTGGGCCGACACATAATCAGGGTCCGTACCCTGGTTATCAAGCCCCACACTCTGGTTACCAGCATCCAAATCAATCTGGTTATACGACCTACGCCCCCTACGGTCAGAATCCTACGGGACAGAACCCATGGGGGCAAGGATATTCACAACCATTGTGGAGTATGGGTATCGGACCTCATCCCGGGCCTGGCATGACGGTTAATCCACCATTGCCATTCCTGGCTACCTTGGAGCTGCCGGATGTTTCAAAATTGACCAATGATCCGATTTTACATAATCCGTATTGGCCTCCGGTTCCCACCAAGATACCAGGTGATTGCCCCAAGTTTGAGGGAAAAGTTGGAGAGGACCCCCAGGCGCATGTGATGACGTATCATCTTTGGTGTTCGTCTAACTCTTGGGTCGACGATTCGATTCGTCTGCGCCTCTTCCAGCGTACTTTAACTGGAGCTGCTGCTAAGTGGTACATAGAGTTATCCCGTGGCATTTTCCAAGATTTCAATTCTTTAGCCATGGCTTTCCTCACGCACTTTCAGTTACAGGTTCGTTATGAAGCCGGGACGCACCTCCTGACTTCTCTGAAGCAGGATAAAGCCACTCACATCTCTGATCACATTCATGAGTGGCAGCATCGTCGTATACTGATCAAGTTTCACATACCTGATCAGATACTAACTCACTGGTTCACCACCTCCTTCATGAATAAAATCGCTCAAGATATTGCGATGGGAGCATGTGTGACGGAGGAACAAGCCATTGCGCTTGCCCAATATCTGGATCTTGTGTATTCTCAGTCCGGCATGCTTTATGATATCTTGCCTGATGCTCCACGGTCCGGAACCTCTAAGGCTCCGCCTACCCCTGCGGTGGATGGTGTCATTGGTTCTGTCTCTCAGAATTCGAAGAAATCTTCGAATGGGAAGCAGAAGTCTAATTCTTCCAACAATGCTCCTGCTAATCCCGCCCCGTCCGATTCTGACAAAACCGCGGAGGTGAATGCCGTTCAGGCCAATCCTACGGAGAAATCCTCCAAAGGGAAGAAGAAGGGCAAAGGAAAATCTAAATCTGATGCCCCAAAGCCAGAATCTAAATCTCGCACTGAGGATGGTTCTCAGCGTAAACCGAAGTACCCTTGCCTCATTTGTGAAGGGGACCATTATACTAAGGATTGTCCACGACGATCCGAGGTTAGTCAACTTCTCAAGGGCCCTAAAGGGACTCCGGCTGTTCTAAAAGAGCCATTCCCATCTCAGCAGACCCAGATGGTCGAACAGCCGTCACCATCTGCACCATTTGGGTCCCAAGTTTTCATGATGAAGAGTGTTGCACCTATCTCTGTCGCTACGTGGTCGAAGGATTACAACGAATCGCGGCAGGCACCCGGGAAGGCAGTTGCGGATGGACCGCCTCCCCTACCTGCCTCCGGTTCATTGGAAATCGAGAAGCCTACTCCTGAACCCGTTGTGAAGCCACCTTCTAAAGGTGTCCTTCGAAGATCTTCTTATAATATGAATGCTCGTGCCGCTCAACATTACAGCATTGTTGAGGATTTGGCATAGGCGCCGTCTGCTATGTCTACGCTAGAAGTTCTTCAAAGTTTTCCTTCGCAACGGAAGGCTTTACTGTCTACGATCGGGGGCATTGATCCCGCCGATTCGAGTCTTCTCACCTTCGATTTAGAGAATTTCACTCCCCGGCTTCCACATCAAATCGCTCTTGTTATTCAAGTCGGGATTAACGGTCTTAACATTCATAGGGCCGTCGTGGATGAAGGTGCCTCTACTTGCGTTATGTCCTCCGCTTGCTGGAAGGCCATCGGCTCTCCAGCCCTTTCGTCATCTCCCAATGCCCTAGAGGCATTTGATGGTCGGGAATCTAAACCCCTGGGTGTTCTCGAGAGTCTAGCGATCACATTACAAGGGAAGACTGTCAACGTGGAAGTAGAAGTAGTCGACGCCAGGCTCAACTACAATATACTTCTTGGCCGCAGCTGGACCCATGCCATGCTATGCGTGCCGTCCACCGTCTTTCGACTTCTTAAGTTCCCTCACGAGGGCAAAATTGTCACGGTGGATCAGTTGTCATTTTTCACCTCTACCTCTGAGAACAACGTGCCATACGTGGATCAAATTCCGAATCCCCCGGACAGTGTAGGACCTGGTCTCTTCAAAGACCCAGTCCTCATGGGTATTTTTCCCGCACCACCACCGCACACCACTCAAGTCAACATGATGTCCAGGTCTGATGACCCCTGGCTTATTCATACGCCTGAGCAGGTGTTTGAGTTTGGAGAATCAATGCCCTTGACGCCAGTAGAGATCAGCTACTGTAAAATTGTTGCCGCATCTGATCCTCCACCTCCTCACCATGCTCCTTTGAGCATGGCTCTCGACGTCTACTCTCAATCCCCCTGGCTTGGTCAGGCCGATTCGCCTGATCCTCTCAAAGATACTTTTCCTTCCGATGAGGCCATCATTGAAACTATGTCTCTTGAGGAGCTGCCTTGGGGCGATGGACATCATCGCTCCTCTTTTATGCCTAGCTTGGGGGCAATGACTGACTGTCTGGAGCGTTATGCTTCTCAGGTTCCTACCCCTCCTCTTCAAATGCCTATTTTGACGCACGAGGTTTTTTCGGAGGGTAACCTGAGTAACATCACTCAAACCATCCCGATCAACATCTCCATTAAACCAAGGATCGTTGAGAATATTCACGTGGGAGTGACTTGTTCTCGCGATGAGATTCAAGTCTATACTGATCTTTTCAAAGAATTCAAAGATGTGTTCGCCTGGTCCTACGAGGAAATGCCGGGGATTGATCCCAGTATCGTAGTGCATGAGATTCCAACCTATCCTGGTGCGAAGCCCATGCGCCAACGCTTACGCCCCATGCATCCTCGGAAAGCCGCCGCAATTAAGGCAGAAGTTGAAAAACTTCTGAACGCGGGCTTTATTTATCCTATCCCCCTCACAGAATGGGTTTCCAACATTGTCCCTGTCGATAAAAAGCAGGGTACGATTAGAGTCTGTGTTGATTATCGCGACATCAATCGCGCCTGTCCAAAGGATAATTATCCCACTCCGTTTATAGACCAGATTATCGACGAATGTGCCGGAAGTGAGATCTATTCCTTAATGGACGGTTTCTCAGGATATAATCAGATCAATATTGCACCTGAGGATCAACACAAGACCACATTCATCTGTCCGTGGGGTACTTTCGCGTATAAAAAACTCCCGTTCGGCTTGAAGAACGCTGGAGCCACTTTTCAGCGTGCGATGTCCTACGCTTTTCATGACATTCGCCATATCGTTCAGCCTTATCTGGATGACTTGCCAGCTCATTCAGCTAAGCGAGAGGACCATCCCGAACATCTCCGCCAGATCTTTCTTCGTTGCAGGCGCTACAATATTAGGCTCAATCCTCATAAGTGCGTCTTCGGCGTGGATTCTGGCCGTCTTTTGGGATTCATAGTCTCGAAAGACGGGATTCACCTTGACCCTTTAAAGGTTGAGGCCATTATTAATCTCCCATCACCCTCCTCCCTATATCAGTTACAGAGTCTGCAAGGGAAAGCGAACTTTCTTCGACGCTTTATCCCGAATTATGCCGAGGTGGCCAAAGGATTCACTCGTCTATTAAAGCATAACGTTCCCTTCCACTGGGACGAAATCGCTCAGCAATCCTTTGAGAAGCTGAAGACGTTGCTTGTCAATGCTCCGTTGCTTCGTCCTCCGGACTACCACCGCGACTTCACTTTATATCTCGCCGCCGCATTTAGCACCATAGCCATGGTCTTGGTGCAGGATGACGATGACGGTAATGAACATGTTGTTTATTATCTTTCACGGAACCTTCTCGATCCAGAAACGCGTTATGCTCATGTCGAGAAGTTGGCGTTAGCCGCAGTACACGCTGTGCAACACTTTCGCCGTTACATCCTTTTGCGTACGATAAAAGTGGTTTCAGACTGTAACCCCATGACATATATTCTCTCTAGAAAATTACTGGGGGGCAAGTACTCCAAGTGGATTGTTATCCTGCAGGAGTTTGACTTAGAGTTCACTACCGCTAAGTCAACTAAATCACTGGTTTTCGCGGATCTTATATGCTCTCTCCCGACAGACTTCGCTCCCTCACACTCTAAAGACCATATACCGGACGAAACACTTTTCCTCATCGGTACTCATGACCCTTGGTATGGTGACATAATTGTGTATCTTCAGACCTCAACATTTCGGTCTGAGTTGGATAAAGCTGCCCACCGTCGGATTCGGCATCAGTCCCAGCCCTACCGTATAGTAGGAGATACCTTATACCACATTGGAGTAGATTCGGTGCTCCGGCGGTGCCTAACCTTGGAGGAGGCTGAAAAGGTCCTAAATGACTGCCACAGTGGCGCCTGTAGTGGACATATGTCCGGATATGCTACTGCCCAGAAAATTCTGCGAGCAGGTTATTTCTGGCCTTCCATATTCAAAGACTGTATCACTGCAGTCCGTAAATGTCATGCGTGCCAGATATTTCAGCGCAAGATGCGTGCGCCGCCTCTCCCTTTACATCCCGTTATTACCGTCGGCCATTTTGCAAAATGGGGCATGGATTTTATGACGTGTAACCCTCACTTGGATGGGGGGCATGCGTATATAATTGTCGCCGTCGACTACTTCACCAAGTGGGCCGAGGCGATGCCTACACTAGCTGCTGACGGTAAAACGGCTGCTCAATTTATATTCAACCACGTTATTGCACGGTTCGGGGTTCCTCAGGCCATCGTCACCGATCATGGTACTCATTTCCGAGATTATATGATGGCTGAGCTGACTTCAAAGTTGGGCTTGCGTCACGACAGCTCAACACCATATTACCCTCAAGCGAATGGTCAGGTTGAAGCAGTGAACAAGGTTCTCGTCACTATGCTTCAACGAACAGTTGGTATTCACAAATCCAATTGGCATCTCCAACTGTTCTCAGCTCTATGGGCATACCGAACATCTGCAAAGAGTGCAACTGGATTCACACCATTTCAATTGGTGTATGGTCTGGAAGCAACTCTTCCGGTTGAATGCGAGATTCCTTCTTTGAAATTAGTTGTGGAACTTCTACCTAATACTTCTGCTGAGGAAGAATGTCTTCTGTATCTGGAACGGTTAGATGAAACCCGTCGTCTGGCTGCTTTGGTTATTGAAGCACAAAAGAAGAGGGTCAAAACTCATTTTGATCAATCTGTTTCCCCTCGTTCCTTTATCGAAGGAGACCTCGTCCTCCTGTACGATCAAGCACATGACAAGCTTGGAGCCGGTAAGTTCCAGCCTATGTGGCATGGGCCCTATATAGTAAAACGCGTTTTGAAAAATGGGGCCTACGAGCTTATAGATTATGAAGGAGTTCCGCTGGCGCAGCCCAGAAATGGGCTGTACCTCAAAAAGTACTATGCTTGAAGTGATTTCTTGGCGTGGTGTGTGTACATAGGTGTGTGTTTTTCATTTGTGTGCATGTATGGTGTGGTGTGCCTTGTAAACATCTTTCTGTTGATCGGGTCTTCCTGGTTGTGCAGATGTCTATTCATCCATTTGTTGGTTTCGCGGATGGTGCCTCCCGCAGTACCAGGAATCTGTCTTCAGCAGCCTGGGTAATCTATGATCCTGCTGGTGAGTTGGTCAACCTACAAGGAGTGTCTCTAGGACGTACTACGAACAACATCGCGGAATAGTGTGTTGTGTTAGAATTATTAACCGAGGCGGTAAACCTTGGTATCCGTGAATTGCTTGTGTATCTAGATTCGCAACTTGTAGTGTTACAACTGAACGGACACTATTCGGTAAGAAACCCGTCCATTTTACGTCCGTATCTGCGTATTCGATTACTGGAAAGGAATTTTGACTACATTACATATCAACATATACCCAGGCATTTGAATACATTAACAGATGCAGTAGCAAATTTGGTATTAGATAGACATTTGCGCAATTTGTAAATCATCATCACATGTAAAGAAAGATCCATCCAGAAATAGATATGCATATATATATAGATATCGAAGTGTTTACATAGCGTGTGTCACATAAAGTCAAAAAATATACATAATCGTCTTAAATACATCCGGAGACGATATGTCTCTCAAAAAATATGTGTGGTAAAAGCCCTAAGAGTCTAATCCGCATGGTGCTCATGATAACATGTAACTGCACGCACTAAGCGTCTCAGAAGTCGGTGGATTCGACTAGGTACTCCCACCGTATGTCGCTGGTACGCCATCGGTACATCCGCCAGCCGAGCATAGTCCGGGATCCCTCGGGCAATACCCTCGAGATTCTGGATCAACTCCTCCCCTCCTGTGCCCTCTGCCTGAGGATCAGGGGCGAGAAGGGTCCTCCGCGCGATTGGAGACATACCGGCTGGTCTCTCGGGGCCCACATCTGCATACACATAAAAATTTGTTAGGACGAATGTGTATTAACAAAAAAAATCATAAAACATAAAAATCAAAAGATAAGGTCATACCCAACTCCTCGTCCCAATCATCTCCTTCTGGCAGTGGGAGATCTGGGTCTCCAGTGAAATCGGTTCCTGCATATGGCCAGTCCTCCACTACGATCAACTGGTGCCGCAACCACCCAAAAAACTCCGGCCTCCATGACATCTGTTGGCCTCCTCCAGCTCTAGGCATTAGTGCTGCCCAGCGAGCCATTCTTGGCTCTCGTGGAATCGGCTCAGCTACGATGGCCCCTTGGCCTTGGAAGATTGGTAATCGTTCCAGAATAAACGATACCAGGATGGAACCGTAGCCGAACTATTTCAGTTTGGCTTGCTTGCATTTCGTGAGCTGTCTCTTCATGTTTATTGTTACTGTTGTAGCCCAGTCAAACAAAAGTGGAGTCATGCACTCTGAGGCCAGCAGGAGTTGGGCCTTTGTGGCCTCGTGCGGTGCCTGCGACCCTGCAGCCCGCGTGATGGTATGTAGGACAACTCTCAATGCCAGATCGGGGATGGTGTGGATATCCACCTTTTTGCTCCCTGATCCCATTTGTGCTCTTGGGCACACTCGTGCCATCACTTCCTCCATCTTCTCGCCGGATGGTCTGCTCCCAGTCAAGATGGGTACCGGACCTCTGCGAGACAATCCGGTTATGAAATACACATCAGAAACCTCCAGCTCCAATACCTGGTCTCGCAACTTGAACACTTGTTCCTGTTCATCCCAAATACTGATCAGATACTGGAGGAGCTTGGGCTGAGCTCGTAAACAGGGTGTTAGGAAGAACTTCTTTAGCCCACAGTTTCTGAGGGCATTCATGCAAGCCTCACTTTCTATGGCCTGTTCATCCTCTTCTCCATGCTCTCTTTCTTTCCACTCAATCACCATTTTGCTTGATTTCCTGCATCCACATGGTCACAAACCCTTAATTAGATCTCTGGTAGGCTTCAAAATTCATTTAAATTGATTAAAATTTTGAATTTCTAGACAGAAATTTGGGTTCGGCCGCTGGCGCGGCTGTTTTGTGAACAGTCGTGCCACGTGGCGCGAGGCCTTTACATGGAAAACTCCATTGGCGCGGGTCCGTGCCCGATACCTGCGCCAATGAGCGCAGCCCTAAAAATTCAAAAAGTTGCCACAAGAGTCTGATACATGAGGGAAAACTATCAAAAAATGGATTGAAATGAAGTTCAGGGAAGCGCCTCTTACCTGTAACAGACGAGAATCTGAATGATAAACCGGATCTGTCGCAATCGTCGTCAGAAGTTTGCACACCAAATAGACCACTGCTACTTTTCACCATGGTAAATAGTAAATATAATTTTGTTTTTACCATTTTGGCATATTTATAACTTTTTCGACACAAGATAGGTTTTAAAAGTTATTTTTATCAAATATTTTAATATGATTATGTCGAAAGTGGGTTTTACGCTTGCTTGGTATGTGCAGCAACAGGTTTTTCGCGATTCTAACGGTGAAAACGAGTGGTATTTTATACTTTTTCGGACTCAGTAAATACACGAAAAAGTCACTTTGGAGTCATCTTTCAGCTCTTTTCTGACTCTCTAAACATGAAAGGATTTCTGAGGCCCTTGTCGTTTCGATCTCATTAAAATGGACATGAATCGACATCTACCCAGTATACGTTTACCCCTTTTTCGGGCTGGGATAGATTGATTACGAAAAAGGAATACCCTAGCCTATCGTGACTAGGAGGTTTTCTCGGATATTTTTTTCTACCTTTTCGGATCTGAGGAACTATTTACGAAAAGGGACCTGTGGAGTTTACTTTTCTGCTGTCTTTTCAAACTCTCTAAACATGAAAAGACGCCGAGTTCTTCCTTTGTCAGACTCGTTAAACCCTGATGACATCGGATCCAGTCGAAATGACGTTCTTCGAGTTCCTCCTTCCTAGGACTCGTTAAATGCACTAGGATGGATTCGCCCGAAGGGCGGACTTATATTACAAGCATATGCTATCCCCTTCAAGCTTGTTATCAAAAATAATTGGGGTACTCGCCAGAAATGGTGGGGAAAAAATGGAACCATCATCATTGTCGTGTCGGCAGTATGTCGCTCTTGAACATGGCACTTGTCTGCATTCGTGTCGGGTTGGGGACATCTCATCTCGTTTTTTCACTTGCTTCCGTGGGTTTGGGTAATCCTTTTTGACCTCTCCTCTGCTCATTGCCTTGTCACCATGACCTCTGATCCGTTGATGTCAAATATGCTGCCAAAACCACTATTTGTGCCGTTATGTGTTCAAGAGAAGTTGGCCTCTGCGAATATCAACCTTCCTCTGATTCTCATACGATCCTGATTCACAACAAAAACATCATGTTCCTCTGTCTCGTGTCGATGATGTGGGAAACATTATGGCTCACCTTCGATCAAGGTCACTTCCTGTCGACTTCAGCTCATTATCCAGGAAGTTGATCTAGAGACTCCTTTATGGTACCTTGGAGCCTGCATGCCTCAATGGCAGGTTCGTCGCATTCGACGAGGGGTTTTCATCATTGGCCCCCGATCGAGTGATTCTACGGGTGTTCGACGCCAGCTCATTGATTCACACGCCGTAGATTGTACCTATAGTACCTTGAGGGCCATTGTCATTATTGGTGGTTCCTCTCGCGTCTGTTAACAGCTCTCATCATTGGCTGGTAATCAGACAATGTTCTTGCATGTTCGACTTCAGCTCACATATTCGCATGCTTGAACTTGTACTTTGTTTGGGTCGAGATGGAGCGCAAGACCCTGGATTGTGTCTGTTGTAATCCAGGCTGCGATATTGTGGATTATTTTCATTATGTACATGACTCACTGATTGGATGGCTGCGACCATACCTGAGTCTATTTATTGATCCTCGTTGGATGGCTGCGCCCATACCCTGGATCTGGATTATAGTATACTCTGTTTCGGATGGCTACGCCCATACCACATATACATCATGTACTTGAGATATCAGTTGTATTTCTCCACGCAGGTTTTCCAACGGCGGAGCTTCAGTTGGACACGTTCTCGTAAAGCATTTCACCCCCCTCTCTCTCTCGGACCTCATGCTTTGGGGGGCATCTGTTACACAGTAATTTGTCACCGTCCCTACCATTCCCCGTCCCGCACATTGGAGGGCCCGTTATGTGACCTGTGAGCAATGTCATGCCTTGAAACCATTATCATTGCATTCCTCTAAACTTGAGCTTCAATTTCCCTAAAGACATCTCCTTGCAAAAAAACCATAAAAACATCCCTTTTTGCATTGGCGCGGTTAGCCAGTTCATCACTCGCGCCAATGAGGAAAATCCTACAAAGAGGTCGCGCCAACTGGCGCTCTGTCCCAGAGTCGCAGTCACACCAGCCAATTTAAGGAGTGTTTTTTAAATAAGAAAGGCAGAAGTTTTGTTTCAACAAACTCAGAAACTGCTATCTATCTTGAGTTGGGAGGTTTGGCTCCGGGAGTTCCATGGAAGGGAAGTGGTTTGCCACCTCTCATGGAAGCTTCCTTGAAGATAGGGCCAATCCCACAATTATAGGGATCCCAACTCCCCTTCCTCCATCTATAAAAGCTTTCTCATTGCCATTGCAAGCTAGTCTTGAAGTGCCCAAGTCTTGAATCTCCAAGTTCTCAAATTCCCTAGAGCCTTCATGCTGCAAGAGCCCTCATTCTTCCCTTAAGGCCAAACTCAAGCAAGGAGACTATCGTCGAGAGACTCTAAGAGAGGCTTGTCCCATCCCTGGCAGGCTTTGCGAGACGTGTACGACTGGAGACCCCTCCGAAGGAGACCTCAGCGTCAGAACATTGGTTGTACTCTCTTTTGATTGCTTATTAATGAATGACTACTGGTTATGGTTCCACTCTGTTTTTCACTTATGATAATGATGAGTTATATCCTTTCTGACTGATATATAGTTGCGTATTCTGGATTTTATGCTTGTATTCGTGTTTTTTCTTGCATGTGCAGGTGTCCATTCACGGAGATCATGGGGATCGTGACCTGCCGAGGCTGAGGAACGGGAACGATGTCTCTTCTACAGATCATAGCATTGGACTCCAGGTAGGCCTCCATCATTGGCTTATTTATTCGCAATTAGGAACTTGTGTTGTAGCATTTGATGATTGTTGCTAGACCCCTGCTGGGCTAGTAGGGATTGCCTCCCCGTCCAGAGGGGATTTACTTCTCAACAAAGTGCCCATGAAGAGATCGATCATGTGTTCCTCTGGAATATCAGTTACCCTTATATTCAATTTTTGGAAGTCCACAATGTGCTGCCCCACTAAACCCTTTTGTTTGAGATTTATCAATTGGCTAAAGAAGGTGTTGCTCTTTGTATCCTCATAATGTGCTATCATTTCCTCCGTAAAAATTGACCAAGTGACAATTTTTTTACTAGAGCAAAGCCATCGATACCATACAAATGTATTTTGTTCTAAATGTAAAGTTGCAATGCGTACCTTTTGTGTGTTTTGCACATTATGGAGATCAAAATATTGCTCCATCTGTAGTATCCATGTTACAGGATCCTTTCCATCAAACTTCCTCATATCCATTTTTGGAATATGGAGGTTCTTCCCGCCAACATTAGAGTTTATGAAATCACGATTAACATTTATTTTGTTCTCATCATGAGGTTCTTCTACTATCTTTTCACCATTAGGAAACATTTCTTGTATCAACTTTGTCAAACCTTTGATGTCTGCTTTGAGATCATTCTTCATGTTTTCCATGTTGTCTTTCATGTCATCCATCTTAGCTTCCATGCCATCTTCCATGCCATCCATCTTAGCTTCCACGCCTTTCTTCAAAACTTCCATTTCATTTTTTTTTGCTCTTTGCGAGAGCGAAATTTGGTGCACTTGCTCTTGTAATTTTGATAGATCATGTTGCAATTCTTCATCTTCATGAGTCATAGTAGAGCCTTCTGAAGGCTTAATGGGTGTTGAATTATTTTTACGAGGCATATTTTAGAACCCAATACTGCTATATATTCTACAATATGCCCTTGGAATCAATTCAAATTGATTCTTCAAAGAAGACTCATGCAATTTGGAAAGAAAAAAATATACACACCTTTTTCTTGCTTTTGAGGAACTCGATATTGAAATTGGATTATATCTATGATTGCAGCACTTAAATATTTGAATTTCGGTATCAACGTAGCCCTCTGAATTATCTTTCGAATGCCACAGGTTTGACCTGCTTTGGATTCTCCAAGACAAAGTTGTGTCCAATCTCCCACAATGAGCTAATTATGTGGACTGTTTTCGCAGAGTGAACTTGTACGACTTGCCACTTGTCACCGTTTCGTCCTTTTCGGCTCTGAAATTGATAGCCAAGAAAAAAATTTATAGTGCAAATTCCACGATGACCTGTTTAGGAGCCTGAAAAAATACCTGACTTCCACAGATGATATCTCCACAATTATTGCAAACCAAACTCTGAAAGTTTTACACAGGCTTCCTCAAGATGTTTTCTTCGCACCCTAAAAATTTCAGCTTCTGAAACTTCGTAGAAAAAAAGTTATAGCGAAAATGCCACGATGACCTGTTTGGAGCAGCGAAACCCTAGAATCCAAAGCTCTGATACCAAATGTTGTGTAACCAGCTCCAAAAATAGAAGAAAAGAGATATCAACGCCTTAGAAATGAGCCAATTCGAGGGGGCAACCTCCAATACATTACATAAATGAACAATTCTTGGATGATACAATTTACAAAACCTCCTTTCTATATATAGGAGTCCATGTGGCCATAATGTAATCCTAGTGGCCTACAATGTAATCCTAGCCAACTTAACAATAATAATTTAAGGGCACAATAATAACAAAATGGGAGTTACAAGAGTACAATAATAACAATAAGGGGGTTACACTAGTAACAATAAGGGACTATACTAGTAATATAGGGACCTAACATCACCCATCGCAGGAGCACCGGAGGGTCAGTTTGCGCAGCCAAGCAAGTATTATCTCCACCCTCGGTTGAAGGGGTCTCGCTTCCTTCATCAACAGTACAGGTACAGAACAAGGGTAAGAGGCCAATACATGATGAGGGACCTTCAGGAGAGCAGGAGACATATTTCATCCTCATTCAGGCTGATGACATTGATTTGGGCCCACAAAGCTCAAAGTTCAGGGAGATCATTCAGGAGAAAAAGGCGGAGATAAATACTTTGTCCCTCAAATTGCAAAGAGCCCAGTGGATAATAAACTACCTTGAGTAGAGAAACAAAAAGCTAGAGGATCAGCAAACCATATTGGAGTTGCAAAACATACATGAGAACCTGCAAGCTGCCAAAAGGAGCAAAACCGAGATGACATCACTTGAGCAGGAGATTAAGGCTAATCATGAAAATTGGCTTGAAAGGGTAAATGTTCATTTGGAAAATCTTTTGGAGAAGGCCAACAAGGATAAAAATATGTTGAGGCACATGGCCAATCATTATTGGGCGAGAAATCATGTTTGTAAAGCAAGAATCAAAATTTTGAAGGCCAAGTTGAAGAAGGCCTCAAAGCGTCGGAAAAGGCATGATAGACTTCAAATCTTGGCCAAGGATTCCTTGGCCCAGCATAGCATATAATTGAGGATACTCAGCCCAAATTTCAAAAAAATTGGGACACTTTTTGCATTTTTGAAAATTTTGGCCTAAAAACAAACTTTTCTGCTCTATGCGTCGCGCCACTTGGCGCACACTTTTGATTGGGGGCTCCTTTTGATGCAAACTCTGAATTTTTGGATTTTTCATGGAAAAATATGCATTCCTACCTATGGCCAAGAAATTTTGACAGGTTTTGGGCTTCCATAAGGGTCAAAAACACCCCAAAAAGGACCTTTCTGCCCCTTTTTTGGCACACAGGAAGCAGTGTTGGGAGAAATCAGTTTTGGAGGGGAAAATGAAGGCCAAATTCAGAAATTCCACTTGTGTTGGAAATTAGATAGGAAAAAATTTCCAAAAAACCCACTTGGAGCAAATTTGGACACCGGAAAGGCCTCCAAAATCAGCCACAAACTAGCGCGATGCATAGAGAAATCAGGCGCGGCGCATTGGAGGATTTTGCTCATTTTTTACTCAGTAACTCTGTTTTTCACCTAGTTTTTGACAATTTGACTTTCTTACTTCTAAATTTCAAACTCATGATGTAATTTGATGTAATTTTATGGATCTTGATGTAATTTTGTTAAATTTTCACTCATGGAGGTAGATTCATCCATCAAAAGGTGAATTGCAACCGAATGAATCATTTTCCTAGTTTATAGAGGCAAGTTGTTCCACTGCTTACTTTCTAATTATCAGTTTAGATTTTGTTGGAACAGCTCCTAAACTTGTGAGCTCTACCTGTGGAAGTTGGGATGACTGGTTTTTTTTCTATATCTTGTGGTTTTTCAGTCATTAGCATGGTTGGACTTTTGGGAATGCTTTGAGCATCATTGTACATTCATCTCTATAGTTTGTCAAAGGAATAGACCAGGGTTTGCAGAACTCTATGGGATTCTTGTGGTATTTTTCTTTGATAGTTTTTTTCTCTCTGTAAATGTAAGTCTACTTTTGTTTCATGTATACCATTTTCCCTTTTATTTCTTATTAAGTTAAACAAACAAGGATAAAGGTAGAATTCATTAAAATTTGCAGTGTTCTACCTAGGGTTTGTTTAATTTTCTATGTTTTCAGCTGTTTGGAGAGGATCCTTGAAGGTTTCCTTCCCTCTTCATCTCTTCACCTGTCTCAACTCTCCATTTCTTTCAAATTGAAAGTGTCAAATCATTTTCCTACCTTGCCCCATTCAGACCTCTGCAAAACTGGGCCTCATTTCCCAGACCCAAAATCTACCTTTCCCTTTGATCCAACATAACACCCTTGAAATTAAATAAAAACTCTTTTGCATATATACTTAGCCTA
Source organism: Pinus albicaulis (assembly GCA_034641835.2). Taxonomy (NCBI): domain Eukaryota; kingdom Viridiplantae; phylum Streptophyta; class Pinopsida; order Pinales; family Pinaceae; genus Pinus; species Pinus albicaulis. The sequence goes on from CM076577.1 coordinate 1,211,645,671, forward strand.
AAATCAGCCTTCATTCAAGTCATCTCAAGCCTTACTGATTATTTTTTGCTGAGATTGACAAGGAGAGAGCCCTCTCCTGATCTGGTAGGGCTAGCTACCAAGTTAAGCGTGGTTTGATGTTACCCTAGATTCTGCCTTTCTTAGCCTGAGGTAGATTTAGGCCATAACATAGTGGCGAGCATATTGGGGAAATATTCTTTGCTTGTTAGTGTTAATTTTTTTATAAACTACAGACGGAGCCTAAAGTTATGCCAGGTAGCCTTCGAACTGCACATTTCTTTGCAAGTGCATAAGTAGATAAACACTGCTTCAATCAATCTCCGGTCTAGTTTTATAAACGTAACACCTGACTTGTAAATTTCCCTAGTACATTAGATAATTCTAGACTTTTGGGTGATGAATTTAGAATTTTATAGGCTAAACAAGTTGATTTTGTCCATTTTATTTTTGGGAATAATTCAACACACTGGCTTCCAGACGACACACTAGGGAAAATCTGGATCTTGATCCACCTCCTGTGTATGAAAATCCAAATCTTATTTCGAGAATCCTTCGTCGAGAAATTCCTGTGATTCCTGTGTTCAAATCTCATTCATTTCCTGTTATTTTTGAGTATCTTGAAGATCTTGAGTTTGACGAACAATTTGAGTTGTCATTGTTTGAGACCAAATCTGAAAGTGTTATTGATTCTACTGTCCTAAATCCAGATTTTGTCAAAGACCTTGAAATTGAAAAGGCTAATAGATCAATTTACAGTTATATCTTGAATCTTCATAATTCCATTGTGGCAACAAACATTCCCGAATTCATAGAGTCAGCATCTACAACTCTTGGGTCATCCGCAATTACATCTAGTTCACAAATTCCTATTGAGCTTCCTTTCATTCCCACCATTCCCGTGCAACCTTCTATCTCTGATCAAAATTCTACAGTATTATCACCTCCCTCCACACCACATACACCTCATACATCAGCTTCTCTGACTCCTCCTATATCCCCAAGCCCGGTTGTAAATCCACCTAGAGAAATGGCTGCCCAATTTGCACCCTTTGTCTTGCCTCAAACTTTGGATAACATGCCTGCTGATTATCAAAGAAAAATTCCATTTTTTGATGGCACCCCCCAAAATGTTACAGCTCAACAACATGTGGATAGGATGGCAGATTTCTTTGACCTTCATGAGATTGATGCAGAAAATGTGACAATGAGACTGTTTGTACAAACTTTTGGAGGTGAAGTAAGGAAGTGGTTCAGAGCTTTGCCAGCTGGAAGTATTACTACATTGGCTAATCTTCAGAGACAATTATTGGATCGATGGGAAGTAAAGAAAGACCCTCTTCAGATCCTTTCCGAATATGAGAATATCAAGCGGAACGTTGGTGAGTCTATTCAAGATTATTGTATTAGATTCAATTATGTTTACAATGCAATTCTTGCTGATATAAAGCCACCGATGGGGTTGGCTTTGATTAATTTTCTAGACAGTTTCGATCCTGATATGGCCTATCAATTGAGAGAAAGAGATCCGGCCACTTTGGAAGACATGCAGAAAATTGCAGTCAGCGTTGAAGCAAATTTACTTGCCAAGAGAGCCAGAACGAAAGCTAAAAAGAAAGTAGCAATAAAGGAAGAGGTTTCCACTTCAGATCAAGTGCTCTGTAATATGGAAAACATGTTTGAAAGATTAACAATTGATAAGCCTGAACTGCAAATCAGAAATCCTAACTTTCGTGGCCAGTAGCAACCACAATTTAGAATCAAGCAAAGAAAGCAGCGAGCACAAGAACAAGCAGTACAGCAGCAATTGAAGACACCCTTACAGCAGAATTTTGTACATGGTCTGGAATCAGATGATGAGGAGGATGTAGTTGGAGAAGAGAATCATTTCTTTACACCTGATGATATGCCAATTTTTATCACTAAAGATGAGGAGTATTCCGAGAACTCAGTTGTACAAAGGGACGAGAATTTCATCTTGGCGAATGAAACAGCTCTTGAAGAAGAGTCTGATGAATATCAGAGGGGATACATGAATGCTTTGACCGCCTAGCAGTGACAATATTCACTCAGATGTATATATGTACCCATTAATCCAATTTTAAAAAGGAAGGAAGCGATAGCACCAAAGAATGATTCACTCGTTGTGCAAAAGAAGGGAAAAGAGACAACTGATCCCACTACTAGCAAATCACCATCAGCAAATGAGAGATCCAATCAGCCAAATATATCAAAGGAGAAAACTGAGAAGAAGGATGTTCCAGCTAAAGAGGTAGAGAAAACTTTAGTTTTTAACTTAGAAAATGAAATTGCTAAGTTAAAAGTATCCATTCCTTTGACTGAATTAATGAAGAATAGCAGCTATAAGGGTCAGGTGTCTAATATTTTGAGTTTAGATCCATTATCTGATATGGTAAACATGGAAGATGATCAACCTAAGTTGATTTTTGGTCCAACATTGTGTTAGAGTCAGCCTTTGCAGCTTTCCTCCAGTGATCAAACATGCTCTTACAAAGTGATTTTAAAGTGTCAAGGTCAAATTTTGTCATTTCAAAGAGTTTTCAAGCAAAATTTGCTCACTAGGCATTAGGTCTAGGGTTTGTTTTCACTCTTTCCAAAGTTGTCCAAATGTCGGTCCATGTCACCATTCAGCTGAGTGCACCATCATTCAGAGGGTTTTCATCATCATGTCAAGCTCCATCGAGTCATTTTACACCTTGTTCATGCTTCAGTTGTGTCTAGGTAAGGTCCATTTCCCTCTCCTAGGGTTTTGGAGGTAATTTCTCTTGGACGGTCAAATCATCGGAAAAACTTGTATCCTGATGTTCACACACCTTCCCCTATCCTTAATATACCTTATTAAACACTTCCCATCACTGAGATCCCTAAAATTCCTCATTATTGCACAAACCCTAGTTTCTAGCCACAACTTGGTAATTTTCTAGGCTAGGCCTGTGTTTTGCCCTTTTGGACCCCTTCCCCTCACTCAATCTCTGTGATTCCACTTCCCCTTGCTTCCTAACATCCCTCCCTACTTCCAAAAATTTCCCCAAGAATTTAGAAGCCCCTTATCCCCTTCATTTCGCTTCATTTCGACAAAATCCCTTGTTTCACACATCGGGATAAGTTTCACTCAAAAGATGTTTCAGAGCAATAAAAGATGAATTTTGGAAAAATGAGAGATTTTTTTGTCCAAAACATGCCAAGGAAGAAAAACCTCCTTCACTTTTTACACAGGTGTCATGGTTTTAGAGAAATGTCAAAAATACCGTTGCCTCAAGAGAATTGATGCACCTGCTGGGAGTAGTGTTGGGAGATTTGCGTTTTGACAGGGTAAATGAGCTTCAAATTGGGAAATTCCACTTGGGTTGGAAAGTAGACTTCAAGACCTTTCCAACGAGCTATCATGAGCTCAATTTGGATTCTGGGAGGTACTTCAAAATCAGGCTGAAAGGCGCGCGACCCACTTGGCTTAGGGGCGCGACCCATATGATTGGGACACTTGCTGGAGGAAAACTTTATATTTTTGGATTTGTCATGGAAAGTTATGCATCCTCAGAAATCAACTAAGCATTTCATCAAAATCTGGATGGTCAAAGAGCTCAAAAACACCATGAAAATAACTCTGCCACCTTTTGCACCAACATGAAGTACTTCTGGGAGAAAGAAGTTTTGGAGGGTCAAATGAGCTCCAAATTCAGAAATTCCACTTGGGTTGGATATTCAACATCCAGGGCTTTCCAACGAGCTATCATGAGCTCAATTTGAATGCCGGGAAGTACCTCAAATTCAGGCTGGAAAACGCGCGACCCACTCGGCTCAAACGCGACCCACTTAAATTTTTTGCTGAATATTCAACTGCCAGCTCAGATTTTCGCCTAGTATGGACCAGTTTTGTTTGTGGATGGAATTTTTGGGTTTTTATGATGTAAATGTATATTGGGCATGTAACTTTGGCTTATTTTTATCTCTTCTAGAAGATTCACTCACAAAAAGGGTAAAAATCATGTAATGGATCAGTTTCCACTCTTTTAGAGGCAAGTTGTTAGCTGCCTAGATTGTAGTTCCATGAATAGAATTGGTTGAAACTGATCCCTGAAGAGGAAATTCGACCCCTAGCGGTGGGGAAAAGTGTTAGAGCGATCTATATATTGTAATTTGTCAATCATTTTCAGGGGTTGGAGAGGTTGGACTCTTGGGATACTTTTGATATCATTGTACATACTTTTCATATTTTGGCTAAGGAAAGATCAGGGGTTTTGCGGCACTTGTTGGGATCCTTGTGGTGTTCTGTTCTTGATGGTGTTTCCTCTTTGTTTACTGAAAGTTTATTCATGTTTAATGTATGCCATCCCTTCATTATGCTTCCGAACTAAATTGAATGAGTGAATAAGGTTGAATCCATTGTTTACAGTGCTTGGCCTTTGAATTCAGTTAGTTCTATATGTTTTCAGCTGTTTGGAGAGGATCCAAGTTCTTCTTTGCCCTCTTCAGCTCCTCATCGGTCTAATCTATCCATATATCCAATTCAAAGCATCAAGATCATCACCTACCTCGCCCCAGCTTGAACTCTGCAAAGGTCTGACCTTATCCCCGGACCCAAAATTTGTTTTCCCATTTCTCCAGCGAAAACCCAAAAACCAAAAAAAAAACATACCTATCTCTTTACTAGCCTAAAATCAGTTCTTATTGTAAGTCATCTCGCATCCTATTGCTCATTTTCTCGAGATTGACGGAGAGAGCCCTCTCCTGTCCTCATAGGGCTAGCTACGAGGCTGAGCGTGGTTTGATGTAGCCTTGAGTTTTACTTCATTTCAGCCTGAGGTAGATTTGAGTGCTAACATAGTGGCGACCATACTGGGGAGAAACTCAAAACGTTTGCTTGTTATAGACGGAGTCTGAAGTCACGCCAGGTAGCCTTCGAAACGCTGTTGCTATGCATTAGCGAAGTAGATAAACGCTGCTTCAGTCGATCTCCGTTTTAACTTGTAATCGTAGCATTTAACTTGTAAATTGCCCCAGTACATGTATCAAGTTCAGATCTGATGGTTGATGGTGAACAACGGTCAGACATCGCAAGGCTGAAATCATTCACCTGGCGACTTCATTCACTGAACAATCCAGAAATCGATGCTTCATGGTGACTTCACTGCAGGGAGATCAGTAGCTGTGAGATTTTCAAGATGGACCGAATCACAAGAAGATATGCTCCCATGAGCCGAGACCACATTCCAGGTTTTCCGAATAAGATGCCCAAGGTAGATTGGTCAAGGAATCTGCCTACGTTTAACGATGATGGTAAGAAGGATGCTGCTTTACATCTGATTAGATTTCACATGCATATTCGCAAGTTGAAGGTGGTTTTTCCTGAAGATTGTTTGATGAAGATATTCCTAGCCACTCTAGAAGGTGAAGCCCAATCTTGGTATGAAAATTTGCCGCTGGCCTGTATTTATTGTTTAAAGGATTTTCATGCCCTGTTCATTGAAAGATATCAAGTATCTTATCCATCATTAAATTTAGTTCATGACTGTTGCAAACATTCTTCTACTTTTATTGAAAGCCTTGAGAAATATTATGAAGATGATAATTTCATGGATGATGAGATCATGGAAGCCCTATATGAAAATCCATTTCAGCAGCATAAAGACGATCATGAAAATTTGCAGCAGGATCAAGATCTTAGTACGGTGGAAAATGAAGCCATTTTGCATGTTGACAGTGAACAGGAATTACATGAAATGGATCAGCAGTATGAGGAAAATTTGTATACTCCTTCACTTGAAATCAATGAAGACAATCACTGTTTGAGCAAAAGAAAACAAAGGGTATTATCTCCTCTGTCTGAAGATGAGATAGATCAGCTATTGAAAGGTCATGTTCCAGCTCAAGTTAACTCAGATCTGCAGTGTACACATGGTCCAGAAGGTGATGGTGAAACTTCTTCCTTTTCTGAAAAGGATGTCAGTCTTGTAAGCAGCCTTATAGATCAGCAGGTTGAAGATGTCTACATGGCTGAAAGTGATGAAAGAGAAAGTGTCATTTCAGATCTGCCCACAGAAGAAGACAGCATGCCAGGAACTCAAGTTTCAGTTTCAAATTGTGATAATGACCAGCCAGCTATTTCAGATCTACATTCAGATTGTGATGACCAAGCATATCTTGTGTTGAAACCCATCAAGGAGAATTCTGCTGTTGAGATCATCTGGAAAGAAGAAAACAAAGGTATGGATTCAAATGTTTTCAGTTCATTAGAACACAGCCTTCAGAAAGAAGCCATTCAGTCAGTTCATGAACAACAAGATGTCATCTCCGTTCAAGTAAGTAAAGAAGTTCCTTTGGATGAATCATTGGTAGATGATAGAGATATCATGTTTGAGCATCAAGAATCAGCTGAAGTTTCTTTCCTTATGATTGATGATTGTAATGAAAATCTCGCTGTCCTATCATATGAAGATGACCTATCATACTTTCAGAGTACAAAAGATCAAAACATTCCGGATTGCCTTTCATTTTCTTCATATGTCTCATGTGTTGAAATGTTTTCTCAAGAAGAGATTTGCTCATCTACCTGTTCAGAGTTTTTTGAAGCTCAAGGACATATTGTTACTGAAGTACATGATGAAGACAGATCGGAATCAGGAAAGAAAGACACCTTGTTTCTTCAGCAGAAGGTAAATCTTCATGTTTTTCCGGACCCAATGGCAGATTTGTTGCAGTCAGCTGTGAAAGTGATTATTGCAGTGTTCAGTGATGAAGGAGATCATGGTCAGCTATGTTTTTGGATGCCCAGTTATCAGTTTGTATTGTTGACCAGCAGATCTGATCAGGGAAATCAGTCAAGAAGTCATCTGCTTGATTGGTTACATTGGAAAGCCAATTATACATGATTGTATATATTTCATTAGTATGCAGGTGGTTGTCATCATGATTCCAAATCTTGATGGATTGCTGCCTTTTTTCCAAAAGCTTTGTAAAGTCTTGTTTTAAGTCATTCATGAGTCATTTGTGTTTGGTCTGTTGAGTCAGTTTTTTCAAGTTATTTCAGTTTGCCATCGAGTCAAGTTTCAGTCAAGTTTCATTCAGTTTTCAGTCAAGTTTTCATTCAATAAATGTGTCAAAGGTTTTGTGTTATCCGTTCAAATAATGATTCCATCGCCCAATGGATGAATGCACTGGTCTGCTCTCCCAAAGATCTGCCGTTCTTGGCACCTCCACGGAGCTGGAGCTACCATCCCCATTGGAGCCAATGTTAGAGTCAGCCTTTGCAGCCTTCCTCCAGTGATCAAACATGCTCTTACAAAGTGATTTTAAAGTGTCAAGGTCAAATTTTGTCATTTCAAAGAGTTTTCAAGCAAAATTTGGTCACTAGGCATTAGGTCTAGGGTTTGCTTTCACTTCTTCCAAAGTTGTCCAAATGTCAGTCCATGTCACCATTCAGCTGAGTGTACCATAATTCAGAGGGTTTTCATCATCATGTCAAGTTCCATTGAGTCATTTTACATCTTGTTCATGCTTCAGTTGTGCCTAGGTAAGGTCCATTTCCCTCTCCTAGGGTTTTGGAGGTAATTTCTCTTGGATGGTCAAATCATCGAAAAAACTTGTATCCCGATGTTCACACACCTTCCCCTATCCTTAATATACCTTATTAAACACTTCCCATCACTGAGATCCCCCAAATTCCTCATTTTTCCACAAACCCTAGTTTCTAGCCACAACTTGGCAATTTTCTAGGCTAGGCCTGTGTTTTGCCCTTTTGGACCCCTTCCCCTCACTCAATCTCTGTGATTCCACTTTCCCCTACTTCCTAACATCCCTCCCTACTTCCCAAAATTTCCCCAAGAATTTAGAAGCCCTTTATCCCCTTCATTTCGCTTCATTTCGACAAAATCCCTTGTTTCACACATCGGGATAAGTTTCACTCAAAAGATGTTTCAGAGCAATAAAAGATGAATTTTGGAAAACTGAGAGAGGTTTTCGTCCACAACATGCCAAGGAAGAAAAAACTCCTTCACTTTTTACACAGGTGTCATGGTTTTAGAGAAATGTCAAAAATACCGTTGCCTCAAGGGAATTGATGCACCTACTGGAAAGAGTGTTGGTAGATTTGAGTTTTGACAGGGTAAATGAGCTCCAAATTGGGAAATTCCACTTGGGATGGAAATTATACTTCAAGACCTTTCCAACGAGCTATCATGAGCTCAATTTGGATTCTGGGAAGTACTTCAAAATCGGGCTGAAAGGCGCGCGACCCACTTGGCTCAGGGGCGCGACCCATATGATTGGGACACTTGCTGGAGGAAAACTTTATATTTTTGGATTTTTCATGGAAATTTATGCATCCTCAGAAATCATCTAAGAATTTCATCAAAATCTGGATGGTCAAAAAGCTCAAAAACACCATGAAAATCACTCTGCCACCTTTTGCACCAGCAGGAAGTACTTCTGGGAGAAAGAAGTTTTGGAGGGTCAAATGAGCTCCAAATTCAGAAATTCCACTTGGGTTGGATAGTCAACATCCAGGGATTTCCAACGAGCTATCATGAGCTCAATTTGGATGCCGGGAAGTACCTCAAATTCAGGCTGGAAAAAATGCGACCCACTCGGCTCAAATGCGACCCACTTAAATTTTTGCTGAATTTTCAACTGCCAGCTCAGATTTTCGCCTAGTATGGACCAGTTTTGTTTGTGGATGGAATTTTTGGGTTTTTATGATGTAAATTTATATTGGGCATGTAACTTTGGCTTATTTTTATCTCTTCTAGAAGATTCACTCACAAAAAAGGTAAAAATCATGTAATGGATCAGTTTCCACTCTTTTAGAGGCAAGTTGTTAGCTACCTAGATTGTAGTTCCATGAATAGAATTGGTTGAAACTGATCCCTGAAGAGGGAATTCGACCCCTAGAGGTGGGGAAAGGTGTTAGAGTGATCTATATATTGTAATTTCTGAAGCATTCTACAGGTTGGACTCTTGGGAGACTTTGATATCATTGTACATATTATTTCATATTTTGGCTAAGGAAAGATCAGAGGTTTTGCGGCACTTGTTGGGATCCTTGTGGTGTTCTGTTCTTGATGGTGTTTCCTCTTTGTTTACTGTAAGTTTCTTCATGTTTAAATGTATGCCATCCTTTCATATGCTTCTGAACTAAATTGAATGAGTGAATAAGGTTGAATCCATTGTTTACAGTGCTTGGCCTTTGAATTCAGTTAGTTCTATATGTTTTTAGCTGTTTGGAGAGGATCCAAGTTCTTCTTTGCCCTCTTCATCTCCTCGTCGGTCTAATCTGTCCATATATCCAATCAAAATCATCAATTCATTCACCTACCTCGCCCCAACTTGAAATCTGCAAAGGTCTGACCTTATCCCCGGACCCAAAATTTGTTTTCCCATTACTCCAGCGAAAACCCAAAAAACCAAAAATCAAACATACCTATCTCTTTACTAGCCTAAAATCAGTTCTTATTGTAAGTCATATCGCATCCTATTGCTTATTTTCTCGAGATTGACGGAGAGAGCCCTCTCCTGTCCTCGTAGGGCTAGCTACGAGGCTGAGCGTGGTTTGATGTAGCCTTGAGTTTACTTCATTTCAGCCTGAGGTAGATTTGAGCGCTAACACATTGGATGGTGAGTCTCCAGATAGTGATGTACCTCCTTTTTACATCAGCCTTAGGTTGCACGACTATGTGTTACACAATGCTATGTTTGATTCTGGAGCCTCTCATAATCTCATGCCTAGGGCAATCATGGAGAAATTGGGATTGGATATCACTAGAAAGTATCATGACCTTTATTCTTTCGATTCTAGTAGAGTAAGATGCATTGGGCTTATCAAATATTTGGTGGTCAGTTTGGATCAGATTCCTACTAAAAATGTTTTGATGGATGTGGTTGTGGCGGATATTCCTCCTAGATTTGGCATGCTTCTTTCCAAATCTTGGGGAGCGAAACTGAAGGGAACATTGCAGCTTGATTTGTCATAGAGTGCTACTATTCCCATCTTTCTTCAAACTCTCCGGGTTTTGATCAAATTTTTAATTATACTCCTTTTTCAGGATTTCATTTTCATTTTCATTTTCCTTGGATCATACTACATGGGGTGGAGCTCCGGACAAAAGATACCAGCTTGAGAAACCAATAGCATTTTTCAGCAGAACCATAAGGGATGCAGCTTTAAAGTATAATATTATTGAGAAGCAAGCTCTTGCCTTGGTAAAAGCATTGAAAGATTTTCGAGTTTATATTCTTCATTCTCACATCCTTGCTTATGTTCCTAATGCTGTTGTTAAAGAAGTCTTAGTGCAAACAGATCCAGAAGGGAGACGAGGCAAATGGATTGCAGCCTTGTTGGAGTATGACGTGGAGATTAAACCTACAAAGCTTATCAAAGGACATGGGTTGGCTAAGCTAATGGCTGAGTCAAATTTGCATGCCTTGGACATTAATCTCATTGCTGCTATGTCCGAGGAAAATGAAGAAAGTTCACCTGTTCAGGTATCAGAAATTTTTGTTCTTTCTCCTTGGTATTTGGACACTGTGTATGTACTCCAAAATTTGTCACCGCCACCTGGAATGGTTAAGAAAAAAAGTAGGACACTGAAATTGAAGGCTGCAAAGTTTTGTATCATGAATAATGCGCTCTATTGGAAAGATCTCGATGGTGTATTGCTCAATTATTTGGTTGAGGAAGAAGCGAAACAGGTTATGGAGGACCTTCATAAGGGGGATTGCGGAGGTCACCTTTTCTAGAAGACAACGGCCAACAAAATTTTGAGAGCAGGATATTATTGGCCAACTCTCTTTGCTGATGTGTACAAAACTGTTAAAAGTTGTCATAAATTTCAGATTTTTGAAGGGAGGAGAAAATTGCAGCCATTACTTCTCAAGCCCATTGAAGTAAGTGCTCCTTTTCAGCAGTGGGGTTTGGATTTCATTGGCGAGATCCATCCTACCTCTTCAATGCAGCATAAATGGATCCTTACAGCGACGGACTATTTTACCAAATGGATTGAGGCGATTCCCACTAGGCAGGCCATAGATTTGCTAATAATTTCATTTCTTGAAAACAATATTTTGTCTCGTTTTGGCTGTCCAAACAAGTTGATCACTGATAATGCAACAACTTTTAAATCTAAAAGAATGATTGAATTTTGTAATAAGTATCAAATAACTTTGGGGCACTCAACCACATATCATCCACAAGGCAAAGGATTGGCCGAGTCCTCAAATAAATCCTTGGTCAATATTATTAAAAATATGTTGGAAATAAACAAGAAAAGTTGGCACAAGAAAATGGTTAATGCACTTTGGGTAGACAGAGTAAGTCAAAAGAAATCTATAGGCATGTCCCCTTTTGAGCTCGTGTATGGTGTTGACACTGTAGTCCCGACCTCTCTCGCAGTTCCAGTGGTTAAACTTCTGCAGGAAGCTGGCAGCGAAGATGATCATATGCAACGAAGAATTAATCAAATGATCCATTTACAGCAGACTAGAGAGGAGGTTTTTTAGAACACTTTCAAGCTGCAAGAGAGAATCAAAAAGATATATGATCGAAAGGCAAAGGTGGACAAGTTTCAAATAGAGGAAGTGGTGCTAAAATGGGACGCGAGAAACGAAGATAAAGGTAAGCATGGAAAGTTTGAGAATCTTTGGAAAGGACCCTTCAGAATTGCTACATATCGAGGCCAAAATGCTTTCCTTTTGAAAGAAATGAATGGAGAAGATTGTCCAGGTGGGCCGGTCAATGGTCGGCTACTCAAACGGTACTATTTTTGAAATGTTTTCTGCTGTCATATGTATCACTGTACATACCGGTTTGTTTAAATTTCATTGCAAGTGTGTGCTGTCATCATTCTTTCAGTTTGGGGCCTCAGGTGAAGGCTATAAAGCTGAAGGTTGATTTCAGTTTTGGTTTGGTTCGTTAGAGTCAAGTTTTTCAGTTGATTTCAGTCTTGAAATTGAGTCAGTATCTGAGTTAGATTTCAGTCCTAAAATTGAGTCAAGATTCTGGTTTTGGTTTGTCGAAGTTATTGATTCCATAGCCCAATGGATGAAGGCACTGCCTACTTTCCCAGAAATCTGTAGTTCTTGGCACCTCCAAGGAGCTACCATCCCCATTGGAGCCAATGTTAGTGTTGGTATCTTCATCCCTCAGTCAGTGATCAAAATTCTCTTGTTGCATTGCATATTAGGTGTCTCACTCGGTCAGCTGCATTCCATTAGGAGCATGTATCATCTGACGATAGTGGATTTTTATACATTTCCCTCATGTCCTTTACCTGCTGGCCCATTTCCTTTCATCAAAATCATCTGCACTCACTTTTTGTCCCTAAATTTCTAAGAGTCATTTTTTAGGTTTTTAGTCCCATTAGGTCTAGGGTTTCATCAATAAGGTCTTCAAAATGTCCAATAATGGTCAGCAGGCGCATGAGGAGGTTGAATAAATTTCCAGTACTAAAAAGTGTCATCATCATATGCCTAGAAATGTATTTTTTCTCAAAACTCTGTTTTGAGAAAAATTGAGTATTTTACCTTCATTTGTATAAATTTAATGTAATTTCATGTTCTCTCATTTATAAATAATTTCAAAGGAAACCCTGGTCACCTTGTCAAACTTCAACAACCCTACAAGGCAAACAAAAGCAAATCATTCAGTTAATCAAAGGCAAAATGAAGTAAATTGCCTAAAACAAAGTTTAAAAAAAGTGTCAAATGTAAAACATTATCAAGTGGGTTTTTGGAGTGGAAAATCAAAGCCGTTGGTATATAAGTCCTTTTCCATGTTCAAAGGGCTCATTTGCATCCAAAAGAACAAGAGAAATTGGAAGCAAGCTCGTGGTCACAAAATCATAGTGTAGTTGTGCAAGTTTGTGGGCGTGGTGCATTGGCTGAGAGGCACGGCGCATAGAGCCAGCGCGACGCATTGGGTCGGCCTCCACAGTGGTAAAAACACACGAGCGCGATGCACATAACCGGCGTGGTGCATTGGGTTTGTGGCGTGGGGCGTAGAGTTGCCAGCTGAATTAAACCACGATTTCATTCAAAACTCAAATTTGCTCAGCTGCCTCCAGTCCAAAGTAAGTCAAGCAATCCCTCCAATGCCATAAAACATGTGTCTTATGATTTTTATGAGGATTTAATTAAAAAATTCAAACCCTATTTCCTTGCTCAAGAAATTTTTCCTTAGGGTTTATACATTGTTTTTTTTGTGGCCATCACTCCCTCACTTTTTATTTCCTCACTGTTTTTCTAGTTCCATCAACCCATTTCCCTATCCCCCATATCCCTAAATTCATCTACCCCTATCCCATATTCCCATTATCCCAAATCCTAGCTACAAAATTCCCAAACCCCAATTACTATCCCAAAGCCTAGAGACTGTCCCTAAAACCCTTCAATTCCCCAAATTCCAATTGGAAATATTCCCAACATTCCCCTTACCCTCTCCCTCCATAGTCCCTCACACATTTTCATACACTTGGCTGCAAAAACCAAAGACACGTAAAACTCTTCATACTCATATAAGAGAACACAAACTTTGGCAAACATGGAGACAAATTCCTCTTATGACCGAGATGAAGGAACACATAGTGACTCTACAACAGAATTGCATGCACCAAGGAGACCTTATAAGAGTGGTTAAAATGTAAGGGAAGAGCCTACTTCACTTGCTGAGCTGCAGGCCTGCCCTCTTGCTATTACATGTTTTCAACAGTAGTCTTGTTATCCGTTTTGTGAGATGGTTGCTAGATTCCAGTACCATCATGAGTTGGACAAATTGTTTGTGCTTCATTTACATAATGGCCAAGTCACTCTTGCAGGTGTGACATTCACCTTGACACTTGAGTCTATCTCTCTAGCAACCAGTATTCCAAATGTCAGAGAGCAATGGAATAAAAGGTAGCAAGTTGACAGAGAACACTATGAGCCATACATCAAGCCTAGTTTTTTGAGACAACTCAGCAGATTTTTTCCCTTTCGCTACCTGAAAGACTCATATGCTCCTTTGATGAAGCTCATAATCAAATATTTCAGCTGTGAGGGTTGGTTTTCTCGTCTATATGCCTATCATATTAGATTGTTGATGCACTTTACTAGGGTGAGAATGATGAATCTCCCCTACTTCATGTGTCGAAATATTGAGAAGATGACCACCCTAGTGCAAAAGAAAACTCCTGAGCAGCAATATAAAAATATCTATCATTTCGCACTCATCAAAATTTTGGTTATGCATCAGCTTGGTTTGTAGGACATTTCATGGGAGGATTTCATTTCTTATGAGTTCTTCACAGCTCCTTAGGTACCTCTGGAAGCTTTTCATGAGACAGGTGAACCTTCACATCTGCAGGAGGGTCATGAGACATAGACCGCTAGTGTGCTGGTGTTTGTCACCTATCAGAAGGGCACTAGAAGGTTGTTTGCAGTAGCCAAGCGAGTATTATCTCCACTCGAGGTGGAAGGGGTCTCACTTCCTTCATCAACAGTGAAGGTACAGGACAAAGGAAAGATCCCAATACATGATGAGGGGCCTTTAGGAGGGCAGGAGACATATTTCATCCTCATTTAGGATGATGACACCAATTTGGGCTCAACAAGCTCAAAGCTTAGAGAGATCATTCAAGAGCAACGGGCGGAGATAAATACTTTGTCCCTTAGCCTACAAAGAGCCAACTGGATAATCAAATACCTTGAGCAAAGAAACAAGCAACTATAGGATCAGCAAAATATTATGGAGCTGCAAAACATACGAGAGAACCAACAAGCCGCTAAAAAGAGAAAAACCAAGATGACATCACTTGAGAAAGAAATTGAAGCTGATCACAAAAATTGGCTTGAAAGGGTAAATATTCATTTGGATAAGTTGTTGGAAAAATCCAACAAATAAAAGAACATGTTGAGGCACATGGCCAATCATTATTGGGCGGGAAACCATGTTTGCAAAGCAAGGATCAAGATCTTGAAGGCCAAGTTGAACTTCAGAACATGGCCAAGGCTTCCCTGGCCCAGCATAGCACATAATGGAGGACACTCAGCCCAAATTTTAAAAAATTTGGGACACTTTTTGCAAATTTTTAATTTGTGGCCTAACAACAGACTTTTCTGCTCTATGCAGTGCGCCACTTGGCGTGCACTTTTGATAGTGGATTCCTTTTGATGAAAACTCAACATTTTTGGATTTTTCATGGAAAAATATGCATTCCTACCTATGGCCAAGAAATTTTGACAGGTTTTGGGCTTCCAGAAGGGTCAAAAGCACCCCAAAAATGACCTTTCTGCCCCTTTTTTGACACACAGGAAGCAGTGTTGGGAGAAATCAGTTTTGGAGGGGAAAATGAAAGCCAAATTCAGAAATTAACACTTGTGTTGGAAAGTAGACAGGTATACCTTTCCAACAAGCCCACTTGGAGAAAATTTGGACACCGAGAAGGCCTCCAAAATCAGCTGCAAACTAGCGCGGCGCATAGAGAAATCAGGCGCGACGCATTGGAGGATTTTGCTCATTTTTTACTCAGTAACTCTGTTTTTCGCCTAGTTTTTGACAGCTTGACTTTCTTACTTCTAAATGTCAAACTCATTATGTAATTTGATGTAATTTGATGGATCTTGATGTAATTTTGTTAAATTTTCACTCATGGAGGTAGATTCATCCATCAAAAGGTGAATTGCAACTGAATGAATCCGTTTCCTAGTTTATAGTGGCAAGTTGTTCCACTGTCTACTTTCTAGTTCTCAGTTTAGATTTTGTTGGAACAGCTCCTAAACTTGTGAGATCAACCCCTAGAGGCTGGGATGAGTTATTGTTTGTCTATATCTTATGGTTTTTCAGTCATTATCATGGTTGGACTTTTGGGAATGCTTGGAGCATCATTGTACATCATCTCTGCAGTTTGGCAAAGGAATAGACCAGGGTTTGCAACACTCTATGGGATTCTTGTGGTATTTTTCTTTGATAGTGCGTTTCTCTCTGTAAATGTAAGTCTACTTGTGTTTTATGTATAACATTTTCCCTCTTATTTATTCTTAAGTTAAACAAAGAAGGATAAAGGTAGAATTCATTAAAATTTGTAGTGCTCTACCTAGGGTTTGTTTAATTTTCTATGTTTTCAGCTGTTTGGAGAGGATCCTTGAAGGTTTCTTTCCCTCTTCAACTCTTCACCTTTCTAAACTCTCCATTTCCTTCAAATTGAAAGTGTCAAATCAATTGCCTACCTTGCCCCATTCAGATCTCTGCAAAACTGAGCCTCATTCCCGAGACCCAAAATCTGCCTTTCCCTTTGATCCAACAAAACACCCTTAAAATCAAATCAAAATATTTTGCATATATACCTAGCCTAAAATCAGCCTTCATTCAAGTCATCTCAAGCCTCATTGATCATTTTTTGCTGAGATTGACGAGGAGAGAGCCCTCTCCCGATCTTATAGGGCTAGCTACCAGGTTAAGCGTGGTTTGATGTTACCCTAGATTCTATTTCCTTATTCATTATTTGAGGGAAAAATCCATTTGTCTCCATGCATTTCACAGTTGGGACAATAATTTTCTTCTTGGTTAAATACATGGGTTTTGTCTTTGGGTTGTATGGAGGACATGCAATGTATTCGTCATTGCATGAGGACATGCAATATATTCAGTTTGGGGGTATGTTGGGCCGTGAATACGACCACTTTTTAACACTTATTTCATCCATTTTTACTCTTATTTATCATGTCATTTATTATAATTTATCATATAAATCCATTTTATAATGATTTATGCTCTTATGGATGAATATTATTTCTTCTCCTTTATTTTTAATAAATGGATGATTATTATGCATAATTTTATCAATGATGGTTTATTAATATATTTTGTAACAGCACTCACCATTTTAGCCTCCAAGATATTTTCTAGATTGCAGATTTGATCTCCAAATCATCATCAAATATTCCAACTCAGAAATTCGATGGAATAAGAAGTGACAGATTTGCGGTTGAGATTTTGAGCAAATGGAGAAGAATCTGGAAAATCCGGAACATGGGTTTTGTCCAGAACGGACGAAATTAACTTTTTCGAAGAACGGTTTGCCCAAATTTGGCTTGTATTGAGAGAAACACAAGGTTATTTGAGCATGATTTTCTCAGATTTGCTATTGCAGCCGTCCTGCAAATTATCTCATCTGCAAATCCAAATTCGACTTGCTCTTGTTGAAAGATGGATGGAAATATATTTTCTTGTTGATCAATTGGTTAGGAACAATGCAATATTGTTATGAGAGATCATAATTACTATTTAATTTCTCCTCTTTGTGATTATAAAAGGAGATCATGTATTATGTATTGAGAATGATGGATGAGAGATGGAGAGATTTCCTGTTGTAATTACACAATTCCTCATCGACTCTCATTTATTAAACATTGATTGACTATTTGTAAATGTTGTTATGCATGATTAATACAAGAACGTGTTGCCGTTTAATTTCTTAGTTCTGCAGTAGCCTAGCAGTGTTTCACCGGTGGTTGAGGGCCCAACCCTGGTGGATCGATCCGCTGTTTGTATCTCTATCTTTTCATTATTGTTGTGAGATATTTTATATTTTCTTTTATTACAGTTTGCAAGTTAATCGGTTTGCTGTTTAATTTCTTATGGATATTGCTGTTTACACTAATGAATTTCATTGTTGTTCCATTTCAACAAGGATCTTAATTCCCATAACATTCATCTTGTTATTACTTATAAAGCTTTGTTGTTCAATGTTTAACTCTGTTTTTTGTTCCATTGGATTGTTTTTCATTTCGATTGTTACTTAATAACATTTGTTGTCGACAGAGTTGGTGTTTAATAGGTTTTTCTATTTGATTTCATTAATTTCACGTCTATTGTTCAGATTCATTAGTTAGAACTTGTTGTTCATTTCCAATTCTTGCTTTTAAAAGATTTCTTCTTAGTTTACTTTCAAAAATAGTTAGTTCAATTTTGATTTCACTTTGATTGCTTAAGAGTAGGACTGTCAACTGTAGAGAAAACTGGTTATTGCTTCCAAGTTCCCAGATTGATTGCCCTATTCCAGTTTGATTTCAGTTGCATCAATTTCTAGAGGAATGAGTTATTGCTACTCTATCCTCGATTGATGTTTGCTGAGTGAATAGTTGAATTTCAGAGCATTTGAGTTTATGTTGTTGTAGTTAGATTTATTTTTCAAGCATCCGTTTACTTTTGCATTTGAAACGTTGTACTACATCTTGCAAGGCATTACTCTTGGATAAATTGCTGCCTCAGACTGAGTACACTCTTGAAATAAAAATTCGTTCCCGGATTGATAATTAATGTAGGATAAATAGGCGTTAAAAAGACACATTTTATACCTCAACATAATGTTTTCAAAGTGTTTCGGTATACTTGAAAATTTTGGATGAAAGTTATTCCTTTGTAGATAGAAGAAATAAATCCAATGGCACAAGCTTTTACTTCTTCGTACCTTTCTATATGGCTCCTAGTTAGCTATATTACTTTAGTGCTTGGAATCTAGGCTAACTAATTTATGAGAGGACAATATTGTTTCTTTCATTCAACTGATGTGTATAGATTTTTATGGAATATCTCCTTTCACACCAATAAGAAAAAATATCATGAACTGGTACCAAATGGGGAGTGATTTATTGAGGACCTTATTGGATTTACATAATTAAGGGGAAATTTGCCCTCAAAATGTTGGAGAATACTTTGCTAGAGGCCTAAGCAAATAGTGACATGTTTGAAACAATGGTTTGTTAAGATGACACAATAATGTATTAGCTCTTTAGACACTCTTGTTAAGAGTTTTACTTATTTTTTTAAACGCTTCAATTTGTCGTTTTACTTTCAAGAGAATTATCAGAGATTCATTCTTTCCTTTATCGATATACTTTGGTCTCAGAGCATTATTGAGACAAAATTATGGATTTGTGTTCCTTGAGTGTTTGTTCATAGGTGCTCCTTTCAATGCTTATTTATGTGTGTCTATTGATTCTTTACATGTATTTTCAAGCTAGTAGCTTTTTTATAATCCTAATTTTTCCCCTAATTTCTTTTTCGAGTGAATGCTTTTGATTATGAAGGCCTATACAAATATGTTGAGAAGTTGTCTCAGTTTGAAATTAATGCAAACTCTAAATTCTTTGATTTTGGTGGCACTATGGCCTTAATATAGATATAAAAAAGGAAAGAGATCTCACACAGATCCAAAGGAAAATAAAAAATTCAAATGTGGACATGCATATAGTTTTTGGTTCATTGAACTGGAGATATGATGAGGGTTGATTTTTTTTCAAGTACATACATCATATAACTATTCTTTAAACTGCCTGTTTTAGCCTTTAAAAGGGTAGCCGTATTTTGTTTGTGGCCTCAAAGTTTTCAACGTCTAACTTGATTTATTTCATTTCCTTCCCTCATAAGGTGAGCCGATTATCTTGTTTATTTTGTATGCTACAAGTAGCGACTCCTTGCTCCTTAATGTAAATTTAATGCCGCCATAATTAAATGCCTGGTTTTCTAGGGGTTAATTTACTTCTCCTGGCCCTCCCCTCGGGCAAGGGTTTCTGTGGGTAGCTTCAAAAGCTAAAAATAGATGTAAAATTGCCTTGTAAAAGTATAGTAATTTCTAGTCAATCTGGAACATTCATTAGGCGTATGATCTTACGGTAGAAGTTATGTTTAGTTTAGGGTTTTTTGCCCTAGAAGGAAAACCCTCACTTTGTATGAGGGTATTGTATTGCGGCTATGTATTGTATGTGTATTCTCAGAACGAGAAACATATAAGGAGACTGTGAGAGAGAATAGAGGATATTACATCGGACTTGTTGTAGGTTGTGTCTCTTCAATTTTCTGGATAATAGAAAGGAAGGACTGGATGTTCGGGGTGGACGTAGCCCAAACTGGGTGAACCACGTATATCTGTGTCTCTCTGGTTTTATGTGTTTTGTGTGCTTGTATTTTCTGCATATTTTATGTGTTGCATTGCTCCATAATATTTAATTTTCTAACAACTGGTATCAGAGCCGAAGGTATATTTGGCTGATAAACTCACAAGAAAGAAGGGTTCCTGGTTCGAGTGGGAGCAATGGCGGACGATGGTAAGTTTAGGGTCGAGAAATTTAACGGCTACAACTTCCCACCGTAAAGATGCGTATGGAAGATTATATATTAGAAAGATTCAGACTTACCATTGAGTGGAAAACAAAGAAGCCGACAAATATGATACATACAAAATGGAAATTCTGATAGAAGTCATTAATGCTTGAGTACTATGAACGTGGTGCTTGCTGCTCAATATTTTGAAGGAAAAAATAGCAGAGGGTTTGATTAAGGCGTTGGCGAAATTATATGAAAAATCCTCAGCCTCAAACAAGGTATTTCTTATGAAACGCTTATTTAATATGAAGATGTCGAAAGGTGGATCTGTTGCAGACCATTTAAATGATTTTAATACAGTTACCAGTCAGTTAAGTTCTGTAGGGGTAAAATTTGATGATGAAGTTAGGGCTCTTTTATTTCTGTGCTCATTACCAGAAATATGGAATGGTTTAATTATGGCCATTAGTAAATCACAAGGTAGGGATCCAAGTCCAAACATTAGACAGTGTGGCCGGAATGGAAAGAAAGACACCAAAGAAAGACTTTTAGATCTTGGAAGGGAAAAGAAGGAGACACACAGCAAGAAAACAATCATGAAGCAAATGTGACAGGTGATGTGTTACAAGATGCTTTGATTCTTTCTTTCGAAAATGTTATTGATTCTTGGGTTTTAGATTCAGGGGCTTCATTCCATGCCACACCTGATAAGAAATATTTTCATGACTATGTTCAACGAGATTTTGGACAAGTTCGTTTGGGTGATGATAAACCCTGTAAAATTGTTGGAATGGGTAAAGTTCTTGTAAAACAACAGAATGGAAACTAATGGCTACTAAAGGAGGTAAGGCATGTTCCAGATCTGAAGAAAAATCTGATTTCAACAGGGCAGTTAGGCGATGAAGGTTGTGTGACAACTTTCACAGATAAAACTTGGAAGGTCACCAAAGGAGCCCTAGTAATAGCAAAAGGCGAAAAGGTTGGTACATTGTATTTATGAAATGGTATTTCTAACTCTGTTAATGCTTTAACTTCCAAAGGAGCAGATGCAGCATTATGGCATCATAGGCTCGGACACATGAGTGAGAAGGGAATGAAGATTCTTCACTCAAGAAATTTGTTGCCAGGTTTGAAGAATGTTGATTTGGATTTCTGTGATAATTGCATTTATGGAAAACAAAAGAGAGTCAGATTTCTCAGAGTTGGGAAAGAAAAGAAGAGCGAAAAATTGGAGCTTGTGCATACAGATGTATGGGGACCTTCTCAGGTATCATCTCTTGGTGGCTCTCGTTATTATGTTACTTATATTGATGATGCAACTAGAAAAACATGGATTTATTGTATTCAGAATAAATCTGATGTATTTGATACTTTCAAGAAATGGAAAGCTTTGGTTGAGATTGAGACAGGAAAGAAGTTGAAGTGTCTCAGATCATACAATGGAGGTGAATATTGCAGCAAAGAGTTTGATAGGTACTGTTCAGAGCATGGAATTCGTAGAGAGAAGACAGTTCCAAGAACACCATAAGAAAATGGTGTGTCAGAAAGGATGAACAGAACAATCATGGAGCGTGCAAGGTGCATGAGATTGCATGCAGGATTGCCTTTACAATTTTGGGCAGATGCTGTAGATACTGTTGTTTATCTAATAAACAGAGGGCCTTCAAATTCCTTGGATGGTAGTATTCCATAGGAAGCATGGATAGGTAAAAAGATAAACTACTCTTTTTTAAAACCTTTTGGTTGTGAGGCCTTTGTCCATATTAATAAAGAAAACAAAACCAAGATTGAGGAAAAATCAAAGAAATGTACCTTTATTGGATATGGTGTTAATGATTTTGGTTATCACTTATATGATTATGAAAATCACAAAATCATTAGGAGTAGAGATGTAATATTCAATGAAAAGGTATTGTATAAGAATCAGTTGCAGCAAAAGAAACAGGAAAAAGAAAACAAAGAATACACAGTTCTTGATGAGATCACAGAAAAGGTAAAGGTGCCTGAAAATAATAATAATCAAGAGCCACAACAACATCAACCACCACAACAGCAACAGGCACCTCAAACACCTGAAAGTGGTGTTAGAAGATCTACCAGGATAAGTAGACCCCCTGAACGATACTCTCCTTCATTATATTATTTATTGTCGACTGATTCTGGTGAACCTGAATGTTATGAAGAAGCAATGCAGGTTGAAAGTAGGAAGAAGTGGGAGCTAGCCATGGAAGAAGAGATGGACTCCTTAATGCATAACCATACTTGGGACTTAGTCAAGTTGCCTACAGGTAAAACTACATTGTAGAATAAATGGGTTTACAGGCTGAAGGAAGAAGATGGAGGAAAACATAGGTACAAAGCTAGACTTGTGGTGAAGGGGTTTGCACAAAAGAAAGGTATTGATTTTGATGAAATATTTTCTCCTGTTGTTAAGATGACTTCAATCAAAACTATTTTAAGTCTTGTAGCAGCGGAAGATTTACATCTTGAACAGTTAGATGTAAAGACAACATTTCTCCATGGAGATTTGGAGGAAGAGATCTATATGGAGCAACCAGAAGGATATGAAGTCAAAGGGAAAGAAAAATTGGTGTGCAGGTTAAAGAAGAGCTTGTATGGCTTAAAACAGGCTCCAAGGCAGTGGTATCTAAAATTTGACAAGTTTATGTCTAAACAAGGTTATACTAGATGTCACTCTGATCATTGTGTTTATCTAAAAAAGAAAAATGATGGCAGCTATATTATATTGTTATTGTATGTAGATGACATGCTTGTTGCAGGGTCTAACATGCAGGAAATAAATGTGCTCAAAAGAAAATTGGCAAATTAATTTGCAATGAAGGATTTGGGAGCTGCAAAACAAATCCTTGGTATGAGAATAACTAGAGATAGGAAAAATCGCAAATTAACACTGTCTCAGAATGAGTACATACAAAAGGTGTTGAAAATATTTAATATGCAGAATGCAAAACCAGTTAGTACACCTTTTGCTAGCCATTTCAAACTTAGTAAGGAGATGTGCCCCAAGACCCACGAAGAAATGGAATATATGTCTAAAGTTCCATATGCATCAGCAGTTGGAAGCTTAATGTATGCAATGGTCTGCACAAGGCTTGATATTGCACATGCAGTGGGAGTTGTAAGCAGGTACATGAATAATCCAGGAAAAGAACATTGGATGGCAGTAAAATGGATTCTCAGATATTTGAGAGGTACCACAAATCAAGCGTTATGCTTTGGTGGTTCAAACATTGCTCTACAGGGATATGTTGATGCAGATATGGCAGGTGACAGAGATAACAGGAGGAGCACTACAGGATATGTATTTACTGTAGGTGGAACAACTATCAGTTGGGTTTCAAAAATCCAAAGTGTTGTTGCACTTTCAACAACAGAAGCAGAGTATGTTGCTGCTACAAAGGCTAGTAAAGAAATGATTTGGTTACAAAGGTTTATGGATGAATTGGGTAAGAAGCATGATATGGGCACGTTATACAGTGATAGCCAAAGTGCCATTCATCTTGCAAAGAACTCAACATTTCATTCCAAGACTAAAAACATACATCTCAAGTACCATTTCATACGGTCAGTATTGGAAGATGGAGAGTTGAAGCTGGAAAAGATACACACTAGCTAGAATCCTGCAGATATGCTAACAAAAGTTGTAACCAGGGAGAAACTGAGAACATGCTTAGTTTCAATTGGTCTTCAAGGATGACGATGAAGATGAGAAACATCCAGGTCCAAAGAGGAGTCATTTTCCAGCAAATGAAGCAGCGGTGGAGTTGCTACAATCAGTCTCCAAGTGGGAGATTGTTGGGTGTGGAGCCTGATTATCTTGTTTATTTTGTATCACAACGTTGGACCCCTGTACCTTAATGGGGGCGGCAACGCCGCCCGAAATTAAACGTTGCCTGGGGAGTCCAGGAGGGTGGCTGCGACTTCATGGAGCCCCCTAGCGGAAGTTTGAGCTGAGCGCCCCAAAACTAGAATATATGTAAATTGCCTTGTAAAAGTATAGTAATTTCTGATCAATGCAGGCCGTTGATTAGGCGGTGTGATCGGCTTGATGAGAAGTTATGTTTATTTTAGGAGTTTTTCCCTAGAAGGCAACCCCTCATTTTTATGAGGGCATTGTATTGCGGCTGTGTATTGTATGTGTATTCTCGGAGCGAGAAACAGAGAGGGAGACTATGAGAGAGAACAAAGGATATTACAGCGGATCTGCTGTAGGTTTTGTCTCTTCATTTTTGCTGGATAATAGAAAGGAAGGACTGGCTGTTCGGGGTGGACGTAGCCCAAACTGGGTGAACCACGTATATCTGTGTCTCTCTGGTTTTATGTGTTTTTGTGTGCTTGTATTCTCCGCATATTTTATGTGTTGCATTGCTATGTGTCTTCCAATTTTCACAACATACGCTTTAGTTATTTTGTCTTCTTCCAAAGGAAATAATGGTTGTTTCAGCAAAAAATAAAAAATTGTGAAATATATCCTTTGAAATATTCAATTATTCCTTAAGAAACTAATCATAGTTAAATATGAGTTTTATCTTTTCAATTTCACCATATTTACATGGGAATTTATTTCCATTTCTAGGAGATCCATTCCTCAAGTCCCCAAATCCTGGGGAACTTTGGAATGATGAGGGAACAATCCTTTTTTGGCAAGGTAAGACCTTGGGAACTTTGGGAGATTTTTCAATGTTCCTCACAGTTTTCTACTAAAACTGTTATCTGCTAAAACAAGGATCATTCTCATAATATCCCAAAAGCTACTTTCAAGGAACATGTTGGGAATTTTTCAAGAGATTCTTGATTTTTTTGGAATTTATTGTTTTTCCAGATTGTTGGATCTTGATAGGTGCTAAAAGACAATAGGAGGATGCCATTTTTTGGAAGAAACTAAATCAATCAAGAATGTGTCCACATGGAGCCAACTTGGCTATGAAAAGAAATAGAAAAAAAAAACATTGCAAATGAAAAATATAATAACCCTAATGCAAATTTTCATCAATTTTTTCTATACTCATATACAATTTTTAATTTCTTCTGTGATTTCTTTCACCTAAAAATTTTTACTAGAGGAGCCATAGAACATTGGGCACTTTGGTTTTTATCAAGTTTAAACAATTGGATTTGATGCTATTTTTTTAGGTGGTTGAGTGTATTAACCATGTGAAAGGTACTTCCTTGTTCTAAAAAAATTATGTTTTTCATCTATTGGACATTTTTTGTGCTAGTCCAGGCAATGAAACCTATAAGACTTTACAAATTTCTATAATTTAATTAAATTTTTAGAATATAGAATTTATAAAGTTTCAAGGTCTAATTATTTTAAGGGTGCTAGCTCAATGGAAGAGAAACTGCTTAGAAGCAAGTGGTTAGTGGTTCGATTCCATCGTACCCTAATATTCATAGGGAATGGTGATGATCACTATTTTTCCTTATATATGTATCAATAGTGAGGGTCGTTAAATGGGAAATATCATAAAAACCATTTTTTATATGAAATGGTGACGGTTAATGAACGTCGCCATATATGCACCAATAGTGAGGGTCATGAAAGCTCCATCACCATAAATAATTGTTGTTCATATGAAATGGTGATGTCCACTATCCGTCATTATAATTATTATTCATGACGAACTTTGAATGTCACCACAACACCTATACTTTTGGTGACGCGACCTTGGCAACACTTAGTTTTTAGTGATGGAAGCTAGTTTGAATGTCATCAATGAGGTTATGGTGACATTTTTCAACCCTCACCAAAATATGAAAAGGTGACGATCAATGAATGTTACTATATATATGCATCAATATTGATGGACATGAAATGTTCATCACCATAAATCACGATTGTTCATATTGAATGGTGACGATCACTGTCTGCCTTTATAAGCATTATTCATGATGGACCTTGAACGTCACTACAACACCTATAATTTTTTCAACACCACCTTTGGTGACATTCAATTTTTGGTGATGGAAGCCATTGTTACCGCCACCAATGAGCTTATGGTGAAATTTTTCGACCCTCATCAATGCCCCTTTTTTTGTAGTGAAAGAACGGTTTTTAGCCTGAGGATTTTCCCAAAAAATATGGACAATATTATGAGGATATATTCACACCTGTGGCACGATATACAACCATTCGTTTGATAGTTTCCCTTTCCACAAGTCATGGATGGGCTCTTCATTAGATAGATTCCTCCATGGTATGTTACAGGAAGAAATATATGTTGAGAACCCATAAGGATTTGAAGTAGAGGACCAAAGGACACATATTTGTATATTGAAGAAGGAATTTTATGGTTTTAAGCAAGCCCCTAGAGAATGGCATGCACACATAGACAATTATTTAGTGAAGTAGGGATTCACTAGAAGAAATGATGATTCGAAACTCTACTTCAACGTAGTCCAAGGTATGCCATTGATTTGGTTTTATATGTTGACAATCTATTCTTGACATGTAGTGAGCCCCTGAGTGTTAGAGGGATCTGGCTTCCAAATTCGGGATGAAGGGCCTTGGACTCATGCACTACTTTCTAGGCCTTGAGGGTGTGGAAAAGGCCCAGTGATATTTTCATTTCAAAAGGAAAATACGTTGTGAAGCTATTGGAAATATTTGGAATGAAGAAATTCAAGTCAGTACCCACACTAATGGAAATGAACTTCAATAAGTTATGTGGAGAAGGTGCAGGACTTGATTTGGTGAATCCATCTAACTATAGACAGTTGATTGGGGATCTAATTTTCCTATTGAACAGTCATCTAGACATATGCTATGCAGTGAATAGATGGAGTCAATCTGTCACTTACCCTCTCCATGCACAATCAACTTCTTCCAAACACATTCTCAAATATTTTCATTAAATATTTTCATTCTCAAGATTATGTTTGGATGTTGTTTTAATCTTGGATTTTTCGTGATAACTTGGATGAGAAGGAAGCATAATTATGTATCATTGAGTACTGACAAGGTAGAGTATATTGCTGATAGCATGGCTATTTGAGAAATTCCTAGACACTACAATGATAAATTGAGATTTGATAACATTACATTCATGACAGAGTGCAAAGAGGGGTTATTAGACACCATCATATATCGACAGATGAGAAGATTGCAAATATTCTTATCAAGGATTTTCCGAAAGGGAAGTTCTTGGTCTTAAGAGATCAGCTTGGACTAATGGATGCGACCCATCTTGACAAGGGGCATCACTAATCAAGAACACGGTGCCATCTCTTCCCCATGTCTAATCTGAGCCATCTCTTCCCCCTATCTGAGCTCCCACCATGAGGAATAAAGATAGAGGGCTCCTAGGGTTGAGGGATCTTTGTACAATAGTGTAGTAGATGTTGCTCCGATATATATTACCCGTATGGTTGGAGATGTTTCTCCCTTATCTTGGTCTTTGCATGTTATACCCGAGTTGGCATCATACCCACAAGCTAGGCTTGTTGGGATTACCACTCCCCATCTAGCCAATCACTTGAGAGTATACTTGGGGTTGTACAGCTCAAGTTGATTACGATGCAAGTGTTCTACCACATTAATCTTGAGGGTGATTGTTGGGAAGATCAATGAGCAATAGGATGGGTTGATATGTGCTCCCCTCTATCACCTATTGCTATATAGGAGCTTGTATATGCTTAGCCCCCCCATGATATTCTTGGTTTGGATGTGCTCAGCGATGTAGATTCAAGTCATGATGTGCTCCCTCATATTTTTTTTAAGATTGAGATGTGCTCTTTGACAATACAAATTGTTAGAATTTACCGCAGAAATAATAAAAAATTTACCAAGAGGAATAAAGATAAAAGCCAGCAACAAATCATAAACATAAACAAAGATGTTTATCCGGGAAAACCCCAAATCCCAAGCAAAACCCAACCATTGAAATTTCATTAGCGTTGGCCAAGACCCTAGCCAATCCGGCCAAGTGAGCCTTCACCACTCACCTTTAGGCCTACATTATAATGAAGTCCTCCCAGTCTTTTATAGGCCCCATCGGATGCAATATCATGGGCAGTAATACCATGGGTACATTATACCATGTGCCCAAAACCACTACTATTTACCTTAATAAACTTTGACTCTATCATGAGTCAAGTTTACCTAATAGTAAAGGGTGTAAGCTATTTCTCCCGGATTCTTCCTCTTTAGATTCGATAATGTTTCAACATATAGAGTTAAGGAGAAATGGGACATGATATGGTGACATGATATACATAACAATTTATGGTTGGAATTTCCCGCTAACTTAGACGGAGTGTTAATTTTTTCAGCTTAATGACAAATTCACAACTCTTATATTGTCAACTAAAAGTTATAACCAAGAAAAGCAACCAACATTTGATCTTCACAACTATTATATTGTCAACTAAAAGTTATAACCAATTTACAATGAATGTCAAGCTTGCTCCCATCTAAGACCAATATGCTTATACATGAAAAGATATGTGTAGATAGTGGAGACCTTTCATCAACCTTACATCATGCTCTATATAAGTACATAAAACACTAATTTGAAGAATTCCACATGCTAGAACATGGTTAGGATATTTTAAGTCCTTATTAAAACTTGGAAAGGTGAAAACTCTACACTAAAATAAATGATTTAATATACTAATAAAGGTTATTAGAGAGAATTTAAACAACTATTTATAATGTAAAACATAAACTCATAACTAATATCAACACAACACTAAAGTTATTAGTAAATAAAATAATATTTAGGAAGAAATCAAATTCATGCAAGAACATGTTTAAGATATTTTCAAATGAAAGTTAAAAGTAATTTACAATCAATATCAACCTTGATAGATCGTAGCAGGTCATATACTCAATGAGATTTGAACCACCGCTTGTTGGTTTGACCTAACAATAATGTCATAATACAGCCACTAAAATTGATCCTGTTACCGATTCACCTTGGTTAAAATAAAAAACAACAAAGCCCTTCAACACTGACTACGATCCCAGAAATCCCAGAAATAACTAAGTGGTTTAGAAACTAACCAGTGCAAAATTGATCATCTCACTCACAAAATCACCGACGATTACGATAATAATAACGACCTCGACCTTGATCGTGCACAAAGGATGACCTAGTCATCTCTCTGTCAAATTGCAACTTCAGCGAAGGCGAATCTCTGTCACTCTCATCAAACTTATACCCTTGTAAAGATTCCATGGCAGTTGCGGCACACTTTGGGTTATTGAATTCCACAAAACACAGAACAACTACAGCACTAGCCGCTTCTCGCTCTCCATCGCCATGAGATTTTTTGGATTCCTTGGGCTTTCTAACAACCCTCACTTCTTTGAAACCGCGGAATGGGCGAAATATGTGAGCTGCTTCTCTAGTAGTGCAATCACTTGGAACACCCATCACAAACAATGTGTTGGATGCATCTTGTGGTGGATATTGAAGATCATCTACAGATGGAAACGGCCGACTCCGCGAAACCAGACGATGATCATCAAGAAAAGGAGGAAGAGCACGAACATGGTCGTCCAATAAGTGAACCCCAACTCTGTCACGGCCTCTCTTAGCAACCCTGAAGTGTTCCCTAGGGTTAACGTAAACACCAGACAATGAACGATCACGAGAAAAGTCATATTCATTATCATTGCGAGGCCGCTTGGCTAGTACGGACCTCTGCCAGTCCCTTTCCCTCTCAACTCCTACTGCCCCGAATCTTGGGTCCTCCATATTTCTCTCTCTTATTGCCTGAACAGAGCGAAAGACCTGTTGCGACCTAATAGAATACTACAGAAGCCCAAAATAGCTGGAATGCTGCCAAAGCTACTATGGAATTTATGTTAGTCGTTAGTTAATATGGGGATCACCCAGCTCGAATATATATCTATTTTTACCGCGCCTAGGTATTTTTGGTCGGCCCATTTTAATTGTTATAATGTCTTTTTGGGCAATGTCACAAGCCAAACATGATTGTCAAACAATTTGTTCTCATTTAAATGTTTAAATTTCAAAATATATTAAACTTTGAAATTCACACATCATCCTTATTATTACTGAAACAATTATTTCCATCCATCCCCTGTTTCTAGCAAGTATTTGGAGCATAATAATCCCAAGCAGTGCATGAGTGGAGCATAATAATCCCAAGCAGTCCATGAGTTTGGTCTCGTTTAAATATTTAAATTTCAAAATATTTATATCGTAGAAATTCACACATTATATTATGAATTCTACATCCATTCATCACTTTTGCTTTTCTGGTATTTTTTCAGAATTATTTGGAACATAACAATAAGAATGTATAAATACCTCACATGAATGTATATTTATATTTTTATAGGGATTTTGTTTATCCAAATTTAGATAAATTAACACTTCAATTTTTATACTCACAGTCAGTTCTAAAAAAAATTAATTCCTTTCCTTTATAGGTATACCTAAGTTATATAAATCCTATTCAGGTAGAAACCTAAGCTATATAAGTCCTATTCAGGTAGAAAACCATTTCTTATTACATATTTATTTATTATAAAATAGTGAATAAATATTATTATTATATACATATTCTATTTTTTTAGTTTTGAATATGTCATCTTTCAAGAAGCAATATGGATTTTATATAAATATTTTTATTACATAATTGTTTATTTTGAAATATTAACTTAATCTTCAATAGTATGGATTTAATATCCATATAATATTATAGAATTTTTTTAATATTTACAAATGAAATGTTGAGATATCTCTAATGTAGATATGTCTTTTTTGTCATTTTAATTAAATTGATTAATTAAAAAATGTCAAATGAAAATTGTCATAAGTTATAGTTTTTGGGCATGTTGTATTGATAAGTTATGATATTGCCCTAAAAAAACCTATTTACAAATTAACAATTTCTGAAAGTGAATTTATATAATTAAACATATATATATATATATATATATATATATATATATATAATAAATTTATATAATAAATTTATAATTTAGTTAATTTTTATAATACTTTGAACAACATGAGATATAAAAAAAGTATTTTAATGTTTATCATGTGTATCTACATTTACCAACCATTTCATTTATACGATTATAATAGCCAAATAATATATAAAATGCAAAAAATATTGTATATTTAAATTTTGTAAATTTTTTTTATCATAAATAAATAAATAATAAACAACCATTTTATATAAAATAAAAATTTTTATACAACAAATTATAATGCAACAATAAATAAACATTATACATAAAATTCAAAAATTCTCATATACTTGATAATAGTAAACAAACATTATATATAAAATACAAGATTTTATACAACAAATTATTATGAAATAATGAACAAACATTATATGCAAAATGAAAAAGATCTCATGTACTTGATCCTTTCATCATCAAATATAAAAAAATATAAATAGGTTTAGGATCACCCTTCACAAGCTTCTTTGTCCTATTTTTAAATCCTAATCGAGTTTCCATCAATCTGATTAACATTGAATTTAAGACACCATACTAAAGGTCGTGTTTTTTACTTTACGTTTTAATTTAATACATAAAAGCTACATATTCGATTTCAAAATTGTTATAGGTTATATCTTAATTCATATTGGAGTTATTTATGGAGGCGAAGAAATCTTTTCGAGAAGTATAGATTGAGTTTTCCATAAAGATTCAATAGCTATTGGAAAAATGACATGACACTAAATTGTTAAGGATGATAGAAAGATAGCATCGCCTTAGCAAGAGTTTCAATCATGAATCTAAAAAGGTCCAGATTCTTTTCCAAATAAAGGTTTAAGAATCAAATTTTTTTCCAAACATGAATATTTAAAAGATTCAATTTTTTTTACCAATGGGTGTATTATCAAATTCCTTTCTAAATTGGGGCATGGTGTATTGGAAATTTCCTCTCTGAATTGGGGCATACCCCACTCGCATGTTCACTAGGTATGTCCTTTTAGGACTATTCTTATCTTATATTCCCAAGCCTCAAAGAATATTGGTCCTCGTTGACCACTCTTGTCTTGGATACCTATCCAATCCTCAAACACTGTGAGTCCACTTCCTTTTTCGTTTTTATCTCGTCAAGGAAATCACATTTTTTATTCAATCTTTCATTCACCATTCTTCCTCCATGCCCTTCACTTATATGTATGGTTGTTAGTCTTGGCCTAGTGCATGACACATGATGAAGAGAATAAAAATGTGATGTTTATCATTACTTCCAATCAACCAGAGAGGATATCCCTATTCCCACTTGATTTAGGGTATAGATCCTTGCTCCATCATAAATAGTAAGGAGACTTCATACTTCCTATACAATATAGAGGAGATTCTTGGAGTCAACCATTTGTGAATATAGAGAAACGAAGTCCATATATTTCTAAGAGGAAGGGGAATCTCTTACTCTCAATGATGATTGAAAATGTTTGAATGCTTCTTTCTGAATATCATTTTGTCCATAAATAATTTTGCTATCACCACTCTTTATTTTCAAAATATAATTTTCATACAATCCCTGGAAGTCTAGTTGTGGAAATATCTAGTATTTTTGTTCCCTTCATCAATCCACATTTGACGACTCTTCCTTTGTCATTCCTATTATTGATGCAAAAGTATTTGACTTTTTTTTGTGTCCAATTCTCCTAATTTATATTTGGAATCCTCTGAGAAGTAGTTTTTGAATGTGGATCTTCCATGGATTTAATATGGGTGTTGATTTGTATAATTTCTCGACTCAATAATTTTTTTAGTATTTTCTAAAAAACAACCTATTTTAGATTTTTCAGCTTATTGAGAGATTTTCCATAATATAATTGCCAATTCTTAGATTGAATTTTGTCTTGAAGTCTCAGACCATTGAGGTGAATTTCGGGTCTTTCAACCAAAAATGGTTAAAATTAAAGGGATGAGGCTTCCCTTTTTAAATGTTTGTCCATACTGAAAAGAGACGAAAATGATCAGATATTTGCAAGGGAAGAACCCATGAGCTCAAATTGGTGACATGGTCAGCTAGACCTTTCTTCACAAAGAAGGGGTCTAGTCTTCTGAAATGCCATAAGATCCCCATCAACCATTCCTCCATGTCGGTCCAATTGTGTCAGGGTTAATATCTATAAAAGCATTTCAGAAAAATAGGTCATTGAAGTGTGTTGCGAGAGATTCTGGAATGTTTGGACTTCAATTTTAAAGATTATATCCATGTTTAAAAATGTTATTCCAAGCTAATATTTGCATAAAGTAACTCCAATTTAAACCCTAAAATTTCTCCAATCAAGGAGATTCTTATCATTATGATATGTGATATGTACACACACTCCTGCCTACTTGTTGGATCATTCATTTGTCTTAAAAAAGAGAACTTTCTGAAATAGTAAGGGGCAACAATGGGAATATGAGTTTTTGGGCTCTAGGACCTCAAAAAATATCAATCTCATGTCCTAATAGAAATCTAGGTCTAGCATCATCATGTGGTTGAGAAAAGACAGATAGTTGGGCATGGCACACTTGCAGCAAGGTTTGTCAACACTTTATTCTCATTCCTAGGTTGTGAGCAATGGGCTTGCCTCATGACACTTGCAGTGGAGAGTTTGATAGAACTTATGTGCATGCATATAAAAATTATTTGGCTCTATTTTTGGTGCAATGATCTTATCAAATCTTCTATTCCTTCGGTGTACCTTTGCAGCTTTAGGGGAAATTTCTATTATATATATTAGATTTATAAACATTGTTGCATTATACTATTATTAATGTAATTTTCCAAAATATTTTTATATTATTAAAAATATGTTTAGGCGTTAAATGTTTCCTTTCTGGGTGAGGATAAAGTGGAAATAGAAGACATTCATTTTCGTCATCCTCGAAGAAATTGAAATTGGAGATGTGTGCTAGATCACCCCACCAATAAGAGTCATTGCAACAAAACAGAGATCAAATCTATTACTATTCTTCTTGTTTCATTTTGAGGAGGCGTAGAAAAACATATTTTTCTTGCTAGTTTTTTCTCATATCAATGGTGATGTTAGGAAGAGGAAGGACGAAATTTTCATATCGATCACGTGTTCGCGTCCTTCAAAGAGATGGCAGGGGAGAATCCCAAGACATGCATCATGTGGAATACATTGAAGCTATTTGTCAATGGAGGAGCCTCTGGTATGCTCTTCACGTGTGTCATCTAGCCTGTGGACATGATCAGGTTGCACATTCAGTTGGGTTAAGGTTTGGTTTATGATGTTACAAGCAACATCTTGAGGGACAAGGGATTTGGTGCTTTTTATAAGGGGTTATAAGCTGGTTTGTTACGGTATACAACCTATACAAAAAAACGTATTAGATCATTTAGGATATTGACAAACAAATCAATTGTCGCTAATGATGGGAAACCACTACCTCTCTATGAGAAGGCTCTTTGTGGACTGAAAACAAGAGCTATTGGGGCATGTGTTGGAATTCCTGTATATTTAGCTCTCATTCACATGTAGGAGGATGTAAATTTTCCTACTTCACAGTGCTGGCATTACAAAAATGCATTCCATGCACTATACCATATGATTGGTGATGAATGGGTTCTAGCCCTATGGAAAGGGGCAGGTCCAATAATTGTGTGAGAAATGGCCTTAAATAGGGGCATGTTTGCATCTTTTTTTTTTTTAACACATGGTGAATCAGTAATTATTTGGAGTAATCTAGGGGAGACCCAGGATCAACACTCATGGTCGCAAATATAACACCACAAGTATATCCAGTAGTCTGCAAGCCAAATATACCAGATCTTATGATTTAGCAAGAGCCAAGACTCTAAATGGGAAAGGGGAGTCTACTCCTTGAGCTAGGATCATAGCAAGCCATATACTCAATGAGATTTGAACCGCGGTCTCTTGGGTTTCACCCAGGAGAACTAACCGTCAAACCACACATCACTGTATAGGGGCATGTTTGCATCTTATGATTAGTCTATATAATTTTTGAAGGACACCATAGGCCTTTCTGAAGCTACAACTATGGTTGGTGCAAGTGTTATTTCTTTTGTTTTTGCATCTACATGTAATTTTCCCTTTGATTACGTGAAGAATTAGATACAAAATATGCAACTCGATGCCGATGGGAAGCATCCATATTCAAGCTCCCTGGACTATTTTGTGAAAAAATTCAAAGCAGGGGGACCATTTAAGTTCTATATTGGGTTTCTCGTTTATTTTATTCGAATTTCTGTCCATGTCATGATGACATGGATATTCTTATATTCATTATTTTTTGTCATCCTCAAAGGCTATGTACAACCTCTCACTACTTCCTTGAACCTAAGTTCTTCATCGACCCTTCATTGGCACTCGAATGGTGGTGGGGTTTGGGTTTTCTTGAATCTATTTTCACTCAACAAATTGTCTTTTTGTTTTATTTCTATTTTCCTAGAAGATGTAGTTTTTTCAGTTAGTAAACTCCGAGAAAATGTCAATGAGTGTATGGAAATTGAGGGTAGAGTGTGTTAGGA
Organism: Pinus albicaulis; assembly: GCA_034641835.2. NCBI lineage: Eukaryota > Viridiplantae > Streptophyta > Pinopsida > Pinales > Pinaceae > Pinus > Pinus albicaulis. The sequence goes on from CM076577.1 coordinate 1,211,681,242, forward strand.
GGAAAATTTCGTTGCACATTCTACTTTTTTTGGCCACCCGATTAATGGCAACCACCTTGTCAACTTGAAATTTTTACTAGACAAAATACAAACCACACTGGCTTTGAAGTGGTTGTGGTGGTGTAGAATTAGTTCCAGGGATGCACTAAGATTGAACCCTTAAGCAAATTTTCCAAGTTGGAGTGATTGTATAAGGCCTACAAAAGAGGTGCATTCCAACCAAAACTTAAATCGGTTTATGGGATTTAAAAATAATAAATTAGCCATGTTAGTTACCACAATTTTTAGGGAATCGTTGGACTAAACACCATTGGAAGAAAAGAAAAGGATTTGAGAGGTTGCTATCATGTTCTTGATAATAAGGTTTTTGGTTATTTTCAATGCCTTCAGCTTGAGGCTATGTAGGTCTTAATAGCCCTATGGAGGAGCACCATGTTTTTGTCCTTCTTTGTCAACCACTATTGCGCCTCATAGTGCTTCTAGCCAGCCAAATTATTTTTCAATTCCCACTCCCACCCACACCTCATGGAAGGAGAAGGGGATGGAGATGGAGGGGAAGCTTCAGTTGTTGAACATCTGAAAGCACATTCCAATGAATAGAAATCTCTCAATACTATGTTGCATATACGGATGATGAAGCACGATGTACAGGGTGTCATGGAAAACATTGAAAAAATGACATTAGTGGAGCCATATGAGATAGAGTGGAAATTATTGAAGGCACGGAAACATTATTATCTTAGATACATGAAGGAAGCTCGACATACTTATGAACACATTTTGAAACTCTCTTTGTTCTCCCTCAGGGCTCTATATGTACAATGTATTTTTATCACTTCACACCCCCTAACATTTTCTTTGAATAAATGTTCAATATGAAACATGATCAAACTCCACCAAGAACTCAATTTGTAGGTTTTCTGCATGTTGGGATTTGAACGTCGGTGTCTTGGTAGAAGATTAATTAGCACACATTTTTGTTTTCCCTTTATCATCTCGGTCTGTTGGTAGAAGATTAATTCTTTCATATTTCTCTATCTTCCTTTTATTTTTCATAAGAGTGACAAGGGGATATTTTTTTAGAAAACCTTTGACAACATTACCACTATATATTTTAACTTGCTATAAGGGGCACATCATTAACTAGTTTGTGATTTTCTATTGGATGCTACAATTTTTCTTTTCTATTGGATGCTCCCCAAGTACTGAATCTGAGGGCTTTCCCATAATTTTGACTTCAAAATTTCTTTCAAGCATTTGCACTTGCTAGAAGGGGCACATCATTAACCAATTTTTTATTTTCTACTAGATGTTTCACTTGTGCAACTTCTAATTATGATGTGGAAAATAAATTTAGCCCCAAAGAACTTTTTTTCCCTATTCAATACTACCTGCCTAACTTCCTAAATCGTCACTTACCTCATCAGTCTCTTGTTATGACTTTCTGAAATAACTTGGCGATTTTTGTGCAATGTATAGTTATGATATACCTTGGGAGTGTGATCTTGATAAATCTCCAACAAATCATCAAGAATTTTAAAGGTGAATTGATCAAAAGAGTGTAACGAAACTAGAGGTGTTAAGAAAATTTCATTTTATATTGATAGGCACCTCTACAATGATAGACACTAATTCAATGCTATATGTGGTAGTCATTTTGATCTTCCACTTCCATTGATTTTACTGAATCAGGAACGTTAACATTGTCCAAGTCCTCTTCTCATCTCTGAATAGGATGTTTCATTTCTAGTAAATATTTCCCCAACATATCAAAGTTCTCAACCAAAATTAAGTACTTACCTCGAAGAACCTCATGTTTCCTTCTCAAATCTTCAATTTCTTGACTTTGAATCAAGCTGAAAACATCTACTTCTGGATTTGGTGCCTAAACACTAGCATCATCTTCATCATCCTTTGGATGAATTCTCTATTCCAAACTTTGAGAATGTGGATCATTTTCAACAAAAAAAATGACTATGCAATTCATTAAATTAGATCAAAAATTTCTATGGAATGAAATTTCTCTGGAAAATTCAGCTCCTCCAAAATTCTTCTGTTTTCTAAAGAATTATGTCTTTCTAGAAAAATGATTCTCAAATACAATTAATTGAATTTTGGATATATGCTAACTCTGAATGTAATTCCTCAACACATTCTACAGCCTCTCCATATGATTTTATCTTTTCCTGGGCTTCATCAACCCTTGGAGGCATTTTCTAGTCCAAACTTCCTGAAAGTGAATCAATTTCAACAAAATATTACCATGTAAGACATTCAATTAGATTAATAATTTCCATGGAATGAAGCTCCTTTGAAAAATTAAGCTCCTCTTTATTTCTTCTATTTTCTAAGGTATGGTGTCTTTATAGAAAAAGGATTCTCGAAGACTATTAATTGAATTATGGATATATGCTAGCTTTGCCTCTAATGCCTCAACACATTCTCTACCATCTCCATATGATATTTATCTTTGACTTGGCCTCATGCAATGCAACAATTTTAACTTATAGTTACTACCAACACCTTTCTAGTTAATTTGACTTCCCATCCAACAAGTGTTTCAGTGCATCATGATGTTGAGCCAATTATTTTCCTTTAGATGCAACCAGCCTGAGATTTTTTCTTAGGGATGAATTTTTCTCTGTGGCATATTACTGGATCCACTTCATGGATTATCTAACTAACCAAGTTTTTTCTAGCTCCTTGTAACCAAAGGCTTCTCTCAAGGCAACATCAAGAGGTAATTGAGTTTTCTCCTTCATAAAATCATCATCAAATTGTGATCAACCCTTCTATACATTTTTGGAATAAATAACTTTTCTCAGGAGATGCCTTCAAGTTCACAATAACCAAATATTCATGAGCTTTTATAGAAAAATTCTTTTCATGTCTTGCTCAGTAACATATATTTTATCTTCAATGACTTCTTTAATAGCAATTTTTTTTTTTGTAACATCACATCCAAGTGTGAATATGATTGAGAGTACATCTCCAAAGTGTCTTTCATCACTTCTTCTAATCCCAAGATTTCCTTTTGAACATAAGTGAGCTTTGAACACAAAGTTTCCTTCTCAAAAGATAGTTGAGCTAGTTGGGAGACATCACAAGTACATTTCCCTTCAAATTGTATCTCATTTTCAATGCATTTTTAGATACCTCCACACATTTGGTGTCAATATTTTGAATCAATTTCATATTGGTAAATAAAGCATACTCAAACTCACCCACTATGGTTTCAAACTGCGATCTTTCTTTAATTATTTTCTGCAACTGTTGTGGAGGTAAATCCCCTCTGCAGACAGAGGCGATCCCTACTAGCCCAGACCAGGTCTAGCAACAATCATTCACGCTACAGTGCAGGTTCCTAATTGCAAATAAACCAACTAGCGATGAAGGCCTACCTGGAATCCAACGTTGTCTCTTGTAGAGAAAGTAGCGCTCCCGTTCCTTAGCTCTGGCAGATCACGATCCCCACGATCTTCGTGATAGGACACCTGCACACGCAAGAGAAAAAAAAAATGCAAGCGTAAAATCCAGTAGATGCAACTATATGTCTGTCAGAAAGGACATAACTCATCATCATAAACAACAACAAGAGTGGAACCATAACCAATAGTCGTTTATTATTAATCAATCAAAGGAAAATTACAACCAAGTTCTGACGTTGAATTCTCCTTCGGAGGGTCGCCAGCAGAACACGTCTCGAAAAGCCTGTCAAGGATGGGACAAACCTCTCTCTTCGGATCTTGACAATAGTCTCCTTGCTTGAATTTGGCCTTAGGGGAATAATCAAGGCTCTTGCAGCATAAGGCTCTTGGGAATTTTGGGAACTTGAAGACTAGCTTGCAATGGAGATGGGCAAGCTTTTATAGATGGAGGAAGGGGAGTTGGGATCCCTATAATCATGGGATTGGACCTATCATCAAGGAAGCTTCCATGAGAGGTGGCAAACCACTTCCTCTCTATGGAAATCCGTAGCCAAACCTCCCAACTCAAGATAGATAGCAGTCCAGTAATCTGTTAGGACGAAACTTCAGCCATTTATTTTTAAAAAACACTACTTAAATTGGCTGGCGCGAGTGCGACTCTGGGACAGAGCGCCAATTGGCGCGCCCTCTTTGAAGGATTTCCCCCATTGGCGCGGGTACTGAACTGGCTGCACGCGCCAATGCAAAAGAGGTGTTTCTAGGGTTTTTTGCAAAGAGATGTCATTAGGGCAATGAAAGCTCATGTTCAGAGGGATGTAATGAAAGTATTTTCAAGTCTTGTCTCTGCTCAGAGGTCACGGAATGAGCCCTCCAATGTGTGGGATGGGGAATGGCATGGACGGTGACAAATTACTGTGTAATAGATGCCCCCTAAAGTATGAGGCCCGAACGAGAGAGAGGGGTGAAATGCTTTACGAGAACATGTCCAACTGAAAACTTTGCCATCGGAAAACCTGCGTGAAGAAGTACAACTAATGTCTTAAATACATGATATATATGTGGTATGGGCGCAGCCATCCAGTGAGGATCGATAAATAGACTCAGGTATGGTCGCAGCCATCCAGTAAGTGAGTCATGTAAATAATCATAATAATCTACAAACTCGCAGCCTGGATTACAACAGACACAATCCAGGGTCTTGCGCTCCATCTCAATCCGAACATAGCACAAGTTAAAGCATGCAAATAAGGGAGTTGAAGTCGAACATGCAAGAACATCGTCTAATTACCAGTCAATGATGAAAGCTATTAACAGACGCGAGAGTTACCACCAATAATGACATTGGCCCTCAAGGTACTATAGGTACAATCTACGGCATGTGAATCAATGAGATGGCATCAAACACCCGTAGAATCACTCGATTGGAGGCTAATGATGAAAACCTCGCGTTGAATGCGAAGAACCTGCCATTGAGGCATGCAGGCTCCAAGGTACCAGAAGGGAGTCTCTAGATCAGCTTCCTGGATAATGAGCTGAAGTCGATAGGAAGTGACCTTGATCGAAGGTGGGCCATAGTGTTTCCCACATCATCGACGCGAGACAGAGGAACATAGTATTTTTGTGAATCACGATCAGATGAGAATCAGAGGGAGGTTGATATTTGCAGAGGTCAACTTCTCTTGAACATATGAAGGGCACGACAGTGGACTTGGCAGTATTTGACATCAAAATATCAGAGGTCATCGTGACGAGGCAAAGAGCAGATGAGAGGTCAAAAGGGATTACCCAGACCCACGGAGGCAAGTGAAAAACGAGATGAGATGTCCCCAACCCGACACGAATGCAGACAAGTGCCATGTTCAAGAGCGACATACTGCCGACACGACAATGATGCTGGTTCCATTTTTTCCCCGCCATTTCTGGCGAGTACCCCAATTATTTTTTATAACAAGCTTGAAGGGGATAGCATATGCTTGTGGTATAAGTCCATCCTAGTACGTTTAACAAGCCCTAGGAAAGAGAGACTCGAGTAGCGTCATTGTGACTGAATCCGATGTCATCAGGGTTTAACGAGTCTAACAAAGGAAGAAATCGGCACATTTTCATGTTTAGAGAGTTTGAAAAGACAGCAGAAAAGTAAACTCCAATGGTACCTTTTTGTAAATAGTTCCTCAGATCCGAAAAGGTAGAAAACTATGTCTGAGAAAACCTCCTAGTCGCGATAGGCTAGGGTATTCCTTTTTCGTAAATAATCTATCCCAGCCCGAAAAAGGGGTAAACGTATACTGGGTAGATGTCATTTCGCATCCACTTTAACAAGATCGAAATGACAAGGGCCTCGGCAATATTTTCATGTTTAGAGAGTCAGAAAAGAGCTGAAAGATGACTCCAAAATGACTTTTTCGTGTTTTTACCGAGTCCGAAAAAGTATAAAATACAACTCCTTTCACCGTCCAAGCTGCGAAAAACCTGTTGCTGCACATAGAGGCAAGTGTAAAATCCATTTTCTGACAAAAAATATCAAAATATCCATGAAAGTTTCTTCTAAAACCTATTTTAGATTTCAAAAAGTTATAAATAGTCTCAAATGGTAAAAACAAAGTTACTTTTACTATTTACCTCATTGGAGAGCAACAGTGGTCCATTTGGTGTGCAAACTTCTGACGGCGATTGCGACAGATTCGGGCTACCATTCAGATTTTCGTTCGTTCAAGGTAAGAGGTGCTTCCCTGTACTCCATTTTAATCCATTTTTTATAATTTTCCATTGCTCATTATATTTCTGTGGAAGATTTTTGTAATTTTAGGGCTCCGCCCATTAGCGCGGGTATCGGGAACAGACCCGCGCCAATGGAATTTTGTATACAAAGAGCCCGCGCCAACTGGCATGACTGTTAGGAAAATAGTCGCGCCAATGGCACAATTTAGTTTTCCGCCTTAAATTTCCGATTTGTGAGTGATTCAAATGGATTTCCAAGCATAATAGAGATCTAATCAAGGGTTTTTGACCATGTTGATGTAGGCAACTGAGTACAATGGTGATCGAATGGAAAGAGAGGGAGCATGGGGAAGAGGATGAATTAGCCCTGGAGAATGAAACTTGTATGAATGCTCTCAAGAATTGTGGGCTTAAGAAATTCTTCTTGACACCTTGCTTACGAGCTCAACCTGAGCTTCTACAATACCTGATCAGTATTTGGGATGAAAATGAACAAGTGTTCAAGCTGCGGGATCAAGTATTAGAACTAGATGTTTCTGATGTATACTTCATAACCGGACTATCGCGCAGAGGTCCAGTGCCCATACTGACAGGGAGCAGACCATCTGGTGAAAATATGGAGCAGGTAATGGTGAGGGTGTGCCCAAGGGCACGAACCGGATCAGGAAGCGGAAAGGTAGACATTCACACTGTCGAGGATCTAACACTCAGAGTAGTGTTGCACACCATTACACGAGCTGTAGGATCACAAGCTCCACATGAGGCGACCAAGGACCAACTAATACTAGCCTCTGAGTGTATGAGTCCTACACTGTTTGATTGGGCCACAGCAGTGACAGTCAACATGAAGAGGCAGCTGACAAAATGCAAGCAAGCCAAACTGAAACAGTTTGGCTACGGTTCTATCCTGGTATCGTTCATTCTGAAACGATTACCAATCTTCCAGGGCCAAGGGGCCATAGTAGCTGAGCCGGTACCACGAGAACCGAGAATGGTTCGCTGGGCAGCACTGATGCCCAGAGCGGGAGGGGGCCAACAGATGTCCTGGAGGCCGGATTTTTTTGGGTGGCTACGACATCGGTTGATCATAGTCGAAGACTGGCCATATGCAGGGATCGATTTCACTGGTGATCCATATCTTCCACTCCCAGAGGGAGATGAATGGGACGAGGAGTTGGGTAAGATCGTCTTTTTTATTTTTATGTTTTATAAATTTTTTTTGGTAATACATGTTCGTTCTAGTGACAGTTGTTATATGTATGCAGATGTCGGCCCAGAGAGGCCCACGGGCATGTCGCCCATCGCGCGGAGAACCCATGTCAAACATGACCCTCAGGCAGAGGGTGGCGAGGGAGGTGAACTGATTCAGAACTTGGAGGGCATTGCCCGGGGGATCCCGGACTATGCACGGCTAGTAGATGTTCCGCTAGCATACTAGCGACACACTGTAGGGGTGCCCAGTCACCTCCACCGACTATTGAGACGCTTAGTGCATGCCGTGACTTTTTATCATGAGCACCATGCAGATTAGACACCTAGGGCTTATTTCATGCATATTTTTTGAGAGACATGTCGTCTCCTGCTATATTAAGATGAACATGTATATTTTTGATTTATGTAATGCACACTATGTAAACATTTCGATATCTATATATATACATATCTATTTTTGGATGGATCTTTCTTTTACATGTGATGTTGTTTTAAAAATTGCGCAAATGTCTATCTAACACCAAATTAGCTACTGCATCTATTAATGTATTCATATGTCTGGGTATGTGTTGATACGTGATATAATCAAAATTCCTCTCCAGTAAACGAATACGCAGATACAGACGTAAAATGTATGGATTTCTTACTGAATAGTGACCATTAAGTTGTGATACTACAAGTTGTGAGTCTAGATACACAAGTAATTCACGGATACCAAGGTTTACAGCATCAGTTAATAATTCTAACATAGCACTATATTCCGCGATGTTATTTGTAGCACGTCCTAGACACACACCTTGCAGGTTGACCAATTCACCAGCAGGATCGTAGATTACCCAGGCTGCCGAAGACAGATTCCTGGTACTGCGAGAGGCACCATCTGCGAAACCTACAAATGGATTGATGGACATCTTCACAATAAGGAATACCTGTTCAACAGAAAGATGTTTACATCGCACACCACAGCACACATGCACACAAATGAATATACACACCTATGTACACTATGCTTGGAGACGAGTTTTATTTTTATGCAAGCTTAAAACACAAACTATGCTTGAAGAGGACGGGCATGCCCCCAGCATGGTGTCTCAATTCGAGGTCCATGCCCCCCAAGCTTCAGTCCATAGGAAATGGAGTGAAGGTTGAAAACAAAAGAGATTTGAACTAAATCTATCAAAACTCGAATTGAACATGCTCGTGTTTCATTATTTTAACGAGGTTGACACACTTAAAAGAACTCTCCTCGTAGCCGCTTGTTTCATTGTTTTAAGAGCTTGACACAAGAATAGGAACTATGCTCTGGTGAGCTTGACGGAGGAGGCTCAGGAGGGAGACGATCAGATACATTACGTTCTAGGCAATCTGACATTGCCCCCAGGCAGGGCATAAAGGAGGAACGATGATGTCCATCGCTCCAAGGCAGCTCCTCAAGAGACATTGTTTCAACAATGGCTTCATCCGAAGGAAAAATCTCTTTAAGAGGATCCAGCGAGTCGGCCTCGCCAAGCCAGGGGTACTGAGAATAGATGTCTAAAGCCATGCTCGAAGGAGCATGCCGAGGGGGTGGAGGATCCGATGCAGCAACCATTTCACAGTAGCTAATCTCTACTGGAGTTAAGGGCATCTATTCTCCAAATTAAATCACCTGCTCAGGCGTAGGGATGAGCCATGGGTCGTCATACCTAGAGATCATATTAACTTGAGCGGTGTGCGGTGGCGGTGCGGGAAAAATACCCATGAGGATGGGGTCTTTGAAGAGACCGGGTCCCACACTGTCAGGGGGATTTGGAATCTGATCCACGTACGGAACGTTGTTCTCGGAGGTGGAGGTGAAGAAAGACAACTGATCCACCGTAACGATTTTTCCCTCGTGAGGGAACTTAAGAAGTCAAAAGAGGGTGGATGGCACGCATAGCATGGCATGAGTCCAGCTGCGGCCGAGAAGTATATTGTAGTTAAGCTTGGCATCAACCACTTCTACTTCTACGTTGACTGTCTTCCCCTGTAAAGTAATCGCTAGACTCTCGAGAACACCCAGGGGTTTGGATTCCCGACCATCAAATGCCTCTAGGGCATTGGGAGATGATGAAAGGTCCGAAGAGTCAATGGCCTTCCAGCAGGCGGATGACATGACACAGGTAGAGGCACCTTCATCCACAACGGCCCTATGGATGTTAAGACCGTTGATCCCGACTTGAATAACAAGAGCGATCTGATGTGGAAGTCGGGGAGTGAAATTTTCTAAGTCGAAGGTGAGAAGACTAGAATCGGCGGGATCGATTCCACCGATTGCAGATAATAAAGCTTTCCGTTGTGAAGGACAAATTTGAAGAACTTCCAAAGCAGACATGGCAGAAGGCGCCTGTGCCAGATCCTCAACAATACTGTAGTGCTGAGCGGCATGGGCATTCGGATTGTAGGAAGACTTTCGTAGAACACCTTTAGAGGGTAGCCTCACAACGGGTTCAGCAGTAGGCTTCTCAATTTCCAACGAACCGGAGACAGGTGGGGGAGGTGGACCATCCACAACTGCCTTCCCCGGTGCCTGACGTGATTCGTTGTAATCCTTCGAAAACGTGGTGATAGAAATAGGTGCAGCGCTATTCATCATAAAGACTTGGGACCCAAATGGTGCAGATGGTGAGGGTTGTTCAACCATCTGGGTCTGCTGAGACGGGAACAGTTATTTAAGAGCTGCCGGAGTCCCTTTGGAGCCTTTTAGAAGTTGACTAACTTCAGATCATCGAGGAAAATCCTTAGTATAATGATCTCCTTCACAAATGAGGCAGGGGTACTTCGGTTTACGTTGGGAACCGTCCTCGGTCCGAGGTTTGGACTCTAGCTTTGGGGCGTCAGATTTGGATTTACCTTTGCCCTTCTTCTTTCCTTTGGAGGTCTTTTCCGTAGGATTGGCCTGAATGGCGTTGACCTCTGCATTTTTTCTAGAATCAGTAGGGGTGGGGGGAGCATAATTATTGGATGAGTTAGACTTTTGCTTCCCATTCGAAGATTTCTTCGAATTCTGAGACACGGAACCAATAACACCATCCACCGCTGGGGTAGGTGGAGCTTTAGAGGTTCCAGACCATGGAGCATCAGGTAAAATATCATACAGCGTGCCAGATTGTGAATATACTAGATCCAGATATTGAGCACGCGCTATGGCTTGTTCTTCAGTCACACACGCTCCCATAGCAATATCTTGGGTGATTTTGTTAACAAAGGAGGTGGTGAACCAATGAGTTAGTATCTGATCAGGTATATGAAACTTGATCAGTCTACGATGACGTCGCCACTCATGAATGTGATCAGAAATGTGGGTGGCTTTGTCCTGCTTCAAAGAAGTCAGGAGGTGCGTCCCAGCTTCGTAGCGAACCGGTAACTGAAAATGAGTCAGAAAAGCCATGGCTAACGTATTGAAATCTTGAAAGATGCCATGGTATAATTCAATATACCACTTAGCAGCAGCGCCAGTCAAAGTGCGCTGGAAGAGGCGCAGAAAGATTGAATCATCCACCCAAGAGTTGGAGGAACACCAAATATGGTAAGTCATCACATGAGCTTGGGGGTCCTCTCCAAATTTTCCCTCAAAATTGGGGCAATCACCGGGCACCTTGGTAGGAACCGGAGGCCAATAAGGATTGTGTAAAATTGGATCATTGGTTAATTTCGAAACATCCGATAACTCCAAGGTAGCCAGAAACAGCAATGGCGGATTGGACGACATACCTGGCCCTGGGTAAGGACCAGTACCTGTACTCCACGCAGGTTGGGAATATCCTTGCCCCCCCCATGGGTTCTGTCCAGCAGGATTCTGACCGTAGGGGGTATAGGTGGTATAAGCAGCCTTATTCGGGTGCTGGTAACCAGCGTACGGGGGTTGATAACCAGAGTATGGACCCTGATTATGAGTCGGCCCTGTGTAAGCAGCATTTGGATTTGGCTACTTAGTATAGGTGTAGTCGGGCTGTTGAGGACGATAGTTAGAACCTTGGGGCTGGCTATAATTCGGTCGGTATTGACCATGAGAATAGTAGCCGCCTTGAGGTTGAGTGCGTTGCTGATAGGTGGAACCCTGCGGAGCCTGATAATTTGGGTGCAGCGGTTGATTTGGCTGTGGCATCAAATAATTCAGCTGTTGTGCAGGATTAATAGGATGTGCAGGCTGGCCTGGTTGAGCAGGCTAACCTGGCTGAGCGGGCTGCCCTGGGTGAACAGGTTGACCTGGGTGAACAGGCTGTGCCGATTGCGCAGGTTGACCAGGCTGTTGAGAAGCACCAGGTTGTGTCGGATAGACTGGTTGTCCCGGTGGAGGAATAGAGCCAGGTGGTGGTTGGTAACCGATTTGACCTGCAGCAGGACCATAAGATGGTCTTGGCTGGTGCACAACATTTGGATTGATAGGATACTGAGGTTGCACGGGTTGGGAAGGTTGGAATTACCCCCCAGGACCATATACCGGCCCCGGTTGGTACCCCGGTTGAGGCTGAACAGGTTGACCGGAAGGGTTGTAGTACTGTCCTTGTGGACCGTACGATGGCCCTTGCTAGCCCGCAGGATAGCCTTGACGGGCTGCCCCTGTGGGTCATAAGGATAGCCAGGTTGGCCCGAAGGTTGGCCTTCGAAAGGTTTCCCTTGCGGGTTATAAGCCTGGTTATAAGGTAAACCTTGAGCATGAAGGTGAGCATCTGGAGCAGGTAAATGTAAAATGTTCCCGTGCTCATCGTATTGATCTGGAAAAGCATACATGGGTGTACCATCCTGTGCATAATGCGAAAAATAAGAGCGGTTGGGATCTTGGGAGGATGGTCCAACCTCGGGGTTTGGTTGTTGTAAGGATAACCGATACTCCTCCGAAGAGATGTTCTTCGGCATAGCAGTCACTATATAAACATCTTCAGGGGGCGGCACAGCCCTCGCGGAGGGTGCCGTGACAGCGGGTGCAGACGCGGCCACACAGACAGTGGGTCGAACAAGTACATAGGTGACAGGTGTCTGAGGAGATATTCCCAATGAAGGAACCACCGGCCTCGTAGAAGGAGTTGACACCCCCATAGAGGCTGTGGCGGCAATAATCTGACCCAAGGATCTATACCCTGCCGGTAATGAAGGACCAGGTGATGACATAACAGCTGGTTCAGGGTTGTCTCCTGGAAATAATCTCTGAGGAAATAACTGGTAATCTTTACCGAACGTGGGGATTTCCTCGCTGGATTCACTCATGTTTGAGCCTGCCGCTAGATCTCGTAATAGACGGCGAGGACTAGGAGGAAAAACAGCAGCTATAAAAGGCGAACCCGATGTAAGAGAAAGGAACTGAGCCCCTAATCTCAATTCAGACCAAGGGTCAGAAAAGGGCCAATTGAACTCAACTGGTCCTCCAAAGGGTTGTTCAATGAGAACCGGTCCCCCGTCAGGAAACTCGGAAACAATTGGCTGCTGAAGTTCAGCAGAGGATTCATAAGCCTCTGATGAATCGTCCATATAAGGACTACCAGTAGACGAAACCGAGGGTTCTGCCACTGTGGTAGTAATGACAAGAGAAAAACATCAAACACACACACAGGCTGAAAAAGAGTCAAGACACAAAATCAAACGGCCAACAAGCAAAATCTAACAGGGCGTGTGATCACGGGTGTTTTGTTTCACCACATTGAAACTTTAGAAACTTCACCGTTTCATATTTTAAGAGTCGAGAAACGGTTGAAAAGGTGACTCTATCTCTTTCAGTTTTGAAGCAAGCGTGAAAGGACAAGCACTTGGTGATCCTTTCAAATTTAAAGAGTCAGAAAAGATCAACTGACTACTCAGGAATACTAGGCAAAGGGTGTACCAAATAACCGTGAACTGCAATATACACCTTGGTTTCAAAATGAAAGAGAAATCAACCAAGGACTTTCCGTACATGCAGGCAATCTCCCCGAATGCTGTGTCCAGTGTATCATGGGTATAGGGCGGTAGACTCAGCTTCCTATGGATAAAGGATTGAAACCTAGTGGGGTCTCCCTTTATATACTCGACGGTACGGGGAGCACAAGTCCGTACTAGCGCTGTCTAAAGCCAAAAGGCGAACGACAGCTACTAGGTTTTAAGACACTGGAACACGTCTCTAGCCTAGACCTCTAAATGTGTTTCGTTAGATTTCAATTCTGCCTTAGTGTAAATTGAGTAAATTTTAATGATTATCTTCAATTACGTTTCAGTTTTCAGGCCCTAGCGAATGTAATGTCTCAAAATCTCCTAAATGCACTCTATATGCCACAGTATATCATTTCATTCGATGAAAGCTATTTATGAGAGAGTTGAGAGCTTTTCACACAATAACGAAATGAACAGAAAACAACCAATGACGTCTCTAATGCAGCTAATGAAAACTAAAAAGCTTTTCGTTCAAGGTTACCAATCACTAATAACACCGAAAAGATCTAATTCACATTAACTAATGAAAAGCAAAAGAGATTTTTTTTATATATTTTCAATATTTCAGAGCAAAGTGCGTTAAAAAAATGAAAACTAATGCAAGAGCGATTCGAGAAATGATGATAAGAGAGAAAAAACAAACAAATTTCACTCAATAGCAATCACAATCAGACCTCAAATCGACCAAAAGTCCCTCAAAACGAAAATAATCCCAAAGACTCCAAATGAGTCGTGTAATCTAGGCCCAAACGAGACAAGGAGAAATTTGAATGGAAAAGGGAACAAGCACTCAAACAACGTGATGAGACAATAGAAAAGCACCAAACGAATGCAAAGAAGCAATCACAAGTTTGACTGAACCGATAGAAACCAAAAACTCCCAAGGAGGGCTCGACATACAATAGCACCTACATGACCTAGGGCTAGAATGCAAAATCGATGGAAATGGGCAAACAACCAAAGGACAAAGCTAACAGTCAGTCAATCAAGGCTCCAAAACACTCAAGCAGTCGAAAAAATGAAACCAAAATCAGAGATCAGGCTCAGAAAGCTCAAAATCAAGCAAACCCTAGCAGTCCCCAGCACTGGCGCGACTGTCAGGCTGAAACTAGTGCCATATTAGAATTGGCGCGGGTAATACATTGACAACTAGCGCCAATTGGCGCGACTGTCACGCTAAAAAACGCGCCAGTCAAGTTTGCTATGCCAAAATAAAAAATAAGCAATCCAAGATCAGACCAGTGATGTTTGGAGTTTTCAAAAACCCAAATTCATAGAAAGAACCAGCCCAAAAGCGTTGATCAAGCAAGAAGAATCAAGAATCGACCGAAAAGACAAGACAGTGCTCCAAGTGTTCAGTTTACAAACTAAACCAGAGATCGACTGAAGCAGCTTTGATCTACTTCGCAATTGCAGAGCAAAAGCGTTTCGAAGGCTATCTGGCCAACTTCAGGTTCCGTCTGTAGCTTATAAAACGAACGACAACAAGCTAACGATCCCCAGCGGAGTCGCCAATTTGTTGTGGAGGTAAATCCCCTCTGCGGACAGAGGCGATCCCTACTAGCCCAGACCGGGTCTAGCAACAATCATTCACGCTATAGTGCAGGTTCCTAATTGCAAATAAACCAACTAGCGATGAAGGCTTACCTGGAATCCAACGCTGTTGCTTGTAGAAGAGGTAGCGCTCCCGTTCCTTAGCTCTGGCAGATCACGATCCCCACGATCTCCGTGATAGGACACCTGCACACGCAAGAAACAAAACAAATGCAAGCGTAAAATCTAGTAGATGCAACTATATGTCAGTCAGAAAGGACATAACTCATCATCATAAACAATAACAAGAGTGGAACCATAACCAATAGTCGCTTATTATTAATCAATCAAAGGAAAATTACAACCAAGTTCTGACATTGAATTCTCCTTCGGAGGGTCGCCAGCAGAACACGTCTCGAAAAGCCTGTCAAGGATGGGACAAACCTCTCTCTTCGGATCTTGACGATAGTCTCCTTGCTTGAAATTGGCCTTAAGGGAATTATGGAGGCTCTTGCAGCATAAGGCTCTTGGAAATTTGGGAACTTGAAGACTAGCTTGCAATGGAGATGGGAAAGCTTTTATAGATGGAGGAAGGGGAGTTGGGATCCCTATAATCATGGGATTGGCCCTATCATCAAGGAAGCTTCCATGAGAGGTGGCAAACCACTTCCTCTCTATGGAAATCTGTAGTCAAACCTCCCAACTCAAGATAGATAGTAGTCCAGGAATCTGTTAGGACGAAACTTTCGCCATTTATTTTTAAAAAACACTGCTTAAATTGGTTGGCGCGAGTGCGACTCTGGGACAGAGCGCCAATTGGCGCGCCCTCTTTGAAGGATTTCCCCCATTGGTGTGGGTACTGAACTGGCTGCCCGCGCCAATGCAAAAAGAGGTGTTTTTAGGGTTTTTTGCAAAGAGATGTCTTCAGGGCAATGAAAGCTCATGTTCAGAGGGATGTCATGAAAGTATTTTCAAGTCTTGTCTCTGCTCACAGGTCATGGAATGAGCCCTCCAATGTGCGGGATGGGGAATGGTAGGGACGGTGACAAATTACTATGTAACAACAACTATTCAACAAATTTATCTAACTACACACACATGATATCAATAGATAAGATATATTCTGGACTTTGTCCATCTCCTTCAGTGTCTTTGGTTCAACATGGAGGGAATGAATTAACTCCTAATTTTTTGCATCCATATTATCATGTGGTGGTCTAATCAAATTTCTTAGTCTACTGTGAATCTTATTAAGTACTCTAGGATCTCATTCTCTTTCTTGTTAGATGAGTTCCATTTTTTAAGTGAGTTGTGCAAGAAATATTTGTATTTCCATACCTATACAAAACATATTTCTAGTTTGACCTCCATGATACTCAAGTTGCTAATTTTTTTAATGGTAGCATTAACAATATCAGCATGGTAGATATTAGTGGAGATTAACACTTAGGCAATATGATGTAGGTTTTAACCCTGTACAAAAATTATCTGCAAACAAATATTAAAAATAGAAAATAAACAATAGTGAGAGCATAAAACATAAAACAGATATACATATAGATTTTCCCCTAGATCCCAAATCAGGACTACTAATTTGATTTTTCATTATGTTCCTTTTAGTGTTACAACAAATATATATACATGCCGAAACATTCATAAACCCCAATCCATTAACCCTGGATTAGAACATAACTGTAGTTCCCTTGACCGGATCTACAAAATACTAGTGGCCGAAAACCATCATGCCCCAAAACCATGTGCAAACCCATACACAAAACCATGGCTGTGTCTACCCGTCGAGGAATAGGGTCCAAAATATTTTTCCTGGGGCCTGCGTAGGGGGCTAACCAATGCAACATACAAGGGAAATTGTCTCCCCCCTTGTGACCCCCCCCCCCCCATGTAACTAATCGTGGAAATAATATAACACATACCCAACATTCTCCCACTTTTTGTTTTATTTCCACATGGGACCACAGGAGAGCTTAGTCATTAGTCCAACTATGAAACACCCATTTTTTCTGTACACCAAGAGAAATTCTCAGTGCTCACAGACTTCGTTAATGCATCTACAACATTTTTCAATCTATCCACCTTTACCAGCAACACCCTTTTATCCTCAACCATATCTCTCACAAAGTGATATTGAACTTCAATGTGCTTTGTCTATGAATGATAAGGAGGGTTCCTAGCGAGGAAAATTTCACTTTGGCTATCATAGTATATCCTTATAGCTCACTTCACCAACCCCATACTTGAACACAATATCTGCAACCAAACCACTTCCTTTCTTGCATGAGTGGTTGCCATGTATTCTGCCTCTGTAGTTGTAAGAGCCACTGCAGACTGTCTTTTACTCATCCAACTAATTGCACCTCCAATTAGGCTAAACACATACTCACTTGTAGATCTTCTTTGGCCTAGATCTCTAGCCTAGTTTGCATCAAAAAAACCACGGAGGTCGAAAAATCTGTCCAAACCTGGTCTTCCTTGGTAGCGCAAACCATAATCACTAGTGCCACGAAAATATGTAAAAACCTGCTTCACCATTGTCAAATGCCCCTTCCATGGTTTTAACATAAACCTGCTCAATACTCCCACTGCATGTGCAATGTCATGTCTAGTACAGACCATTGCATACATCAAGCTACCCACTGTAGTTTCATATGGAACACGGGACATGTCCTCCTCTTCTTCTTGTGTCTTGGGACACTGTTTAGCAGATAGCTTTACACATACAAGAATTGAAACACTCATTGGTTTACTATCTTGCATATTGAACCTTTGCAATATTTTCTCGACATACTTCCTTTGGTTTAACTAAAGCTTCCTCTTTTCTCGATCTCTCTTAATTTCCATGCCCAAAATACAGTTTGTAGTGTTGGGGTCCCGTGATTTGGTAGATTGGCATACCAAATGACAAGGCAACATGGAACGAGTCTTTGGAGTCCTAGAACCTAGCCTTCCTGGACTCAGAGAGATATCTCTCTATTTGTTTGCAAAGGATATGAACTAGTTTTCTTTGTATGGTTGATTTTAGGCTAGTTATTAAGTACAAGGTTTGTTTGATTGTTTTTTTTGGGTACAATGATCAAGAAGCATAGGTAGAATAAGTAAATATCTAAGTCATTGGGCAATGGAGTCTAATGGAAGTCATGATAATTTCATCAATGGATCGAGGAGAATCATAGGGCAAATCTAACTTGGCCAGTGGATCTTCAAATTTTAAGGGTAATGAGATGGACATCAATTGTAAGAATGAAAAGTAGGTTAAAGGGAAATTAAGAATCCTTTATCATATCTACTTCTCAACAAGGGCTTAAATATCACAAAACATGAAGAGGAAATAAATAGATAGGGAAACCATAAATTCTACAACCCACACTTCAGCAAATAATAATTCAAGAAAAACTTTTCCAATGAAATATAGAAGGCGAAAAACTCATTTAACTTCTAGTGATTTCACCTTCAAGGACAGAAAAAACTTAAGACACACATATAACTGTAGTCAGAGAAGAGGGAACTCCTAAACATCCTTGATTATAGTTATGAAGATCTCTAAAACAGTTAGTTAAGCAAGTACAAAGGGTATGATCGAAACAAAACCTCTTTGGCAGACTTTAAAGAATGGTACTTTAGAGAGAGACTTCAAAAATAGTGTTTAAGTGGCAGCAAGTAAGCAAGGAAAACCATGAATCATGCTTGATACCAACTATATTCAAATATCTATGAAATAAACAAGCTTAGGGGGTCTAGAGAGAGATTAAGAATTCTCTAAAATGTCCTACCAGAAGAAAACATTAAGGCAGTGAAGAATAAATAGAACTAAGGTGCTTTCAGAAGACATTTCTTAGCCTAAAAATTTTATTCTACTGCAACATAGAAAGGTGTAAACATAATGAAACAGGAAATAACAATAACAGATTAGAAGCACTTCACCAACAACCAAGCTTAGGGATCCAGTGATCTAGCCTCCTCCATCAACAAACAAATCAATGCACCCACAAGTTCCAAGACTTAAGTTTCTTTTCAACTTCCAAGAGACTATGTATTACTTCAAAGAGTCATCAAATTCCCACAAGATAATGAGTTCAGATGCAGTATTTATGCTGCAAATGAGGAGGTTAAGTTAATATAGGGTTTGAGTGTCCTTTATTACAGAGTTAATGAATTCATAACCTTGAAGACCGTGCAAGGCTTAAGGCAGGAATATCTACATATATTTCTTTGAATAATAACTTATATCTTAACTCCTAAGGAAAAATAGGTGAAATATTTGACTTTAAGGTCTTTTAATAACTGTTACAATAACTGTCTGGCAGATATAAATATATCTGACTCAGCCTAACAACTGCTAAATTCTTTTTTGAAGGAAACAAAGCACTAGGTTGCACAAATATCTTTTGAAAGGAATAACTGCCACAGGCTGAGTCATTCGAATTTGTCTTGGGTAAATCTGTCGTTTTTTTTATCCTTAATCTCTATATTTAAGCCTTAAACTCTATCTTTATGCTTTGAATGTCTACTTTTTATCATATTTTCTTCAATCTATTTTATCTCTTTTCTGTTTGTTTAATCATTTATTTTATTTCTTTCGGTCCTTTTTTCCTTTATCATTTTTGTCTTTACACTGTCTTCTTTCTTTCTTTGACTTCTGCTTTCTGGTCTAATCCTTTTTTTTTATCCTTTGATTAGGATTAGCCCTCTAATATTTCTTCTTTATTTTTCTCACTGTTTCTCTGACTCTTTTTTTTTTTGTGTAGGGGAGGCTTTTCTTCGTGGTAGGAGGGTTTCACCCATTGATGATCATGTTTCATCGATGGCTATCATTAGTGCAAACCCTTTGGTCATCCTTTATTTGAATTTAGCCACTGGATCGTCACCCAATGTTTAATCCAATCCTTTTTGGACTATGGGTGGGAATGATGAACGTTTTCGCCATTTAAAACCTGTACAAAACACAAAATGTTAACCTTCAAAAACCTGTGGGAAGGGTTTATTGCTTTTCAGGGGTTTTGGACTGTCGGAGGACATTTGCAGAGGAGGATAGGGTGCAGAGGGAAAGGTTCCGAAGGTGGAACGAGGAGAGATTCAAATGGAGGTGGGAGGAATTTGAAATTTTGCGCGGAGGGGAAAATTGGTTTTGAAAAACCATAAGTGGTTTATCACACGGGTAATGGGTCGGTGGTTTGTGGTTTTGGGTGAAATGGATGCAATATACCCCAGGGTTCGACGTGTGGCAGGTGAATACCACCTATTTCGCACGGGTTATAAAATGTTAAACCCATTGCAACTTTATATGTGATACGCATTGTCGGCCGTCACATCTTGGGGATAAAGATCGACAGTCACCGCACACTGGGGAGGTGAAAAGAAAGTTTTGGAATAGAGCGGTGGGGTCGAGGATGGGTGACATGGCGGGTTTTGATTGAATGGTGGGATGGGGCTCGGGGTGGACAGTTGGTGAAATCCAAATGGATGAAGAGTATAGTGGAAGTCGGGGCCCATGTTTTTAATAAATAAGGGCAAATGAAGCCTTTTTCTAAGGCTCGATGGGGGGATTTTCATTTAATCAAGCAGGGGAGCGATAGTCATTAGATCGGGGTAAGGATCTTCGATCAACAGCGGGGATGGCTTGATCACTGGTGCAATTTTTTTTTAAAGAAAAAGGGCCCAGATTAATATATTTAAAGGTTTGGGGCCTTTATATAAGGTGTTGGGGGTTATTAAAAATAAAAGGGCGGAAGTATAATTTATATGGGGAAGGGGGCGAAGGATAACCGAAAGGTCTAGGTTTCATGGGTAAAAGGGGCTAGGGCTTTAAGAAGAGAGGGGATTAAGGCCTATTATATTAAAAGGGGAAGATTTTATACAAAAACAAGATTTAGTGCATATTTCAAAGGACCCGATAGGCTAAAAATTAACTTTAAAAAATGTAAGAAGGGAGATTTTTACATTGTTTAATATGTCAAAGGAAAAATGATGAATGAAGGGGTTTTATGAGGGTTTTGAGGAAAGGAAAAAATGGATTTTTTAGAGGAAGTAGGCGATGAATGAGTGTGGGGTGGGGTGATGAAATGAGGCAAACAGGCCAAATGAGAAAAATCCCTTATTGCAGTAGTGGGGTAGACCTTTTAGGAGGCAGAGAGAGGAAAATATAGTGAAAATAGTTTAACTTAGGATAATGAAGGCAGTGAGATTTCTAGAACTCACAATATTTCTCAAATGTTGTTTCTAGAAATATAGGATCGACATAATTTAGTCATCTTTTGATATCAGCAAAAATTACTGATGACTAACAATGGCTCCACTTGGGGAGGGAAACTCCCTTTTGGAGGTGTCCAAAACTTTCAGTTTATCAAATCTTTGTGTTTTTGCAGACCAGTGCCTTATCCATTGGGCAGATTTTCCCTTCTTTTCACTTGCTAATATTCATTTGATGTGATAATCTTAACAATCTGTAACATGTGATTCTTTCAATAGCATTTCTACCTACCCATCTTACTTGTCCTAACATTTTTTATTCTTTGAGTGCACTTGAATTGGCAAACTCTTGACATTTTTATTTTTGAAAACAGAAATAAAATATCTACTTCTATCCTTATTTCTTCCAAGGGTTCAGATTAAACTAGTGAACTCTTTTATTCTCTACCTAAAACTATTTGACTGCCAATATTAAACTGTTTGGAAATCTTGATTCTCTAAATTATTGACATGAAACATGATTCAAATCAGGATTAGGCAGTCTGGCTTACCATGGTTGTGGCATTGGAACAAGCTGCACACAATCATTATTTTGCATAAAAAGTAAAATAGGAAGATAAGGGCTATAATTTATCATTTGAAAATGCATCCTCATCTTTCTCTTTGGTTCTGTTTTGAGCATGTGGAACCAATATCTTTCATTTCCTAATCTATCTTTCTTGATAAGTCAAGTTTGAAATAATCTTGACAATCATTGTTTTCACTAACTTACCAACATAAATTTAAAGCATGTTCACCCATGATTAGGCTAGATGACTGAACAATATATTCTTTTGAATCAGTAGTGGCATTTAGACTTGCACACTTTCAGAAATACTATTTTTTTTTGGGTGTGGGGTTGTACCTCTTTTGAATCTGCCCTCTTTTTCCTTTATTTCATTGTTTATGTATTTTTGTTTTAAAAATTTCTTCATTCAATTTTTATGTACAATGAATGAAATATTTGAAATTAGAACTCTTGAAAAAAATAATGTTTGAGTATCTTGCCATTGATAGGACCTCCAAATAACTCTTCTCCATTCAACCCTTGTAAAAGGAAAGCATTATGACCCCTAATTGAATGAATGATATAAGGCCCTTTCCACAAATTCTCAAATTTTCCATGTTTACCATTGTCTTCCCTTCTAGAGTCCCATTTCAAGACTATGTATCCAACTTGGAAATTATTAGCTTTAGTTCTTCTGTCAAGGAACTTCTTGATGCTCTCTTGAACTGCTTATGTCCTTTTATAATCTTCCTCTCTTTACTGCTGTAAATGAATAGTTTGATTCAGCCTTCTCTGCATGTCATTTTCTTCTGTTTGCACTTCTTGGAAAAGTTTCATCACTGGAACTCCCAAGGGTGTCGGAAAGACTGCATCCATGCCATATACCAACTGATAGGGAGACATATTGATGGATTTCTTGGTGGTTAGTCTATCAACCCATAAAGCATGAACTAGCTTAGTATACCATGATTTCTGATTTTGTTCCAGCAGTGTTTTAATAATGTTGATCAGGCTTTTGTTGGGGGATTCAACAAGTTCATTTCCCTGAGGGTAGTAAGTTGTGGAGTGTCCCAATGTGATATGATATTTATAGCAGAAATCAACCATTATTTTGGATTTGAAGGTAGCAACATTGTTTGTAATGATATTTCTAGGACAACCAAATCTAGATAATATGTTGGTTTCAAGGAATTTGATAATGACTGAGTCAGTAGCATTTATAGAAGGGATAGCCTCTATCCACTTGGTAAAATAATCTGTGGCAGTAAGGATCCACTTATGTTGGGTAGATGAGGTTGGGTGAATTTCTCCAATAAATTCTAAACCCCATTACTGAAAGGGAGCCTCAATACTGATGGGATGTAAAGGTAAAGGTAGGAGTTTTCTCTTGCCATCAAAAATTTGGCACTTATGTCAAGTCATGAATAGTTTTTGAGTATCAGGGAAAAGGGTGGGCAAATAATAGCCAACTCTAAGAATATTGTTTGCTGTTGTCTTCCAGTAAAGGTGTCCTCCACACTCTCCGTCATGCAACTCATGCATGATATTTCCTGCATCATTCTCAAGAAAACATTTAAGAAATATGCCAACAACATTTTTCCAATATAACACTCCATCTAAAATGCAGTAATTTAAAGCTTTATGTTTTAATAATCTAGCTTTATTCTTTGATAAAGAAGGAGGGGTATTGAGATAAATAAGCACATATATGATATCAACATACCAAGATGAATTCACAAGTGTTTCTTCAATGTATGGAGTAGTGAATTCCTCTCGTTCTTCTAAAACATCAACCATATTCATACTTAATGCTTGGAAATTTGTTTCTGCTATGAGTTTTGCTAATCCTTGTCATTTAATCAACTTGGTAGGCCTGATTTCTAAATCATATTCTAAAATAATAGAAATCCATTTTCACCTTTTTCCATCAAGGTCTTGATTAAGAATGTCCTTTACAACTGTATGTGGGACAAAAGCAATGATATGTGAGTGTAAAATGTAGACTCATAAATCTTTCAATCCTTTTATCAAGGCTAAGGATTATTTCTCCATGATGTTACATTTGAGTGGAGCATCTCATAAGGCTCTACTGAAGAAGGATATTGGTTATTCTTGGCCCATGTTATTATTTTGCAACAACATTGCAGCAATGGTGTGTTTAGATGCAAATGAAAAAATGTAGAAATCTTTGGTGAAATCAGGACTGATAAGAACTTGTGTTTGAGTGAGAGCTTGTTTCACTCATTCAAATGATTGCTCGGATTCTAAGGTCCATTTAACTCCTGTTTCCTTTTTGAGCATGTTTGTGATATTCCTTAAAATTTTAGTAAGGTTAGGGATGAACCTTCTCAAGAATTTTATCTTCCCAATGAAAGATTGCAATTCTTTAAGGTTTCTAGGATGCCTAATTTTCAATATGCCTGCAATCCTTTTGGAATCTAATTTGATTCCTTCTTCAGAGATTATGTGGCTTAGGAGTTTTCCTTCTTGGAGACCAAAGAGTGTTTTATTGGGATTCAAAGATAATCCATATTTCCTACATTTCTCAAAAAAATTTCTTAAATGGACTAAGTGTTCTTTGTCAGTTTTGGAGAAAACAGTGATGTCATCAAGGTAAATGATTATGAAAAAACCTATGTCTTCTGAAAATCTATGTCCATGGCCCTTTGGAATGTGGCCCCTGCATTCATCAAACAAAATGGCATTTTAGCATACATAAATGTACCCCAAGGTGTGGTGAAAGCAGTTTTGTGTTGATGACTTGGGAGTAGTAGCACTTGGTTGTAGTCTGAAAAACCATCCAAGAGTGATATTCTCTTAGATCCAACCACCCTTTGGAGTATGTGATCCATCTTAGGTAAGGGATAACTATCTTTCAAGGAGGCTTTGTGCAGGTTTCTAAAGTCAATGCAAAGCTTAATTTCCCTGGTCTTCTTCCTAACAGAAACAAGGTTCGAAACCCACTGTGGATATCTAAGGGGAATTATGATCCTAGCATCATACATCTTTTTGATCTCTTTCTCAACTAAAGGTAATAAAACAGGATTTATCCACAGTTTTTATTTGAAAGGTTTTTTATTTTCCTTACGATGAATTTTGTGTTGAATAATGCTAGTATCATATGATTTCAGATCTTTGTATCCCATGCAAACACATCTCCAAACTCTTTGAAAATTTCAACATATTCCTGTTTGATATGACTAGGAAGAGTGCTAGATAACTTGATCATTTTGGGTTCATTCATGCTTCCTATGTTATGTTCTTCTACATTAGTTTTTGTAGGCTCCATCTTTGGTTTTTTAGCTACATCATTGAGGTCAAAAATCTCTTATAATGGTGTAAGACCTCTTGTTATTGAATAATCTTTGCATTGTAAAGCCTCAAGGTCTTTTTGGTCTAAGTTGTCAAGTAATTCTGCCTTATAAAGATGTTAAAATTGGTTTATATCAATAGTAGATGACAACTCTATTTTAGGGATTTATTTTTCATCAAAAGAGTCTTCTTTATGGTTTGAGCTAGGAGTTGGTATAGAAAAATCATTCTCAGATTGCAGAAAATCATCAATGTGTTTATCTCCCTCAAAAACTTGCCAATAGTTTTCATTGGCAGGGACTGTAGGCCTATTTTTTACTTTGATAGTGAATAGTTCATTTACCTGGGGTATTTGACAATTGATGGAAGTGAAGGCAAGCTCATTTGCAAGGTTATTTTGAGCTCTAGGGATGAAAGTTCATATTTTTCAAAATCTTTTAGGAGATCTAAGGTAGCATTCCTGTATTCTCTCAATCTTGGGTTTTTGGCTGAATACTCCCCTTTTATTCACCTAATAATCAGCTTTGAATGTCCTTGGATTGTTATTTTCTTGGCTCCTAAATCTTTGAGCAAATGTAGGCCTAGAAGGAGAGCTTCATATTATGCAATGTTATTAGTGCATTGGAAATCAAGTTTGTAGGAATGTACTTTGTTTGTATTATGTATCCATACACCAGCTCCAGAACCAACTTTTCCACAAGAGCCATCAAAGCTCATGTTCGAAAGTGTTTTTTCCTCATACTCATCCTTGTTTTGTTATTCAGGGCTGCTAAATTTTGAGCTGCTATGTTTTTCATTTGAGGGCAGATTTGGTTTTTCAAGTGGGCTTAACTCTCTTTCACTTTCATTCTCTTGTATGCTGATTCCATCTTCATTGAACAAGATATATGAATCAAGATCTAAATGAATGGAATACATAGGAGTGTTGTTTGGTCTATCTACGTTGCTTACCATATATTTCATATGATATTCCCTATATAACCTTCTTGTCTGGTTAAAGACTAGAATGGTAGCATAAGACATGCCCATTTGAAGGCCTCCTTGAAGTTTGGCTTCCCATGATCTGGATAAAAGGATGCCATAATTTGGGGGAATGTTAGCAACAACCATGTCCATAACTAGACCCTTAGCAGGAATTTGTGCCAGATTGACACATAAATCCTTGATTAGACCTAAACATTTGACTCTGCTTGAATAAAAGGAATACAAGTCTTTGTAAGGTTTAGTAATTTCTAGGCCTAATCTCTCCATCACCACTTTTGGCATAAGGTTGTGAGAGGCACCAGAGTCTATCATGGAATTATGTAAGATCTTATCATGTATACTTAAGCTGGCATAGAATGGAGGGATGGATCCTTCTTGGTATTTTCCTTCTACTTCTGGACCAAACAACAATTTTGGTTTATCATCTGTCAAGTTTAAAGTATAAGTATCATTTCCTATATTCAAAGCTTTCAAAACTTGTTTTTTATATACATCCTGGGTTTCTAGTTTAGCTAAGGGTATGCTAATTTTGATCTTGGAAATTTCTCCCTCAAGGATGAAAGGGACTAGTGTTTTTGACATATTTACATCTGATTTGTCAAACATAGTCTTTTCAGCAATTCTGTTTTACTGAATTTTATTACGACTGTAATTTTGGACAGATTTCTCAGGGCCACTAGCAGAAGTACTAGGGCAGATTGGGTCAACACTTGGCTGACTGGTTTTTTCTTTATTTAGATCATTTTTTCTAGCCATAGTGTTAAAACTGTTTGCTGTCTATTTAGGAAGATTCTTTGAGTTATTCCTAACAACAGTTTCTGTCTTATTTTCATTCTTGGAGGTCTCTTGGTTATTTTTTCTCCTAAGCTCATATTGGCTTTGGACTTCCATTATATCATTTTCAAACCCCAATTGGTAATCTTCATAATTCTCATGGTTGTTTTAAGTTTCTTCTGAGGAGAAGAATCCTTGTTCTTCTTCATTGAGGAAAGCATCACCCTCACTATAAGATCCTATCAAATTCACATGATTTTCTTCCAACATTTCTATCTCCCTTTCTTCTTCTTCATTTACATAATTTTCTTGGAAAGGAGGCCTAATTTGTTGGTCATTATCTCTTTGTCTACTTTGAATAGGATCTCTTCTAAAATTTGGATTTCTATTTCTGTTTTGGGGATTTACTTGGTTCTCTCTAGGAGGTACTCTATCATTTAAGTTTATATTTTCCAGCATTCTTTCCATTACACTTACTAAGTTATCAATTTTGGCATTAGATGATGAGGTTGATACCATTGTTTCATCTTTGTATGTAACTCCTTTTTATTATTTTAACCTAGCTCTTTTCTCAATCAAATTTGTTTCTACACTTATAGCTCCCCATCTGCATATCTTCTAAAGTCAAGGGGTCTCTTTATATTAGCTGATAGGCCATGTCTGGGTCAAAGCCCTCAGGAAATTTTGATAAAGCTAAGCTTAGTGGAGGTTTCATGTTTGGGGGAAGTGCATTGTAAACACTATTGAATCTAGTGCAATAATCTCGGACACTTTCCCCAGCATTTCTTTTAAGGTTGCTATATTCTGAAAGGATTTGGAGAGGGTTATTTTTAATTTCCCATTTGTTTATGAATGTTTGGTATAAATAAGGGAGATCATTTATGCTATTAGGAGGTAAGCTTTTAAACCATTTTTTGGCTTCTCCTCCTAAACTTTGGGCAAATATTCTCATCTTAATGGTCTTTTCTTCTATTTCCATGTAATCAAAGGCATCATTCATTTTATCTACATGTTATTGGGTATTAGTATACTTAGTTCCAGTGAAATGGGGAATTCTTTATTGAAAATCATTTGGTAGAGGAACCAGAGGTTGTTGGAATACTAAGGGAGCATACCATGTTTCCATAATAGGAGTGAATGGGAGATTTACAAGAGGTGGATTTGTGGAAGGGAAAGTGGAATAAAATGGAGTGTTTTGAATAGTGGATGTGTGAATGGGTGTGGTGGACGTACTTGGACCAACAAACTGATTATGCGAAGATTTGTTATGAAAGGAGCTAAAGTGGTGGAGAAGATGAAAATTAGGAGGAGTGGAAGGAGATGCTTCTCTGCTGAAACTCTGCTGCAAATATGTGGGCTCAAGGTCAGATTAGTCAATATCACTATGTGACTTGGTTCTAAATATTTTTTTTGAGTGGCACAAGGTGAGGATCTTTCAAGACTATAAGTTTTTCATGGACAGATCTTGTTCTTTGAAAGTCCTATTAGTAGTTAAATTTCTAGCTCTAGAATTTTTCTACAAAATATTTTTTGGATCATCAACTACAGTAGAAGGATTAGGGTCTAGATGAAATCTGGTATTGATCCTATGTGAACCCAGATTTCAAATTCAAAATTTGGAGAAGTTGAAAGTTTTAGGACTGTTTTCAGAAGGTTGACCTCTCACAGTGTTTAGTAAACTTCTCAAATATGGGACTAGGTTTCTAAACTTCTTAGGGATGGTTTGATACAATCCTAAGGAAGTCCAAAGAGAGCTAGTGAAGTGATAGGCTTATTGGGGCTAGTGGAGTCACCAGGTGGAAATTTTTAGCTGTTTTGAAGGTAAATGTGTATGGTCCAACACCAATAATTGAAAAAAGACCAATCTAAGGATGTTTTCTTGGGGTTTTCTGAGTTTCTTTTCTATAGTCCTAAGGTTTTTAAGATTATTCTAAACCCGAACCATCATTTAGCTAATATGGTGAAATAAAAAAAGTCTACTCTATGGCTATCAACTGAGTTTTCTATGATTGATAATGGTTTCTGAAGTCCTAAGGTGTACTTAGTTTGTCACTGACTCAGAAGGTCCCACCGTGATCGCCAGAATGGTGGGGTCGCGTGATTTGGCATATTGACATACCAAATGACAAGACAACATGGAACCAATCTTTGGAGTCCTAGGACCTAGCCTTCCTGGACTCAGAGAGGGATCTCTCTATTTTTTTGCAAAGGATATGAAATGTTTTTCTTTGTATGGTTGATTTTAGGCTAGTTATTAAGTACAAGGTTTGTTTGATTGTTTTGGTTGGGTATAATGATCAAGAAACATAGGTAGAATAAGGAAATATCTAAGTCATTAGGAAATTTAGTCTAATGGAAGTTATGATAAGTTCATCAATGCATCGGGGAGCATCATAGGGAAAATCTAACTTGGCCAGTGGTTCTTCAAGTTTTAAGGGTAATGATATGGACATCAATTGTAAGAGTCAAAAGTAGGGTAAAGGGAAATTAAGAATACTTTATCATATGTACTTCTCAACAAGGGACTTAAATATCACAAAAAATGAGGAGGCAATCAATAGACAGGGCAAACAATAAATTCCATAATCCACACTTCAGCAAATAATAATTCAAGACAAAATTTTCCAATGAAATATAGAAGGTGAGAAACTCATTTAACTTCTAGTGATTTCACCTTCAAGGACAGAAAACACTTAAGACACACATATAATTGTAGTCAGAGAAGAGGGAACTCCTAAACATCCTTGATTATAGTTACACAGATATCTAAAACAATTAGTTAAGCAAGTACAAAGGGTATGATCGAAACAAAACCTCTTTGGCAGATTTTAAAGAATGGCACTTTAGAGAGAGACTTCAAAAACAATGTTTTAGTGGCAGCAAGTAAGCAGGGAAAACAATAAAGCATGCTTGATACCAACTGCATTCAAATATTTATTAAATAAACAAGCTTAGGGGGTCTAGAGAGTAATTAAGAATTCTCTAAAACGTCTTACCAGAAGAAAACATTAAGGCAGTGAAGAATAAATAGAATTAAGGTCCTTTCAGGAGACATTTCTTAGCCTAAAAATTTTATTCTACTGCAATATAGAAAGGTGTAAACATAATGAAATAGGAAATAACAATAATATATTAGAAGCACTTCACCAACAACCAAGCTCAGGGATCCAGTGATCTAGCCTCCTCCATCAACAAACAAATCAGGGCATCCACAAGTTACAAGACTTTTGTTTCTTTTCAACTTCCAAGAGACTATGTATTACTTCAAAGAGTCATCAAATGCCAACAAGATAATGAGTTCAGATGTAGTATTTATGTTTCAGATGAGGAGGTGAAGTTAATCTAGGGTTTGAGTGTCATTTATTACAAAGTTGATGAATTCCTAACCTTGAAGACCATGCAAGGCTTAAGACAGTAATATCTGCAGATATTTCTCTGAATAATAACTTCTATCTTAACTCTTAAGGAAAAATAGGTGAAATGTTTGACTTTAAGGCCTTTTCATAACTGTTACAATAACTATCTGGCAGATATAAATATCTTTGACTCGGCCTAATAACTGCTAAATGCTTTATTGAAGGAAAAAAAGCACTAGGTGGCACAAATATCTTTTGGAAGGAATAACTGCCATAGGCTGAGTCATTCGAATTTGTCTTGGGTAAATATGCCTTTTGTTTTATCTTTAATCTCTGTCTTTAAGCCTTAAACTCTGTCTTTATGCTTTGAATGTCTGCTTTTTATCATATTTTCTTCAATCTATTTGATCTCTATTCTGTTTGTTTAATCATTTATTTTATTTCTTCCATTCCTTTTTGCCTTTATCCTTTTTGTCTTTACATTGTCTTCTTTCTTTCTTTGAATTCTACTTTTTGGGCTAATCCTTTGTTTTTATCCTTTGATTAGGATTAGCCCTCTAATCTTTCTGCTTTCTTTTTCTCACTATTTCTCTGACTGTTTGTTTTTTCTATTTGCAAGGGAGGCTTTTCTTCATGGTAGGAGGGTTTCACCCATTGCTGATCATGTTTCAACGATGGCTATCATTAGTGCGAACCCTTTGGTAATCCTTTATTTGAATTTAGCCACTAGATCGTCACCCAGTGTTTAATCCAATAATTTTTTGACTGTGAGAGGGCATGATGAACTTTTCCGCCATTTAAACTTGCACAAAACACAAAATTTTAGCCTCTAAAAACCTGCAGAAAGGGTTTATTTCTTTTCAGGGGTTTTGGACCATCAAAGGACGTTTGCAGAGGAGGAGAGGCTGTAGAGGGAAAGCTTCCGAAGGTAGAACCAGGAGATATTCAAACCAAGGTGGGAGGAATTTGAAATTTTGCGTGGAGGGGAAAAGTGGTTTTGAAAAACCATAAGTGGTTTATCGCACGGGTAATGGGTGGTTTGTGGTTTTGGGTGAAATTGATGTGATATACCCCAGGGTTCGATGCGTGGCAAGCGAATACGCCCTATTTCACGTGGGTTATAAAAATTTAAACCCATCGCAACTTTATATGAGATATGCATTGTCGGCCGTCAGATCTCGGGGAAAGAGATCGAGGATGGACAACATGGCGGGTTTTGATTGAACGGTGAGATGGGGCCTGGGGTGGACAGGTGGTGAAATATGAATGGATGCGGGCTATAATGGAAGGCAGGGCTCGTGATTTTAATAAATAAGGGAAAATGAAGCCTTTTTCTAAGGTTCGATGGGGGGATTTTCATTTAATCAAGGAGGGGAGCGATAACCGTTAGATCGGGGTAAGGATCTTCGATAAAAAACAGGGATGGCCCGATCATGGGTGCGAGGTTTTTTTTTTTTTAAGAAAAAGGGCCCAGATTAATATATTCAAAGGTTTGGGGGGTTATAAAAAATGAAAGGGAGGAAGTATAATTTATACAAGGAAGGGGGCGAAGGATAAGCAGATGGTTGAGGTTTTGTGGGTAAAAGGGGCTAGGGCCTTAAGAAGAGAGGGGCTTAAGGCCTATTATATTAAAAGGGGCAGATTTTATACAAAAAAAAGGTTTATTGCATATTTCAAAGGACCCGATAGGCAAGAAATTAACTTTAAACAATGTAAAAAGGGAGCTTTTTACATTGTTTAATATGTCAAAGGAAAAATGATGAATGAAGGGGTTTTATGAGGGTTTTGAGGAAAGGAGAAAATGGGTTTTTCAGAGGAAGAAGGGCATGAATGAGAGTGAGGTGAGGTTATGAAATGAGGCAAACAGGCCAAATGCGAAAAAACCCTTTTTGCAGCAGTGGCGTAGACCTTTTAGGAGGCAGAGAGAGGAAAATATAGTGAAAATAGTTTAACTTAGGGTAATGAAGGCAGTGAGTTTTCTAGAACTCACAATATTTCTCAAATGTTGTTTCTAGAAATCTAGGATCATAACTTAGTCATCTTTTGATATTAGAAAAAAATACTGATGACTAACATGCAACACCAAGATCCTTCATGTCGAATTTGGAGAACAATTGGGTATTCAAATCTTGGATAATTTCTTTGTCATTTCCAATCAACAACATATCGTCCACATACAAGTCCAAATAAATAAGACGGTCACCAATTAATTTAAAATAAACATATTGATCCTCTTTGATTCTGGTGAAACCAAGTCCCTGTATATAGGTATCAAATTTCCGATACCACATCCTTGGTGATTGTTTTAACCCATACAAAGACTTTTTTAACCTGCATACAAGTTATTCTTACCCTTCCCCATAAATCCTTCAGGTTTCTTCATGTAGATCTCCTCTTCCAGATCCCCATGAAGAAATTTTGTCTTCACATCCATCTGTTCTACCTCAAAATCAAATGTAGAAGTAATAGATAAAATTAATCTAATAGAAGTAACCTTGGCAAAAGGAGAAAAAATATCACCAAAATCAATTCCTGACACCTGGTAATAACCTTTTTCTACCATCCGGGATTTGTATTTCTCCACCTTTCCTTCTACATTCATATTCTTCTTAAACACCCATTTGATCCCGATTGGCTTCCTTCCATCCGGAAACTCCACCAGATCCCATGCCTCATTTTTGTGCAAGGATGCCATTTCATCAACCATGGCCTCCTTCCATAGTTTTCCATCCTTTGAATCAACTGCCTCCCTGACAGTTCTGGGATCATCATCAGTGATAGTTAAATAAAAATTTGAATAGAAAGAAGATGGAATATACCTTTTTGGCTTTCTTCTTTCCCGAACTAATCTTCTCAGAGCTAGAGTTTGTGGCTCTTCCTCTTTTGAATCTTCTTCTGTTGTAGAGTCTGATTCATCCTCATTTAGCTCAAAATCTATCTTCTGAGGTTCCTTCAGTAGGACTTCATTTTTAACAACATCTTTCACCTCTCTAAACACCACATCTCGACTGTACGCTACCTTCCTTGTTTCTGGGTTCCAAAGCTTGTAACCTTTTAAACCATCCTTATGTGGAATAAACATGCACATTTCAGATTTATTATGCAACTTGGTCCTTTGCCTTTGGAACATGTACATATGCATCACATCCAAATACCCTCATATGTGAAATAGAGGGTTTCTTACCAGTCCATACCTCATGTGGAGTCTTATCCTCCAACGTTGATGAAGGTGATATGTTAACCAAGTAACATGCAGTATCCACTGCTGTTGCCCATAATTCTTGTCCTAACTCGGTAAAACTGAGCATGCTTATTTCCTTTTCCACCAGTGTTCTTTTCATTCTTTCTAGAAATCAGTTTTTTCTGAGTTGTGTATGGATTTTTCCTCTGCTGTGCTATACCTCAATTCTTGCAGAACTGTTCAAATTTGTTCTTGTAGAAATATCCACCATTATCGGTCCTTAGCACCTTTATTTTATTGTCTGTCTAGTTTTCCACCAGAGCCTTAAATTCTTTAAATCTATCAAAGACTTCAGATTTATTCCTCAAGAAATATATCCATGTATTCCTTGAGAATTCATCTATGAATGAAACATAGTACACAGACTTACCCAGTGATGGAGCCGACACAGGTCTAAACACATCACTGTGCACAAACTCTAATATCTTGTTTTCCCTCTTAGCACCAGAAGGAAAACTCACCCAATTCTACTTCCCATATACACAATGTTCATAGAAATCGAAATCCAAAGATAAATTAGACATACCTTTTGCCATACCATTTCCATGTAGTATCCGAAGGCCCTTCTCTATAATATGTCCAAGCCTTTGATGCCATAGCATGGTCTTTTCTCCAAAGACTTCTAGGCTTTCCACTCCACTTTCAGGAACCACAGAACTGTTGCACCCAACAATAACAATGCTACCTTGAAGCTTGTATAGAGTTCCAATCCGAACTCCCCGCATTAATACTAGATCTCCCAGAACCATCTTGCAGGTATATTTATTAAACACCATTTTTACATGTGCATCATCCATCTTGCCTACAGAAATAATATTTCTCGCCAATGCAAGAATATAAAGAACACTAGGAAGTGTTCTAATCCTTGCACCTTGCAGCTTCAACATGACTTTTCCACGTCCAATGATTCTAGCCTTCCTATCATCCCCTAAGAAGAAATCACCACCATCATACTTCTCATACTCACAGAACCACTCCCTATGGGAAGTAAAGTGAAAGGATGCACCTGAGTTAATCAACCATGCCTCATGATCTACATGTGTATTTGAAGAAGAAGCCAAATACACATCCCCACCTTCATTTGAGGCGGTTTTTCCCTCTGCAAAAGGAGCATCATTAGATACCTTTCCTTTCTCAGTAGCTTTAGATCTGTAGTCCTTTTTGTAGTGCCCTTCCTTTCGGAATTTCCAACACACCTTTACAAACTTTCCTGGAGATTTAGATCTCCCACTCGAAAAATTATTTTTTCTTCTATTCTAGGAACTTCCTCGTACAGATGACGCATATCCATTCTAGCTCTCCATGTTTCTTCTTCTCATTTCCTCCGATATCAAGGCTGAGACAATTTCATCAAAATTCAAGGTAGTTGCATTGCTACCTATTGCAATAACCAGATTGTCCCACAAATTTGGTAGAGAAGACAAAAAACTGATGCACTTATCTTCATCTGAGATTTTAATATCCATAGATGATAACTAACTTACCACAGTATTGATGGCATTCAAATTCTCTGTCACCAAGTCTCCATCCTTCATCTTTGGGTTATACAAATTTTTCCGCAAGAACAATTTATTCACTAGAGACTTAGATTGGTACAAAGTCCCTAGCTTGTCCCACAAATTATTCATCGTAGCTTCCCTAGATACATTCAACAATACCAAATCTGAGACACATAATAATATTGTTCTCTTTGCCTTCCTATCCAACTTCTTCTTGTCTTCATCTGACATTGTCATTGGTTTAGTACCTAGACCTACCACGATCAACTGATATTCATCCACAAGTAAATACTCGATCTTGAGCTTCCATGACTCAAATCTTTGACCATTAAATTTCTCGATCTCTATCATTCCACTGCTCGCCATCTTCTTTCACGACAAGAATCAATCCCGTAGATCTCCCATTGAACATGGTCTACCATGGGCACAATAAAAAAACCCCTAAGTGGTAAAGGTGTCCCCTTGAAGCCAAAACAACTCTAATACCAAATGTAGGTTTTAACCCTATACAGAAATGATCTGCAAACGAAACTTAAAAATAGAAAATAAATAATAGCGAAAGGATAGAACATAAAACAAATATACACAAAGATTTTCCCCGGGATCCCAAATTGGGACTACCATCTTGATTTTTTAGTATCTCCCTTTTAGCGTTACAACACATCTATATACATGTAGGAGAATTCATAGACCCCAATCATTCAACCCTGGATTAGAACATTACTGTAGTTCCCTTGACCAGATCTACAAAATAGCATGGTCCAAAAACCATCATGCCCCAAAACCATGTGCAAACCCATGCACAAAAACATCGGCGGGTCTGCCCACGGAAAAATCATGTCCAAATTTTTTTTTCCTGTTGTGCTTCCCCATACCTCACATAGGGGGCTACCCGCCCCCTGCGAACCCCCAGACAGGGGGGGTTTCCACCCCCCGTGCTGCGCCCAACACAACATACAGTGGGGGCTCTCGCCTCCCCTGTGACCCACCCCCCCACATGTGCGACTAATCGTGGAAAGAATATAACACATACCCAACATCTCATTCAGAAGGGGAATTGGATGAACCTTTTTGGATGGATTCCTCTATATTTTTTGAAGCTTGAAGAATTTCAAGAACACATTGACTTCTCCCATCCTCTAATGAAGATTTCTACTCAAAAAATTCCCTCTAAATATCTAGTTGATTATGCAGTGCTACTGAATTCTTAAAAGCATGTGCTTTAGAGTCTATAGTCGAGAATTAAAATCAACAATTTGAGAAGTATATTTCAATAATTTTTCCCTAATTGCTCATTATTTTATATCAGTGTAGCCAAATTCTCATCCCGTGGTTCCTTTTCTTGCCCACATCAATATCAACCTATAGTTGCTTCTGAGTAGCTAGCAAATTTATTTATATTTCCTTTATTCCACAAGCTGCTTCTTAATAAAATATACATCCATTTCAAGTTGTCTGAGAGTAGATTTTCGAGCATATTATATCACCATCTACATCCCTAAGATGTTGCAACAAAAAATTTTCAACCTCTAGAAAACTAGGATCACGTGCTTGGTGAGATTTTACATGGTATTCTTGAGATTAATCTTGTATTTCTCGCATAGGCCCTACTTCCAATATTACATCCTCATGTTAGGCCTTGAACTAAAAACCCTAAATTATTTTTGACATGACAAAAGGTACTAGAAATATCAAATTATTTTTGACACACCAGAAGGTATCCTTCCACTTCCCTTGCCGAAGCTACCTGGATATGTAAGCATTTCCTAGACTACTTTATGAAGATTTTATAAAGTTGATTGATCATCATTCAAGTGCACTTTCAGAACTGAAATTTTATGAGCATGCCTAGAATATTCCTTGGCTATTGGTTGCTATAGGTCCCTAACTTCAGTGTAAAATGAAGATTTCTCCAACTTACATGAAATATCCATTTCCCCTAAGTTTATCATGCATGGTTGAAAATTTGTGGCAAGTTGTTCCTTCTCTCTCTACTTCCAGTAATTGATGCTTTAGTGAGTCACTAAAATTTGCATATGAATCTAGTTGATCTTTGATCCAATGAATTTCAGGATCCAAATTAGCTCTATCAACTATGGAATCCCTACATTCTGTCAAAATTTATTTGCATTTTTGTTGTAAAACAACATTCTCCTATTGTAATTCATCTAGCTGATTGTAATTTGGATTTACTTTACAAAGACCAAGGATAAAGTTTGATTACCTTTCGGTAATTTAGAGCTCTTATGGAGAATTAGATAACTAAGAATATTAAGCTGTCTAGCTTTGATAATGGAGGAAAGTACAATTGCAAAATTTGGCCTTTTGTAGTGAATTAGGGATCAAGACGGAAACGAAAATACGTTACAAATCTTAGTAGAATGGTGTTTCATAGAGGAAGAATGGATCTGTTATCACTTAGGAAAAATTGAAACATCATTTGACATAATCTTAGAGGTTCATGTGTCAAAGGTATGGTCATAGAATTCATTTTTCATTACTTGGTAAAGGAAAATTTTAATTTTTTCTTATTAGCCTATCCTAAGGTCCAAACCCACCCCTATTCAAGTCTTTTCATATCACATCAGTCATTATTTCCTGACATATTTCATTCCCAAGATTACAGCTCCGAAAAGGTAATTTTAGCCAAGATTTCCTACTTTCGTAGCTAATTACACAAAAAAAACACACTTTTCACTATGAAACTGGTAATACTTTCATAGCGAAACTGTCTAGAAATACACTAAGTACGCTATGAAAGGAGGTATTACTGTCTGTCTTTTCAACACAGGTGCTAGGTGTCAGGAAATGATTGAAAGGGTTAGGGTAGTTTTTATTCGAGTCAGTTAGGGTTAAATCAAGGTACAATGGTCATGGCTTAAGTCATTATTACCTTTTTAAGCATGTATGAGTCATGCTTATGCCATGAGTTGTCATCGAAACTTTAAAATATTTTCCAACTGAGTCATTTGTCATTCTCTACTCCCTCTTTGCATGTTATTGAGCTCTAGAGAGCTATTTCACTAAGCCCAATCTGTGGCTGGCATTTTCAAAGGTTTGCAGGTATCACTGATCAAGCAAGGCACATAAGACATAAAAGTACCATGGCTACAAAGAGGAAGACCAACAAACATGGCCACTATCTCAGATATGAGCTGTTAGACATGAACTTGATAAATGAAGACCCAACAACTTCAGAATTTTTCATAAGAATAGGGTGTTTGAAGTTTTTCCAAAGACTGCAAGGATGCCATGTGCAGGTCTAAAGAGTTTGGCATCAATTTCAATGGCACCGCTGCAAAAGTGGGAATTTTGAACCTCACTATAACACCAGAGACTATTGCAGTAGCAACAGGAATTCCAAGAGGAGAAGAAAAATGGTTCAAAGGTTTCAAATTCAACATGCAGGATTGTAAGGAATTTATCAAACCAAAACATAGTGAGATTGACCTTACAAATTCCATTCCAAGGAGCTACATGAAAGACAATTTCTCAAAGCTACAACTTATCATTCAGAAGTACTTCACTTGTGAAGGGAGGTATCATATGGTTTATTCTTACCACTTCAGGCTTTTGCTACATTTTTTTGGTAAGAAATATCTTGATCTACGTTTTTACTTATATAGAAGCTTATCAAAAATGGATGATAAAGTTCAAGTGAAATCTGAAGGAAATGAAACCTCACTCTTTCATCATGGTTTAATCAATTTGCTAGTTTTAGAGGAGTTAAAAAGACTAGGCAAAGAATGGTCTTCTTTTCTTTTGTTAGTGGTTTTTAAGTGGATGCCACTACACCTAAAAGAACTCCTAAAACTAGAGGGGTGAAATCCCGAAGTTGGGAAAAAAAATTTGGCGGATGGCTAGAATTTGGGTGAAATTTTTAATTTCTCGGGCGAGAAAATAGTCAACTCAATTTCTTGACTGAGAGTTTTTAAAACTCTCATCCACAATATTTTTAATGTTTCATCTGAGATTTTTATTGGGCTTGACCGGAGTTAAAATACTCTCATATGAGAGGTAAGTATTTTCTTGTCCGAGAGTTGTATTGACATAAAATCTCGGGTAAACTCTCAGACAAGAGTTGTAAAAATCTCGACATAGAGTTTTTATAACTCTCATCCGAGAGTTTTATTCTTATAAAAAAACCCCAAAATTCCTTTCTCCCCCAACATTCTGCAATGTCGTTTTCATTCTGGAGCTATCGTTTTCGCTGGACTGGAGCTATCATTTTGGACTGGAGCTGTCATTTACACTAGAGCATTCGAGCCATCGTGATTCTTATAACTAGGTAAATCTCTTTTCGGTAAACACCCCATGAAACGATACATTCTTCACTTGTTGCACTTGCTTGATTTGTCTGACACTCAATACAGAGGTCCATAGTGTGATTTTTGTAAATTGCACAATTGTCAACCATAATATCCCACGCCAAAAGGGCCACAACATTCCACTTCTTGATTTAGAAGCATTTGGCCTTCTTGGTGGAAGTGCTTGGTCCGGCTTGAGATCTGGAACCCTCTCCACACTCAATACAGAGGTCCATAATGTGATTTCTAAAAAATCGCACAATTGTCAACTGCAATATCCCACGCCCAAAGGGCCACAACATTCCACTTCTTGATTTCGAAATGTTTGGCCTTCTTGGTGGAAGTTCTTGGTCCAACTTGAGAGTTGGAACCCTCGCCAGAGGGCATGGGAATCATATCTACAATGGGAATTCACGGGAATCATATGGTCTGTTGAATCCATTGTCCACTATAACAAATTCTAACAGTAACAAACCTTGGCAGTGGTGGCGGCAGTTGGTGGTTTCACTGCGAGACCAGGGATCTGAATAATATTGCGATAAACTTCACATATTCAAACATAAAAATATTGTATTGAATATAATGAGTTTAAAAAATAATGGATTTATGCTTAGGGTTTCATTCTTTGTTTGTGTTTTTCTTTTATTGTGGATTTAAAGAATATTTTAGGATAGCTTGATTTTTTTTAAATAGCTACATAGTATGGTAGAACAATATGACCTACCCTTTTTTTCTTGTTCTAAATTGTAGATTCATCTTCCTATTCTCTAATAATTGAATAAGCTTGAGCAATCACAAGATATGATGTATGCCCTGCAAATTTGAATATATATGGCTTGTGCATGGAAAATATTGATACAATAGTGTATAGTCTATTGTGCTTGCTAGTCACTTCAATGATATGCTCATCTTCTCCTTGAATGTGCTCTTCCCTTCTCCTGTTCTCTTGTTCCTTTAAGGTGTGACCAAACTCTCCTATCTTGTCCTTTTTATTCTTTGAGAGAAGATAACTAATCTCCTCAATCATAGTAGCTATTCTCCTCAATCTTAGTTTCCATCTATATTAATATTGAAATGGACAAAATGGTGCTCAAGGGAGAATGATTTCTGTATATAAAATAAATGAAATCCTTTAATAACACCTAGAGTGAAAAAACATGTTTTGAAAATTACATAAAATCAATGAGCAAATACAGTATGTTGGGAATTACATCCTCGATGTTTTAGAAATAAATTTACAAGAGTGTCTATAGGTTGGGTAAATCTAATGTAATGAGGGTTGATGTTGTCAGTGGGCTTTACTCTGTGGTCATGGAAATCAGAGCTCAACCTCTGATGTGTTAATTAATTTTTTAAGTGGTGTGTTATTGCCACTAGCATTGTCAAAAATCAAAATTGATTCGGCTTAAATAAAATTCCCCACAAGTGGCTATCCAACACCCCTTAAACAATAAAAATATTTAACAAATCCTTCAAAACATATAGTATGTGAAAGTATAATGGCTGATGGTTTGGGATAAACATAAAGCAAAATTGGGTGGTGGATCACCATGGCCCTTGGGGGTTAGGCCGCAATCATCCACAACAATTTTAGGGATAACAATAATTGGTTCCCATCCATGATTGGTAGGTCGAACAGGCTTATTGGCTTTTGGTATGGTGAGACAATTTTTTTGAAAAGCACAACCAAAATCAACTAGTTAAGGGTTCTACCAAACCAAAACAAGAAAGTGGTCTATATAGACTACTTTTTGAACCAATTTACTAAAAACAACATAAAATATTAAAAAAATAATTAAAAAATACATATTAATGGACTTCAATGTAAATCCAAATAATTAGACACCAAATATGAAAAGTTTAGGTAGTTGCAATGCATGGAGTTTGTAGTGTGGTTGGGTTTTTTTCCACCCAAATTCTTACCAACAACAACATAGTTAGAGGCATTATTAGTGATAACCTAAACAACATTCTCCACACCCACCTTGAGGACAATCACATTCCATAGCTGAAATAAAAAGTTTGCATATTTCACCGAGTTAGATGCATTTATTGATCTCAAAAACAAGGATCCTTTAGTGAAAATAAAAAAGGAAATTAATCATGGTAAGAGACTTTCCATCATTCCATCCATTTGAGAAAAAAATTCCCTTTTTTCCCCATGAATTTTCAATCTCTATAAACTAGTCATTTATGGATTAAGAATTTCTTTTTTTTTAATCTATAAAAGTGGTCTTTGAAGCTCTTACTAACAACAAATATGAACTCTAGAGTAGATTGATAATAAGCTAAGTAGGAACTATTGAAGGGGATATCTTCATCATACCACGATTTGGCCATGTAAACATAAGCATATTCCTTGTACTTATTCCAATGGTTTCAATGGTGGGTTGAGTGCAGCTAGTAGTGGTGGAGGAAGGTGGAAGGAAACCAACAATACTCTCTCATTTGTGGAATTGAAAGTGAAACTGTGGGATTATTTTCATGAATGGGAGAAACATGTCTAAAGTTTTCCCTAACAATTATAGAGTTAGAGGAGGAGCCTTGAAAATTATGGCTACATTTCTATACAATCTCTCTCCTTTTCCCTACCATATCTTGCATCTCTTTCTAGCTGACCTTTTTCTGATTTATATTTCTCATTAAGGGTTTTCATTTTATTTATAATTTCTAGATCCTCCATTGTAAGCCTCATCACGGTTTAATTTTCCCTCGAATTCTAACTAAGTGTTATTCCAGAATAAAAATCCTAGCATTGGGTGGTGGGTCATCCTAGTCCTTTGGGGTTCGGCCCCAACCATCCATGCGAAGTTTAAGATTAATAAATATAGGATTTCATTCATTATTAGTAGGTTCAATAGTATTTTCAACATTTGGTATGTTGATACCCTGTTTTGAAAACTAGAACCCGAATAACCCAGGTGAGGGTCTAACGAAACTAGAATAGAAAACTGGCTTGCATTGTCTTGTTTTCTTCAACCAATTTACCAAAATGATATAAAATGTTAAAATATTAATTAAACAAACATATATTCATGTACGTCTATGTCACATTGTTTGGGTTCAAATTTGAGTTCGTAAATGATTAAGTTTGATTTGAATTTAAATTTTATGATGAAGTTTGTATGAGGTTTTCCATTGGGTTCACACATACATATTATAACACACAAAACATAAAATGATAAGATTAATATTAATAAAAACATATGAGCAAGAATTTTTATCAATGAACATACATGAAAATCTTAACCATCCATAGTTAGAGAGAAGCCATGTTGAGCAGAGGAATGTTGGTTACATCCTTGTATGGCATGTAACCTCGGTCCCATAACTTGGTGAGCCACTGTAGCCTTGACCAATGTCCATCTATGTTTTTGTAAACTTTGTTGGAATTCATATGCTAATGTCCATAGCTTGCTCCACCTCAACGCCGCATAATTGTAACCTTTGACCCTTGTCATCGTAACCTAAGCATGTGTTCCTATATGTCCTTGTAACCTCAACCTTGTAACCTTGCGCTTTGACACAAACCATGTCCTCATAGAGACACTTTAACTTATTGCAAAGGAAAATAGGAGAGGTTTTAATTAGGATTGTAAATCAAATTTGGAAATTTTGAGGTTAATAACTAAAATTTTAGGATAGAGGAAATAAATATAAAAAAGTATTAACATTAACTTTTTATATGATATTGCTAACAAAATTCTAGACATTGAAAAATGCTTACCATAATTTTTATACCATATAACTAATATTGTTGTTGGCTTCAAAATGTTGGAGCTATAGTACCTGTTATCCATTGGTTGATGACATGACAATCAATTGATAATTTATTTTCTAATTTGTTTATGAGGGGCAGAAATTTGATTTGATACTATAGCAACAATGGCATCAGGTGAGCCCTCCAGAGACCTCTCCATGAGAGGAGGATTATCAGGTACATTGGTTGTTTAGTTATGTCATGTTTTCAAGTAGGTTATATTTATTGTTCATTATGAAAAATTAATTAATGTGAATTTTTTTGTCCTGCACAGGTGGACGCACTCATATGACTCATGCGCCCAGACACGAAATCAAACAAGAGGATCCCCATAGACCTGTTCCCATTCATCCCTAATTTCATACAGCCCATTCTGAGGGGTATATTATACACGATACAGGCACACATTAGATCAATTGCTAGTTAAAATGTTCAAGTTTACGTTATATTCAATGTTGAATAAGTGATTTTTTTTTTCAAATGACATGTATTTAATGTGAAAACATTATGCTGCATAGGTGAAAATTTAGGAGTTGGGGTTGGCCCTATTGCTGGTGAGGGGCAAAGGAGAACAATGTCTCAGCCTGTGGCATCCATCCCACACTTGGATACTTCTCCTTTAGGTAAAATATAAAGGAAAATTTATTGTTTGATGTATGTTTAATGTGAAACTTATTGTGTATCTCATGTACTTGTGTTATAAAACAATTTAATGTTTTGTACAGTGGGTGGTAGAGATGTTCATTCCTCGGAGGGGAACAATCCTAGTATGAGCGAAGAGGATGAGATAGTTTTTCCATGAGGTACAAATTTTCCTTATAAATTATTTAATTTTTAATATGTGAAATAATTTAACATGTTACAGGTGGTGGTGGTCGC
This sequence comes from Pinus albicaulis, assembly GCA_034641835.2. NCBI lineage: Eukaryota > Viridiplantae > Streptophyta > Pinopsida > Pinales > Pinaceae > Pinus > Pinus albicaulis. The sequence goes on from CM076577.1 coordinate 1,211,724,918, forward strand.
CCTCTTAGGGGGAGAGTTCATAGGGTTCATGAGTTTGCTCAAAATCCGAGCTATGATCCCATTTACACCCATCCCAGTGATATTCCTGAGAAGATGCCTTGGGAAGATACCATCTCCTTACTTATTGTTGAAGGGTTGAGGGAGCATTCCATGAGATTGTGCAATGAATTGAAAAGTTGCAATATCTCTGCCCCTAGTCGAAATTGTCTCCAAATTGTTTTGCACAATTTGGAGAGTTTGATAGAGACTTATCGTGGGGTTGGACCATCAACCCAAGTTTTTTTTGACATGATGCGTAGGAGGAGAGTGTCAGTGATTGGTATCCACTCCTAAAATGAAGTTAAAAGTAGGGTCATTAAAGAAATGGCCTTGTCACTATTTGACTTGTGGCATGAAGAAAAAAAACGTCTGAAGATTGCAAGATTCAATGATCCCAATATTGCACCTTATATTTATGAGAAGTTCCTATATGCATATGGGAAGTTCCCCAATAATGATGAGGTTCTGCAATATTTTGTTAGGATGTTGTATGTTGAATTCTGAGAGCACATGGACCCTGACTATATAGATACGGGGTCCAAATTGTTGGGTTTTTGTTATATTATTTCCACAACTATTTTTCGGTGGACAGACCCGTCCATGGTTTTGTGCATGGGTTTGCACATAGTTTTTGGGTATGATGGTTTTCGGCCCCTGGTATTTTGTAGATCCGGTCAAGGGAACTGCGGTTATGTTCTAATCCAGGGTTAATGGATTGGGGTTTATGTATGTTTCGACATTTATATATATGTGTTGTAACACTAAAAGGAATATAATGAAAAATCAAGCTGGTCATCCTGATTTGGGATCCAGGGGAAAATCTCTGTGTTTATCTGTTTTATGTTTTATGCTCTCGCTATTGTTTATTTTCTGTATTTAATATTCATTTGCAGATAATTTCTGTATAGGGTTAAAACCTACATTTGGTATCAGATCAGTTTCGGCTTCAAGGGGATGCCTTTGCTACTGAGGGGTTTTTTTCTCAGGCCTAAGGTAGACCCTGTTCAGTGGGAGATCTACGAGATCAATTCTTGCGGTGAAAGAATATTGCGAGTGGCGGGAAGATAGAGATCGAGAAATTTAATGGTCAGAGTTTTGAGTTGTGGAAGCTCAAGATGGAGGATCTGTTGGTGGATAAAGATCAGTGGATCGTGGTAGATCCAGGTACTAAACCAATGTCAATGTCAGATGAAGACTGGAAGAAACTGGATCAGAAGGCAAAGAGCACAATACGGTTGTGTGTCTTGGATTCAGTATTGTTGAATGTATATGGGGAAGCTACGACGAAGACCTTGTGGGACAAGCTACAGACTTTGTACCAATCTAAGTCTTTGGTGAATAAATTGTTCCTGTAGAAAAATCTGTATAACCTAAGGATGAAGGATGGAGACTCGGTGACAAAGCATCTGAATGCCTTCAATAATGTCGTAAGTCAGCTGTCATCTATTGATATTAAAATCTCAGATGAAGATAAGTGCATCAGTTTGTTGTGTTCTCTACCAGATTCGTGGGATAGTCTGATTATTTCAATAGGTAGAAATACAACTACCTTGAATTTTGATGACATTGTCTCAGCCTTGCTATCGGAGGAAATGAGATGGAGAAATATGGAGGGTTAGAATGGAGATGCCTTATCTGTATGAGGAAGGTCCCAGAAAAAAAACAAGAATAAGGTTTTGAGTGGGAGATCTAAATCTCTTGGAAAACTTGTAAAGGTGTGCTAGAAATGCGGAAAGGAAGGGCACTACAAAAAGGACTGCAAATCTAAGGCTCCTGAGAGAGGAAAGGGATCTGATGATGCTCCTTCTGCAGAGGCAAAAACCACCTTGGGTGAAGGTGGGGATGTGTATTTGGCTTCTTCTTCAAATACACATGTAGATCATGAGTCATGGATGATTGACTCGAGTGCATCTTTTCACTTCACTCCCCATAGGGAGTGGTTTTGCAAGTATGAGAATTATAATGGTGGTGATGTCTTCTTAGGGGATGATAGGAAGGCCAAAATCATCGGACGTGGAAAATTCATGCTGAAGCTGTAAGGTGGAAGGATTAGAACACTTCCTGGTGTTCTACACATTCCTGCATTGGCCAGAAATCTGATTTTTGTAAGCAAGATGGATGATGCAGGTGTAAAAACAGTGTTTGAGAAAGATACCTGTAAGATGGTTCGTGGAGCATTGGTATTAATGTGAGGAGTTCGGATTGGAACTCTGTACAAGATTTAGGGAAGCACTGTTATTGTTGGGTGCAACAGTTCTGTGGTTCCCAAAAGTGGAGCGGAAAGCCCAGCGGTCTCTGGAGAAAAGACCATGCTATGGCATCAAATACTTGGACTTATTGGAGAGAAGGGCCTTTAGATACTACATGGAAATGGTATGGTAGAAGGTATGTCTAATAGCTCTCTGGATTTCGATTTCTGTGAACATTGTGTAAATAGGAAGAACAATCGGGTGAGTTTTCCTTCTGGTGCTAAGAGGGCGAACAAGATATTAGAGCTTGTGCATAGTGATGTGTTTGGACCTGTGTCGGTTCCATCACTGGGTAAGTCTGTGTACTATGTTTCATTCATAGATGAATTCTCAAGGAATATATGGATATATTTCTTGAGGAAGAAATCTGAAGTCTTTTACAGATTTAAATAATTTAAGGCTCTGGTGGAAAACCAGACAGAGAAGAAGATAAAAGTGTTGAGGACAGATAATGGTGGAGAGTTCTGCAAGAAGGAATTTGAAGAGTTCTGTAAGAAGTGTGGTATAGCATGACAGAAGACTACTCCATACACCCTTCAGAAAAACGGAGTTGCAACAAGAATGAACAGAACGCTGGTGGAAAAGGCAAGAAGCATGCTCAGTGGTACCGGGTTAGTACAAGAATTTTGGGTAGAGGCAGTGGAGACTGCATGTTACTTGGTTAACAGATCACCTTCATCAGCATTAGAGGATATGACTCCACATGAGGTGTGGATTGGTAAGAAACCCTCTCTTTCACATCTGAGCGTATTTGGATGTGATGCATATGTACATGTACCAAATGAGAAAAGGACCAAATTGGATAATAAATCTGAAAGGTGCATATATATTGGGTATAAGGATGGTTTAAAGGGTTACAAGCTTTGGAACCCAGAAACAAGGAAGGTTGTGTAAAGCTGGATGTGGCATTTAGAGAGGTTAAATATGTTGTTAAAAATTAATTCCTACCAAAGGAACCTGCAAAGATAGAGTTTGAGCTAAAGGAGGATGAATCAGACTCTACAATAGAAGAAGACTCAGAAGAGGAAGAGCCACAAACTCCAGTTGTGAGAAGATCAGTTCGAGAAAGAAGACAACCAGAAAGATATTGTCCATCTGCTTTCTGTTCAAATTTTGCTTTAACTATAACTGATGATGATCTCAAAACCATCAGGGAGGCAGTAGATTCAGAGGATGGAAAACTATGGAAGGAGGCCATGGTTGATGAAATGGAATCCTTGCATAAAAATGAGGCATGGGATCTGGTGGAGTTGCCGGCTGGAAGGAAGCCCATTGGGAGAAAATGGGTGTTTAAGAAGAAGATGAATGTAGAAGGCAAGGTGAAGAAATACAAAGCTCGGTTGGTAGCAAAAGGTTATTCCCAGGTGCCAGGAATTGATTTTGGTGATATTGTTTCTCCTATTGCCAAAGTTACTTCTATTAGATTACTTTTATCTGTTGTTGTTGTTTTGAGGTAGAACAGATGGATGTGAAGAAAAAATTTCTTCACGGGGATCTAGAAGAGGAGATCTACATGAAACAACTTGAAGGCTTTATGGTGAAGGGGAAGAAAGAGCTGGTATGCAGGTTAAAGAAGTCTTTGTATGGGCTAAAATAGTCACCAAGGATGTGGTATCAGAAATTTGATACCTATATACGGGGAATTGGATTTGCCAGAAGCAAGGAGGATCACTGTATTTATTTTAAATTAATTGGTGACTATGTTATTTATTTGGTCTTGTATGTGGATGATATGTTGTTGAGTGGAAATGACAAAGAAATTATCCAAGATTTGAAGACCGAGCTGTTCTCCAAATTTGACATGAAGGATATTGGTGCTGAAAACTATATTTTTGGCATGGAAATTAAGAGAGATCAGGCAAAAAGGAAGCTCTGGTTAAACCAGAGGAAGTATGTCGAGACTATATTACAGAGGTTCACTATGAAGGATAGTAAACCGGTGAATGTTACAATTCTTGTAGGTACAAAGTTATCTATTGAACAGTGTCCCAAGACACAAGAAGATGAGGAGGATATGTCCCATGTTCCATATGAAAGTGCAGTGGGTAACGTGATGTATGCAATGGTTTGTACTAGACCAGACATTGCACATGCAGTGGGAGTATTGAGCAGGTTTATGTCAAACCTAGGGAAGGAGCATTGGACAGCAATGAAGCAGGTTTTCAGATATTTGTGTGGCACTAGTGATTATGGCTTGTACTACTAAGGAAGACTAGGATTGGAAAGAGTGTTGGAAATTCGTGGCCTTGCTGATGCAGACTAGGCTGGAGATATGGACCAAAGAAGATCTACCAGTGGGTATGTGTTTAGCCTATTTGGAGGTGCACTCATTTGGATGAGTAAAAGACAGTATGTAGTGGCTCTTTCAACTATAGAGGCAGAATACATGGTAGCCACTCATGCAAGCAAGGAAGTAGTTTGGTTGCAGAGATTGTGTTCAAGTATGGGGTTGGTGCAGCAAGCTATAAGGATAGACTGTGATAGCCAAAGTGCAATTTTCTTGGCTAAGAACCCTGCTTATAATTCAAAGACAGAGCACATTGATGTTCAATATCACTTTGTGAGATATATGGTTGAAGCTAAAAGGGTGTTGTTAGTAAAGGTGGACACTTTGAAGAATGTTGCAGATGCATTGACAAAGTCTGTGAGCACTCAAAATTTCTCTTGGTGTAGAGAAACAATGGGTGTTGCAAAGATGGGCTAATGACTCAGCTCTCCTGTGGCCCCTTGCGGAAAGAAAACAACAAGTGGGAGAATGTTGGGTTTGTGTTATATTCTTTCCAGAACTAATCACACGTGAGGGGGGTTACAAGGGGGAAGATAGCCCCCCTTGTACGTTGCGCTAGGCGCAACATCGGGGGGGGTGATAGGGGGGGCGGTAGCCCCCCCTATCAAGGTCTAGGGCAGCACCCTAGAAATTTTTTTTGGTCTTTATTTTCCAGTGGGCGGACCTGTCCATGGTTTTGTGCATGGGTTTGCAGATGGTTTTGGGGCATGACGGTTTTTAGCCCCTGGTATTTTGTAGATCTAGTCAAGGGAACTACGGTTATGTTCTAATCCAGGGTTAATGGATTGGGTTTATGTATACTTCGACATGTATATATATGTTTTGTAACACTAAAATGAATATAATGAAAAATAAAGCTGGTCGTCCCGATTTGGGATCCAGGGGAAAATTCTTGTGTTTATCTGTTGTATGTTTTATTATTTCACTACTATTTATTTTCTGTCTTTAAGATTCATTTGCAGATAATTTTTGTACAGGGCTAAAACCTACAAAAATTCTATGGAGCTAGAAAAGGTCGTACATATGAATGACCTGATGTTATGCAAGATGTTGGGTTTAGGCCTCTAGTACCTCGTTTAGAACCTCGACCACTTAGGTTAGTTACAATTCGAGAGGAGTTAGCCCTTATCTCTAGTGCTGCATCATAGATGAGGGAGAAGATACAAGAACATATTGCAGCTGCTGTAGGAGGGGTGGAAGTTGCCTTAGGGACAAGCCAAACTTCATCTAGTGTAGGATTTCATTCATTTGTGAGTATTCCAGATGATGTGTTGAGGGAGATGGAGTGAGATGAGCTTATGGAGTATGCATCCTCATGTAGAGACCACTATGAGCGAGCCATTACGCAATAAATGCACACCATGGGCGAGGTATGTACAAGCATGTTTTGATCTATTTTAAAATACACATTTATAATATGAGCTAGAGTGCATATAACATGTTTTTTTGGTGTATATATACATTTAGTCTCCAAAAACTTATGCCAATATATTTATTTAAATTACGCAGTTTACAAAATTCTTAGAACATCATTGCCTTGCCCTTGATCCTCACTCTGTAGATCATGGACATGATCATGTACAGGTGCCACATTCATTACTATCTATCTATATTTTTGTACGTCAAACTGAAATTGAATTTATGTCACATAATTTTATATGGTATGAGTCTTAACATTATGGGATTTTCAGGTTAGCGCTACACATCAAGGGTTGCCTAAAGAGATTATTCCTTCTCAAGTTCTAGTCATGACATAGGTATCGATAATTTTAGTTAAGCATATTTATAATTTTTATTATATTTCTTTTCGCAAAATTTTCTATTAACTTTGGTTTCTAATTTTTAGGCTACAAATAGTATTGAGATGTTGCAAACTAAGCCTTAAGGACGTCGTGTAGGCTCTGGGTCAGAGAGTCTACATTAAACCATGGTAACCTTTTACCATTTCTTTGTTGGTATCATTGCCACATTATAAACAAGCTATCTAGTGAATTTATAGATAGTTGAGAAGTTCCTTTCTTTATCTAGTGAATGATAAAACTAATATTTCATTTTCAGTAAATTTTTTGAGCCATAGTCAATTCACTATGTTACTGATAGTATAGGTGCTTCATTTGGCATAGAGGAATATGCACATTTGTTTCCTTCACCATCTCAGACACTGTCACAATGTCAATATGTTGTACTTCCTACTCAAGTCCCTACAAAATAAGGAATCCCATGCACAAAAAGCAAAAATACCAAGATATTTCATTTCTCACCATGGCCTTAACAGGTTACTCATGGTACAAGCTCTAAACAAAGAAATAAAATCCTGTGAAGAATTCATTGCAAATCCAATGGTTGCAACTTCACTAAATGAGCCCAATGTTGTGTGACTCCACCCATTGCAATTGCAAAGGAGGAAGAATATACTGTCATGAATCCCTCGGCTAGAAACTACCTTCTAATTCATATTAAGGAAGAAGAGACAAATTCTATTACACCATAGAAGGAAAGTGATATTGACGTTGAGATAATTAGTAGCAAACCAACCATCGAGAGAATGAGAAGGCATCAAAACAGGCCCCCCTATGTTCCAGGAAAGAAGAGGACATGACACATTCCTACCACCACCCAAATCCCTGCTACTCCAAAAAAACAAGTAAGGGCAGAATAAATCCTAGAACACCAGGAAGACACTACCCCTACTGAAACATAAGAACTAGTAGATTCAGTGACCTAGGGTTGGAAGAATTTGGTCTGGTGGCCTTGCTACTACATAATAACCAGCAAGGAGTTCTCTACACTACATATTAGTGCTTCATGAACTATTTTCCTGTAATAAGGTTGATTTGATCTCTCAGGGGAAACTCTGTACCTATGATAGTGGGTTGCATTCCCCAACTATTTATAGGCCTATCACTTAGAGCCTTAGGTGAAATACTATCGGATGGGTTGCATTACTAGCACTTGTGGTTGCCTAATAATGGTTATGGAAGACTATGGAATCAATATTCCTTAAAAGACAGAATTGCAGATCATGCTTCCCTTGTGACAATTTTTCATCTATCCAATACATACCTTTAACAAAAATCATTTGGACAATAGTATGTGCTCTCATGGGATGGAAAAATGGGAGTTTCAAGAAAACGGGGCAGTATGTGGTTTGATAGAGTTTACAACAATCCTCTTCAGGACACCTACACATATCTCGTGGTATACCATGTCCACTGTTGCATCAAAATTGATGACATTTTTCATTTTCAAGTACCCAGGTTCTATTGTAGCCCAGCAATGATAATATTCCATCCTGCAAACATTTTGTTTTCGAGGTTTCCTAGTTTTTCATGATGAATAAGCACAGAGGAAAGGACCATTGTATCCATGAGGTGGTTGCATTAATTCACTAATTTCAACTGGCAGCCTTATTTTGGAACATGCTACATAAGGATAGGAAATGAATAAGCTCTACTGAGCAGTAGTTTAGAGTAGAATACGCTCTTTTCAGCAGCATTCTTCAATTATTAGATTCATAGGCTTTAATGTCTTATGCTTTGCTTTATAAGGGCCAACCTTTGATGTAGTGATGATATTTTTGAACGTGGAGGCTAGTTTCATATGTGCATGAAATTATTCTAAGGTTCTCATGCACTTCTAAGAATAACATGTCCCCAAGTTGGAACCAAGTGTTGTCCACCAATGAAAAGGGACTTCACATGTGATTTTCATCACATTTGCAGAGTAGCACGGTGATCCCAACGTTCCAAAAGTTGGAAATGTGTAAAAATCCCTTTTCATCAAGCATAACTACATGCACATGTTTGAAAACATCATAGACTGTAAACCCACAGGAAAGACCATCAACTACATCACTATTTTTAGTCCACATGTGGCAGATTTGTGAGATCATCTCTTGGATGACTTGTGCTTTCTTGACTGTTATAACCAGCAATAAAGGCACAATAGAGGCACTGAAGGAGAGGAATGCACAACCCAAAAAAATATTTACATGGCACATGAAAGAGATAAATTCAACATAGAAAGAAAGTGTCATAAGAGCATTAGTGGGGAGAGTGTCCAGCTTAAGGACCATAGTAAAAAGGGTGTAACTTGTGCATTTCTGATAAAAATCCCAACAGTAATCAGTAAACTTATATATAAAGCTAACTATGGAAGAAGAATCTTTGAAAATGGTCTCATATATCATGTCTGAACAAAGGTACAATAAACTAGCACTTTCTCTGAATCTTATGAGGCCAAACTCAGGGGAGAACCACATTTTTTTCATATCTGTTGATGACAATAGGAAATAAAGACATATTTTTTATTACAAAATTCCTATGAATGGTTTTTTGGGAAGATATAATGGTAGATGCACTGAAGAAGAGGAACAGCCAACCTTTTAAAAGAAAAATAATTAGGCTTACATGACGCTTGCAAAAGCAAAATTCAATAAAGAAAGAAAAAATCATAAGGGCATTACTGGAGAAAGCATCCAACTTTAGGAGCATGGCCAAAAAGGTGTAACTCATGCATTTTTGATAGAATATCCAAACAGTAATCAGTAGTAATCAATAAACTTATAAAGAAATTCCACTATGGAAGTTGCCTCTTTGAAAATGGTCTCAAATCTCATGTTTGAACAGTTCTAAAGTAGTAATATGTAGTGTAGACTTATGCCTCCTTCGTATGTCAGAATCAACCAGAATCCTATACTTGTCAGCCCAAATACAAACTTACTGATTTAGCAAAAATCAAAGAAAGATCCATTATGTCGACATACTGACTATCCTCCAAGAGGCATGATCACAATTGCACAGTGTAGTGTTAGGTACACTTGCATAATGAATCACAATGAGAATATTTAAGTGAAGAAACCGTCTTGAAGGTTTATTCATAATTACAAAGTTGTGATCTCATTAAGGAATTAATCCTTCATGCCAATACTTAAACACTATATGCTCAATCTGGGCACAAGTTTTCAGAACAAGTTCTTAGTTTCATTGTCCACGATATGAACAGTGGAAGCCCATTCTATTACCATGCAACCCCTGGGAAGATTAATACTTAGTTCTCGGCTTTGTTCTCTGTCGCATATATTAAATTTGAAGGTCCAACTTGGTAGATATGTCACAGTGTTGCAAACTTGGATCCTTGTGCTTCATTTTTAGTTCATCAATCTGTAATAATATCTCCCTGCGAGCTTCATTATGCTCTAGTAAGACATTGTTGCGGAGCGATTTCATGTTCTAGTATAGCTTTATTATACATAGATATTAGTTTTGGCGCCATAAATGATGGCCTGAATCAATCACCCACTAAACCATAGAGGCAAAAACCACCTCATCAACTTTCTCATCATGTTCAACACGAAATTCAATATCAACATAGTGATTTCCTGTTGTATAGGAGCATGGTTTTGGGAATGATATCTCCATGCTTCCTTATGAGCTTGAAGTGTACCTTGAGCACTCCCTTCTACTTGAGAAGAGGACCCTCAACAGGATTTGGCTCTTTGTCGTGGCATTGGAGTTGTCAAGCAGGGGAGTAATCGAGTATGGGTATGCACAAAGGTGAAGACTTCAAATGGATATAGCCATGTCCAATAGGAAGAAGCTTCAATGGTGTAAACACCAGGTAAGGCTGAGCATAAATGAATTTAAAGTTGGAGAGGAGAAGGTGTAGGGTTTTGGGCACCACCGAAGGAGGTAGGAATAATATTATGGCTCATAGAGGCTTCTCAAGGTGCAAGGGGGACCCAATTATCTGACTGTGTAAGCAAAAGCCTGAGTTCACAACTCAATTTCCCTACTTTGATAATTGCAAATTTGATTTATTTACGATAGAATATAATAGTGGAATAAGCCAACCTTGCATTAAGGAAATTTTGTAGGCGTAATACTGATTAAGACCTTTGGTGCCACCACGTTGGAGACCTTTGGTGCCACCACCTGCGAATCCCTACTTCTTCATGCACTTTTTCCTCATAGATTGCATGCCTTCTCCATAGGGAAAGTGTACCCCTAGAATGAGCATGTAAAATTAAGGAACCTGGGATGGTTATGGACCTTGGGAGTCCATATTTTGCAACTTAAGGCAACATATGAAATTATTCACTGGAACCATATGAAATTATTGGCGCATGCATGAAAATGATCATTTAAGGAAAAACATAGATAGGGGATTTTTATTTGAGGAATATCACCTTGGTATTGAAAATGTTGTGTGGTATGGATAGTGGTGTTTCCAAGGATTTTTGGGCCTTAGTTATTTCCATTAATGTTTCGGGCACTCTTTTGGAATTTTCCAAGCCCACCTAGGCACCCAAGATGGGCATGAGATGCAGACCCATAGGAAAATATCACCCTGTGAATGCCAATGACCCTTTAAGAGAACATAATTTGGAGATGTCCCTTATCTCAATAATTATGCCAGGTGCTTTCCTTGCCAAGGTAATTTTGGGAATGAACTGCATTTGTTGTTCAAGTGTTTTTCTTTGAGTATTTTTTGAGAGCATGTATATTTTGGCGCTCGAAAAAAATACAAAATTCATTTTTTAAGTCATTATCACAGTTATTCTGATGTGGATGCATTTCTGTGACATTTACAGAATGATTTTGAGTTTGAAAAATAGGATTGGCTGACTGTTAGTAAAGATTAATTACCAACTGGTACCAGATTGGTAAGTATGATTTCACACATGCTTCTGTTTAACAAAGATGGCAAAGTCACTATTAAATAGAAATAATTTTTTCTCGCCTTGATTTTTTTAGTTGTGTAGATTGAACCTGTGGGTGGTTATAGGGAGGAATCCTATAATTTCAAATTGTGCCCTTCAATAAAATGCCTTGTAATCTATGTTTCTTTTTCTTGAATTTATTTGCAGATTATGCGGTTGAATCCTCCATTTGGTGTTAAAGTTGCTCTTGCAAAAAAAATTATTAATAAAGCCTTGGAGTTCAAGCCAAAGTTGTGTTGGGGTTCCCATGTTTTGGCCAAATTGGCAAGACCAAAAGATGAGACAACATCAAACCACTTTTAGACCTCAGGATCTAGCCCTCCTGGGTCCAGAGAGGGATCTCTCTATGATATGTAAAAGGTATATGACTTTGAAGCTCAGTGTTAAAATGTTAGGCTAGTTATAAGGCTCAGGGTTTGTTTGTTTGATTGTTTCTTTGGTTGCTGGTTATCAGGAAATAAGGGTTCAATGTAAGACAAGGATGAGAAAAGAGGAATAAGGCAGAGGTGAAGTATTCCAGGGAGCATTAAAAAACATTGGGCAATGGAGTCAGGAAAGGATTTTCTTGCTAATCAATAGGCAGGCTTTCAATTGGGCTAGTCATCTAAAACATTGGATCTTAAAGATGATTGTGTGATATGGAATGGTAGGAGAGGAGGAGACAACAAAGATTCAGGATGCATAGTTAAAGACCAGCTGGTCGCACAAGGATCCTAGTGAAGAGGGCTAACTCTAATCCCCAGTGTTCCCAAATCTTCCAGCTAAATCCCAACCAAAACATCTAAGAACCAATTCTTTCAATTCATACATCAGAGAGCAGGCAATAAAATCCACCACATGTTGGGAAAAATACTGAGAGGGGGGGGGGGGGTGAATCAGTATTTTAAATAATCAACTTTTTACTTTTCTTTTCTCAAAAACCCATACGCTACTTCACAGAATAAAACTAGCGTATATACACGGATATCCTTAAGGAAACTCGCGTGTGCTCAGATCCTTTTCTATGCAGATAATTCTTATCTCAAATCATTGCATCATTCATTCATTAGATGTTTATTAAGCTATAAACATGTACAGTAGGAACAGAATAAATCATCACACATAAGCATCACATATGAACACCAGGATTTTTAGGTGGAAACCCAATTTGGGAGAAAACCACCGTTGTCGTCGTTTCAGTCTTCAATATTTATTATAAAGAAAACATCTTACAACAATGTGCTGGCGCAGACTCATACCAGTACGCAGGCACCCACCTACAGAAGGCTACAACCTTCTCTCATTTACCAGCCTCTCCTGGAAGGGAGCAACAACCCCCTGCTCTCGTTTACCAGGAGCTACAACCCCTTGCTCTCGTTTACCAGCCTCTCCTAGAAGGGAGATACTACCCCCTGACTGAAGGCTTCAACCCTCAGCACCACTGCAGACCATGTTTCATCAATTTTCAAACTGGATCAGACAACTTCAATACAACCCTTCACTTATCAACAAACATACTTTGCCCAATACTTCAAACAGAACAATGATATCACTGTAACCAGAATATCAGAGATAACCCAGACTTCAGAATAGATATCCAGAAACACATTCAACCTTGAGCAACCATAAGTTTATATACCATACGTGCTTTTACTTAATCAGACCCGCGTACATACGCGCTTTTTATGAGACGAACCCGCGTATACATCTGTGCATTTTTAAGAAAGCCCTAACTGTGCATACGCTCCTTTATTTAATCGGATCCGCGTATACATGCGATTTTCATGAGACGAACCTGCGTATAGATCTATAAAAGATAAAATTTGCAGAACAGACCAGATCTATGAACTTACCCATATTTCTTCAATTTCTTCATCAAATTTTCTCCATGTCTTCAATACTTCTTTTCAGATCTTCCTAGAGATTCATCATTTCTGAATTTAGTGATCTTGAACCTTCATCATATTCACAGGTGCATCATAGATTCAGATCTATCAATGAACTGTTACCCTTTCATTCAGATATACTTTAGAGGGAAGTATTCATTCAAACCCAGACTCATGCACACCCATTGCACAATGAATTTCTTCTCCTTAAATAGATCTAGCCTTTAACAATACCATGAGCCAAAACCACACAACTTCCGATGGTATTCCTGGACGGGATCCTATAGACAATCCAACGCTCAATACAATGGGTCAATACCATGGTAGTAACCCCTGGTTTTATTCTTTTAGAGCGCAATTGAGCATACGCGACTTGGCACGTACTTTTCCACGTGCATATGCTACTTCTCCTAAACAAACCCGCGTATGCTTTGTGTCACACACTTTTCATCATTGTTCTGGCCCTTACTGATATTTCTTTCTCTAGTACTTCTAAGCTACTTGAAGAACATCAGATTTACATCATTAATAAACTCATCAAGAATCAAGAACAACTTCATTAAGTAGGTTGCCATCATCTTCATCAAGTGGGTTGCCATCAAGGACAACACTCTGCATCATATTTCCAACACCACACTAGTTAAATTAACTGAAATCAATTCTTAGATAACACATTTAGTAGAAAACATCAAAGGCAAGGAGAGCAGAAACATAGGTTACCTAACAAGGGTAAATCCTATGCCAATATTCTGATGCAAGCCAACAGAAAAGAAATGAAATGAATTAAAACACAAAGATAGGTAAACATCACCGCTGCTTTAGATAAGCATCCAAAGAAATGTGCTTGTCATATTAAATAGCAATACCAGTCAAGTACAACAATACCAATAGCCGAATACTCAGTCTGAAAACATCTACCTTAGCCTATCTTACAACTTTACACAGAGACTATGTCTCAAAGAAACTGCTTGCAATTCTTTGATAACTGATCAACAACCTTTACAATGAGTTTCTTCATGAATTTATAGCTCCAGAGGCACAGAGAAGGTAGGTGAAAAACTAAATGCAGCATTAAAAACTTAGAAGAGGAAGAAGGCCGAAGCCCACTCTGTATAAATTTTGTGCATTAATCTGGGACACTCTTGGGTGAAATAGTGGTCTTCGTCAGGTTTCCATTTACCCTAGGTATGTCTTTGAGTACTTTGGCTGCAGCATTTTGTAGTACTTCTGGTGAATAAAAAAAAAGGTAAATAAATGATGCTAGGGTCTACCATACTGTGAAAAAAATGATTTTGATAGCATAAGACTACTGTAGGGGGGGGGGGGGGGGGATTCTCTTGGACACAATGTATACTGAAACCATAATGCGTACTGTGTGCGTGCTCAGGAAGAAACATTCTGCTGATGTGAAAAACTTGATGACATGGTTTTCTGCGTGTTGTACCCTCTGTGTGATCCATGATGTCACTAACCTGGTGCTTTACCTCTAAACCACTGTATTAAGGCTCAAAGATCTTCAATACTGAACGTTGAACTTGTTGATCATTAGCTGGCATTTCTTTGCCGCTTCATAAATGTCTTAATCTGCAAAATCTGGGCTTTAATGGCGCCGGATAGGTTTTCGGGAAGATTGAATTGTCCTTTGATAATATTTATGCTGCCGCCATCTTTCCGGACATTTCTTTGTAGTACCAGCTTCCAAATCCAACTTTCTCTGCGCAGCGTGCCATTACAATAGTGCACATGAACCATGGCGGTTTTCCACCTCTTTGTAACCCTGCAAAAACATGAAAACTGTTAAGAAAACAATGCATGGGGTCGGATGATGTGAGTGAATGCAAGGGTGATAGTGGGATAGTGGAGAAAGGCGAAAAAATGCAGAGGAATGGTGGAGAAATTCTCTGGTGAAGGTTGGAAAAGTGCATAGAAATTTAACGTAAAAAACGAATGTTTGTCTGTGGAATGAACATATATAACGGGGGCAGGCGGATGTACGGTGGAGACACATGGAGTGGTGACGTGTCAGGTCTAGGAGATGACAGGACAGTCAACGGTGGGGGTGAGAATAAATCTGGGCCGTCCGATCTCAGGAGGAGATCGATGGCTGGGGACGCGGCGGAGGGCCACAGACAGTGGGCCAGGGGTACGGATGCCTCTGGTTAAACTCCGCGCAACTTCGTGAAGCGAAAATTGTTGGATGGGCGATCGCAGATCGGACGACTGATATGTATATCGCTCTGTGTCTCGTACCGAATGATAACGCGCGATGAGTGGGTGGTTTTCAAACAGTGTCACTGCCACGCATCGCGCGATGAGTGGAATCGCTGGACCATTGGAAAATACCGCCTACCTCCGAAAGGCGGTGCGATAGAAACTGGTGTTTTATGAACAGTGTTGGCACGGTTGTGGGGACCACTAGGCGGAGGGTGAAGTATGGACCGTTGGATCTGCTGGTTGATCGGACGGTTGAAAATGCGACGAACCGGTGGTGAAAGGTCAGGTAATGGGCTCTGCGGGGTTCAGGATGATCGTCCGATCGGTGCAGATCGACGGTTCAAAATTCTCCTGATACATATCTGCGTTAAGCGCTCTTGTGGGCTGGTGGGTGGTTATAGCACTAGGCTACATGGGAAGAAATACGGTTCTGGGGCTGGCCAAAGGGGTTAAGACCATTATAGGGTAGAAAATGGATTTGTGGCCCATTTTAAGTGCATTTTCAGGCCAACCAAGGGTAACGATAGGGGAAATAAGGGGAAATGAAACTACACCAGGGGTGTTTGCATGGTTTAGGGGGGATTTTGGGGAGGTTTTAGAAGGATTAGGGGAGGGAATTTGGGGTAAAAGGGGAACTTTGAAAAGGGAAAAAGGGATGAAATGGACAATTCTGTAGGGGTACCAGGGGAAAATGAAGGCCTTCAGGAGCACAAGTTTTTGCAATCAGAGAGGCTTCATAATGGGAATCAGTAGAGGGGATTTCATCACAGGGCAAAGGCACAGGAGAATTCAAGGATGATATGTCTCCATGGGAGATGCATTCATTGAAGGCTCAAAAACAATTTAGCCCCTTACTTTTCTTGTCAAAAAATTCATAGGGGGCTAACAGTGGCTTCACATGGGGATGTCTTCCTTTTGAAGGAGTCAAGAATTCAGAGAATAGATCTTTGGTGTAGGCCAGATGCCTGCTGCTTGAGCCATATTTCTTTTTGATTTTCATCTGCCACAATTGTGAAGACATCAATTCAGCAAAAAAAATTTCCCAATCATTCTACCTACCCATTCTACCATCCTAGCATTTTTCTTCTAGGGTGCATTTGAGCTAGCAGACCCTTTACATATTTTATTTTTTGCAAACAAGAAAATAAACCTACTCTATTTCTACCATTATTACTCCATGAGACCAGATTAAACTGTTGGTCTCACATGTTTCTCTACCTAATCCAATATCTGCTAGGATTAAACTGTCCAACAGATTTCTTCTCTACATTCTACAACAGAAATTTAAAAACAGTCAAACTAGGATTAGACAATCTAGTTTGCTGTGAATCCAAGGCATAAAGATAGTTGCACATGGACAGAAACTTGCAGAAAACTGAAAAAAAAAACTTTGAAGGCTTGAAATCTGAAGCTTGAAGAATCATTCTTCTTTCTATGACTCAAGTTTTGAGCTTGTTAGAGTCACTTCCTTTTCTTTACTTCAGCTCTGGTTGTGGGCATGTTAGAGTTGATCCTTCTTTCTTCTTTGTTGGTCCAGGTTTTGGGCATGTTTGAACCAGCTATCTTCATTCTCTTTGGCTCAGGTTTTGATCATGTTAGAGCCAACCTTTGCACTGCAGAGGTTCATGTTTTGAGCAAATCTGAACCTCTCACTTTCTTAGTTTTTTTTTTTTTTTTGAAGCACTTTCTCTTTTCTTGAAAACAAAACACTACAATGTTATGTACAATGGGAATGGAAACTGGAAATTGGAAATCAACAGAAGTAGTTCTTGAGCATCCTGCCATTGATAGGACCCCCAAACAGCTCTGTACCGTCTAACTCCTGTAGAAAAAAGGTATTTGGACCCACAGTGGCCTGGATCATGTAGGGACCTTGCCAGAAACTGTCAAACTTGTCGTGATTTCCTTTTCCCTCTCTCCTTGAGTTCCACTTCAGAACTTTATCTCCAATTTTAAAATCAGTAGCTTTGGTTCTTTTGTCAAACAACCTCTTTATGTTCTCTTAAACTCTCACTTCTCTATTATAGACCTCTTCCCTTGTTTGCTGGAGATGAATTGTCTGGTTTATTCTCCTCACCATGCTGTCTTCTTCTTTTTGTATCTCTTGAACAAGTTTAATCACGGGTATTCCAAGGCTGGTGGGAAACACTACTTTTGTTCCATAGACAAGCTGATATGGAGACATGCCAATAGATTTATTTGTTGTAAGCCTGTCAGCCCACAGGGCATGCACTAACTTGTTATGCCATGACTTTTTGTTCTCTTCCAGCAGCTTTTTGATGATGGTCACCAGGCTCTTGTTTGATTATTCAGCTAATCCATTACCCTGAGGGTAATAGGCAGTTGAATGACTGAGTGTTATTTGATACTTGTGACAAAAATCAACCAGTTTCTTGGATCCGAAAGCAGCAGCATTATCAGTGATTATTTTCCTTGGGCAGCCAAACTGAGAGAGGATATGACCTTCTAGGAAACTAATGATGACTGAATCTGTGGCATTCCTAGTAGGTATGGCCTCTATCCACTTAGTGAAATAGTCTGTGACTGTTAGGATCCATTTGTGTTGTGCAGAAGAAGCAGGGTGAATCTCCCCTATGAAATCTAGGCCCCACTGCAAAAAGGGACCTTCAACAATGATGGGTTGTAGAGGTAAGGGGAGGAGTTCTCTTTTGCCCTAAAAAATCTGACATTTGTGACAGGAAATTATCATCTTATGGATATCATTGAAGAGTGTAGGCTAGTAGTAGCCAGCTCTGAGTATTTTTTTTGTAGTGGCTTTCCAGCTCAGGTGGCTTCCACACTCTCCTGCATGGAATTCTTGTTTAGTCCTCTCTACCTCATTTTCAGGAAAACATTTGAGCAATAGGCCGTTTGGATTATTCTAGTATAAATAGTTCTCCAATATGCAGTAGCTTCTGGCCTTTATTTTTAAGAATCTAGCCTTGGTATTTGATAGTTCAGGAGGGGCATTGAGGTGTGTAAGCACATACAGAATGTTAGAATACCAAGGAGAGCTCTGAAAATTTTCCTCAACAGTGGGATCAGGCAATCCCTGTTGCTCATCCAAGGCATCTACCATGTTAATGTCTAGGGCTTGTAGATTTGATTCATCCATCAGTTGTTCTAAGCCCTGACCTTTAATTAGTTTGGTGGGTTTTATCTCAAGGTCGTATTCTAAGATCACAACAATCCATTTTCCCCTTTTCCCATCTGGGTCTTGGGACAATATGTTTTTAACCACTATATTTGGCACATAGGCTATGGTGTGGGAATGCAGTATGTACACCCTAAAGTCCTTTAAGGCCTTAATCAGAGCATAGGCCTATTTTTCCATAATGTCGTATTTCAAGGGTGCATCTTTGAGTGCTTTGCTGAAGAAAGCAATGGGCTGTTCCATTCCCTCTGGATTCTTCTGCAGTAGGACTGCAACTATGGTATGCTTGGAGGCAAATGAAAAAATCAGGAAATCTTTTGAGAAATCTAGGAGGAGCCTGGGTGAGTGCAAGTTTAACTGATTCAAAATATTTCTAAGCTTCAACAGTCCGCTTAACTCCTACACCTTTCTTCAGCATGTTAGTCATATTTCTAAGGTGTTCAGCTAAGTTGGGAATAAATCTCCTTAGGAAGTTGATTTTCCCAATGAAGGACTGTAACTCTTTGATGTTTCTTGGGTGTGAGATTTGTAGTATTCCCTCAACTCTTTGTGGGTCTATCCTAATCCTCTTCTCAGATATAATGTGGCCAAGAAGTTTACCTTCCTGCAGTCCAAATACAGTCTTTTTGGGATTTAATGACAGACCAAACCTCCTACATTTTTCAAACACTTCCCTTAGATGTTCTAGGTGTTCTTCCTCAGTCTTAGAATAGACCGTTATGTCATCCAGATATATGACAATGAAGTGTCCTATTTCATTTGAAAAATCTATGTCCATTGCTCTTTGGAAGGTTGCACCAGTGTTCATCAATCCAAAAGGCATCTTTACATACATAAAAGTGCCCCATGGGGTGGTAAAGGTTGTTTTGAGTTGGTCTTCGAGGATTAATAGGACTTGGTTGTAACCTGAAAAACCATCTAGCAAGGAGATCCTTTTAGAACCTACTACCCTCTGAAGAATATGTTCCATTTTTGGCAAAGGGTAATTGTCCTTGAGTGAGGCTCTATTAAGATTCTTGAAATCAATGCACAATCTGATCTCCCCTGTTTTCTTTCTCACAACCACTAGGTTTGATACCCAGTCAGAGAACCTCATAGGCACAATTATACCTGCCTCATACATCTTCTTAATCTCTTTTTCTACTATAGGAAATTGTTTTGGGTTTATTCTGCGAAGTTTTTGTCTAAAGGGCTTCTGATTTTCTTTCAAGGGTATTTTATGTTGTATGATGTTTGTGTCATAAGCCTATAAGTCTTCATAACTCCAAGCAAACACATCAATGAATTCCTTGAATAGGTCAATGTATTTATTTTTCATGTTTGCAGGAAGGGACTTAGCCAATTTGATCATCTTAGGTTTATCTTCAGCTCCTATGTTGCATTCCTCGACATCAGAGTCTGCATGCTCTATAGTGGGCTTTTTTGCTACATCATCGAAGTCAAAAAGGTATTCTAAAGGTGCCAGACCTCGAGGTATGTTCTTATATTTGGTCTGCAACACCTCTACTTCTTCACTTTCTGCGTTTTCACATTATTCGTTTGGATTTCCAATCTGTTCATTTAAAGTGTTCATTTCTATGTTACAGGGTGTCCCCTCCTCATCTGAGGACTCTTCACTTAGGCAGCTACTGTCAGATTTGGAGTCTGAATCACAAAATTCAAACTCATTTCTGCCTACCAGGAAATCTTCAATCTGTTTATCACCCTCAAAGACCTGCCAATATTTTTCATTGGCTGGCACTGCAGGTATGAATTTGGTCTGAATGATGATCTGTTGGTCACTTGGAGTCTTAGGGTATGAACTAGCCAGGCAAGCTAATCCGTTTGCAATGACATTTTGACTCCTAGGAACAAAAACTAATTCGTACTCAACAAACATTTTCATTAAATCCATGGTGTCATTCCTGTAAGCTCTCAATCTAGGATGTTTCACTGTGTATTCACCATTCATCTGTTTAAAAATCAGCTCAAAGTCTCCATGCACAGTTATCCTACGGGCTCCTAATCTCCTCAACAGGTTTAAACCTAGGATAAGAGCCTCATACTCTGCAATATTGTTTGTACATTTTAAGTGCAGGTTGCAGGCATGACTCTCTGCGTAGTCACTCTCTGTGTTATGTATTCACACCCCCACTCCAACAGTTCTCTTGGTGCATGACCCATCGAAATTCATCTCCCACAAGGGTTCATTTTTCATTTTATCATCACTTCCTTCCCTGCAGCTGAGTTCGCCATTATGTTGCATTATAGGAGCTCCACTAGGCTGTGGGTTGTTTTGTTTTTCATCATATGTGTGGAAATCAGAGGGGTGACCAGTTAGCTGATTGCATTTTGTTTCTGGTTCACTTTGAGCTTATGTTACAGTGCACTGTTCAAATTTTTCTACGTCTTCCTCCTCCGAGTCTAGAGTAGCCATTATTTTAAAGTCCATGGGCTCTGTTTCCTTGTTGGTATCTCTGTTTTGGGACTCTGACCCTTCTGAGGATTCATCATTACAGAGGATGAAGGAGTCAAGGTTTGTATGTACAGAGTATAAAGGTGAGTTTTCAGGCTTCTCAGGGCTACTGACCAGAAATTTCATTTGTGACTCTCTGTACAGTCTTCTAAGTTGGCCAAAGATTGGGATTGTGGCATAGGCCCCATCCATCTGCATTGTGCCTTGCAGCTTGGCTCCCCATGATCTTGAAAATAACATGCCATACTTGGGTGGCATATCTGCCACAACAACATCCATGACCATACACTTTCCTGGAATCTGGGCAAGGCTCACACATAAATCTTTGATTAGGCCAAGACACTTTACTCTGCTAGAGTCAAATGAATATAGGTCTTTGTAGGGACGGGTTATCTCTAGGCCTATTCTTTCCATCACTACTTTAGGCATCAGGTTGTGTGACGCCCCAGAATCATGCATTGGATTGTGGAGAATCTTATCATGGACATTAAGAGTGATATAAAAAGGGGGCACTACCCCTTCCTGAAACTTTCCTTCTATCTTTGGACCAAACAGAAGGGCAGGCTGATCATCACTTAGATTCATAGTGTCACTGTTCTCACTTAAATTTAATGCTTTCAAAATTTGGCCTTTATATACATCCTGAGTGCCCAGCTCAGAGAGTGGGACAAAGATTTTAATTTTTGCAATCTCACTCTCCAAATTGAAAGTGGACTGACTCTTTAGAATGTTCAACTCTATTTTGTTAGCCACTGCCTTAGTGGCTAAATCAGTGTGATGATCCTCGTTATGTACAGTGTTTGTGACAGTTTTATTAGGAGCACCAACTGCAGTGCTAGTGATGATAGTTGGTTGACCTTGTTTCTCAGTGTTTTGGTTGTCTTTCTCTTTTTTCTTTCCAGAACTCTCAGCTGCTGATTTGTTACTTTCAGCAGTTGCTTTAGAAATTTTCTCATGTCTTTTCTTGATGGTGACCTCAGAAGCTTTTGTTTTGGGAGTTTCTTGGCTCTTTTTGCTTCTAAGTTCATATTGTTCTTTGACTTGCATCATGGCATTTTCGAATCCTAACCTGTAATCCTCAGTTTCTAACCATTCCTCATCCCAATATGAGGGTGAGGGATGATCTTCTTCGGTGTAACAGTTATGGATTGAATCTTCTGTTTCAAACATGTTTATTGTGGTTCCTTCAGACTCTTCTATGATTCCCTCATCTTCATCGAGAAAGTTCTCTTGGAATGGGGGAATAACTTGCTGATTTGATTCTCTTTGTCTTTTGGGAGTGGCATTGTTTCTTCTAAAGTTTTGGTTCTCGTTATGGTTTTGATTTCTGTTTTGGTTACTGACTGAGACAACCATTTTTTCCATCATTTGTTGTAGCCTTTCCACATTTTTAGATAAACGGTCATAATTTGGATCAGATGTGGAATCTACACTGTCATCTCTATATGTTACCCTTTTCTCAGCTCTCAATCTTGCTCTTTTCTCAATCAGATTAGCCTCTACACTCACTGCTCCTTTTTGCATGTCTTCCAACGTATTGTAATCTCTCTCCCTAAGCTAGTAGGCCATGTCAGCATCAAAGCCTTCGGGGTATTTCGCTAGAGCCATACCTTAGGGAGGTTTCATGTGTGGAGGAAGAGCATTGTAAATGCTGTTAAATCTCGTTGTGTAATCATGGACACTCTCTCCTACATTTCTTTTAAGGTTCATATATTTTGCTAGGAGTTGGTGAGGGTTGGCCTTAACCTCCCATTTGTTTATGAAAGTCTGATATAAAGCAGGAAGGTCTTGGATACTATTAGGAGGTAGGCTCTTGAACCATTTCTTCACATCCCCTCCTAAGCTTTGGGAAAAGATTCTCATTTTGACTGTATCATCATCTATCTCCATGTAGTCAAAAGAATCTTCCATCCTATCTACATGGTGTTGGGATGTGGTATACTCTTTTGTAGTGAAGTGTGGGATCTTTGATTGATAATCATTGGGTAAAGGCACTAGAGGCTGGGGTAAAACCAGAGGTGCATACTAGGCTGCCATGATGATGTTTTGATGAGGTAAAGGATTGACTTGGGCAGCTAGTATATGGATGACAAGGATATTGTGACCAGCAGAAGACTGATGAGCACATCTAGGGTGACTGAGCCCCAAGTTCTGAATGAAGTATCTATCAGGAGGTGTAGATGGAGGGGTCTGTCTATTCCCAAGGTGCTTACCACTTTGAGGTGGTGAAATAGGAAACTTAAGGTCTGGCTGGTCTAGAACACTAAATGACCTAGTTCTTGGTAAGCTATTTCGAGTGCCTAGGTCCAAAAGTGGGTCTGATAGAGCTGTAAAGTTTTCTGGTGTAGAGTTAGCTCTATGGATGTGGCTGGAAATGGTTGATTGTTTAGGTGTAGGAGATCCCTTGAGGATGCTCTTAGGGTTGTCAACTATTTCAGGTGGGTCTGGGTTAGGATAAGCTCTTGTATGAATGGCTCTTGAAGCTAGAATGTTGTTTTCTGACCAAGCAGCTTAACTCTACTTGTTACTTCTACTGTGGTTGATGTTGTAATGGCTCTGGTCTCCCAGTGGAGTATTTATGTGAACCAAGATAATCAACAGGCCTACTGATCACCAGTGGAGTCTTTAAAATGTTCAGGAACTATGGAGTCGCCAGGTGGAGGGTTTAGGATATTTCTGGAGGTTACACTATCCACCACAGTGCTTATGAGATGCCCCCTTTCAAGGACATCTTTCGAACACAACAAACTCTAACCAGAGATTGACTGGGAGGGATTTTACCAGATGTGTCACCTCTGAAAGAGTGTGAGATCTGGAGGCTACCTAGCCCTTTCTAGACTTTGTCCAAGAGTATGGGAGAAACACAACAAATGGTATAGAGGTTGATGTGTGAATATGAGTGTTTTACTGCCAACCTAACCAGAGATTATAGGTTTTCTGAGGCTCTTATGATGTAGAAGGTGAAAAATACTCAGAATATTCCCCAGCGGAGTCGCCATTATGTTGGTGACAACGATGGGTGATAGAAAAATGTTATTAGTTATAGGCTCTCAGATTTTTCCCCAGTGGAGTCGCCATTATGTTGGGGTTCCCATGTTTTGGCCAGATTGGCAAGACCAAAAGATGAGACAACATCAAACCACTTTCAGACCTCAGGATCTAGCCCTCCTAGGTCCAGAGAGGGATCTCTCTATGATATGTCAAAGGTATATGACTTTGAAGCTCAGTGTTAAAATGTTAGGCTAGTTATAAGGCTCAGGGTTTGTTAGTTTGATTTTTTGTTTGGTTGCTGGTTATCAGGAAAGAAGGGTTCAATGCAAGACAAGGATGAGCAAAGAGGAATAAGGCAGAGGTGAAGTATTCCAGGGAGCATTCAAAACCATTGGGCAATGGAGTCAGGAAAGGATTTTCTTGCTAATCAATAGGCAGGCTTTCAATTGGGCTAGTCATCTAAAACATTGGATCTTAAAGATGATTGTGTGATATGGAATGGTAGGAGAGGAGGAGATAACACAGATTCAGGATGCACAGTTAAAGACCAGCTGGTCGTACATGGATCCTAGTGGATAGGGCTAACTCTAATCCCCAGTGTTCCCAAATCTTCTAGCTAAATCCCAACGAGAACATCTAAGAACCGATTCATTCAATTCATACATCAGAGAGCACGCAATAACATCCACCACACTAGTTAAATTAACTGAAATAAATTCTTAGATAACACATTTAGTAGAAAACATCAAAGGCAAGGAGAGCAGAAACATAGGGTACCTAACAAGGGTAAATCCTATCCCAATATTCTGATGCAAGCCAGCAGAAACGAAATGAAATGAATTAAAACACAGAGATAGGAAAACATCACCACTGCTTTAGATCAGGATCCAAAGAAATGTTCTTGTCGTATTAAATAGCAATGCTAGTCAAGTACAAAAATGCCAATAGCTGAATACTCAGTCTGAAAACATCTTCCTCAGCCTATCTTACAACTTTACACAGGGAATATGTCTCAAAGAAACTACTTGCAATTCTCTGATAACTGATCAACAACCTTTACAATGAGTTTCTTCATGAATTTATAGCTCTAGTGGCGCAGAGAAGGTAGGTGAAAAACTAAATGCAGCATTAAAAACTCAGAAGAGGAAGAAGGTTGAAGCCCACTTTGTATAAATTATGTGCATTAATCTGGGACACTCTTGGGTGAAAGAGTGGTCTTCGTCAGGTTTCCATTTACCCCAGGTATGTCTCTAATGTACTTTGGCTGCAGCATTCTGTAGTACTTCTGGTGAATAAACAAAAAGGTAAATAAATGATGCTAGGGTCTACCATACTGTGCAACAAATGCTTCTGATAGCATAGGACTGCTGTAGGGGGGGGGGGGGGAATTCTCTTGGACACAATGTATACTGAAACCATAATGCGTACTGTGTCCGTGCTCAGGAAGAAACATTCTGCTGATGTGAAAACCCCGATGATATGGTTTTCTGTGTACTGTACCTTCTGTGTGATCCACGATGTCGCTAACCTAGTGCTTTGCCTCTAAACCACTATATTAAGGCTCAAATATATTCAATACTGAACATTGAACTCGTTGATCATTAGCTGGTATTTCTCTACCGCTTCATAAATGTCTTAATCTGCAAAATCTGGGCTTTAATGGTGCTGGATAGGTTTTCACAGAGATTGAACTATCCTTTGATAATATTTATGATGCCGCCATATTTCTGGACATTTCCTTGTAGTACCAGCTTCCAAAACCAACTTTCTCTATGCAACGCGCCATTACAATAGTACACATGAACCATAGTGGTTTTCCGCCTCTTTGTAACCCTGCAAAAACACGAAAAATGTTAAGAAAACAATGCATGGGGTCGGATGATGTGAGTGACTGTGAGGGTGATAGTGGGATGGTGGAGAAAGGCAAAAAAATGCAGAGGAATGGTGCAGAAATGCTCTGGTGAAGGTTGGCAAAGTGCATAGAAATTTAACGTAAAAAACAAATGTTTGACTGTGGAATGAACATATATAATGGGGGCAGGCGGATGTACGGTGGAGACACGTGGAGTGGTGACGTGTTGGGTCCGGGAGATGATGGGAGAGTCAATGGCGGGGGTGAGCATAAATCTGGGCCGTCTGATCTCAGGAGGAGATCGACAGCTGGGGACACGGCGGAGGGCGACGGACAGTGGGCCAGGGGTACGGATGCCTCTGGTTAAACTCCGCGCAACTTCGTGAAGCGACAATCGTTAGATGGGCAATCGCAGATCGGACATCTGATATGTATATCGCTCTGCATCTCGTACCGAATGATAACGCATGATGAGTGGGCGGTTTTCAAACAGTGCCACTGCCACACGTCGCGCGATGAGTGGAATCACTGGACCATCGAAAAATACCGCCTACCTCCAAAAGGCGGTGTGAGAAAAACTGGTGTTTTATGAGCAGTGTTGGCGCGGTTGCTGGGACCACTAGGCGGAGGGTGAAGTATGGACCGTTGGATCTGCTGGTTGATCGGACGGTTGACAATGCGATGAACCGGTGGTGAAAGGTCGAGTAATGGGCGCTGCGGGGTTGGCGATGACCGTCCGATCAGTGCAGATCGACTGTTCAAAATTTGCCTGATACATATATGCGTTAAGCGCTCTTGTGGGTTGGCAGGTGGTTATACCACCAGGCTACATGCGAATAAATACGGTTCTGCAGCTGGCCAAAGGGGCTAAGACCATTATAGGGTAGAAAATGGATTTGTGGCCCATTTTAAGTGCATTTTCAGGCCAACCAAGGGTAATGATAGGGGAAATAAGGGGAAATAAAACTAAACCAGGGGTATGTGCATGGTTTAGGGGGGATATTGGGGAGGTTTTAGAAGGATTAGGGGAGGGAATTTGGGGTAAAAGGGGAACTTTGAAAAGGGAAAAAGGGATGAAATGGACAATTCTGCAGGGGTACCAGGGGCAAATGAAGGCCTTTAGGAGCACAATTTTTTGCAATCAGAGAGGCTTCATAATGGGAATCAGTAGAGGGGTTTTCATCACAAGGAAAAGGCACAGGAGACTTCAAGGATGATGTGTCTCCATGGGAGATGCATTCATTGAAGGCTTAGAAACAATTTAGCCCCTTACTTTGCTTGTCAAAAAATTCATAGGGGGCTAACAAGTTGGTCATCCTTACTCTTCCAAAAGAAACACAAAGGTATATAATTTTAATTATGGAGGGGTATTAAATTGATGGATTCTGTGAACAATAGCTCGACCCAAGTGTTGGATTTTGAACATGTTGCTTTCTGTTGGAGGGTATGTTTTGACTATAGAAATTGGCTGCTTTTTTCCTGAAGAAAAATTTATATTTTTTTTCTTAAAAAATAAAGCACTGTAAACCCCCCTGGTTGTAAAGACTTGGGGAAGGACCAAATGTGTGTGGTCCTGGCGATAGGTTGAAATGACCCTGATCCAGCTGAAATTATTCCTGGCCTTGATGTTTCTCAAGATGGGAGTGGGGATGCTATCCCGTATTTGGGAAAGGAGCCACCCTATCATCTAATTACCTCCTTCCCTGACAGCCATCCCGGGGAGTGTCAGAAAGGGGAGAAGATGGACCTGTTAAAGGGAATTGTTTTATGTAGACAAGCTGGTTGTGGTTGACCAAATAGGGCCACTTCAGTTTCAATGAAACCTATTCCGGGATCCTCTGAGAATGGATGGTATAAATTAAAAGGAAAAAGGAAAAGAAAAGAAGTGGAATGGACTGCATGATCCTTCAGTCCAGGAATGAGAAGAAAGCTACCAGTCCTTGAAAACAATAAAATGGTCAAGATGGATTCTTAATGTAACATATTTTATGGCTCAACCCTGTATTTTTACTATAGTTTACATTTTTCATTAGATTTAGCTAAGGTGTCGAACATTGAACTATCTGACTTGCTTCAGAGTAGCTTAGTCTAGGGGTCAACTGTTGAACATTAGACCCAGGATTGGATTTTCCCAAGCAATATATGTGGCAATATTTGATTCATATCATGTTTGTGTTAATTGATTTTTATTTACCCAAAACAATGTTAAACAAATCCATTTTCGTTGCGTTTGATTAATCATATGTTTTTTTTGTAAAAATGGTCAAGCATATCAGTCTCTATCACATCTAATTGATCTGAATATGTTTTGTTTCTTCATCCAGGTAGCGAGGTGCATGAAGATCATTAATCCAAACACTGATGATTCCAAGTATGTCATAAATGTTAAACAAATTTCCAAGGTATGCCTATTTCTCCAGGTTGTGTTGTGATCATATAGTAAATTCATTATTCTCCTATAGGTGCAACGAGAATCAAAACTGCTACTTTACTCGTACATTAAAACTATTGCTGCAGTGATTAGTCTTTTTCTCACAACAAAACTTATGAATTCAAAACCCAATGTTTCCAGAAAGCCACATTGACTTGCATGTAGTATTTACAAATTTTTCTCTTGGGAATGAAATTTGTGGTTGGATTGGGTGATAAAACCTCCCCTACTGATATTGAAGAAGGCATGCGTGTCAGGTCAGTTATTAAAAAAACTCCCTTGAAAAACCATCCTTTTATGTTCACTATGTCTTCTATGGATTTTGTTTCCTTTAGAGTTGAGTGTGATATTATCCATCAATTCTAAGTGTCGCCGACACGTGAGATATCACATTACTTCTTAGTGAAGCATTACTATGTATTCAACTCTAATGTTTTATGTTGTTTTCATTAATGTCATCGAAAAATTTAGAGATTTCTTCAGGTCACACCTTGTGTGGGTTTTGTCAGGAATGTAATAATTGATGATCTTCCTTCTTTATGTAGGGTTGATTGCAATAAGTATCAGATTCAGATCCATTTTCCTCCTAAGATTGATCCCTGTGTGACAATGATCACTTTTGAAGAAAAGCCAGATGTTACTTACAATGATGTTGGAGGTTGCAAAAAACAAATTGAAAATATGCGAGAGGTTTGTCAATTCTCTTATAAGTCATCGTCTATTCACATTTCATATTTCCTCATTTGGCCAATAGTATCAACAGAGTATTATGCCAATAAATGGTTAATATAAAAGGTCATTTATCATAATAGTTACAGGGATAACATTGGGTAATCTCATCGTAGTAAAAAAAAACAATAAATTCACTTTTCTTCAAGAGAATCCATACTAAATTAAGAAACTTTGGAATCTGAAAATGGTATGTAGGCATATGTTAGCTAGTTTAGAGATTTCTTTAGGTCACACCTTGTGGGTTTTTTCAGGAATGTAATTATTGATGGTCTTCTTTATTTATGTAGGGTTGATCGCAATAAGTATCAGATTCAGATCCCTTTGCCTCCTAAGATTGATCCCAGTGTGACAATGATGATTGTTTGTCTTGAAGGGCTAGAGAATATTTTGAAAGTTGGGGAAGCAGAGAAGTTCTGGGCAACAATGGAGGTGTAAATATCTATGCACAGTATATTGATGATGCTGAAGGACTTGAGAAGATTGATAACCTGCAAAGTCATGACAATAATGAAATTTAAGAGAAGGAAGTAAAGATTCTTGAAACTTATTGGCTGGAATATGATGAAGATGACCAAACAGTCAATTTTTACCTCTCATATTTAACATTTTAAGTGACCTATGATATGCTTCTGATGGAGGGAACACTTCATTTTGCTACAATCAAAGAAATTTACATAATCAAGTATTCTTGCATGCATTCTGTATACTTGATGTCCACATGCTATCAAATATATTTTAGGATCAACATGAGTACTTTATTTGACCTTGAAATCAAACTTACAATTATTTACTATTTTTGTGGAAGCTCTGATGGAGTCTAGTTTCCCAAGTTGAAAAAAATTTCAAAATATGAGTCTTATGTTTGTCATCAAGAGAATAATTTCAAGTGTTATTCTAGCACAAATGAAATTTAATTTTGTAATATTTCTCCACCAAGCTATATATATTCCAATCAATGATATAATATTTCATAAGAGGCAAGTGATCTATTCTGGAAAATGATGGTTTAAATGTTTTGTTGCTTATCAATATCCTTGGTTGTTGATAATTTTCTTTAAATTTAATTTTAACTTTTATTGAACCTTTCTCATTAGGAATATAGAAATGATGAATCAAAAACTAGTAGCAAACAAGGTTCGCCAAATATCATGTCCATCATTTACTTGTCTTAATGTCATCTTCTTAATATCATTACCAGAGGAAGAATTCTTGTTGTTCATGTATCATATTTTAAAGCTACCCTAAGGGTAGAATCTTGTGCTTCTCTAGGGATATGAGGAGTCTTTATGCCAAATATTTTTTGTTACATCCCTTAATCAGGTGTGTATGTCATTTGATGCCCAAAATCTGTCATTATGTCAAAGCCAAAGGGGTTAGGGTGGGTGCATTCCTGGAAAGGGGTTCTCATGTGCCAAACCTGGCATGCTGGGGTCTTATTATAAGGAATCTTTCTGATTTTCATTAGTTTTTGCATAATTTTATGGTGCTTCCAAATACCTTTCTTTGGATTGATTCTTGTTTGATTCTTTAAGTCACTTGCAAGTTGCATGATAGCTAATGTTGGTTTGCTTATATGGTATTTTCAAATTTGTATTCATAGATATCGCTGCTAAATTTTTTGAAAGTTTAGGTCCATAGCATATGAATATATATTTAATTCTTCTTGAACATTAATTTATGTTTTGAAACAGGTATTAAATTTTACCAAGTATTTAGTAACAATTACAACATGTTGCAGCTTGTATTGGCCCTTTCTGCTATCAACATGTATTTATGTGTTCCTACCATTACTCTCTCTATCATCAATTTCATTAAGATGTTGGGCTTTGACATAAAACACATTTTTTATGGTTTATAATACTTTTTTGAATCATCTTTTAGCACAGCCCCTAAAAAATGTTGCAAAGGAATGACATTCTATTTAATGGTTGAGGCCAAATCCTTTCAACACATTTGACATGTTTCTATGATTTAAACATAGAAACATTTGAAATTTCACATTAAATTCATTCTTATTCCTTTAGTGATTTTAAACCATATGTTACACTACCAACAAAATATGTTTCAAATATACAATAATTAGGGGAAAAATTGGTGGAATAATACACCATTAACCTTAATCGCCCCCTAATTTTATTCTAAATCTGAATTTTCTCACCAATTTTCCTCTTGATTATGTTCTTGCAAGACATGGTAGTATTGAATTTTGGTGAATCTATGCCTTATTGTTGTCTACATCAATCTGGAATTGATGCTAGAAAGTTTCCTATGGGTAATGGTTGTTTAATCATATGAATGATAATGATCCTAGAGTCATTAATCATAATGATTGAATTCATTCTTATTCCTTTAGTGATTTTAAACCCTTTTTAAAGTGAATTGCCTCTATTTGTTATGATTTCAATTTTATGCTCCTAGGATTCCAATTTTATGCTCCATCAATAAAATATAAAAGAATAAAGCTCATCCTTCTTCCAATTTTAAAAATTATGATTATCTTGAGTGTTCCTTTGTAGGATCTATTCCATGTTGTGAACAACATTTTCCAAGCACATGGAAAATAGAAACATGTCAAATGAACATAGAAACATTTGACATTTGACATTTGTAGGATACTTTGTTGAAGCTATCAATATGCTCTATAAACTAGTTTGAATAAATTTTCTCCTTAAATTTGAAATTTACCAAAGCATTTCTCTTCATCTATATTGAAACATTGATGAGAGTTGAGTTGTTTTCCTTTGGAAATAATAATTTCATCTAATCACTTTTGGATTTATTGCTACAATGGGTGGGATACCTATCTCTTAATATAAAAGTATGAAATCCATTACTAGCGAAACTTTCTAACATAAGAATTAATTCATAGCTAAACACACCTTTATGAATAGTTTTGTATTCTTGAATGTTCCTGTGTAGGATCTATTCCATGTTGTGAACAATATTTTCCAAGCACATGGAAAATAGAAACATGTCAAATGAACATAGATACATTTTACATTTGACATTTGTAGGATACTTTGTTGAAGCTATCAATATGCGAGCTATAAACTAGTTTGAATAAATTTTCTCCTTAAATTTGAAATTTACCAAACCATTTCTCTTCATCTATATTGAAACATTGATGAGAGTTGAGTTTTTTTCCTTTGGAAAAAATAATTCCATCTAAACACTTTTGGATTTATTGCTACAAGGGGTGGGATACCTATCTCTTAATATAAAAGTGTGAAATCCATTACTAGCGAAACTTTCTAACATAAGAATTAATTCATAGCTTTAAACACACCTTTATGAATAGTTTCGTATTCTTGAATGTTTCTTTGTAGGATCTATTCCATGTTGTGAACAATATTTTCCAAGCACATGGAAAATATAAACATGTCAATAGAAAATAAAAGTAGGATACCTCCATCATGAGAAGAGAC
Organism: Pinus albicaulis; assembly: GCA_034641835.2. NCBI lineage: Eukaryota > Viridiplantae > Streptophyta > Pinopsida > Pinales > Pinaceae > Pinus > Pinus albicaulis. The sequence goes on from CM076577.1 coordinate 1,211,757,333, forward strand.
AATAATGAAGAGATGCAAATATGCTGACATTTGATATCAAAACTAAACTAACAACACAATAATATATATATATATATATATATATATATATATATATATATATATCATTAAATATTCATTCATCACCATCATATCCATGCAAAAAATGGGGCGAGTTAAGATCATCTAGGAGTAAACATCATGGACACATTAAATCACCATAACTTAATTATCTAGAAAATCACCCTTATCCAGTAGATCATAATATATTGTTCATACCAACACACATCTAACCATCCACATGTCCATTTATTTGAAAGAAATCCACAATATAGTATTAAACTATATAAATTCCAATGCATTGTAGCAATTATATGTTCTAACCCTAGAATCAATGTTCATTGTTCATCTTGAACAATGTGTTCAACTCACATGAAATGTGCTAGTGGAAAATTTTCCAGAATGGCATCATGATCATCTATCGATAACCTCCATTTTCGTTGCTTTTTTTTCTACTCTTCACTTGCTTCAACTGCAACTGCGTTTCTATGACCAAGTGAATATATTGGGCATAAATAACCTCTGGTTGGTAATCTTGAAAAATAATATGCTCGTTACATTTCGTTACTTCTTCAAAGAAATGTCCCATTAACACCATTGAACCGATTGGGTATGTATAATTTGATGGATCATTATACTCTTGCAGCAACGTGGATTTAGACATAGTGCATCATAATAAATAATAATGCACTTTTCCTTTATTATTTTCTGGTGCAATGACAACGAAGACATCACCTTCTCTAACCATATCAGAACCACGATCATAATAATTTTCAATCACAACCACTTCATCGTCCAATGTTTCCTTGTCATTCACGTTTCCAAATGGGGGCAATGGTGTCAATTCTTCATGTTTCCATGGTTTAACAAATTTCTTAATTTGGTTTTCACAGTCGTTGATGGAATCTGTCTGATCAATACATGTAGAACAAAAGTAAGAGCACTTTTGTTTCTCAATGCAATGTATATTTGTCATGTTATTACTCCTAATTGAGTGTAAACTTCTTGTTTGAGGGATTCCAAGGCAATTAAATTGCAACGATCTATCAACATCACCCATTGCAATATTCCAAAATTACCTGCTTGAGAAAAACACACACATGTATGAGTCAACTTTTGAACAATATTTAATATTTTTTTGATAACAAAATACACACATATATGTATACACATATATCTCTAGACATGTATAATGTATTTTTAGTTAAATGTGTATGCTTACCTGTGCACATCAGCCATCCTTGGGTTCAATACATGAATTAAATTGTCTTTGCACCAATTAACAACATACAAATAATTTGCAAGTAGGGAATCTGAGTGATTCAATTGATGCCTCCTAAGTACATGTTTTACGCATTTCCCAACACCATCATGATTTCCTTTTCCATGCCCTGTCTCAAAGAAATTCCATGTATGTCAAATGTTGGTTCTCTTATGAGGATGAGACAACCAAAAGATTGATCCTACTGATTTAAATTGACCAACACAACCATATGAACATACCCAATGTTCTTTAAAAGTGACCCTTCGTTTCAACAATTCATTATAAATAACATTAAAACAATGCTGAAAAAAACATGTATCATGTGTTCGATCATCACTAATGTAGAAATGGTACTCTTTAATCTCCTCGCAATTATTTTCATTGCTATCAAAACCATCGATAGCAAGCTCTGCATGTCTATACAAAATATTAACAAATATAGATACTTGGTCTGAATGATAATACTCACTTTGTATCTCCTTCTATGGACTAAACGTGTAATTCTCAGCGAAATCAACCACTGATAATAATGTTCCTTTTGGGAACAAATTACGTGATTTCTTGAAATGTAAATCCTGCCATCGTGCTATATTATAATGCATAATATATTTGCAAATTTTCACCCTGAAATTCTCCATAAAAGATGTCACTGAAATGTCATCATCAAGTAAAGTGATATTTTTTGATGTTGTGCTTGAATCTGCAACAAGAGTGCAAGTAACATTTTCATATCGCTTCCAATTCAGACTGAGATTTGACAGTCTGGTATCATTAGGATCAATGGGTACTTTGCATGGTAGAGTGCCAAATGAGAACATTCTCGGCATTTTCTTCCACCAACACATTCTTTTTTATAAAATAATTCATTATTCTCTCATGAACATATTATCTTTGATAAAAATTCATGAACACTTGAAGGAGGGGGGTCATTTGACCAATATTTTATGCCAAATTTACAAATGTCTCATAAAATAATTGAAATTCTACATGGTATCGAAAACAACATGTGTCTCGAATAGTGATAGGCCTGACATACCGTGGTTTAATATTCAAAAATGTGCTAAGGGAAACCTTCACATCAGTATTAATCTTCATAAAGTTCTAGAATAATTCTACTTGACTTACCTGTGTTATATGTTTGGCATGAGATTCATAATTTCGCTTAGATATACGACGTCTCACAAAATCATTTTCATTTGGCGACACACGAGAATTTAAATCCCAAAAATATTTTACCCTATCCCTCACACCATCAGGAAGTCTATCATGATATGGACGCCTACAGATATTAGCCCAACACATAAGTTCATCATTCTCATCTAATTGAATTCTAAATTTTGTATGCCTCCATAAAAAATTTCTTAATGTTTTAAACAATTTTGAAGTTGCTGACATCAACCAAGTTGATGAAGTTCATTTCACGACTACACCTGTTAAAAGCGCTCTACGAGCATTCTTTTAAACTTGAGATCGGTTTTTGGCTGGTGTGGCAAGCACCGACATCACATTTTTTGATACCATTTGATTTTCTAAAACCTCTTTCTCACTTTTAATGCCCAATAATTCCACAACATTTCTAAGAGATTTGTGCTTTAAAAATCCACGTAACATCTGAGCTTGTGATATGATAGATTTGCCTTCAAAAATATGTTTCAACCCCCAATTTACATTATCTCGAATTGTCCTTTCAGCCATTGGTCGTCCCAATTCTTCAATTTTAGTTGGATCCATATTCTCTAGAAACTTGTAGTTGTATACAATGTTCTTGGAACTTCCAATTAATTGCAGTGAAATTCAAGGTGTGGTAGTATCTTCTTGTGGTTCTGATGTTGTCCCTGCATAAAAAAAAAATATTAACCTCTAATTTGAAATTGACATATACATATTTTTAATTTTAAAACTATCTTGAACTACAATTTAAAAAAAATAAAAATACAAAATTCAAATTGAAGAAACTATTGACTCACCAATGAGATCGATATCAATATTCTCTTCGACAATTGTGTTTTCAATATTCTCGTTGACAAGTTCCTCAACATTTCTCATTTCCTTGTCATTTTCATGCACCTCTACATCTCTTTCATGATGCTCTACCTCCACATTTATTTCATGGCTTAATCTTTCCCTTTGATCTCGCCTTTTTTTTGTAATCTCTCATTTTTATTTGCTGAATCAGTTCTTTTTTTATCGTGCCTTGATAGGAAATTCCTTTGGTTTCCCATGTTCACAAAATTTGAAACCTAAAATCCAATTCTATTTGGACCAAATACCCAAAAAAACATAAAGACTTCAAAATAAGTACTTCATGCTTTCAATAAGAGAGAAAATTAAATAAATAATTAAATTCATAAAGACATTTTGCAAAAATACTTCATGCCTTAATAGATACATTTTGCAAAAATACTTCATGTCTTCATAGAGATATTTTTCAAAAATACTTCATGCATCCATGCACCCAAAAAAAATTCAAAAAAAAAAATTCGCCAAAAATATTTCGCATCCAAAAAAACTTTAAAATTTTTTTTTTCCAAAAAAAAATTTGCACCTAGAAAATATTCACACCTTGGCAGAAAAAGAATTTGGACCCTCGCACCTTCGCAATTTTCGCTGGTCCAGAATGGTGTGTGGAATTAATCTTTCGAACGAGAGTATTTATATAGAACTCTCATCCGAAACATTGCATCGGCTTTCGATTAAAATTTATTAAACTCTCGTCCAAGAGTTCAAGTCCTAAAAATCGCGTCAGATTTCGATTACAATTTAATAAACTCTCATTCGAGTTTATTAAACTCTCTAACGAGAGTTGGCCTTAGTTAAACTCTCAGGTGCAAACTATCGACCGAGAGTTTTTAAAAATTTCGGTCGAGAGTTTAGCCGCACGGTTAAATATAACCTGTGGTGGTTTAAACTCTTGGTCAAGAGTTTTAAATTTCTCAGTCAAGATTTTAACAAATATCTCGCCCGAGAGTTTCTGGTCAACGAAAAACCTAGAAAATTCTTCAGTTTTCAGGAACTTGCAACTTTGGAGGGGTGGAACACCTAAAAAAACAAAATGTTATATTTCATACCTGGTACCATTAGATTCATCTTTGAATATAGTTTCTAATGATGTAATATTTGTGGAGTTTCATTAAAAATTTCAATTTTTTATTAATTTTATACTAAGCTGTGTCACTGTGGAATTTTATTGTTCTGGAAATTGAATGGAATGAAAATTCAATAACTTTAAAATGGAAACACCAAAAAAATCAGAAAATTCATATTGCAATTCCTCTCCCTGTCTTATTCAAAGGGTATTCTCATTTTTCTTATTGACGATCACATTGAAAAGAAAATGTAGGGCTCATAAAATGTACTGAAACATCACTGTTTTTTGTCTTCGTCCATTTCAAAAAATAATAAAAAATAGTGATTTAATCTAAAAATTACCGAAAGATAGTTAGTGCACTAGTGCAATCTATGTAGATTATGATGATATGGTTTATTTCCCAAAAATGAATAACCTTCCCTAAAAAAACTTAGGGTTCAAAAAGTGACTATTTATGTTTGCCTAAAAATTTCAAGTATATGAAGTTAGTAAACAACAAAATTTATCCCTCTATATGTCAATATTTTTTTTTTTTTTAAATGTGGGTATGGAGGTAAGACAATTCTCTACAAATATTTTTTTATGTCAAAGCATAATTTCCATTGAAAATATGAGTTTAGTGGAGTTAAAGTTGAAAAAACATAGAAAATTACAATTTTCAACGTTAAAAAGGGGAAAAAAGTGTTTCCCAACTTCACATTTTCACCCGTGTAGTTGTCATTTTCCTGTTAAAGGATATGTTTTTCTATTATATGAGGTGTCATACGAAGATTTAGATGAATCTATCCATGAGGCAGATCATATATGATGTTAGAAGGTTTATTTAGAGGAAAATTATCGAAGTTGTAAAGGGTTCGAGATTTTTTGCACCATATGCTACTTTATGTCATTTGACTGATATTAGTAATATGGAGGAATTCTTCTCGATAGACCTGAGATTCTCATGGAGTTTTAAATGTTCTTGTGATCTATATCTTTATGTGTACCACTTGCAGTAGATTTCATCTTTATTACCCAGAATTCATATGTTTATGCTCTGACTTCCTTTATTCATGAAGTGACTGTGTTGCCCTATGTTCTTTGTGTCTTTTTCCTTTGTTAAAGACCCTTATCTACCTCAGCTTCCATGTCAAGAAACCTTGCCACTAAATCTATTGATTTGTTGACTCCATAAGCCCAATGGTTGCAAGCCTCCATTCTTTTGAACCTACATACACAAAAATAAAGTTACATTTCAAATAGAGTTAGCCATCTAATCCTATCATTATCTAATATTATAAACCCCTTTGAGAGAGCCCTCTTAGACTAAAGAGGCTAAGATTCAGTCAAAATATGGTTTGAAATAGTTACATAGAGTTTTATTATCATCAGCCAATCAAGTGCAATTTTGTGATAACAGGATCGATTAGAGAGACAACCAAGGCTATCGTTCATGATATATATTTTCCCATGTATCGTTATTTAGAAGCATGTAATACAGCTGTTTATATTTTGAACATGTTCTTTCACAAGATATTGAGGAACAAGAGACTAAAAGGTTTTACTAGTGGAAACCATAGGGATCACAGTTTCGTGTTTTAGGTTGCATATTTTATATTTATATTCTTGTTGAGAAGAGATCTAAGTTTTAACCTTCTAGTGTGAAAGACATATTTGTTGGTTATATTGTGTACTCCAAGGCTTGGAGGATCAATATTCCATCATAGTGAAAGACAATAGTGTATAGATATGTAAAGTTTGACGAGGATGCTTGGTCTTGTAGATCTCAAGAGTTGATCATGGATGTTCACTAGGGATAAAATCTTGTTGTCCCATGTGCATAGGAAAAATCAGATTTAGATTAGAAAGGTTCAAATAAAGGAACACAATGTGGTTTACTCTCCAATATAGCTAAACGTTGAGATGGATTCCCTAGATTTCACAGGAAGAACTGGGGAAAATAGGAGCAACATGAAATTCTTTTTAGGTGAGAGGCCCATGTATGCAGGTTGAAGAAGGCCCTTTATAGGTAGAAATAGGCACCACATACATGGTAGTGAATGATTGATGAGTACTTATTTCAATTTGAATTTCACCAAGGTTGCTACAGGTCGTAATCTTTAGTACTTGTTTGATAAATTTGATCTGTTTTTCTTGGTCCTCAATGTATATGATTTGATCCTTATATATAATTATGCAAGAGACTCATTGCATGGTGCAAGAAGAAGATAGCTATTTTTTGGGGCTATAGGTTTGGTGGGGTATGTGTGATGTTTTTCTTGGAAAAAGAAGTACACAATAGATATTCTAAAGAGATTTTAGATGCTATATTGCAAACACTCGGCCATCCTGTGGTTCCAAGTTTGAAGTTACATGGTGATTTAGATTCATATTTGTAGATCCTTTTCTCTATAGGAAGTTGACTGGTTCTCTTATGTCTGGCAGATATTGGGCCCGATATATGTTTTGTAGCGAATACTTTGAGTGAGTGTATGGTTTGAATCCAAGCATATTCATTGGATTTATACAAAGCATGTGCTCCAATACTTGTAGGGAAGAACCCATTATCACATGAGGCATTTGGGAAATGGTAAGTTGATGCTACATGGTTTTGTTGATTTTGATTGGGCAGGGGATGAAAGTGCTAGGAAGAGCACTTTGGGATTTTGTTTCAGCTTGAGATCATGTACGATATTTTCATTTACTAGGACACAAGTAGTATTTTCACTCATATTAATGGAGGAAAAGTATATGGAAGATAGTTATGCTAGTTGCGTGGCCATATGGCTTGCAAGTTGATATCAGAGTTGAATGATTAGATGTTTGGGAATTTGGAGTCTTGAGAGTTCAATATTTTACAAATTTTCCAAGCATATAGATATATGGCACCATTTCCTTAGAGAGATAGTTCAGAAGTGAGTAGTGGTCGTAGATTATGTTCCTTCATATTTGCAAGTTACAGATATTTTTACAAAGCCCGTAGCTAAGGGGAAGTTCGAAATGCTGAGAGATATACTTGTATTGGTGGATAACTCCTTCCTTGCAAAGGTGGAGTGTTATTTTTCTGTATCTGGTTTTCCGAGCTATTGTTATCTTCACCATCATGCAATCACTACTTTCAGTAGAGCTGTAAAACCTTGGCCTGTGTGCAACACTTTGAGTAATGATGATAAATGGGGATGCAGTGAATATGCAGAGAGGTAAATATGTATGAATTTTATAACCTTAGACTATTTCTAGACTGAGAGAATTCCATTTTTAGGATTTTCTTTAATTATAAATTGTTTTCCTATTTTGAGTTTAACGTTTTCAGATATTGTGAAAGTACATGACTTAGGAACTCTTCCAGATTTAGAGTAGACACTATGTTTGAGTTGATGTCCACATTTAAACCATGGGTGCTCTATTCGATGGATTCTTTCATGCAGTTAGGGTGCATTTGTAGGAATATTTAGAGTTAGAGTTTCATAGTCGCTTCAAAATCTAGGCACAATGCAGGGATATAATTTTTATGTAAATCTGTGGCCTTTTTTTTGTAATAAAAATCTGTAATTTCCTCACTATTCATACAAGAATGTTTGTTTATATTTTTATAGAGCCTTATTTAATTACCAAAGTTAATAGTTCTTTCATAGGAACGAAGATTTTTTGTAGTTCCTTAAATTTTTTTACATAAGTACGTATTTTGAAATACACCCTTCTAACTCATCTTGGGTAGTTCGAGGTTCTGAAATGTTGGTTTGATAGACTTAATCTGTTGAAGCTCACCAAAACATGATAGTATACAAGCTCCAAATGCCTTAACTTCGTTATTTTCTTCAATTTTTCCAAACTCAACTATATACAAGTATAGCTTAGAAATATTCGAAATTTCTTTAATTGATGCGCCTAGTGATGCTAAGCCAAGAACTTGAGCAATATCAACAAGCGCAGGATGTACTAGCATTGGCGCGTGACCGAATATCTCATGGAATGCCATGTTCAAGAGTGTAAATTGATTGCTAGTGTGCCAAAATACTGTGTTGAATTGAATGTTTTGAAAGCCAATCCATTAAAAAATTGACATGGGCACAACAACCCTGCAACAAGTCTTATCTGCCATCTAGTGTAATGTTGCAAAAAATTTGCACAAAAACCATGCCAAATTTTTTGCAAGAAGTCTCCATTCATAAAAAAATATAAATACAGGCTATCATTTCTACTATTATTAATACAATCCTTTTGTATTTTCTTGCAATTTCTGTTAGTTTAGGTGTGGACTTCTTTTCCATTGTTCTCCTCCAACGCACCCACAATATATACTATGTGGAAAACTCATCAAATCAAGTGTAGTAAGGGAAGTTTGGATGAGATTTCATGAGATTATTTTTGTTGATAGCAGTGTGGCACAAGGTGCACGAGAGTAGTTACGTAGACAACAACATGGTATGTGAAAATTCCAAGCCCAAGCCCAAGGTGAATAATATCTTTATGACCTCAATCTAACAAGTAGGTCACTAAATTAAATTAATGCTAAAATTAAATTTCAAACCATAACATAAATTACCCAATAGTTAGAATTTAAATAGTCGAACCCGAAAAATTAATTTCACACATATACAAGTAATTAATACTCTAAATCAACCTTTCATTCTTTATGAGAAACCTCCACAAGCTGCCCATAAATACATCACTACATGGATATGCAGAAAACATTCCAATATTGAGTGGAACAACTGCGAGTAGTACTTCATGATGTATAGATTACATGACACGTCCCTACATGTAATGCATGCCTTCAGTCTATCTTTAAGATTCCTACTAGTTTAAGTCATGCATGAGGCACAATTTTAAACTCAACACTAAATACAAGACACTTTTTGCTAAAGTGAATTACAAATAGAATTACTTTGCCAAAAATAAAATAAGATTTTTTAAATATTTGGAAATATTACTTGCACATTCAGACTCAAGTTGTGTATAATTTCCTATGTGAGCTATGATTCTCAACATAGAAGTAATTCCAATTTTACCAGTTCTCGGTGAAAGTCAGTAAGTTCAAGTGAAAAGGAGCCAGGAAGTTGGAAATGTTTTAACAGGAAGTTGAAAATGTTTTAAAATGTTTTAACTTGGTTATATTTTTTATGTATCAGGGATAGTGTATTTGTGTATGTTCTTTATCACACATCTCAAATTATTAACCTTTTCAATCAAAGTGGGACTGTGCAGGTTGTTGAATGCATCCCATAAAATTTAAGTGTTGGACAAGTTGTGTGGGAACGACATGATTCCACCAATGATTTTGGGTATCTATTTTTTTTGGATGGTCAGTAGATGTTGGTGATTCCCAAAACCCCAGAAATTTAGGAATAAAATACTTTACAATAGGTCGTGTGCTCTGTATGAAGTTAAAACACCATTGTCAAAATTGTAAGTACTGAAAAGATAACATTGATGTGTTCCACTGGATTTAATAAAATTCCATTCAAATGTGAATGGATTATGTTAATTCTTTTTGGATCTAAAAATGATTTAACATAATTTTTTGTTTTTTGTTTTTCTTCTTTTGACCTCCACTCAAATATTTATTAAATAATAAACCTCTTATTATTTTTATTTTTAGAATTTTACTGTCTAATTTTAGCATTTCTTGAATTATCAAAAGTGAAGACCACCAAAGAGGAGGTGATGCATGCCTTTATGCATTACTCTTGTGATGGATGCTATTTTAGGAATTCACTCATGCAGGACTGGGTGTGCTATTCTAAGCAACTTCTCACACACAAGTTCGGTACACTTCTAGGAGAGTAGGGTTGGGTTTTAGGCACCTTTCTTGGTATGTATACATGCATTATTACCATAGCTATATTTATCTATATAAAAACAAGCAATTTTTGCCATTGATATATATAATACCTCCCTCCTCCCATCTTATGTTTCATTCAATTGACATGTTATATAAATTTTGATGATTCATAGCAAAAACAATTTATGAGCTATTCTCTTGCCATGCTGATTTCATATGCCTCTTAGTGGTGGGAATGCTTTATGATCTCTTGATTGTTATAAATTTACAATTCATGTTAGTTTAGTTAGTTACCATTTATATGTATGTAGTATGCCACAACATATTTATGGTTGGATGTGGAGTGAAATACATACTTGTTTTTTCTTGCAATTTTGTGGTCTATATAATTTATCTGGTTTGAGAGATGAAAGGTGAAATAACAAGAGATTTATTGCTTGCAAGTCACTGTATTTTTTTTCTGTTAATTTTTTTTTTGTTTCCTATGAGCTAAAAAAAATGTTCTCTATGTGAACCCTTGTTAAAAATTGTATAATGTTGGACAAGAAACTGAGATATGACATATTGGCTTAAGAATGGAAGGTAGGACCATGGATTTGAGATATCTTGAAGAAGGATTTGTACACAGAAACTTAAAATTTGAATGAGAAGAAGGTGAGTTGTCACCTACACCAAAGACTGAGGATCGAAAAAACATATTTTATGCCAATGCTAGCAATGCAGTGTCTGGTACAAATGTTGTGCATAGAGGGGAGGATAATGGTGCAAATAGGAAGTATAGTAATAGACGTGAGGATGAAGAGGTTGAGTGTCATTCTGAAGCAGGGGGAGAACATGAAGTTGATGTAGATGATGAGAGGGAATATATTCATAAAAAATCGACTAAGTATAATGAGAATGCTTCCGAATCTGGTGATTTTCATGATGATGATGCCAAATCTAGCTCACGATGCCCCTTCATGAACTGATGGTGCAGAGGAGGTAGTGAAAGTGAAGAACTATGCTACAAAAGGTAGTGCAAAAAGTATAATAGGGGAGAGTGATGGTAGTGCTAGAGCTGATATGGTAAACACTAATGTGAAACACCAAAATTTGTGTGGTAATGGTGAGGAAAATTTAAGAATGTGAATAACAATCTCTACAAGGTATAAAATGAGAAATGGTGAGAGTTCCATCAAGGGAGATGGTGTTCATGAAACTGACCAAAATGGGAATAAAAGTGAGGGTGGAAATTTGCATTCCACTGCACTTGATGTTGATGAGATTCTTGGTACAACCATGTAGGTTGGTCGCATTGAAAAGTTAGATGACTCAAATTATTTGATTGTAGTTCCAACATAATCAAGTTTAGTACAATTGGATTTGTACCATGTGTCAAGTTAGAGTACTGATCCCATGTATGGCACACACTCACAACTTCAAGAGACTTAAAAATTATTAGAGGAATTCAACTATAACAAGAATTGTAATATGGAGTTTTTTAAGTTTGTTTTTACCTATTTTGTTGTTTATGTCTCTCATTTTCAAATTAATATTGTCTTTTTTGTAGGGACGCGTGCACTGCATTCATGTCCTGGGAAAATGGTTGGTGATAGTGGGACTGAGCCTTCTATAAAATATAGGGTGGGGCCTTTAGTAGAGGTATTGTTCTAGAATTTACTACGTTATTGTTTTAAATTTTATAAATACACAAAGGAGATAGGACACAATACATCATTGATTAAAAGACACTACTAGGAAGCTTAGCAAAACTAAAATATAAGTATTGAATTAGTTTTAACTGAAACACAACTAATTTATGGTGAAATACCTACCTCCTCCCATCTTATGTTTCATTAATTTCACATGTTATATAAACTATGATGATTCATAGCGAAAATAATTTATGAGCTATTCTCTTGTCATGTGGATTTCATACATATATTAGTGGTGGGAATGCTTTGTGATATCTTTATTGTTATAAATTTAAAATGCATGGTAGTTGAGTTAACTACCATTTATTTTTCTGTAGTATGCGAAAACATATTTATGGTTGGATGTGGAGTGAAATGCATACTCCTTTCTTTCTTGCAATTTTGTGGTTCTCTACAATTTATTTGGTTTGAGAGATGAAATGTGCAATACCAAGAGAGTTCTTTCTTGCAACACTATTTTTTTTTTGTCTGTTAATTTTTTTTGTTTCCTGTGAGCTAAAAAATAAAAAATCTCTATGTGAACCCTTGTTAAATTTTTTATAGGTATATGCACTTGTGTAACTATACTTTTTCATGCAATGTTGGACAAGAAAATGAGAGATGATATATTGGCTTAAGAATGGAAGGTAGAACCATGGATTTGAGATATATTGAACGAGGAGCTATACATAGAAACTTGAAAGTTGAAGGAGAAGAAGGTGATTTTTCACCTACACTAGAGACTGAGGATAGAAAAAATACATTGTATGCCAATGCTATCATTGTAATGTCTGGTACAGATCTTGTGCCTAGAGGGGAGGCTAATTGTGCAAACAGGAAGTATAGGAATAGACGTGAAGATGAGGAGGTTGTGTGTGGTGTTGAGGTAGGAGGAGAACATGATGCTAATGTAGATGATGAGGGGGAAGAGAGTCATCAAAGTTCGACTGAGGATAGTGAAAATTATTTTGAAGCTCGTGATTTTCATGATGATGATGTCGAATCTAGCTCATGGTCCCCCTCCACGAGCTCATTGTGCATAAGACACAAAGGAGGAAGTCAAAGTGAAGAACTTTGCTGCAAAATGTAGTGCAACAAGTGTTGGGAAAAATTAATTTCTTAATAAAAACAACTTATCACCTATTCATTAATTATCAACTAAGGAACATATTTTTATTTCAAGACAATTGGAAAAATATATGCATAGAAATACGAATAGCTAACATTGGTTCTACATGATTATGTTCTACTATGAATCTCATTCGAAAAGAAATGAAATGTAAGACTTGAAAAACAATACTAAATTTTAAAACCAGAATGTAAATGACAGGAAAATAATTATACTAATCACATGACTTGAATCAATAATGAATTAAATCACACATTGCTGAATTGTAAATAAAACCTATTGCACCCAACATAATTCAAATTCTAATATAGAGCAACAAATTAAATGAAATATAGGAGTTGCGAGAAATAAGAAATTTGGAAAACACAACAAACAACAAACTACTTTTAAAAAAGGAAATCTACTTTAAGGAATGAGAATTGAAATTCAAATAAACAAGCATGTTACTAAACTACTTTAGATGTTCAAGGCAACACCTCGTCCAAGGTAGTGGGTCGAACTTCCCAAGACTCAGTTCTTCCTTGAGAAATAATTCAGATCAGATCACAAGTAACAAATGTAGAATTTAGCTCATGTGGTGTAGAGCAGTTAGTGATGGGGTGCGTTGTTAAGGAAATTTGTATGCAGGGTCACCAACTCGAAACTCGTGGGTGGGATGGGAGGAGAAAAAATGGAAAGATTAGGATTAGTATAAACTACCAAAAAAAATAACAAATGTAGAATTCAATGCATAGCTTCCTTCATTAAAATATATGAGAGAAATAATTACATCAGAATGAAGCTCTTAGCTTTGTCTCAAGTTCATCAATTATTCATCTCATATTCAAAAATTGTTCATTCATTCATCTGTTTATTCCTGCAAATGTTCATCTGTTCCTTCCAACAATTCTTCATCTATTCCTTTCAATTATCCTCCCTCTTTGATCTCTGGTTTTATTTAAATACATAGAGAGAAAAGGGAAATTACAACTAACTTGATTACAAAATGATTTACCATTACAATTGGAGATTGTCTACAACAAATTGATAAACAAGATCATGTCTAAAATATAATGACTCATCTGGAACAAGTTGAATCTGGTATTGCAATTGGAAGAATTTGGAAAATGGTCAAAACAATAAATCTCAGAAAATTGCCTTCATAGAACCTTCCGTTTCTCTCAATCCAAACCAAATTTTGGAAAACGACTCATAAAAATATTGTATTGGTTCATTCTGCACAAAACCCATGTCTTGGGTTTTCACGATTCATCTTCATTTGTCCGAAATAGCAAACACAAAACTGTCGCTTTTTATTGTAGTAAATTTATGAGTTAGAATAGTTGGAGATCGAATTTACAATCTAGAAGAGATCTTGGAGGCTAAAAACGTGAGTGATGTTATAACAGATTAATAAACAATATTTGAAAAACTTATGCATAATAATTATCAATTTATTATAAATAAAGGAGAATAAGTATTAATTATCCATAAGAGCATAAATTATTATAAAATGGACTTAAATGATAAATTATGATAAAGAATGTGATAAAAAATGGTAGAAATGGATGAAATAGACGTTAGAAAGTGGTAATAATAATGACATATTTGTGGCCCAACATACCCCCAAAATGGATATGTTGCATGTCCTCATGCAACACAAAGTTTCTGTATAAACCAAGTTGTAATAAAATAATAAAAATGTTCACCCCAAGTCATTATAGTGATGGAACAAATGACTTCTTCCTCAAAAAAAAAAATATTCAATTTTAGCGATGTTGGTGAAGGCATAAAAATTTTCACATTGACTTTCAACTGTATGTTAATGCTTCTCTAATCCAAAAATTAGATTGTTTTGATGCATGGATCATGAGATATAGGAATGATTTTTGAAATTTTAAAACTAATTTAGCTTGAAATTTCTAGATTAGTGTAGTTTAAAGATACTTCTTCACTGTCAAAAAATTACAAGAATTCAGTTCATAGTTTTAAAGATATGCACAAATGAATTTCTGCACTCTATAAAAATTAAATTGTATGCCTTAAATGAGAAATAAAGTAAAAAGCATTCATCATGTGTAGGAATTCCTCCCCCAAACTAGAGAATTAGCATGCCCTCATTTTATACTATAAAACAGATTGAGGTAGTTGCTACAATCGTTATAATGGGTGTACAACAACATGGAATAAGGGAGGTTTTGAGAATGAATAAGGAGATCCATGGATGATGGCATGGTCAAAATAAATAAATGAAAGAAAGCAACACTCCCCCAAACTGAAAGCTTTTGTGTCTTTGAAAAATGGGAAGTGGTAAAGAAGTGGAACAAATGAAGATAAATAATGCTCATTGGATTTTCATGAAATTCTCCTAAATTCTAAATAAATCAAAAACTTATGCTATTTTACCTCAAGTTTTACTTCAAAAAAAATGTGGAATGGCATGTATGGACTGACATTTTTTGAAGCTAATGTAAGTTGAGCTGATGCTGAAAGTGATGCAAAAGGTGGCAGCGATGTAAGTTGAAAGTAAGTACAAAGTGTGGCAAGGTTTTTCTTCCCTCAGGTGTCAAGGACCAAAAAGCACAGGAAAAGACGTTATGGATTCATAAATGCAAGAGAATAATAACCAGAACGACATATATTGCGGCAGAAATCAATCAAATCAGCGCAAATCATAAGGATGGTGGGGAAACGATTAAGAAGGAAAAACAGAGAAATAATTGTTATGAAAATTATTTTTTCTTTGATGGAAATTTGTGATAGGACATGATATGTAAAGAGTGGTAACATTTACTGGAATTAAATAATCATACATAATTAAGTTAATTCATATGTAGTTTTACCACTCATACTGGTGTTTATAAAGATAACACTATTCAAATGGTAAGTTCTCCTTTGAGAATGTGTTGGTAAGAATAAGTGAAAAATGATTGGTTGTTTAACATGAAACTCCAATGCCACAAGCAGAGCCACTGCTGCCAGCATGCATCCATAGCCTCGACAGGGTTTCTTTTTAACCCAAAAATGAGCCATAATCCTCTATTTAGTATTTAGATAATTTATTTTCTCTTATAGAAATACCACCGTGCTGGCATGGTAACCAGATAACCACAGTGCCATTCACTAAGATTTAACAAAGTAATCAGGCCGACTCGTGATGAGACCTCTTGTCCTTCAGGTAGTTTTTACTTTGGCTAGAAGGTCATTGCCCTAGTGTGGTAGCCATTGTGGGAATGCTACTTGTTATCTCCCTATGATCATGGTAGGGTGGCTCATGATGAGACCATCTATCTTTTCTAAAATATTTTCATATTATTTTCATTTTTGTATATATATATTTTTAATCATAAATAGAGGGCGACTCATTAACTCCTTAAGAGTTAGGGATGGTGTGAGGAGTTAAAACAAATGCCAATAAAATTTAAACACTTATTCCTAAGTCACCCTACCCTAGAAGATTAACCATTGATAGTGTAAAAATATATCCCAACATGGTATTAAGATAATGAATTCTTTATAATATGTCTAAAAAATAAGATATCCAACAAGCCATTACATAGTTAGGCCATATCAATGTCTGAAAATAAAGATATCCATCAAAGGTAAAAATATCATAATTTTTATTAGTGTCACTGCTTTTCCCCTTTTTAGATGCGCATTCCCCATTCACAAGATGATTTTCATGAGAAAATGCATAAAAAAAGGGTTATATGGCCATAAAATTGGCAAACATTCATTTGATGGATATTTATTACAAAAAGCATGGTTGTTAAGTCGATTGAATAGTAGTTGTTCAATTGATTGAACAACAAAAAATACACCAAAAAAATTGCGATGTTCAATTGATTCACCAACAACTATTCAATTGATTAAACAAGAAAAACACACCAAAAAAATTGTGCTATTCAATTGATTGAGAAACAACTGTTCAATTGATTGAACATCAAAAACACATCAAAAAAATTGTCTTGTTCAATTGAATGAACAACAACTATTCAATTGATTTAACAACAAAAACACACCAAAAAAATTGTGCCAATCAAAATTGATTAAAGAAATGTTGTTCAATTGATTGAACAACAAGAACACACCAAAGAAAATGCACTGTTCAATTGATTGAAAAACAACTGTTCAATTGATTGAACAACAAAAACACACCAAAAAAATTGTGTTGTTCAATTGATTGAACAAAAACTCTTCAATTGATTGAACAACAATTATTAAGCACATGCAAAAGAAACAGAGTTGTCCATTTGATTGAACAACAGCTACGCAGTCGAAGATGGGACAACAAATGTACAGTCGGGAATGGAACAACAACTCTTCAATTGATAAAACAACAAATGTTCGTTGGAAGGAACAAAAATTGTTTACTTATAGCAACTATGAATTTTCCAACGAAATGGCAACCACAACTTTGAAGGAAGCAAAACTTGAAACAAAAAAACATAAGAGAAATCAGAAAAGAAACACCACTTTAATAAAAAGAGTAAATAAATAAATAAATTAAATTACAACAGTTGTGATTTCAGTTGCAGTAATTTGATTTCCTAAGGGAACATCAATCTATTACAGGAACAAAAATCTGTCAATGGTGAATGAATGGAAAAAAACGATCTTTTGAAAAAAAAATTCTTTGGTGGGAATGACTTGAATTTTCAATTCTTCATTTTTCATGTTATGAATCCATCAAATAATGAAAATATCTTCACATCGTTTTCTTGTTGGTAGGTATTTGCTGGAAATTTGTGTCAAGATATTATAAGATATTTTATATCATGACACCTAAAAAACTAAACATCATATGATATTAAACTTCTTAATAGATGTTTGGATGAAATACCCTTATTTCATTAACATTGTCTTCAAAGATCAATTTTTGATAAATAGACTTCCTTTATTCTCCTCAGACCTGCAAAAAAATGAGTATCTACCTACAATAAAACATAAAATCATCGAAGAAGAGAGGTGTACGGGCTCTCTTAATCCAAGAAATATGAAAAAAAAAACTAACAAGTAGTTAATCTGCAAAACAAATCCACAAAAATATAAATAAAGCATAATTTATATGTCACTTGCAGGAGAGCATTGGTCAACCATACTAACCAGTAGTATTTATGAGGTGGATGGTAGCCTTCGTTTCCTTGATGTTCTTATCTCTAGAAATGATGATGGTTCTTTCTCCCATCAAGTTTTTCGAAAGAAAACCCATACTGAGCAATATCTCCATGCCAGTTCTCATCATTTCCCTACTCACAAATTAGGCGTCTCTAATACCTTAGCCACCAGGGCGTTGAGAATCCCCGATGAGTCTCACCTTCTGGAGGAAAAGACCCATATTGTTAATGTATTTTGTAAAAATGGTTATAGTAAGTCGCAAGGCCTTAAGGCTTTTCTTAAAGTAGAAAGAGGTCCTTCAGTTAAAAATAAAAATATTAATGAACCCAATCAGTGGTCATGCAGTGTACAAATTCCTTTCATTCAGGGAACCACTGATAGGATTGCTAGGATCCTTAAGAAACATAATGTTTCTTCTTCCTTCAAGCCCCTCAGCATGATTCATAGCTCTCTTAAATTGGTTAAAGATCAAGTAAACCTTAAGGATGGGAAAGGTGTCTATATTGTTCCTTGTTCTTGTGGGACACCTTACATTGGTGAAATTGGTTGGTCTATAAACCAAAGGATTTGGGAACATGCTGCTAACATTAAACATGGAAGATCTCGCACCTCCTCCGTAGCTGAGCATGCGGAAAAGACTAACCATCATATCTGCATAGAAGAGGCAAGGGTCATAGCTAGGATTGACCATTTCCATCATGGTAAGTTAAGAGAGGCCTTAAAAATTGAGAAAAGTCCCATAAATCTCAATAGAGATGACGATTGGAATATAAGCAGGTGTTGGATCCCTTCTCTATATTCCTAGTGGTCTGGTGGTTTTTTTTTTTTAATATTTATTTATTATTATATATATATATATATATATATATATATATATATATATATATATTAATTTATTATTATTTCTTAAAAAGAGAGTGAATTAATATTAATAATTAAATAAATATAATATAATAGAATAGGTAATAATAATAATAATAATAATAATAATAACTAATTAATTAGATTAAATTAAATAAAAAGATCTATATATTTTATTAAAAAATTAAATAATTTGCTAATTAAATAAAACTAGTCGTTATTAATCTATTTGAAAAAAAGAAGAAGAAGTCAAACTAGCCGTTATCCTAATAGTTAGTTTAACCTTTTCTGCATATATTTAAACTCAACGTCCAGATCTAGTCTCTCACCTAGTCCTGATGATGAACCACACTGGTTGGTTCAAAACGCGTCGACAAAGTTCATTTGAATGTTATTATTATCGAAAGAATTCTATACAATTTTAAGATGGATCACGGAAGTCAAAATTCGAAAAATAAGTGTTTTAATCGTAAATTATTTTTTTTTCATCCAATTTCAATGATTCAAAAGCCAAATGAGATTTTTTTCAAAGATATATCACCAATGGAAATAGGTTATAAAAATTCCATGATATGATATGTCAAATTTACTTAGAACAACCTGCATAACAAAGTCGTTTTCAATTTCCCAACTTAGACCAACAGTGGATGTTTTAGGCATAAAGTTTTCATTTGATGATGGATTAAAATGATTCAAATTGAATATTAAGTTATATTCATTTATATATCTCTAATAGAAATATTTTTTGAAGGAAATAATAATTTATGGGTTAAATATGCTAGTGAACAATCGGAAAAACAAAGTTTTGAGAATGTTGATTTACGATAGGCAGTCAATATTTTGGTCATAACTTTCTCATAATATATTGAAATAGAATGATTAAAATTTCCTTATAAACTAGGTTCAAAGGGGAATATACCATAGAAATAGGTTTTGAAGATCTAGTCATTTAGGCCTCCAAAATCTGACTGTCCTAACTCTGTTTCTGAGCTGCCAACTAGACACCTTGTCAATCTTTTAGTTTTAATTTTTTCGTTTCAAATCCATATAAATTGGGTTATAATGTACACATCATGGTATACTTAGGATAGAAATATTTTTTAAAAATATTCCCTTTTGGTCTCTCAAAACATCACTGTCTCGACTGTGTTTTGAGAAATTTTATCAAGCCCGCAAGCCAAAATATGGTATTCAAGCAATTCTTCCAAATTGGTGACAAAAATGAATATGAGCATCTATAGAAACATTATATTCAATATAATACATATACATTCATAAATAAATTCAAACATTTATTACCATTGTTTATTTCCACATTGTGTTGCAACAAAAAAAACTATATATATATATATATATATCTATATCTATATATATATATATATATATATATATATTAGATAAAGGAATTTATTTATTTATGTTCTTGTTTATTCTATTTTCTAAACTAACCTACTCTAATTTGAAAAATAAAATATACTAACGTGTAAGAGTACTTCCAATGGAACCATTTTTTAAATAAGGCCTCATGTATGTACATACCCAAATTTGAAAAAGACATGTTAATAAATAATAGGGTATGAGGGACCAACTTTCCTTGAAAGGATGGTGCCAAAAATTGCTGAAGTATGGAGCGATGCTGCAAAAAAATTATTGAGTGAAACCAATATTCAATACAGCCTTGACTCTCTTGATTTCCCATGGTTTTCATATCATGAAGTTCTTCCATAAATTCTTCAATTTTCTGGATTTGAAGCATTCCCAATCTCATTATAAGTTTTCTATAATGGTGCATGTGAGATAGAATAGGTAGGAAGGGTAAGTAAATTTTTTAGTTCAGCACTATAAGCATACTGTACTGTTTTATTACTATGAGGGTGTGGAATGGATTGAGCAGGGAATTGTGTAGGGCATGGAGGATTTTGATGATGTAGCTTATTGGGTTGTGTGGATGATTTTGATAGGCAAGAAAGATGTTGTTGGAGAGCTAGTAAAGAATATGGATGATGTGCTTGTGCTACAAGATGAGGGAGATTAGTCATGTAATAATAATATGAACCATTCCAAACTTGTGGAGAATATTGGTGGTGGTTATATTGAGATTGACATGGCTGCCCAAACGAAGGAGTATTCCATAATAGATTATGAAAGTAAGAAAATGGAGAGGAAATGTTTTGAACCATGCATGTAGGCCATGGTTTCCATGCTTGTGAGCTTGTAGCTTCTCAATCTCTTTGATATGTTGCTTTCATCCTAGGTAAGAAAGATAAAATATGCATGGGATGCTCCTTTTGGCAATGAGGGAAAAAAACTTATTCAAATTTTTCCTGATTTTTATTTACCTGCAAAGCTTGCAATTGTGAATTTAAAGAGCTAACAAAATCAATTTTAAAATGTTCAAATAAATCATTGATTTCAGCTCTTATATCTCCGATTCTTGTAGTAGATTTGGAAATGAAAGAATAAAATTCTTTAGAATTCTTACTAGCCTTGGAGATTCCTCTTGAATGCTTATGCATAAATCAAAAACATCATCATATGATAGTTGAAAAACATCACCTTTTCCTATAATATTTAAGAGTTCTAAAAATTCGTCTTTGATTCCTTTTAGTAGGTGTGCCTTTAAGATCTCTTTTTCCAAATGCTTATGCTTTGATTTTTGAAGGTTGTATTTAAATCGCTCCACATAGTCCTCCAAGCCTTCATTTTCCCCTTGTATCATACTGAAAATGTCTTCAATGGCCATGCAATAGTTTTGGTACTTCTTCAAGAATACATTCTTCATGTCCTCTCATGTTTGAATGCAATTTCCACCAAGGCTCGTGAACCATCAGAGAGTTGCTCCTTTTAGAGTAAGAGGAAACACATTGAACCTTTGATCCTTAGTATAACAATCACATCCTATAAAAATTACTTCAAACTCAAATAAAAATGTATCTGGATCCTCATTTTCCAAACCATGAAAATTTGGTAGAGAAGATTGGGAATTATGTGCATTTGTGTCACTCCTCCTAGATCTCTAATTAGGAATTCAAAAGTAGAAATGTGATCCATTTCTTACCATTATAGAATATGTTCTTCATGTGTTTTTTTAAGGCTCCTCATTCAAATGTTCTTGTCAATTGGTTAGTGGAATGGGTGGTGCTTACATCACCACTTAAGTGAAATGATAATATTTCTTCAAATTTATACCTTTTTCTACTTATTCATTCACAAAAAACAAACACCTATCCTATTTAACCTCTACACAATTTCTGAGAAGTAGGTTGGAGAGCAGGCATTTTTCTTGCTAATACGCAGGTTCTTACCTCTCATTTTAAATGCCCAATTCTTTCACAGAAAAATGAAAAAATAAAATAAAAAGACATCACTGCTAAACACTCTCCTTGGAATGAGGTATGTATCTACAACCAGATATTAGTGTGGTAGTTATATTTGACTACCTTCCCTGGCAATGACGCCAAAATGTTGGGAAAAAATAATTTCTTAACAAAAAAAAAAATTCACCTATTAATTAATTATCAACCAAGGAACATCTTTTTATTTCAACACAATCGACAAAATATATGCATAGAAATACCAAGAATTAACACTAGTTCTACATGATTATGTTCTACACTATGAATCTCATTCGAAAAGAAATGAAATATAATACTTAAAAAGCAATACTAAATCTTAAAACCAGAAATTAAATGACAAGAAAATAATTATACTAATCACACAACTTGAATCAATAATGAATTAAATCACACATTGCTGAACTGTAAAATTTAACCTATTGCACCCAAGATAATTCAAATGCTAATCTAGAGTAGAAAATTAAATGAAATCTAGAAATTACGAGAAATAACAAATCTGGAAAATGCAGCAAACAACAAATTACTTTTAAAAAGGAAATCTACTTTAAGTAATGATAATTTACATTCAAATAAACAAACACGTAACTAAACTACTTTATATGTTCAAGGAAACACCTCATCCAAGGTAGTGGGCCCAACTGCCCAAGACTCAGTTCTACCTTGAGAAATAATTTAGATCAGATCACAAGTAACAAATGTAGAATTCAATGGATAGCTTACTTCATTAAAAATATATGAGAGAAAAAATTACATTAGAATGAAGCTCTTATCTTTGTCTCAAGTTCATCAATTATTCATCTTGTATTCAACAATTGTTCATTCATTCATCCATCAATTTTTCATTTGTTCCTTCCAGTAATTGTTCACCTATTCCTTTCTATTATCCTCCCTCTTTGATCTCTAGTTTCATTTAAATACACATAGATAAAATGGAAATTACAACTAACTTGATTACAAAATGATTTACCATTACAATTGGAGATTTTCTACAACAAATTGATCAGCAAGATCATATCTGGAATATCATGACTCAGCTAGAACAAGTCGAATCTGGTATTGCAATTGGAAGAATTTGGAAAATGGCCACAACAACAAATCTGAGAAAGTCACCTTCAAAGAACCTTCCGTTTCTCTCAATCCAAGCCTAATTTTGGAAAATGGATCATAGGAAAAATGAATTGGTCCATTATGCGCAAAACTCATGTCTCAGATTTTCACGATTCATCTTCATTTGTCTGAAATAGCCAACGCAAAACCATCACTTTTTATTCCAGCGAATTTCTAAGTTGGAATAGTTGGAGATCGAATTTCCAATCTAGAAGAGATCTTGGAGGCTAAAAACGTGAGTTATGTTATAACAAATTAATAAACGATATTTGAAAAAATTATGCATAATAATTATCAATTTATTAGAAATAAAGGAGAATAAGTATTACTTATCCATAAGAGCATAAACTATTATAAAATGGAATTAAATGATAAATTATGATAAAGAATGTGATAAATAATGGTAGAAATGGATGAAATAGACGTTAGAAAGTGGTAATAATAATGAAAAATTTGTTGCCCAACAACAAGTATAATAGGGGAGAGTGATGGGAGTGCTAGAGCTAATATTTCAAACATTAATGTGAAACAAAAAACTCTGGGCGGTAATGGTGAGGAAAATATAATAATGGGAACAACAACCTATGCTAGGGGTAGAATGAAAAATGGTGAGTGCCATTAAGGGTGTTGGTGTTCATGAAACTGACCAAAATGGGGATAAAAGTGAGGGTGGAAAATTGCATTCCATTGCACCTGCTACTGATGGGATTCCTCGTACAACCATTATTGTGAAACCAGCTCCAAAAAGACAAGAAAAGAGATATCAACGCCTTAGAAATAATCCACTTCGAGGGGGAAACCTCAAATACATTACATGAATGAACAATTCTTGGATGATACAAATGAAAAAACCTCCTTTCTATATATAGGAGTCCATGGGGCCACAATGTAATCCTAGTGGGGCCATAATGTAGTCCTAGCAGACCTAACAATAATAATTTAAGGGCACAATAATAACAATATGGGGGTTACGGGGGTACAAAAATAACAATAAGGGGGGCTACATTAACATAATAAGGGACTACACTATTAATATAGGTACTTAACATGCCCCTCTCCTTCAAACAGGTGTTGTCCTCAACGCTTGATTATTTCTTGATGCTTCTATATAAAATTTTCATCCTCCCATGTGGAATCTTCTAAAGGAAAGTTATTCCACTTGCTGAGATACTCTAAAATTGATCGCACTTGTCGATTTCTTGTTTCTGTGACCACTTCAAAACTTATTTCGATGTGATGTTGATCTTCCTGTTTTTTCATTAGATTCTGCACCAAAGTTAGGTTATCATTTGAGAGTTGGAGAACTTGTTGTTGACACTCGATGTGATCTTCCACTAATTTATCATCCTTATTAGCTATTATTTGGTCCTTCAAACCATCCAACGTAGCCTCCATTTCTGCTTTTATAAAATTATGTCATCTTCGGTTGCTCTTCATAAGATCAAAATTTGTTGCACTTGGTACTGTAATTCTGATATCTCATACTGCAATTATTCCTCTTCATGCGTCATAGTATAGATTTTTGAGGGCTTAATGGGCATGGAATTATTTTTTGGAGGCATTATAGAACCCAATGCTGATAAAAATTCTAAAATATGCCCTTGGAATCACTTCAAACTACTTTTTCAAACAAACGTTATGAAAATTTAAAAACCAAATACACACCTTTTTCTTGCTTTTGAGAAGCTCGATATTGAAACTGAATTATCTCTGTGATTTCGGATCTTCAATATCTAAAATTTGGCCTTGAGGTATCCCTCTGAATCGTCTTTCGAATGCCATAGGTCTGACCTAATTTGGACTCTTCAAGGAAAATTTATGTCCAATCTCCCACAATGACCTAATTATGGATTGGTTTAGTAGAGCACAATTGTATGACTTTCCACGTGTCACTGTTTCCACCTTCAGCTCTGAAATTTATAAAAAGGAAACTACAGTCTATGTACTTGCATCCACTTTTTACATAATCTCAATTAGACGCTCAAAGAGAGAGTTATGATGTTTTTCCCAAGGTCACCTCTTTGAGATGAAATTTTGGAGCATGAAAAAAGCCTAACTTCCATAGATCATATCTCCAAAAATATTGTGAACCAAGATCTAAAAATTTTACTAGAGGTTATTCAGGACTTATCTTCCCTCTATGAAAATTTCAGCTTCTGAAACCTCATATAAAAATATTTATAGCGAGTATGTCACGATGAACTGTTTAGGTTAAATTCAGGAGCCTGCAAAAAGCCCTAACTTCCACAGATCATATCTCCAACAATATTACAAAACAAGATCTAAAATTTTTCGATGATGTTCCTTAGTATTTTAGCTTCACGCCCTAAATATTTCAGCTTCTGAACCTTCGTAGAAAAAACATTATAATGAAAATGCCATGATGACCTGTTTGGAGCAGTGAAACCCTAGAATCCAAAGCTCTGAAAACAAATGTTGTGAAACCAGTTCCAAAAAGAGAAGAAAAGAGATATCAACGCCTTAGAAATAAGCCACTTTGAGGGGGAAACCTCCAATACATTACATGAATGAACAATTCTTGGATGATACAAATGAAAAAACCTCCTTTCTAAAAATATGAGTCCATGGGGCCACAATGTAATCCTAGCTGACCTAACAATAATAACAATATGGGGGTTACAGGGGTACAACAATAACAATAAATGGGGCTACACTAACATAATAAGGGACTACACTATTAATATAGGGACTTAACAACCATGCCGATTGGTCGCATTGAAAAGTTAGATGACTGAAATGCTGTGATTTTAGTTCCAACAAAGTTATGTTTAGGACGATCATATTTATACCATGTGTTAGGTTAGAATACTTATCCCATGTATGGGAAACACTCACAGCTAGAAGAGACTTAAAACTTATTCAAATAATCTAGCTTTAACAAGTAGCGTAATATATAGAATTTCAAGTTTGTTTTTACCTATTCTTTTTTTATGTCTCTTATTTTGAGATTATTTTTGTCTTATTGGTAGGGATGGGTGAATTACATTTAACACCCAGGAAAATGGTTGGTCATAGTAGGCCCGAGCCTTCCATAAAAGATAGGGTGGGGCCTTTAGTAGACGTATGGTTCTAAAATTGTCTACGTTGTTGTTTTAAAAATTATAAATACACAGAGGAGACAGGACACAATACAACATTGATTAAAATACACAACTAGGAAGCTTAACAAAACTCAAATATAAGTATTGCATCAATTTTAACTGAAACACAACTAATTTATGGTGAAATACCTCCCTCCTCCCATTTTATGTTTCATTCACTTCACATGCTATATAAATTATGATGATTCATAACGAAAATAATTTATGAGCTATTCTCTTTCCATGTTTATTTCATACGTATCTTAGTGGTGGGAATTCATTATCATCTCTTGATTGTTATAAATTTGCAATGCATGACAGTTGAGTTCATTATGATTTATATGTTTGTAGTATTCCACAACATATTTATGGTTGGATATGGAGTGAAATACATACTTGTTTTTGCTTGTAATTCTGTGGTTCTCAATTATTTATCTGGTTTGAGATATGAAATGTGCAATACCAAGAGAGTTATTGCTTCCAAGTCACTATCATTTGTGTTTATTAATTTTTATTTTTATTTTCTGCGAGATAAAACATTTTTTTTGTATTTGAACCTGTGTTAATACTTGTATATGTATATGTACTTCTGTAACTAGAATTTGTCCCACAATATTGGATAGGAAACTGAGATATGACATATTGGCTTAAGAATGGAAGGTAATACCACCAATTTTAGATATCTTGAAGAAGGAGTTTTACATAGCAGCCTAAAATTTGAAAGAGAATAAGGTTAGTTTTCACCTAAACTAGAGACTGAGGATAGGAAAAACACATTGTATTTCAATGCTAGAAATGTAGTGTCTCGTACAAATGTTGTGCCTATATGGGAGGATAATGATGCGAACAGGAAATATAGGAATAAACATGAAGATTAAGTGGTTGAGTGTGGTGCTGAGGCAGGAGGAAAACATGATGCTGATGCATATGATGACGGGGGAGAGAGTCCTCATAGTTTGACTGAGGATAGTGAGAATTCTTCTGAAGCTAGTGATTTTTATGAAAATGATGCAAAATCTAGCTCACATAGTAGTGATATAAGCTTTGAGAGGACAACCTTCGACGATGATTCTAAATATTGAAATTATAAGGGACAATGGTTGCCTGGTGCTGAGGGGAGGGTTGCAAATAATGCTTGATTTACTCTTGATACTTAGAGAAATAAAAGTGTGCTCTACATGAAATTTTTTTTTTCTTAAAGCTACCTTTGTGGCTTTCAAAACATATACAATTGATCCCTAACCAAGGACACAAACTGTACCATGTTGCAAATCAAGTGCTTGTGTTCCATAACAATCCAACCAAATTCCTGGAGCAGTAATGACTTTAGGTCCCTTTTCCAAAGAGCTCCCAAACGTAATTCTTTTAACATGAAAACAATTGATTGGCCTTAAAGAGACATGGGTGCCCCGTACCTAAGGGATTATCCCATACTAATGAATACAACAAGGGAATATCTTGACAAATAGATTTACCTCCAGGCTTTCTGTTGTCAAGAAAAATGCCCAGAATGGAACTTTTCCTATTTTAACGAGTCTCTTTACCAACTGCAATTCACTTTGTAGGGAAGAGCTACTAAAAAATATTTAACAATAAAAAATAATGGTTTCCCCTAGAATATATACAATAAATTCAGATATTGTCTAGAATAGACTATTACAAAATGAATCTAGAGTGAGGAAAAGTGGCTATCATCAGTCATGGATACTCAGAGATGGGGGTGTTGTTGCTTAGTATTATGGTTAGAGTGCTATATAGAAGTGGGGAGGGTTAAAGTGTTACTTTTACCTATTTTTTCATATGTGTTCTCCCACATAAGAGGTGCAATAGTGATGATAAAATTTGCACTAGCAGATATGTAGTAGCCTCAGATTTTTTGCAGCCTTGGGTGGCTGTGAGGTTGAGGTGGCACAATTAGAATTTTCTTTTCTAGTTTAGGAAGGAGATTACTATTTTGTATTTAGTAGTTGCTTTTCAATGTTTTTTAGGGAATAGTTTATAATTTTAGACAAAGTGCATGCTCTAGAGGATGTTCCAAATTTATCTAGGTGTTGGTTCCTAGGCGAAGCTATCATGTATACCTAGGCACATATTTTTAGGTAGCCAACTATAAGGATTTATGTTTCTAATTTGGATGCACCACAAGGATGGTCTATTTTTTTAATTCCTTAGCATTTTCTTATTCTATATGGAAGACATGGTAGGGGTGTTCTTTATTTAGTTTTGAGCTATTGATTTGTAATCATATTCTTCTTCCCACCAATTAATATTTTGATCAATTCTGTGCAACTAAGTCTATATGATATTTGTAATTTTCAAAGCTCTTATTATTCAAATTTAGTACATTACAGTGTGCTATTCTGAAGCTTGTTATTTTTGTTTTTCAGACTTATGTTTTTGTATACATAGGTCTTTGTTTTCTGCTACATGTATAGGAGTTCAAGTTCTCAGTTTCCTAGTGGTTAGGGTTTCATTTTGCGAGTGCAAATCTGCATACCATGTTTTGAAAATTGAACAGGGTATCAGAGCATAATTTATTATATTTTCTAGTATGTATATGGAATGGAATACTACCTGTGATAGGGAGTTGTGGAGGTTCTCAATGTCTATGATGCCCTAAATTCAACAAATGAAGCTAAAATGCACTTGAGATAGGTGTTGGTGTCTGTGAGAGGGTTGTGGGTGAGATGCTTGTGACAGCCCAGTGAATGAAACATTGTTTATGACTACGAGAGTTGATTTGCACCCAGGATAAGTTGCTGGTATGATTTTCCCCCTCTTGGATGATTTTTTTGGTTGAGGTTTGTTCCATGAGTTACATATATGATTAGTCACTAGTCTTTGCCTCATAGTGTGACTATCTATTGTGTGCATCAAACTTTACACCTTGGAAGTGCATTCTACAGATGTTGTTAGAGGAGGTTGATCTGTGTTGTTTTGTGGACGTTAAGGTTACAACTCCCACCAACCCTATGTAATTTGGTTAATGTACTAAGAATATTAACAAACTAAATATTTCTTGATTTTGTGAAGGATCACTTGATCCTCACATTTTGAAGAACTCAGTTCCATATTATGCCTTGATCACTCTATATGATAGTGTGAAATTGTATTGTTTCCTTGCAATTGCATCCAAACTTGTAGTTATTTCCAAAAACCCCTAGGGTTATATTTTGATTTCATTGGAAAATTTTACTATTCATTTTTCACAAATTCACTCTCTTTTGGCTTTACTAACAGCATTGTAAAGTTTTCAATGATTTTGTCTTTTTCGTATGGTGCGCTTGCCTTGTTACAATTCTCATCCAGCCATGGGTTCACTAGAATAATACTAGAGAATTTTCTATTAGAGAATTTATTGGAGTTAAAATTAGATTCTACATAACTGATGGGTTGGCTGAATTCTTTTTCTAGTGGCAACTCTAACCTAGTGAACACGTCAATGGGTGGAGTGGTGGTTGGTGAATTTTTGCTTTATATCAACCATATTTTATATAGTTGACGCAGTCAACTTTATCTCAAATTGTGATAGATTCAAAACCTGATTTTTCTATATGGTTAAAGCGGGTATTTGATGTACAAAGAATACATTAGGATGTGAGTTTGTGGACCTATCTTACTAGAGTGTCAAGCAGGAGCCTCTAGAGAACCATTTCACAACAATTTTCTAATAAATGGTGCTCTAGGGGCTCCTGCTATACACTCTGGCAACATTGTTCCACAACATCACATCCTAATATATTATTTATATATCAATACCCATTTCAACCAAAAAACAAAATAATCTTCTGAATCTATGACATATTGTAATATAAAGTTGATTTTTACACATAGACATTCAAAATAACATGCAAAAATGTCATCTTAGTGGATTAATCATGGATTGTTGACTATTAGTACTACATAGATAATATTGTTGATATTGAAATTACAAACTGCACACTTAAACTAGAACCAAATAATAGGAAGAGTAAACAATGATTTTATGAAATGTAGTAGGCTATCATGACCAAAACGTTATCTTTACAAAATAGGTCATAATGGCCAAAGAGTCATGTTTATGAAATAGGTCATGTGTCCACTTTCCAAAATAGAGATATTATATTACAAAATAGAAACTGAAAGTATGAAATTGAAATGTTTAATATCATAATAAAAGAAATGAAAACAAAGAATTATTCCAATAAGATAAGATAATTTTGTTAATGTCCAACAAATGATCAATCTGGTATCTAATGTTCCTTCCTATTAGAACTAACGCGAGCATACACATGGATGTTGAGATGGAGGTAATTGCAAAGATGAAGTTTTACCTAAAGCTCATGTTGTTGTAGTCCTAGTTAGGCTGAACATGGCAGTAGGTGAGGGTGGAATTTCAACATGATGATGATCATCAAAAGGTGCAATATCCAAGTTCTCCAAGGCCAATCCTCCATCTTCAAAATTTTCCTCCTCTATATAGTGGGATAAATACAAGTTGTAATGCACATAGACCAAGCTCTTTATTGGGTATATATTCAAGGTGTTTTTTGTTGAAATTGCATGAAAATGTAGATGGTCTGACACTTCTTTGTGGAAGAAGTGTTCTCTCCCCATGGAAGCACCCCATTTTTCCAAATGTTGCACCTTTGGAGTAGAAACATCATACATGTTTCACCACTAGAGTAAATTCATCATCTTCCATTATCTATAATGGATATGCATAACCAAATAATCCTTGGGCATTGATGTAGGTACTGATAAATTACTGTTGTATGATATCACACTCATCAGTGACAATATTGTTTAATGCTTTCATTTGACCACTTTGAACCTATGGATCCGTTTTCAATTTTCTCCTCACCCTAAACATAGGCTCTGATGCTTTCAACCATGATGTAGAACAATATTTTGGTGTAACAATGTATGTTAAATCATGGATTAGGGTATTTATCTTTGCTGATTGTTTTTCAACTTCTACTCAAATACAATCATAGAAGTTCACATCTCTAAGATCAACAATGTTCTTAATTTGTCCTAGTATGGTGTCCTCTTGCTCATGCAATTCCCCAGTCACTAATTGACCTCAATATACAGATTGAGTCATGTTAGATTTGATGAACTGAAAAACATATTAATCTGTGACAAAAAACTAGGATAAAAAATGATATCTTACACTACAAAATCACTATATCTATTTGTTGTATTATGTATCCTCAATTTCTCCCATAAATCACTCACCATCATATTAGCCAATGGTCATCTGATCTTCAAGAGACACTTAAAGGTGAGCTAATGGCTACCAAATCTAGTCCTTGCAAGCTTAATTAATTGTAACTTAGAGTAAATATGGTAAATTTAGTGGAAAACAGCATGCCTTGTGATGAATTTGATGATGGACTTCCATTCCTTCTATAAGGCATTGATCCGGTCATGCTCTCTGTGCTTAAAAATATTATGTATTAAAAGATTCAACATGTGCAACAAACAATCATAGTGAAAAGGTGAGGATGTACATGCTCAACGGTTTTCGTGATACTTTACAATTAGCTACATTATCTTTAATGGCTTGTCTCATATTAGATGGCCTTATATCATTGTTAATTTTTTGTAAGAGGTATGAAATGTTCCCAGAAGATGGTAAAAATGTTGAGGAGTGTTGGGCTGCAAAGATGATTGCATCACTAGCCAGTGCACCAAGAACATTTATCAAATGTTGGTTTTTAACATTTGTTGAGCCGTGAAAGACAATGGAAACCCCAATATTCGACCACTCGTCCATATATTGTCCTAGAGAGGTCTGGACATCAATGTTTTTTATGCCTAGAAATATAATTCACACTTTGTCATATCCAGGTATTTTGTATCCATTAGGAGAAATTATTTATGGACTGAACCATAACATACACGTAGGGGGAGTAAAGAACATTGAACGATATATGCACAGAGAATCATTCTTCTATACTTACTAGGTATTATTTATTTTTAGATCTTATTTTGTTTAGATAAAATGACCTAAGTATGTTACCATGTGTGGTTTTACCAAAATATACTAGGGTGTAATCAATTATAAGAGTACAATGGTTTCAGGAAAAGAAATTTTATTTCAGAATTGGTTTTATTTTCCTTCATATATTAGTTTTCTTTCTATTTATTGAATAACTTGTAGAGACTTATGAATTGGTTAGAAATTTAATAATCATATGAGTATGTCAGGACCAATATTTGGTTACCATATATTCACCTCTATCTGAGTTTGTTTCCATTTTGACATTAATTTATTTTAAAATGTCACACATGATGTAAGCTTTTCTTTGTTCCATATGGCCACACAATCTCATGGAATGCTAAATAAAAGATATCTATGTAATCACTAGCCGCTTAAATTCTGCTAAGATCTTAAACGTGAAAATGGGGCTTCTTACCTTTTTAATGCATCCATTACTCTAATTAGAATGATTTTTCTTTTTAGTGAATTATTTTTGGATTCTAGAATTACATATTGAGATGCAATTGAGATAGTGAAGAATGTTAAATTAACTTGTCGTATCAAACTGTGACACCTTAGAAAAATAATTAATTTAAAAATTTGTATGGAAAATAATGTCATTTGGAATATTTTACAATTTATTGTGCTTTAAATTGCAATTTTTAAATTCATAATACCATATTACTTTACACAATTACTATTGGAATGTCAAGAGGTTTTTAAAGGAATATCAAATTGAAAATTTGTTTTTTCATGTCACATCAAGAAGGGGAAAGGATATGCCTTAATTTAGAGCTTTCGCATGCCTGTGCCAGACCGCTTGTGTCCTTACCTTTTGTTGGGAGCAAGGTTCTTTATTTTCCACAAGGTCATAGTGAGAAGGTGAGGTGGTTTCTCACTAATTTTTAGTTTGAAATATTATTTTGGATACAAATGACTAAAAATAATGAATCCTTATCTTCTTTTCATCATAAAATGTGACCCTAGTATTTTGAAATTTTAATGTTACGTAATGAAATTGATTATTATCAATGTGATTTCAGGTATATGCTTCAACAAACAAGGAGGTTGATGCTCATATATAAAATTATCCGAATCTTCCAATTCAATTAATCTGCCAACTTCACACTATTACAATGCATGTGGGTTATCTGCATTTCATCCTTGCTTTGGTTGTGAAAAAAATTATTCATAACGTTATATATACAAGATTTAAAATTTAGTAAACACCTTATTGAATGCTAGGAAGATTTGGAAATGGATGAAGTATATGATCAAATGACATTACAACCTCTTAATGTTGTAAGAAATTTTCAGTTCATTATTTGTGCTTTTCCGTAATTTCCATTTTTAATGAGAAATTATTTGGTACTAGTTCCATTTGTGTAGGGAATTAAAGATTCATGATACTCTACAACATG
The DNA here is from genome assembly GCA_034641835.2 of Pinus albicaulis. NCBI lineage: Eukaryota > Viridiplantae > Streptophyta > Pinopsida > Pinales > Pinaceae > Pinus > Pinus albicaulis. The sequence continues at coordinate 1,211,791,201 of CM076577.1, forward strand.
AGAAAAAATATTGTTATCTTGGTTTTTACCGTGGCACACCAAGCAAGAAAACGAATAACTACTTTTGTAAAATGTTAACTGCAAGTAACAATAGCACCTATGACAGGTTTTATGAACCACATCGTGCTGCAAAAAAGTTTGTCCTCTACTTGTGCAGTTCTTATTTTCCCATAGTTGTTGTTCTATTTGTGATTTAATAGATAAGTGCTTATAATTTTAGACCATTTTTAAGATGTAGGCTGCATTCTTTAAAGGATAAAAAGGTAACGATACTTTTCATATCTGACTCCTATTAAGTTTTGTTTGTTTTAGGCAGGATTTCACTTAGCAATCAGCTTCCAAGGAACTGACAGCTAGGGATGTTCATGAAAATGAATGAAAATTGACATATTTTCCAGGGTAAGTTATAATATTTACTTGAATGTTGTTTTGGAATGAAAGTGGATAGTGAATATGTAAATATGTGAAGTTTATTTTGATACTCTTATATCATTTCAATGCATTTTGAAATGTACACAGGTAATGCTTATATCAAACTTGTTGCCACATTTGAGGTCATACATGGCAGATATATTTTACAATTATTATTAATGGTGTTATTAGCTACCCATACACTCTAAAAAGTATCTGATATAGCTAGTCCCGAGTTAGTTTACATTTGAATGTGGAGACAACATGTTTAGTTTTTCTCTGGATATAATTTGTTGGCTTCTGGGAATTGGATTCCTTTTCTCTTGGAATAGTATGTTGAAAATTGAAGATTGTTATATTGAAGCTATATTCCCGCTTAATATCCCAATTTACAAAGTCTTGTCTTATTATTTTTTAGTTTCTTGTTGTAATCTTGTGTCATCAATACTTTGCTCTGCCCATTCTATTTCTACTGACATGTTTTATTGTTGAAGTTTCACTGCTTCTTAAAGATAACTAGAGGAAACGATACAACTACAAAAGTAGAGCATGAGAAATTCTTAGTAGAAATTGGTAGCTATGTTGTGCTTGATTATGTTGGATAAAATCAAAATTGCAATGTACGATAAACATGAAAATTCAAAATTATGGGATAGAAAGGTGTGCTTCTATTTGCATTTATTACTTTAGTTGAAGGTAAAATTTCATCAACAAATGTTATACACCGAGAACACAATAGGTACATAATTTATTTTATAGTGAAATTTTATTTGATTTATTTATATAGGTCATTTGGCGAGATAGTGGCCACTATTTCCCAATTGAAGAAAATGTGTTTGAGTTTCTTTCTTTTATAGGGAAAAAATAACATAAAAAACATTTCTTATGTTGAGGTATATATTGTATAAATATTTTATAGTCTACTTTAGTTTATATTCCAATTTTCATCGACTTTCATGTCTTATGCTTTGCATTGTATCTTTTTTTTTTTGGCAGAAAATGTACTCAGCATTGATGGTAAGAAGCAGGGTTTGAAGAAGGAGGAGAACAATAACACTAGATTAAAAAAATGAAAATTAAAGGGAGAGAGAGAAGAGAAGTGGTCTAGTGGTACCTATAGAGCCAATATCCCACATAAGACACACACATAGAGACTAATGGTCAAGTATTCAAAGTTGGTGAATTCACCTGCAATATATTGGCAACAAAATGATAATGTTTTTAAGTGATGAAACGATATTTCATGTTTAAATTGTACTCCAACCAATACTAAGTTGGAAAATCATATTTTAATACTTGAAATTTTATATAATATAATTTATGTGGTTGGAATCATTTATAGTTGCACTTGATATTACTTATTATTGTAACTAACATAAGTAGATTTGTGTTTTCATATTAGATGAACATGTACATTGTATGACATTTTTTTTTTAATTTAGTTGCAAAATCATACTAATTAAATTATTTTGATTAAAAATAAACACATAAAATCAATTTAAAACTACTAAATAGGTAGTTTATGTTTACTAATGATGAACGCAAACAAAATGAATATATGACTAAATTAGTTGCTTATGATGATTGTTAATGAAAGTAAATGAAATGAATATAAACTGCGAAAGTAGTCATTTATATAATGAATATGAAACTACCAAAAAATGATAAATGACTACTACAAATGATACATTTTTGATAAAAAAATGATGACTAAACTTTGCATATATATGACTATTAGTAGATAATTTACAATATCTTATAACACAATTAAATTTAGTGATATTTCTTTGATCATTAATTGGTTTTAAACGATGACTAAAATTTGCATATATATGAATACTAGTAGCTAATTTACAGTATCTTATACCACGAGAAACATTTTGGTCATTAATTGGCTTTCTCTGGAGATCAATTAGTAATATATTTGTTGTATATTTGGTCACTAATTGTGGCAATTAATGACCAAATCAATGATTAAATTAATGACCAAATCAATGAATAAATTAATGGCCAAATAAATCACTAAATTAATGACCAAATATACTGCTAGAAAACAAAATTGAGACAACCAATTAATGACTAAGCTAAAAATGGCTAAATTTGGTCGCATTATAACATACTATAATTAGCTACTATTGGTCACTAACCAAAAAATAGTAGTTTATATGAAAATTTTAGTCATTTTTTTAGTAATTAATTAGACATTTTGTAGTAGTGAAATAGGGCGATGACACAGAGGGAAGTTTTGCGCCCTCTATCTCCATCTCTTCCAGATCCATTTCTTCCTCTCTTTCGTCAATCTCCACTATTTTATTTCCCTTTCGTCTGGGTTTCTTATCCCACTTCTTCTTCGTCTAGTGCTCCTTGGCTACTTTCTTCTAGAGGGGATTTTCTAACTCTAGCGGCCGCAACTGATCTCTTCTCATGTTTCTTCTTCAACTCTTCTTCTATGGATGCGTGTCTTCGCAGTGACCTTTGGTGTCATGGGGACACTAGTACAGTTGGTGTTGTAGCTTCCATAATTCCTACTGTTAGGGTCCTATAATAATAGGATTCATAATTTTTAATTGACTATGCTTAGTATTGTAATATGTACAAACTTTTCTTTCTACAATTTTTTTTCCCATATTAAAAAATGTAAAAAGGGTAAAAGTCCTAAAAGGAAAGTACAAGGACTAAGAGAAAAAGATCAAAACGGAAAATAAAATATGAACCAAAACATAAAAGAGATAAAAATAGATCATGAAAGTGATGCAAATTAAAATGCCACTACTTTTTACACTACTTTGCAAAATAAGATTGTGTGAAGCTTGTCAAAAATGCCACAATCCATGAAGGTCAAACTGCTTAATCTTGATCATTCATGTTTGAAATTTCATGCTGATAGATAGAGAGTAAAGATTTAGCCAAACTGTTTAATAGTGGCAGATCAGTAGTTATGTAGGGAATAATAAAGGAGCTCAACAGTTTAATCTGAGCCCTTGGAATTAATAAGGTTGGAATTAGATATTTTGCTGCTAAAATAAAAATGATAAGGGTTTGCAAGCTCAAATGAACCCAAATGAATGAAGAAAAAATGTTAGGGTAGCTAATAGGTAGGCAGAAGCAATTTTAACATAGCATGGATAACATAAATTGGTCATTTCATATTTATTAATTTCCCTTTGAACTCATTTCGCTTGTAAAAATACCCCTTCCCCTTCATATTTATTTTTTTCCCCTTACTTCACTCATTTTCCCTACATAAATACTCTTTCCCTAGTTAAAAAAAACATATATCTTTGGAAAGTAATTTTCCCCTTACTAATTTCCCTTTCATTTCAAAATCCCATAAAATACACTTATCCTAAGTCTAAATTATTAAATTTATATATCTGGTCCCACTACAAAACATCCCTCCCCAATGTAAGTTTTTACACTGAAACATAGTGTATAATCCCACACATATTCATTTAACTCCCCAGTTATACTAAAATACCTTGTTTAAATATATTGTATTAGTTCTCGCATATAATACACATTTATCCCATATTTGGTTAATTCCCACATAAATATATCTCCCCAACCCCTTAGGATTAATTTAATATATAATTTTATCCCCGCATTTGATATATTATAGGCCCATTTTTTATAAACCCCACCTATTATAAATTGCATACCCCTTTATATATATTAATCCATACATATAAATATCGCATGACTTAACTAAACCATGGATCCCACTCACTATAACACACCTATTGAAATCCCCGACAATTTCTGCTATTTTCCAACTGTCAGATCTTAATTGATCATATCTGATGGCCAATAAGCCATGTCACATCCCTAATATCCAAATATTTAATGACCCCAAAGCCTTGCGGAATGGGCATTTTTCGAAGCCCCGCTCCCTGCAACGTGTCAATTTTTTATTTCATTGCAACCTCAAAAATTATACAGCCCAACCACTTCTACCAATGCAAAAACCACTTAGGAATATTTCCGCCCATTATCAAACCACCCTTCCTTTTGAAAGTTAACCCGCACATTAATGTTTAACCACTGGTTGGTAAAAATATGCGTAAGATTGCCCTTTTGTGCCTTTTCACCTTTTATGTTATAGTTTTGGGAAAATAGAGCTATTGCTGACCTTTTCCAGAGCTAAAGAATAGCTGTTATCCTGTTATAAAACCATTTTCAACTAGAATTCAATAACCTTGCTACCAAATATACCATAGAACCAATCCAAAAAATTATAAAGATCACCGAAGCCTCAGAAAATCCTTTCGTTGCCTAAAAGAACCTTTCTGAAAATTAAAAGCTTCTTTTCTCCAGGTATTCCTAAAATACCGAGGCATTTACTTACAGAAAGGAAGTAATTAGTAATTGAATCAGTTGGGAGCCTTTGTAGACCAAAATAAAACCCTTGTTGTTTCCCAATCCTCTTCCTGCATACCCTAAGCATATTTTCATAGAATTCCCAAGACCTAAGACTATTTTTGAACACATAGACAATGATATTTGATCAATTGGTTTCCTAAACCCTTCTGCAGACTATAAATATCTTTCAGATGTGCTCCTAAAAGCCTGAACCTACTTTTCTAATTCAAAGGAGTAATCAATTGATTAAAATTAATAAAAATATGTCTTCTCAAAGCATTGTATTAGTTAATCCCCCGCAACCTCCTGTTGTGGATGTAGAACACACTCGTTTAGCAGACATAGATTTTAAAATTAGTGACCCTGTCACTGAGTTTAACCTTCTTGAGCTCCACTGCTAGAGCCATGACAAATCCATTGACCAAGTTGATGAAATTTTTATTTGGGAGTCCAATTTTCCCAAGGACATTGTTCCATGGACCTTCCAGTGTCCTGATCTCATTAGAATTTGCAAAAATTTCTATTCCCTGATTAAAGAACCATTATAACCCCTAGAAAAGAAACCTTATTCACTATCACAACTGAATCAATAAACCAAATGTTGCAGATTCAACCTAGGCTGGATGAAAACCCTAAGTCTATTGAAACCCTTACTCAGTTGCATCTGAATCTGGACTTCCCCAAGAGGTTCCAGATATTCCAGACATTCATTCCCTGATCAACAAAAAAATCCAAAACAAAACCTCCTTATCCAGGAGTTATTTTCTCTAAGAGAACCAGGCACATCATCTGAATGGTGTCTTGTATTTTGGGTTATTTTATAGATGAGCATGTTGATGCCTCAGTCTTAGGTTTCTTGTCTATTTTCATACTTGGTCAGCCTCCTGGTACCATATTTAATTTTTCCTAGTACCTTGCTGACACAATTCATGAACAACTTGTTAAAATTCCTGAAGAAGGTGTTTTCAAGTATTCATTTGTTCTATTCCACATGTTTCTATATTTTCGACTTGAAAAATTTTCCATCGACCTTTAGAAACTTGATGTTGAAGGTAATCCACAATCAGTAATATTTTGGACTTCCTTACTTAGGAAGGATTCAACACAGTTCACATACATAGACTTTATTGACTCATTTATCCATCCTATTGTCAACATACTGAACAATAGCATTCAACCAAGAGTCAGTGAGGAAATTAAAAAGGTCCTACAGTTATCAGAACATAGTAGGATAGGATATTGGTACCTCTATTAGAACCATACAGAAATTATGATATATGGATCTAATATTTTTCCCTACAAGTTGCCCAAATACCTCCTAATCAGGATATTTTCCCTTGAAAATATCAGGCAGATCCTTAATTTTGATGGAATAAATTTCTGGGAAGCCAAAAAGAAGACATAGCTTAAGATGAAGAGTCAGATTGGTCCTTTTATTTGTAACCATAGAGATGCACGTCCACAAGCAGAAAAATATTTGCAGGAGTTTAAATTCAGTCAACGTTTTCAATGGTATTATGATCCTTTAGGAGCTATAAGAAAATTGAGAGTCAAATGTAAATTAACTCCTTACATACATGAATCCAAACCAGATATTGAGAAATACTCCAATCAATATGAAAGGTTGGAGAACACTTTTAAAGAGGTGTTGAGCGATGGAAAAGGTATGAATTTGCCATTTATTTCTTTATCCTTTTCTTTAATCATAACTCCTTTATATTCTAAAATGGCAATATATCAAAGAATTATAGTAGAATTAAGGAGATTAGTGATCGTTGCAAATTGATTAAATATTGTCTTTTCTTCTATACAAAAAATAGAAGAAATGGAAAGCCACCATTCGGGAGGAAAAGGAAAAGCAGAAGTAATTGTTGTCCCTTCGATAGGAAGCCATATCTAGACAAGAAGATTGAGATCGGAACACACCGTCAAGGAAATGAAAGGAAAAGCGCGGAATCAGTGCAGGAAGACAAAAATATGACTAGAGATAGAAGATAGAGCGAATCTCTTAGGATCTTTTGATCCTAAGGGATCATTGCTTCAAAGCTCATCTATATTCTCATTTTGTCCACCTGGCTGTTATAAAAGGAAAGCACTTGTAGAAATCAAAAGGAGAGCATGTATTGCCATTATTCAGATTTCCCTTTTGTGTTTTCATTTTGATCATCGACTCTTGTTGGTCAAAACAGAGTGTGATTGCCTGTAAACTTCTTTACACATGATTAATATATAACTCGGTTTCTGTTCCATCATTTGATACTGGAGTAGTTCAGCAGTGCTTCACTAGCAGCAAAGGGCCCGGCCCTGGTGGATCCACTTGCAATTTGTACCATTACTTTACAATTCCAGTCATTTGATGGTTTGCTTGAGTTTTCATTTCCCTTAATCGCATTGCTTTACATTTCCTTTTTTTATAGTTTACTGTTTCAATAGTTTATGAAATCGTTTTATTGCATAAGCTGTGATTGAACCGCGTTTTCATTCCCTTCCACCATAACAATATTACTATCCTTTGCAACTTATATTGTTATGCTATTCATTTCAAGTATAAAGCTTCGCTGTTCATTCCATATTTTGCTGTTCATTTCTATTAAATAGTTTTGCTATTCATTCCTACTAAATAAGCTTTGTTGTTCATCTCTTTCCTGCAAGTATTTGGTTTTTCTTTAGAATATTATTGCAGTGAGTGTTTTTATTTCATTTCCATTAGCATCATTATTAATTTAATTCAGTTAACATTTCCAATTATTTGTTTTGGTGTGGAGTGCAAGGTCAACAAATGTAAAGGACATTGGCTATTACTGTATAAGTTCTCAGATTGAGGATCTTGTTTATGTTTGATTTCATTTACATCAGTTGATAGAGGAAAGAGTTATTACTACTGCATCCTTGACTGATGATTGCTATAGTTTCCTGAGTGAGTGATCTAGTTTCAGAACATTAAGTTTCTTGTAATTGCAATTAGATTTTATTTTCAAGCATCTGTTTACTATTGTATTTGGAACACTGTACTGCAAATTGTAAAACATTACTCTTGGATTAAATTGACGCCTCAGACTGAGTACACTCTTGAAATAAAAAATATTACCTGGATTGATAATTAATGTGGGATAAATAGGAGTTAAAAAGACACCTTTTATACCTCAACATTTTGGCATCGTTGCTGGGAAGAGTGTAGCCATTTTTTTTCCTTCAGAGAGTAGTGTGATGGGCATCTTCTAAGGAAGAACCGAGTATTAAAAATGGAAGGTAAGAACCTGCGTAACGAATGAGGAACATGCTCGTTCACTTGCCCACTCCATAGCAGAACTGCGTAGAATTCTAAGGTAGGAATGAATGCTTGCGTTTTTTGAATGACTAGAAAATATAAACAAAACAAAATTCCTCCTAGACCTGAAAAACCTAAGGGACCGGTTACCCTTGGGTGAACAACCTTTATCAATGAAATCATAAGAAAATCTGAGTCTTAGTCATCTGTAGGACCCCGAATTATTATTTCCAGAAGTCCTATTTATTTCCTTCAAACCACGAGATCACCATCTGTAGCTAACACTAAGATTCACGGTGAAACTGAAGGGGTAGGACAAATTTTTCAGGATACTGAAAATCAGCAAAAAAGCAATTCACAGGAAGGAAATTCTAGTACCCTCTGCAAAGGAGGAGGAGAAACAGGGGAAATAGAAGAACCAAGATCCCCTCTTGGAGTAGTCCAAACACTAAGTAACCCAGATAAGGGAAGTGCTACCAAAATCATCCAAAACAAAGCTGAAGAACTTGAAAAACCAAAATACCCTTAGATAATATTTCAGCAAGGAACACTCATTATCCCAGACCAACGAAGTGTTGTTAAGGTCATCCCTACTCCTTCTAGTCAGCCTAGGAATAACTCCCTAGAAATCCCAGAAGGATATTATTGGCAATATCATGCAGAGTGTTGTCCTTGATGGCAACCCACTGAATGAAGATGATGACAACCCACTTGATAGAGTGTTGTCCTTGAATGGCAACCCACTTGATGAAGATGATGGAAACCTACTTGATGGAGTTATGCTTAATAGAATATGTCTTGATAAACTTGTTAAATGATGTAAATCTGATGTATCTACAGTGAGTACAGAAAGTAATGAAGACATAAATTCAGTATGTGCTAGATCTATGATGAAAAGAGTATGTCTCAATTCATACGCGGATTTGTCTAGTATAAGTCGTGTATGCACGCGGGAAAGAACGTGCTAAGTTGCGTATGGGAAAAAGCGCTCATAAAGTGCAAAACCAGGGGTAACCACCATGGTATTGACCCATTGTATTGAGTAAAGATTCGTCTATGTGACCCCGTCCAGGAATACCATCGGAAGTAATGTGGTTTTGGCTCATGGTATTGAAAAAGGGTAAACCTATATAAAGAGAAGAAATTCATTGTGCAAATCATGAGTGTGGATGTAAGATGTCTGAGCTTGAATGAATACTTCTCTCTGAAGTATATCTGAATGGAAAGGGTTACAGTTGAATGATAGATCTGAATGCATGAAGCACCTATGAAGAAAATGATGAAGAAGGGAATCTAGATATGAAATGTTTTTTTATGTGCTACATCTGTTTATGGAATGAGTAGATCTGAGATGAGGCGAACATCTATCTGAGGTAAAGGGTAAAATCTGAGTGATGTATCTGTTCTGAAGAATTGCAATAACATAAATATCTGAAGAACCATACGCCAGTTCGCCGAAGATGAAGCGCTTATATACGTGGCTTCGCTGAAGATAAATCGCGTATGCGCAGTGAAATTAAATCTGTAATATGTACAGAAGTATACGTGGGTTTGTATGGTATAAGGCACGTATATACGCGGGTTCAGTTTAAGGAAAGCGCATATGCAAACTAGGGTTTCCTGAAGCATGGGGTATGAAATGTCTGACCTGTTCTGCTGTGTTATTGCTATATGTATTCTGCAGTTCTGAGTTGTCTGTATCAGTTTGGTTGTATGATTGAGCTTAATTGTGTGGAGTGGGTCCAGTCTGAAAATATGATGAAACGAGGCCTGCAAGTTGAGTTCTAAAGGAAGCTTTGGATCTAGTGTGAAAATTGATGAAACGTGGTCCATATTGGTGCTGAGGGTTGTAGCCTTCAGTCAGGGGGTTGTAGCTCCCTTCCAGGAGAGGCTGGTAAACGAGTCAGGGGGTTGGTGCTCCCTTCCAGGAGAGGCTGGTAAACGAGAGCAGGGGGTTGGTGCTCCCTTCCAGGAGAGGCTGGTAAATGAGCGTAGGTGGGTGCCTGCGTGCTGGTAGGAGTCTGCACCAGCATATATGTTGTAAGATGTTTTCTCTATAATAAAATATTGAAGGCTGAGCAACGGCAGCGGTGGTTTTCTCCCGACTTGGGTTTCCACCTTAAATCCTGGTGTTCATGTGTGATGGTTTATTCTGTTTGATGGTTTATACTGTTTACTGGACATGTCTGTTGTTATATAAACATCTGATGAATGAATAAATGCAAGGATCTAAGTAAAGAACTAAGTGCATATTAAGATCTCTGTGCATACGCTAGTTTAGTAAAGGGTATCCGCGTATATATGCTAGTATGTAGAATGAAAGTAGCGTATGGGTATTTAAGGAATGAAAAAGTAAAATTTTTTGAATATGCAGTAAATACTGATTCACCCCCCCCTCTCAGTATTTTTCCCAACAATTGGTATCAGAGCAGGTTCTTCTGTAGAAGCTTGATCGCTTGAAGGAGATCCGTCGCAATGGGAAGTCTTGAAGGAGTAATGTCTATAAAGCCACCTCTATTCAATGGAAGCAATATGATATTCTGGAAGGTACGAACAAAAGCATATCTGCAAAGTCTTGGTGCAGATGTATGGGCAATCGTGGAAGAAGGTTATCAATACCCGGCAAGTATTCCTACTGATGCAGCAGAAAGGAAGAAATATGAAATCAATGCCAAAGCAGTCAATGTCCTATTAGGAAGCATGTCTGAATCAGAATTTTCTAAAGTGATGCAGCTAAATTCAGCAAAAGAAATATGGGACAAAATCATTATGAGCTATGAAGGAGATACAAAGGTAAAAAGTGCAAAACTCCAAACTCTCAGAATTGAATATGAAAATTTAAGGATGCATAGTGATGAAATTATTGCCAGTTTCTTTTTACGTCTAGATGATATTGTAAATCGAATGAGAAATTTGGGTGAAACCATGGCCGATACTACTCTGGTGGAAAAAGTCTTAAGATCTTTGACTTCAAAATTTGACTCTAAAGTTTCAGCTATTGAAGAAAGGCAAGATCTACAAACTCTTACTATTGTTCAATTACATGGTATTCTAACTGCTTTTGAAATGAGACAAGGAGGTCCGTCTCAAATCAAAGAAGCTGCTTTTAAGGTATCTGCAAGAGGAAAAGAAAAGGAAGTTATCAAAGAATCCAGCTATATATCCGAAGAAGAAGAAGCGAATTTTGTGAGAAAGCTCCAACTAGGTACTGGAAGATTCAAAGGTAAGCTTCCCTTCAAATGTTTTTAGTGTGGAAAAGTTGGTCACTATGCTGCTAAATGTCCTTATAGAGAAAAACATGGTAAAGGGAAACAATTTGAAAAGAGGAAGAGTTATTATGCAAATGAAGATGATGATGAAGTGTCCAGTGAAGATGAAGAAGATTCTAACCATGATCTGAAAGTTCTCATGGCAAAGAAGCAAAAGAAGAAGGCTACTTGAAGCAAGGAGATATCACAGAAAACATGTATAGCAGAAATTGAAGAAGATGAATCAGGTAGTGATTGGGGTCCTTGTAATCTTCTTTGTGCAAGCAATGGTGTAGATAGTGAAAGTAATGATGTGGACCTGGAAGAAGTTATCAAAGATCAACAAAGATTATTTAATGAGAAGGAATCTGCCTACAATGAAATAAATGGACAGATAGAAACAATGAAGGGACAGATAGAAATACATCAAAGACTGCAGGATGAAGTAACCAATCGAAGTGAAAGCCTAGAAGCTGAAATCATCTCTCTCAAAGAAGATCTGGAAAAATAAAATAAGAAAAATAAAGAACTTGGAGCAAAAATCATCTCTGTCAAAGAAGAATCATATAAGGAGCATGAAGAACTTCTGCGAGCATTCGAAGAACAAGAAAAAGGGTTGAAAGAAGAGATTCTAAATCTGAATCATCAAGTAGAAGATGGAAGAGGGAAAGAAGAAATCATGAAGAAGCAATGCCAAGCCTTGGAGGTTGAGGTAAACATTCTCAAAGGTAAATTAGAAGAAAAGGATAAAATCTTGAGATTTCAAGATAGTACTAAGATTCTGGACAATATTCTTAGTAGTCAAAGGTCTCCTTCTATTAAACTGGGTCTGGGTTTTCATGAAACGGTCAAAGGAGAATCTAGTTCGCAAGGAAGTGCTAAAGATTCAAAGGAGGTCAAAGAAAAACCTGAAGTGTTGAAAGAAACAAGAGGTCAACCTACAATCATGAATTCTCAAAAGAAATCATTCAATAATGTTGAATGCTTTAATTTTCATGATTATGGGCATGTTGCAGCAAATTGCAGAAGCAGATCATTTCAGTCACTATCAAAAAGATTCTATTCAGAAAGGTACTCTGGTAGCTTCAAGGGATATTTCTTTTCATGCAACAAGTATGGTCACAAAGCCGCTGATTGCAATAGGAGGAAGAACAGAGAAACACACTATGATCCTTATGCTTACTTCTCTGGTCACATGAGATGTTATGCTTGTAATAAGTATGGTCATGTGGAAAAGGAATGCAGGATGAACAGATATGAGAAATTGGATAACTTCCAGCACACAAATAGAAAGTTCAAACAAATCTGGAAAAAGATGGAGGACCGATCAGAAACGTAGGGAATATTGACCCTACTGCAGTCATCTGCTTTTGAAGCTTACTTCTCTGAATGACTGTAGAAGTAATGGGGATGTATCATCACAGGGGGAGCAATGTATGATGATTCTCATAGTTGATTTAATTATTCTGGTTATATGTATTTCTGACTGAGCATCTGATATGAAGAAGACAGGTACAGGAAGGACAAGTTCAGGGGGAGATGAAGGAATGTGAAAATTTCTATGCTTCACTTTCCATACGCGGGTTATATGAACAAAAGTCGCGTATACACGTGAGTTACATCAGACACAGTCGCGTATGCATTAAGGATAAGAGAATTGGGATGACAGCTGAAGATCAGGAGCAGAGGTTCAGGGGGAGCATCAGTCTGACTGTTAATAACTGTATTATTGACTATGTATCAGCTTAGTTTCTCAGTTCTAAATAATGATGATGATATGATACTTGGTTTCTTATGTTGAAAATTATGGAAGAGTCATGTTTGCTTTTTAATGAAGAGTATTCGTTGTTGAGATGAAAGTCTTATAATTCAGAGATAAGGACAGATCATGCATGGAATTGCTGATGACTTGCTGATGGAGGTATTCAGGTTGAACAAGTTCAGGGGGAGCAGCAGGTTGAATACTAATGATTGCATTATGACTGCTTATTCTTTGGTTATTGTGTTACTCATGCTCAAATGATGATGACTTGGTATATGGTTTATTATGATGAGATTTTGAGCCCTGTTTGCTGAAAAGTATCTTTTGTGCCCACACATGGATGAGTTGGAAGTCGTTTGATTCAGAAATAAGAATAGATCATGCAGAGTTTGTTACTATGGTTGAGATCTTTTCCCTACATATGTTACTTCATGGTGATATTGGACCACATGGATGATTGACACATATTTGAAGATGTTGTTCTGGTATGATAATTTCTCTTGGAAAGAATGTATTGATGCTGCAAAGAATCTGAAGGCTTGGTTACTAATGTGCGTATGCTACAACCATTGGATGACGCTTGAAGACACAACTACACTGTTCTATATATCTGTATTCCAGGGAAGCATTCAAATATCTCAGAAAGAAGATGAACACTGTCTTTTTCTCACAGAAGATCAGATCTGGTTAAAATATAGAAGATGGTATTGGATACGCGGATTTCCTGAAACACAGTCGCGTATATACGTGAGTTCATGCACATAAAACCGCGTATGTCTGATTGCTGACAAATTTCTGTTTGGGGTCATCTTTCTTCAGCACAGCTACAGTACTGTTTGGTATCTCTGGTATCTCTGGTGGTGTTCCAGTTCTTATAATATTATTTCGATCTCTGATGTTTTGATAAAGATGCCTTGATGATTGGTTGAAAGTGTTCAGGATGCATAAACTAAGGGGGAGCCTTAGTCATATGGAAAGGATGCTTGGATGCACAGATTCAGGGGGAGCATTAGCCTTGCTGAGTATAATGCATTGTTGGCATTATGATGGTTCTGAAATATGTTCTTTTTTTTGAAGTCTTTCTTGTATTGGTCATAAAAGTCATATTTGTAATTTGATGAAAAGGTCTTGTTGAGACCCATGATGTAAAATTGTAATATTCAGTCATGTAAGGACTTGTCAAATTTTGTAAATCCACTTGGTTGGGTAGCTGAGTCAAATTTGTAAACCCACTTGGTTGGGTAGTTGATTTGAAATGTGTAAACCCACTTGGTTGGGTATTTGAGTCTCATATGTAAATCCACTTGGTTGGATCTTTGATGTAAGTATGAGTCCTTGGTGATAGGAAGGTCATAGAGTCCTGTACTTCATTGAAACATATGGATGAAATTTCAGCATGAACTCAGGAGGAGCATGGTAATTTTAGTGCACATCAGATCTACAGCGCCCTTCTTCTACATGAGGAGAAAAGGGGGAGAGTGTTGGTTTTGATCCGCCCTTTGCCCTTGATGTCAAAGGGGGAGAGTGACATGGTGTTTGAATGAAGAGAAAGAATGGTGTCAAAGAATGGGGAGAGTGACATGGTGTCATTGTATTCTTAATGTACCTATCTGTTGTGGTAACCAAACAGACATGGTGTCATTGTATTCTTAATGTACCTATCTGTTGTGGTAACCATACAGACATGGTGTCATTGTATTCTTAATGTACCTATCTGTTGTGGTAACCAAACACCATCATGGTTGCCATCAAGTCCAAAGGGGGAGATTGTTGGCAATATGATGTAGAGTGTTGTCCTTGATGGAAACCCACTGAATGAAGATGATGACAACCCACTTGATAGAGTGTTGTCCTTGAATGGCAACCCACTTGATGAAGATGATGGAAACCTACTTGATGGAGTTATGCTTAATAGAATATGTCTTGATAAACTTTTTAAATGATGTAAATCTGATGTATCTACAGTGAGTACAGAAAGTAATGAAGACAGAAATTCAGTATGTACTAGATCTATGATGAAAAGAGTATGTCTCAAGTCATACGCGGATTTGTCTAGTATAAGTCGCGTATGCATGCGGGAAAGAACGTGCCAAGTCGCGTATGGGCAAAAGCGCTCATAAAGTGAAAAACCAGAGGTAACCACCATGGTATTGACCCATTGTATTGAGTAAAGATTCGTCTATGTGACCCCGTCCAGGAATACCATCGGAAGTAATGTGGTTTTGGCTCATGGTATTGAAAAAGGGTAAACCTATATAAAGAGAAGAAATTCATTGTGCAAATCATGAGAGTGGGTGCAAGATGTCTGAGCTTGAATGAATACTTCTCTCTGAAGTATATCTGAATGGAAAGGGTTACAGTTGAATGATAGATCTGAATGCATGAAGCACCTATGAAGAAAATGATGAAAAAAGTCTAGATTCATGTTTTATATATACATCACACACACACATTTATGGAATGGTGGAGTACGGGGATGGGGCAAACATCTATCGAAGTAGGAGGTAAAATCTGAGTGATGTATCTGTTCTGAAGAATTGCAATAACATAAATATCACAGAACCATCGCCCAGTCCTTTGAAGATGGGGGGGTGCGTATATATTTATTTGAAGATAAATCGCATTTATGCGCGGTGAAATTAACTCATGTATATAAGAGTATACGCGGTTGTATGGTATAAAGGCGTATATCTGTGAGTTCGGTTGGGAAAGCGCGTATGCAAACTAGGGTTTGCTGAAGCATGGGGTATGAAATGTCTGATCTGTTCTGCTGTGTTACTGCTATCTGTATTCTACAGTTCTGAGTTGTCTGTATCAGTTTGATTGTATGATTGAGCTTAATTGTGTGGAGTGGGTCCAGTCTGAAAATATGATGAAACGAGGCCTGCAAGTTGTGTTCTATTGAAGTTGTTTTGGATCCAGTGTGAAAATTGATGAAACATGGTCCATATTGGTGTTTGAGGTTGTGGCATGATTGGGGGTTGTAAGCTCCCTTCCCGGGGAGAGGCTAAGTAAACGATCGGGGGGTTAGTGCTCCGCTGAGAGGGAGAGGCTGGTAAACGAGTCAGGGGGTTGGAGCTCCCTTCCAGGAGAGGCTGGTAAACGAGCGCAGGTGGGTGCCTGCGTGCTGGTAGGAGTCTGCACTAGCACATATGTTGTAAGATGTTTTCTCTATAATAAAATATTGAAGGCTGAGCAACGGCAGCGGTGGTTTTCTCCCGACTTGAGTTTCCACCTTAAATCCTAGTGTTCATGTGTGATGCTTATGTGTGATGGTTTATTCTGTTTAATGGTTTATACTGTCTACTGCACATGTCTGCTGCTATATAAACATCTGATGAATGAATAAATGCAAGGATCTAAGTAAAGAACTAAGTGCATATTAAGATCTCTGTGCATACGCTAGTTTAGTAAAGGGTATCCGCGTATATACGCTAGTATGTAGAAGGAAAGTAGCGTATGGGTATTTAAGGAATGAAAAAGTAAAAAGTTTTGAATATACAGTAAATACTGATTCACCCCCCCCTCTCAGTATTTTTCCCAACAGATATTGGCACATATTTGATGAAATGGCCCAGAAATAACAAACACCTCAAACTTCCACACTGCAATATCCCATTGTGGACACTGCAGTTAATGCACCTATGAAGGCCATTCCTCTCTAGCATATTCCTACATTCCATGGCTTAACATCGGAAGATCCAGATGCATTTCTGTTTGAATTTGATGTATTATGCCAGGGGTATGACCATACCACTGATCCCCAAAAGCTAAAACTATTTCCCTCCACATTAAAAGGAGAAGCTCTACGATGGTTTATGGGGTTAGGTGGAGGTGTTATAAATAATCAGGATGAGATGAAAGCTGCTTTTCTAAATAAATATCAGGATTATTGTAGGTCCAGGGAATTAAAGGATGAAATATTTCAAATGACAACAAAAACTAATGAAACATTGAAGGAATATGTAGAACGCTTTTAATACAACCTCCAGAGATCACCTTATGCATCTTTACCCTTACCTGATAATGTGTTAAAAACTACATTAATTAAAGGGATGAAGGAACAATGGGTTGAAACATTAAACATTATGGGAAAAGGTGACATATATCAAGAAAATTTTGTTGACATAATTGATTTATGTATAAGGAGCTCGAGAAGAAGCACAAGACTAAAACCAGTAGAACGTGACATGACCATAAGGGATAGCAAGATCTCTGGTGGACGTATAACCCATGCAGAAATCGACAATCTACTAGAAGATTTAAAAATTGATATTCTAGGGACTCTGACAATGTAGCTCGACATCATGCAAGCTAAAAAAAAGCAAGCAGAAGCAGAACAAAATTTGGCAATATTCTGCCCTAGATGCAAAAAGAAACACAGCCATAAAGAGTGCCCGCTAGATACAATCCAAGTCTGCACCATCTGCACAAAATATCACTCCACAAAAAGTTTCCCCTCACTCCCGGGATTGAAAGTAGTCTACAAGGAAGCGGAAGAAGAAAAAAAACCAGTGTACCTACTCAATTAGTGCCGTCAATGGCAGCCATGACAAAGATGTATGCCCATTGATCCTTCCTCTTCTTTTTAGTCTTCTCAGTATAATGCTCAGCAATATAATGGAATATGGAAAAATTAGCCACCTTTCCCCAGCTAGTCACAGCAGCCATTTCCTACATCGCCATGGCCAAATCAAAAAAATCAAACCAATTAGCCAAACTTTCCTTACTGTTCACCATTTTGGCAAAATAATGCATAGACAACACAATGGTCCCCCTCCACCTCACAGAGTTAAACCTGGCAGTCGAACTAGAAAATATATATGAATCAGCCAACTGGAATGATTCCTCTCCCTCCACCTACACTGCAAGTGCCATATACATTGCAAAAAAATCCCCAGACCAACTTAAGACCGCAACTCCCAGCCCAACCCAACCCGAACCCTAATAATATACCGATTCAATCTGTTCAAATAATCGAAGCACCAGAACTAGAAACCGAGTTAAGGGAGTGCAACGACGTTCAATTAAGGTTTGGGCGCATAATAGAATCAGAGGGAGACAAAAATGTTCAAGTTGAAAATTCATTACCTTTAGAACAAACATTACAAAAAGATAATGTGGTTAGACAACAAACTCATGAGCAAGAAACCACCTCTTCTCCACCATTCCCAGAACGACTAATCATACCTCGTCCAATAGAGCATCCTGATTTTGATCTTCTGGGAGGACTAAAAAAAATTTGTATAAAAATTCCACTCCTCCAAGCTATCCAAGATATTCCAATTTATGCAAAAACCATCAAAGAATTATGTATAAGAAATCCAAAGAGGAGAATAACAACTAATCCAACCGTCTAAGTAGTTGGCACCCTATCTAACTTACTATTAGGAAGAGAAGCACCTGTAAAATATGAGGACCTAGGAAATCCTATAGTTACGGTGCAAATCAATGGACAATCCTTTCCAAATGCCTTAGTTGATTTAGGAGCTGCAATCAATATCCTAACAACCACCACTTGTCAAAAACTTGGAATTACATCATTAGATCCAACCACAACCTTATTGGAATTGGTTGACCAATCAGTAGTTAGGCCAGGAGGCACACTACATGATGTAATGGTATCTGTAGACTCCTCGGAATACCATGCCGACTTTCTCATTATTAACCCCAAAAATCGGCTAGATGGATACCCTTTAATCTTAGGTAGACCTTGGCTAGCAACTGCTAATGCTTACATTGGCTGCCAACAAGGCAACATGACTATAACTAGAGGGAGTAATGTCAAGAATTTAGCCTTATACCCTCCCACCCAGCCAAGTTTAACAATAATGAAAAAAATAAACAGCCTATATCATACCTCACAGAAAACATTAGATCACCATTAACCATAGAATATGCCCTCAAATTTAAAGACCAAACAGAGGACGACATCATTAATAGTTTCATTAAGCAACCAAAAACCAGATCCCATTTGCAATGTCACATGATTGAGGCAGAATTTGATAATGAAGAAGAAGAAGATCCCCTGAAATACACTCATGATCAATCGATACCTACCACCTCTATTTACAATAGAAAAACTATAGAAATTGAGCTAGGAAAAACTCTGAACATTAACAAAAACCTGACTGTTGAACAAGAAGAGAAGATGGTCCAACTATTGAGAAAATATAAGGAAGATTTTGCATGGGATTACGCAGACATGAAAGGAATTGATCCCCAGTTATGTACGCACCACATTTATACAGAAAAATATGCTAGACCCATTCGCCAACCCCAACGGAGATTAAACCCTTATCTTAAGGATATTGTGAAAGCTGAATTACAAAAAATTTTGGATGTAAACTTTATTTATCAAATATCTAATAGCAAGTGGGTCTCTCCACTAGTAGTGGTTCCAAAGAAGAATGGAAAGTGGAGGATATGTGTAGACTATAGAGAATTAAACAAAACAACCCAGAAATACCACTTTCCCCTTCCTTTCATTGATTAGGTATTAGATACATTAGCAGGAAAGAGATTCTTTTCTTTCTTAGATGGCTTCAGCGGATACAATCAGATTCAGATTGCCCCTAAAGATCAGGATAAGACTACTTTTACCTGTCCTTGGGGAACATTTGCTTACAGATTTTTACCCTTTGGCCTCTGCAATGCCCCTACCACATTTCAGAGGGCCATCCTCAGCATATTTTCAGATTTAATAAATGAAGGGCTCGAAGTATATATGGATGATTTCACACCTTATGGAGATGATTTTGAGCCAACATTAGAAACATTGGAAAAGGTGCTGGAAAGGTGTATTGCCACTAGGCTCTGCTTGAGCCATGAAAAGTGTCATATGATGA
The DNA here is from genome assembly GCA_034641835.2 of Pinus albicaulis. Classification (NCBI taxonomy): domain Eukaryota; kingdom Viridiplantae; phylum Streptophyta; class Pinopsida; order Pinales; family Pinaceae; genus Pinus; species Pinus albicaulis. The sequence goes on from CM076577.1 coordinate 1,211,811,097, forward strand.
TGACCGAGGGACTCATATTAGGTCATTATATCTCAGCAGCTGGAATACAGGTAGGTCCAGCTAAAATTCAGATAATTTTTTTAATACCTACTCCTACCACACAAACAGAGGTACGCAGTTTTCTGTGATTTTCTGGTTATTATAGGAGATTCATAGAGCATTTTTCTCAAAGAGCTGCACCTCTATAAACACTAACAGGGAATGTTGATTTTATTTGGATAGATAAGTGTGACCATGCTTTTGAGGATCTGAAAAAGCTTGTATCAACAGCCCCAGTGCTAAGGGGCCCAAATTGGGATTTGCCATTCCAAATTTCATGTGATTCCTCAGACACAGCTATTGGAGTAGTCCTTGGGTAGGAAGAAGATAAAAAACCATGTGCAATTTATTATATTAGCAAGAATCTCTCTCCTACTGAATTAAACTATACCATGATTGAAAAATAATTTTTAGCTGTAATACATGTTGTAAATAAATTTAGACGTTATATAACTAGGTATCTTGTAGTTTTATATACAGATCACTCTGCCATAAAAATTTTAGAAAATAAACCTGTTACAAATGGTAGAGTAACAAGATGGTTGATTCTATTATGGGAATTTGACATCACAATAAAGGATCGACCTGGAAAAGAGAATCCTGTAGCTGAAATTCTCTCACGAATGCCAAAACCAGCGGACGCAGCAGCAGTCGAAGATTAGTTTCTAGATGAACATTTGTTTGTTGTTACTGTCAGAACACCATGGTATGCTGATGTTGAAAATTATTTAGCAGTAGGTAAATTACCCAAGCATCTAATGCCCAATGAACGAAAACAAATAGTGTAGCGCAGTACTCGATTCTCTTGGATTGGGGGCTACCTATTTCATACAGGAGCAGATATGCACATCAGAATATGCGTCCGAGAAGAAGAAATATTTGACATTCTGAAAGCATGCCACGATGGGCCGTGTGGCAGACATTTCGCAGATCGCAGGATTGGTCCGAAGGTTTTACAAATAGGCTATTACCGGCCTACAATTTCTAAAGATGCTAAAAATTGTGTACAAGTCTGTGATAGTTTCCAAAGGGTGGGACGCCCTAGACAGTTCGATGAAATGCCTTTTAATCCAAAATTAGTAATCGAGCCATTTGAGCGTTGGGTGCTCGATTTTATTGGTCCTATTAACCCATCATCAAATCAGAAAACATATATACTAGTTGCAACAGAGTATGTTACCAAATGGGTTGAAGCAGAGGCACTTCCAAGAGCTATAGAGGACTCTATAATACATTTCCTTTTCCAAATATTTATGCAATATGGCCTCCCAAGGGACATAATTACAGATGGAGGACCGCAATTTGTAGGTAATAAAATCGCTGCAACATTAAAAAATTATCACATTCAGCACAAAATTACAACCCCATACCACCCACAGGCAAATGGCCAAGTAGAGAGCATGAATAAGGTGATAGAGGCAATACTTACAAAAACAGTTACATCACACAGATGTGATTGGGCTTCAATATTTCTGGAAGCCTTGTGGGCATACCAAACAACATGGAGAAATACCATCAGATATTCACCATATCAATTAGTATTTGGAAAAGAACCCATCTTTCCAATAGAATTTGAAATTCAAACATTAAGAACAACGCAGGAGGTGGTTTTGAATTTAAATGAGGCCCAGGTTAGCAGATTATAGAAAATCAACAAGTTAGATGAAATTAGGCTCTCATCCCTTCAAAACACTACATTAATTCAACAACAGAGAGCAAAATGGCACAATTCCCTTATTAAAAATAAAATCTTCCACGAAGGAGATTGGGCACTCCTATACGACTCCAGGTTTCAAGATTTCCCCAGAAAACTCTAGACACAATGGCTTAGACCTTATGAGATACAGAAAGTGCATGACAATGGCACCATTACATTAACTACCATTGACATATCTGGACATTCTTTCAAAGCAAACGGTCATCAAGTACAACTTTACCACAAACCGCTTAATCGGGAATCCTTTTACCAGCAATTACGGGGAGATTCCACTATGTAGATTCTTGCTGAGGAAGATAACTCCTCATTAGCATTAATTCACTAAACAATTCCTTTGTTTCTGAAATTTGTACATAAGCTTTTCTCTTTACTTTAGCTTGTGTAAACTGTTTTTTGTAGAATTTTTTTTCCGTGCTGTTCCTCTTAAGGAACCGCTTTTGTTCCTCTTAAGGAACAGCAGTCGTTCCCCTTAAGGAACAACAATCTTGCATGCTTATATTTGTTTTCTATTCCTCTTAAGAAACAACAACAGTTCCTCTTAAAGGAACAACACTTCCACTCGATTTTTTTGCTGTTTCTTTTAAAAAGGAACAACCCTTTCGCCATTTTTTTTCGCTTTCTACCGTTCCTTTTAAGGAACAACAGTTTCAATTTGGAATGTTTTTAGGTTGTTCCACCAAAGGATCAACATTTTATTTTGCGCTTGCTTTATCTCCTGTTTCGCTTAAGGAACAACTACCGTTCCTCTTAAGGAACAATAGTTTTCACGTGTATCTTTTTCTTTTATTTGTTGTTCCTCTTAAAGGAACTGTAGTTTTGAGTGCAAATGTTCTTTTTTTTATTCCTCTGAAGGAACAACAGTTGTTCCATCTAAGAAATGACAAATTTTGAGTGCTTTTTTAGCTGTTTCTCTTATGGAACAACATTTTGAGAATTTTTGAAATGTTTCACTCTTCATGATCCTTTCAAGGAAAAGATACAAATTTATGCAAGGACACAAAAATTAGAGGTTACTGAAATTAGAAAATCAAGGAAAATTTGTAATCTTTAAAGAAATTGATTTGTATTGATAAGAAAAAAGGAAAGGACAAAACTATCTATATCACTTTTATGTCTTTATCTTCACTAAAACTAATTTGATTGATTATTTTTATCATGTTGGTTCTTCCCTAATCCTCATAACTCTCTTTGAATTTTATTATTGAATAAGAATAAGGGCATATTTTCCTCTATTGAGATGTTCAAACTTCTTCCACCATCCATAATCTTAAGGAGTGTTGAGCCATCTTCTACATATAAATAGGAAAGTGCTATATAAAAGAAAAGAAAAAAAGAAAAAAAAATATCTATATGATTACTGACAATTCTATGTTTTGTTAGATGGAGGATAGGGGTTATCATCAAGAGCCAACCTACCATGATCATAAGGAAGCAATGAAGTGGCATTCCCACTATGGCCATCACACCAGGGATATGATCCAATGGGCACATCAAAAAAATAAAAAGTCCTTGGAACAGGAGGTCTCATCACGAGTCGGCCTGCCCACCTTTCACTCCTTCTTGGTGAATGGCATTGTGATTCGTCTGGTTACCAAGCAAGCACAATGGCATCCATCCTGACATTACAAACCACTTTCCTAGGCATATATAAAGGACTATGGTTACAAGGATGAAAAAGAAACTTTGTCAAGGTTATAAACACCCGTGGCCAACAGAGCTCTGCTGATGGTATTGGAGTCATATTTTTTCACAAATCAATAGTAATTATAAACCCTTTTATTATATCTTTATCTTGATTTCAAATGAGATTATGCTCCTAAACCCATTTTTTTTCGAACCTTTTACACATGAAATATTGTTTAAAAATCAATCATAATGGTTCAATTGAATAATGACCGCATAAGAATTTTTGTTTACGTCAGTTGTCCTCTTCCCTATTTTCGCATCATTCCATAGCATTTCCATATCTATTCACGATTTTCATCATAAGCCTCGATTTCAGTAATTCGATACTTTTTGTGATCATGTCATGGATACGTATGCCTTTCTATATTGTACGATTGTCATCCAGTATGTTTCTCCTCCATTTTCCCGATCGAGGATGACGTATCATATTTCAGGGGGGCGCAGGTGACTTCTAAATTACGCCTGCATATGTGTCAATTCCTTATTTTCATCAGATCCTAGAAGTAGAAATTTTAATGGTATTGATGTTTTCCGATATGCACAGGTTGCTGTTCCATTTCCATTTTTGTGTATTTCTGTGAAAAATTAGCAGTGTGCAGAGCTTAGACGAAATGGGATGTCGACCAGTACGCAGTGAACCACAAGTACTAACAGTTTCCAACGCTGCACGAGAAATATTGGTAAGAGTAGGATGGATTACCTACCTTACATGACTACAGTAGCCCCATGAAACTGTGGCCATTGAATTTTTGCAGAATTTGCAGGAGGATCATTCCATAGTAAGCGGAAGGTGAATAACAATAATGGATGCAGTAATTGCTGAGGTATCCAGACTACCAGTATTTGGACCCATATGGACCCATAAAAAATTGAGACTTCAAGAGGCCATAACCATCTTTCGAGACGAAGGACAGAACCTGACCGTCAAAGGAAAAGGAGTCCAGCAGGCAACTCTGGGAGAACCATGGGCAGAACTGGCTAGAGTAGTGAAAATCTACATTAAATGTGATGGGAGAAAGGATGTGGTAAGACCACACCATCTCAAATTATTAGCAGTAATAAAGCATAGATGTGTTGTAAATTTGCCTGCATATTTAATTTTTTTACTGCATGACGCTGCTCGGAGCATAACGAAATCTCTTCATACAAGAATGGTAGTAATCCACCATTATTTAATTCGATTAATAGTTAGTTATAGTCTTGCTCAACAACAGACTAGCTGGGAGGAATTGGTATTTTTAATAGACGAGGGAATAACCTTACTTTCCCCGAAACGAGAAAGAACCACCAACACAGCAAATAGACCTCTAAAAAGCAGACAGTCCTCTAGATTGAGAAGAAGCAAGGGAATGTTGGGAAGCCTCCAGGGTAGCAGCAGCCAACCCTTAGAATTACATAGTTCTGGAGATGAGCAACCCCCGCAACCTGAAGGAGGAGAAAACCAGGAAGAGGAAGAAACTAAGCACACCAGTGAAGAATAAAGGGAGGAAGCGAAAACTCCCATAACCTCCAGCACAATTCCACCACAAAGGCCATTGCAGGAGGAAAAATTGGCCCAAATTTTCGCAAATATGATTCAGTATATTCAACCCCAGAGTTTTCTCAACCTCAATATTGAGGTAGAGAAATCATAGGAACACTCTGTCCATGGCAAGGATACATCCGAGGAAATGCATGATGAGGAACAGGCAGAAGCAGAAGCCCCTTAGGAAGTGGTGGATCAAACTAGGGTTATCTCCCCTAAGGAACCTAGTCAGGATAACGCAAACACTGAAGAAGTGTTCCAAAAAGAGAATATGGAAACAAGCCAGGGCAAGGGCACAGTCCCTGAAGAACAAAACCTAGCTGAGCAGCCAATTCTAGAGAAGGAAACAACTGTTCCTCCCAAGAAGAAGAAGAAGAAGGAAAATGAAATTAAGAGGCTGTGGAAGGAACAACAAAAGATGCTAAAATTAGTAAAACAACTCAGATAGAAGATAAGGGTCCTTAAAAGGGGGAAAATATTTAAAAGAACCGCAAAAACACAGACTGTAGGAACTCGATATCGTAAGAAGTAAACCCAGGTAGATCTTCAACCCAGAAGTGTTTTGATGGACAACGACGCTGGTGTAGTAAAACTCCAAGAGGATTTGGTACAGGCTCAATGAGCTAGAGAAAATCTTGAAGAAGGGATTGTTCCTAAGAATAAATAAGAAGAGTTACAACAGTAATTAAGGGATATCAATGCATCAGAGGCAGAAGCCTTCGATAAATGTCAGAAGGAAGAAGAACAAGTTGAAAAGGTAAGGAATAGACTAAAAACAGTCAGGAGTTAAATGGATACTCTTTGCTCTCTATATACAGATGTTCTAACATGTAGGTCCCCTACCAAAAGTTATGCTTTGTTTTTGTTAGAAAGATATTTGCAGTTAAAAATTAAGGCTGTTAAGGCAGGGAATCCTATAGAATTAAAAACTGTTGTAAACTCTATGGAGTAAAAGTTTAGCGGTTACTCTGTGAATTTTATTTGCATAATTTTATATTGGAAGAGGAAATGGAGAAGAATCCTAGTCCTTTTGTAGGTGATGTCCAGTATCAAGCATTCATTTCATTTCCTATTAACCAGTTAAATAGGCCCAAGGCCTATAACACTTTTCAGAGACAAGAAAATGGGTTACAACTTTGGGTTAGGGGTGAACCGAGACACCCACTACAACTGTGGGCTATGCAAAAAAGCTTAAATAAAAAGGAGGGTGTGATCCAGACATTGGGACCCATCCACAAAGCAATTGTCCAACAAGGGGTAGAATATTTTATGTCCATCAAAGAAAAGGCCATAGTAGCAGCTAAACACCGATGGAAGATTCCAATCCAAATATTCAGGATAGAGAGCCATTCAATTACAAAAATTTTAAGTTAGCTGTTGACCGACTGGTTACCTATAGTAACCTCATCTTGCGGGAAGGCCCCTATTGGATAGGTTGTAGATTTCAAAGCCCTATTATTTTTTGTCCTGCAGTAGAATATAAGGCCATATATGAATTACCTGAAGGGTAGACAGGGTGTATTTTTGAATTTTTAGCTGCAAATCATGGTTTTAGACCACTTTACGAAAATCCCTCTCCAACCTATTCTCTAACTTCTTTGCATTTAAATTACATGGTTTTGATGAGCGCATGAAAAGGGTAGGCAGGGGGGTGTGTTGAGCGATGGAAAAGGTATGAATTTGCTATTTATTTCTTTATATTTTTCTTTAATCATAACTCCTTTATATTCTAAAACGATAATATATCAAAAAATTATAGTAGAATTAAGGAGATTAGTGATCATTGAAAATTGATTAAATATTGTCTTTTCTTCTATACAGAAAATAGAAGAAATGGAAAGCCATCATTTGGGAGGAAAAGGCAAAGAAGAATTAACTACTATCCCTTCGCTAGGAAGCCATATCCAGATAAGAAGATTGAGATCGGAATGCACAGTCAAGGAAAAGAAAGGAAAAGCACGACATCAGTGAAAGAAGACAAAAAAATGACTGGAGATAGAAGATAGAGCGAATCCCTCAGGATATTTTGATCCTGAGGGATCGCTGCTTCAAAGCTCATCTATATTCTCGTTTTGTCCACCTAGATATTATAAAAGGACAACTCTTGTAGAAATCAAAAGGAGAGCATGTATTTCCATTATTCAAATTTCCCTTTTCTGTTTTCACTTTGATCATCGACTCTCGTTGGTTAAAACAAAGTTTGAATGCCTATAAACTTCTTTACACATGATTAATATATAATTCAGTTGTTGTTCCATTATTTGACGCTGGAGTAGTTCGGCAGTGCTTCACTAGCGGCAAAGGGCCCGGCCCTGGAGGATCCACTTGCTATTTGTACCATTACTTTACAATTCCAGTCATGTGATGGTTTTCTTTAATTTTCATTTCTCTCAATCGCATTTCTTTACAGTTCCCTGTTTTATAGTTTACTGTTTCAATAGTTTATGAAATCGTTTTATTGCATAAGCTATGATTGAACCGCGTTGTCATTCCATTCCACCATAACAAGATTACTATCCTTTGCAACTGACATTGTTATGCTATTCATTTCAAGTATAAAGCTTCGTTGTTCATTCCGGATTTTGTTGTTCATTTCTATTAAATAGCTCTGTTGTTCATTCCTACTAAATAAGCTTCACTTTTCATTTCTATCTTGCAAGTATTTGGTTTTGCTTTAGAATATTATTGCAGTGAGTGTGTTTATTCCATTTCCATTAGCAGCATTGTTAATTTAATTCAGTTATCATTTCCAATTAGTTTTTTTGGTGTGGAGTGCAAGGTCAACAACTGTAAAAGAAATTGGCTCTCACTGTCTAAATTCTCAGATTGAGGATCTTGTTTATGCTTGATTTCATTTACATTAGTTGATAGAGGAAAGATTTATTACTACTGCATCTTTGACTGATGATTGCTGTAGTTTCCTGAGTGAGTGATCTCGTTTCAGAACATTAATTTTCTTGTAATTGCAATTAGATTTTATTTTCAAGAATCCGTTTACTCTTGTATTTGGAACACTATACTGCAAATTGGAAAACATTACTCTTGGATTAAATTTCCGCCTTAGACTAAGTACACTCTTGAAATAAAAAATCGTACGTAGATTGATAATTAATGTGGGATAAATAGGAGTTAAAAAGACACCTTTTATACCTCAACAAGAGGCAGATAAGCAAGGTGATACTAGTCACATCTTGCAAACTCCAACTCCACATGATAGAAACTCTAAAATAATCAAAGAAGAAGAATCATACACTGTTGAAACTACCACTCAAGCAAAACTCAAAATTATTTATAGGAAGAAGCCAAAATTAAACCCTGTAAATGAAGAAGTGGAAACGATTAAAGTAATTGATACAGATACAGTGGTAAAGGATAATGCACCTCCTACAGTTTTTGAAGAAACTCAGCAACCCTAAACATCTAATATTCAAATGACTAAGAAACAACATAGTATTAAAGTATCTTCATCTAGTAAGCTAGCAGAAAAAGAGCAAGATATCATACATAAGTATAATTAAATAAAGCTAAGAAATGAGACATCAAAGGTTGATACATATAACCAATACTAGAAGCATTCACCCAGTGACCAAATCAGATTGTTTTTTTCATTTGACTAAAAGACTAGGAAGATGTAGATGACCTTCCTCTAGCCCATAGTGAAGCATCCCAAATCATTTGCAGATTATAAAAAGACATCATATGAAGTTCAAGCATCAGAAATTCATCCAATTGACCAAATATAATTTCACAAACAAGCTGGTGAAATGCTATATTCTATCATGAAAAACAAATTCATGAGAGTACATAAGCTACAAAAAACTCTTGAAAACATCAGAGGTCAGCTAAAATTAGAAAAGGCTTCCTCACAAGCCAAAGATAAGAGAATTAAATCTCTGGAAGATTTGGTTATTGAAGTAGGATATGATCCTAAGAATGTTAAAGCTACAGAAGAACTCATAAAGAAGAATAATGCAGACATTGCTGCATTAAATAAGAAATTAAAATTTCCTCCCACTGAAAATCCACAGGCAAAAGAAGTGCTAGAAAATGAAGGACAAAAAGATGTGATGATGAATCTCATTCTTTAGTTGATTTCCCAGTTGAAAGAAATGGAAAATGAAATGGATAAGTTAGTCCAGGAGTAAAAGGTTAGCTCAGAAGTAGTCCCTGTTACTGTTATTCCTATAGCCACTATAGCGATTCCTTCCACTTTGGCAGAATCATTGGCACCATTAGTTCCATTAGCTACATAAATTCCTGTTACCTCAACAACTACTTCAGAAACAGGGTCATCTACATCAACAATACAGCCAAGTGATGAAGCAGGAAAACTTGTTAAAGCAATGCATAAAATTTCCATTCAGACAAATGAAATCAACAGACTTAAAGAACAGTTGAAAATCCTAGAGGATGAGAAGAAACTAGCACAAATTGTGCACAAAAATGAAGTACAGAAGACAAACAGGTTGAATGAGAAATTGTAGAAGTTAGAGAAAGCAATGACATTGAAATAACCAATGGCACAAGCCAAGCAGTAGCTATGGGCCAATATCATTAAATCTGTCAATGATATTTGGCCATCAATCTAGGTTATTTATGAACAAAAATATTTAATCAAAGCAGCATGTGAAGCCATCTAGAAAATCAAAGAACAACTTAGTAAGAAGCCAAAGATGCTAATGAAATCATAAAGTTTCTTAATTCCAAAAATAAACAAGAATTTGAGGAAATTGGAATTAGTGACAGGACAGAAACAATCCTATAAGTTAGGAAGGTGATTTCTAAGAGAAATTTAATGGTTCAACTTGAAGAAAAATACCAAAACATGGAGATGGACATAACCAGGTTCATGATGAAGTTTGATACTTTGAGGCAGAAAGGCCTGCCAAATCCTCTGGTTATTCATGACAGATTGATGAAACAAGAGGATTATGATAAGAAAATGAGAGAAGTTGTAAAGGAACAAGCTAACATTCCTTTCTCACAAGGAATTCCAATAGGGAAAATACTCTACAAAATTTTTGAGAATCTCTTTTACCTACAACACGAGGTAAAAAAATTATTTATCAACAATCCTACATTCTCAAAGTATACAGAGGCAGATGAAGTATTCAGAAGGATGGTAAAGATCAAATTACCAGAGGCAGAAGTTTGGGAGAAGTTGACTGATTTACTATGAAATCACTAAAGGTTAAAAGAGTACAGTGAAAAGTAAAAGGACAAAATAGAGCAGTCAAAAGAAAAATAGAGCAGTCAGTATAAAAGATAAAAACAGTAGTAACAGTGAAAGTTAAAATAGTAACAAAGCATATAGTAAAAGAGTCTTAGATATTTTAAAGTGTATCAGATGAAAGTAAAAAGGCTAAAATCAAATTAGAGTGAAACATGCCAACGCGAAAGATACTCAACATCAACATTTGTTGAGCAACAAAAAAGAGACAAATCAAAAAAATATCAAAGACAACAAACAAAAAAATCAATAAAAGCAGGGACAACTTGCATTAGTTGGATAGTTGTCTCTATCTTCTTGCATGAAGATATTTATTTTTCCTTGAATAATTCCTAAGTTTGTTTTAGGATATTTTGCAAATTTTTTTGTATAAATGTTTCATTTTTCGAAGTATTGAGGGTGGATGAATTACTAAACATTTCTATAGTTGTACTGAGTTGAAACCTGAGGGTTCTTGGTAGCATTTTCAAGTCAGAAGAACCTGGGTTAGGATTGAGCAATAAAGCATAATATCATAGGATTCATGTGTTGAGCCACTTTAGTGAAGTATTTTCACTTGGTCCTGATGTTAATGGTAAGAGTCAAGAAGGTGGCATTCCTAATTTCTACATTAGCTTGAATATTTATGATAATATTTTCACAATGCTATGTTAGATTCTAGACCATATCATAATTTAATGCAAAATCAATCATGGAAACCTTAAATCTTGATATCACTAGGCCATATAAAGACCTTTTCTCTTTTGATTCTAGCAAAGTTAAATGCCTTAGTTTGATAAAATATTTATGTGTCACTTTATTCCAATACCCATACAAAAGCATTGTAATGGAGATTGTTGCAGATATCCATCCTAAATATGGAATGCTATTGTTTCGCTCATGGGGAGCAAAAATGCAGGGATATTTACATCTAGATATGTCTTATGCAACTATTTCAGTATTTAAACAACCTAAAAAACTTTATAGAGATACCTTGATGAAGTACATGGTCAGTATTATAACACAACCACAAAGCTACCCTATTTATTCTATACACTCTGATATGGATTCATTCATTTTGTGTAATTCAGAAACTGGCACAAATAAAAACACAGAACTAAAGCAAAAACATAATGATGTAGACAGTGATAATTTATTTCATGAATCAATGTGGCATTTATAATTTGATGGTTCAGTCAATAGATTAGGAGTAGGAGAATGATGTCAGATCTATAACATGGAAAACAATCATGCAGAGGGTCATGCCTTTAGATTAAATTTTAACTGTACAAATAACATGACCGAGTATGAAGCTTTAATCTTAGGACTGTAAACTATTAGAAAACTAGTAGCCAAAAGAGTTTCTATCATGGGAAAATCTAAATTGATCATAAAACAGATTAAAGGAGAATATGTTGTGTATAATGCAAGACTTAGCCAATACAAAGAAACTATTTTAGATCTGGTAAAATAATTTCTTGAAACTAACTTTTTTGTCATTCCTAGGAAACAGGACATGCAAGCACATAGTTTAGCAAAATTTGCTAGCACCCACAAACTTCCTTTCTAGCCAAATCACTAATATACAGCAGAGGTAAGACACAGGCCTATTATACCAGATAACTTAAAATATTGGAAATGTCTTTTACAAGATGCTCAGATATACAATTTTATGAATGCTAAGGGAGAATTCCAAAATTGTAACATAGATCTAGATTGTACAGTAGATGAAACTACAGATAGTGAGATAGATGTAAATAATTTAGATTTAACTGAACACACTAATCACTCAAATAGAAATAGATAATTCAGAAAATGTAGAAATAGAAGAAATACAAAATGATTATTCTGAGATTTTAAACCTTAAGAATAACTTTCTACCTAAGGGATTAACCCCTTTAGAAGATCTTTTTGATTCAAATGATGTTGCAAGAAAATATAAAATGGAACCACTAAGATCAGACATAGAAGAACATAACTTAGGAACTGAACAAAGGACTAAACTCTTTAAACTATCCAAAGCATTACCTTTAGAAGAAAAGCTGAAATATATAGCTCTATTTAAGGAATTTCAAGATGTATTTTCATGGAGTTATGAACACCTAAAATCTTATGACACGAGCATAATGCAACATAAAATACCTATTAAAGAAGATCAGAAACCATTTATACATAAGCTTAGGAGAATAAATCTAGTTTGTATGCCCTTGATTGAAAAAGAAGTGAAAAGAATATATGAAGCCCAGATCATTGCACCAATCAGATATTCTGATTGGGTCTCAAACTTAGTTCCTACTAGGAAGAAAATATGGGAAATCCGACTTTGTGTTGATTTCCATAACTTAAAAAAAGTGTCACTAAAAGATAACTATCGTCTCCCCAAAATGGACCATATTTTACAAAGGGTGGTAGGGTCATCCAGGATTTCATTGTTTGATGGATTCTATGGATATAATAAAATATTAGTTCAACCAGAAGACCAACCAAAGACAACATTTACTACTCCTTGTGGTACTTTCATGTATGTGAAAATGCCTTTTGGATTAATGAATGCAAGAGCCACATTTCATAGAGCTATGGACATAGATTTTGCTAAAGAGATTCATGATTTTCTTGTAATTTTTCCAGATGATATAATAGTATTTTCAAAATCAGATAATGAGCATCTAGATCATTTAAGACAAGTATTCAAAAAATGCAGAAAATTTGGTATTTATTTGAATCCCAAAAAGACACTCTTTGGAATTGAAAAAGGGAAACTTTTAGGTCACATAATATCAAAAGAAGGAATTAGGAAAGACTGAGCTAGAATAGAGGCAATTTTGAACATAAGTCATCCAAGAAATATCAAGGAATTACAAGCTTTAATAGGTAAAATTAATTTTCTCAAAAGATTCATTTCAAATTTAGCAGAGTTAATTAGAGAATTGAATAACATGTTGAAAAAAGACTCAGCACTTAAATGGACAGTAGAGGCCAAACAATCATTTGAATCAATAAAACAAGCCCTTACCAAAACACCAGTCCTAATAAGTCTTGATTTTAAAAAAGATTTCATTATTTTTTCTTTTGCTTTAGAACATACTATTGCAGCAGTTTTGCTACAAAAGAATGTTCAAGGCTATGAACAACCCATTGCATTTTTCAGAAAATCGCTAAGAGATACCACATTAAAATACAACATAATGGAAAAACAATCGTTAACTTTAGTAAATGATATCAAAGATTTCAGAGTGTACATTTTGTATTCTCACATCATTGCATATGTCGCAAATTCAGTGGTTAAGGACATTCTCACTCAGAATGGGCCTGATGGTAAGAGAGGAAAATGGATTGCCACAGTTTTGGAATATGACATAGAAATAAAGCCCACTAAACTGATAAAAGGCTGAGATTTAGCCAAACTCATGGTTGAATCTAAGTACAAGGCCTTGGATATAAATTTTATTGCTCAATTAGATGATCGGGAAGAGATGGTGACTCCACAGATCAGTGAACCTTTCTTAGATTCACCTTGGTATGAAAATATCATATTTGTCTTACTAAACTTACAATCTCTTCTTGGTTTGTATAGAACTAAAAGTAGATTCCTAAATTTAAAACAAATGAAATATTGTATCATAGATAATTCTTTGTTTCTGAAATATCATGATGGCATTCTATTAAATTTTTTACTGAAAGATGAAGCTAACAAGATTATTGAATAATTTCATGCAGGTGACTATGGAGGACATATTTATTGGAAATCTACTATTGATAAGTATTGAGGGCTGTATTTTACTGGCCTACACTTTTTTCAAATGTTAGAAAACATGTGACCTCCTGTCACAAATGTCACATCTTTAAAGGGAAGAAAAAACTACTACCTTTACCCGTCAACCCCATTTTCACATAAATTCCATTTCAGAAATGGGGTCTAAATTTCATTGGTGAAATTCACCCACCCTCCTCAGCCTATCATAAATGGATCCTGATAGCCACTGACTATTTCACCAAGTGGATAGAAGAAATTCCTTCTAGGCAAGCCACTGATTCTGTCATCATTTCATTCCTTGAAAACAATATCCTTTTCAGATTTCGATGTCCCCAAAAGCTCATTATTGATAATGTAGATGCCTTCAAATCTAAAAAGATGATTGACTTCTGTAATAAATACCACATCACCCTTGGCCATTCCACTTCATATTACCCGCAAGGTAATGGACTTGCAGAATCCTCCAACAAAAGGCTGGTAAATATCATTAAGAAATTATTAGAAGACAAAAAAAATACCTGGAACAAAATGTTGGTCAATTCCTTATTGGCAGATAGATTAACTACAAAGAATTCCATTGGTACATCCCCTTATCAGCTAGTGTATGGGATGGATAATGTTTTTTCGTCCTCTTTAGGAGTACCAGTGATGAAGATGATCCAAGAACAACAAGTAGAACCAAATGATACCCAGAGAAGGATAACTCAAACTATACACTTGCAGCAGACCAGGGAAGAAGTCTATGTCAAATCACAAATGATACAAGATAAAATCAAGAAAATATTTGATAAGAAAACAAAGGAAGATGACTTTTACATAGGTGATAAAGTGCTTTAATTGGATTCAATAAGAGAGGAAAAAGGTTAACATGGTAAATTTGATTTCCTATGGAAAGGTCCCTATATCATTTATGGTTACAGAGGTAACAATGCATTATTTTTGAAGGAAATTGATGGATCATATCTGCCAGGACAACCTGTCAATGGTAGAATGTTGAAGAATTATTTTTCTCTAGACTAAACATTAGTTCACTTAGTTTATTTTTCTCATTGTACATAACATTGTAGAGTTTAGATTGGATTCGATGTTTTTCTCACAAAGTTGAACCCTAAAGTGAAGGCCCTAAGCTTTGAAATACAAAATATCATAAGTATGAATAAGGAAGAGCTCAGAAAACAGTTCAAGATAAGCACAATAAAATTTCAAAGGCTATTGATCTTAAAGTTCTTGACATTTCACCAAGAAATTCCATCCCCATGTGGAGCCACTATTAGGGTCCTATAATAATAGGATTCATATTTTTGAATTGAATATGATTAGTCTTGTAATATGTATATACTTTTCTTTCTGCAAATTGTTTTCCAATATTAAAAAAATGTAAAGAGGGTAAAAGTCATAATAGAAAAATCTAAGGACTAAAAGAAAAAGATCAAAAAGGAAAATAAAATATGAACCCCAACAAAAAAGAGATAAAAATAGATCATGAAAGTGATGCAAATTAAAATGCCACTACTTTTTACTTTGCTTTGCAAAATAATATTGTGTGTAGCTTGTCAAAAATGCCACAATCCATGAAGGTCAGACTGATTAATCATGATATTTCATGTTTTAAATTTCATGTTGATAGATAGAGAGTAAAGATTTAGCCAAACTGTTTAATATTAGCAGATCAATAGTTAGGTACATAATAATAAAGGAGCTCAATATTTTTATCTGAGCCCTTGGAAGTACTAAGGTTAGAATTAGATAGTTTTCTGTCAAAAGAAAAATGATAAGGGTTTGCAAGCTCAAATGCACCCAAATGAATGAAGACAAAATGTTAGGGTAGATGATAGGTAGGCAGAAGCAGTTTTTACAAGGCATGGATAGCAAAAATTGGTCATTTCATATTTAATAATTTCCCTTTGAACTCATTTCCCTTGTAAAAATACCCCCTCCCCTTACTTCACTCATTTTCCCTACATAATACTCTTTCCCTAGTTAAAAAAAACATATATCTTTGGAAAGTAATTTTCCCCTTACTAATTTCCCTTTCATTTCAAAACCCCTTAAAATACACTTATCCTAAATCTAAATGATTAAATTTATATATTGGGTCCCACTACAAAAAATCCCCCCTGTTGTAAGTTTTTACATTAAAACTTAGTGTATAATCTTGCACATATTCATTTAACCCCCCAGTTATACTAAAATCCCTTATTTAAATTTATTATATTAGTTCCTGCATATAATACACATTTATCCCATATTTGATTAAATCCCGCATAAATATATCTCCCCAACCCCTTAGGATTAATTTAATATATAATTGTATCCTTGCATTTGATATATTATGGGCTCATTGTTTATAAACCCCGCCTATTTTAAAGTTCCTACCCCTTTATATATATTTATTCATACATATAAATATTGCATGATTTAACTAAACGGTGGTCCCCACTCACTATAACACACCTATTTTAATCCCCGAAAATTTCTGCTATTTTCCAACCATCAGATCTTAATTGATCATATTCGATGGCCAATAAGCCATGTCGCATCCCCAACAAAAAAATATTTAATGACCCCGAACCCTTGCGAAATGGACAGTTTTCAGAGGCCTGGTCCCTGCAACGTGTCAATTTTCGATTGCATCACATCCTCAGAAATTATACCATCCAGCCAATTCTACCAATGCGAAAACCACTTAGCAGTATTTCCGCCCGTTATCAAACCACCCTGCCTTTTAAAAGTTAACCCGCACATTAATGTTTAACCACTGATTGGTTAAAAAACACATAAGACCACCCTTTTGTGTCTTTTCACCATTTATGTTACAGTTTGGTGCAAATAGAGCTATTGCCAACCTTTTCCAGAGCAAAAGAATAGTTTTTGACCTCTAATCAAGCCATTTTCAACCAGAATTCGACAACCTTACCACCAAAGATATTGCAGAACCAATCCAAAGCATTATAAATATCACTAAAGCCTCAGAAAATCCCTTCCACTACCTCAAAGAACATTTCTGCAAATTAAAAGCTTATTTTCTCCAGGTATTCTTGAAATACCAAGGCATTTACTTACAAAAAGGAAGTAATTAGTAATTGAATTAGCTAGGAGCCTTTGTAGACAAAACAAAAACCCATGTTGTTTCCCAATCCTCTTCCTACAGACCCTAGGCATATTTTCATAGAATTCCCAAGGCTTGAGACTATTTTTGAGTATAGAAAAAGTGATATTTGATCAATTGGTTTCCCAAACCCTTTTGTATACTATAAATATATTGCAGAAGTGCTCCTATAATCCTGACCTATTTTTCTAAGTCAAAAGAGTAATAAATTGATTAAAATTAAAAAAAATATGGCTTCTCAAAGCATTGTATCAGTTAATCCCCTGCAACCTCCAGTTGTGGATGTAGAACACACTCCTTTAGCAGACAAATATTTTAAAATTAGTGACCCTGTCACTAATTTTAACCTTCTTGAGCTCCACTATTGGAGCCATGAAAAATCCATTAAACAAGCTGATGAAGTTTTCATTTGGGAGTCCAATTTTTCCATGTACATTGTTCCATGGACCTTCCAGTGTCCTAAGGTCATCAAACTTTTCCAAACTTGCTATTTCCCTGATCAAAGAGCCATTATAACCCCTGGAAAATCAATCTTATTCACTATCACAGCTGAATCAATAAACCAAATGCTGCATATTCAACCTTGGCTAAATGAAAACCCTCTATGTATTGAAACCCTTACTCAATTGTATTTTAATCTGGACTTTCCTAAGAGGTTCCAGATTTTCCAGACATTCATCCCCTCATCAACAACAACTCCCAAAAAAAGTCCTCTTGATCCGGATTTATGCTGGAACGCAAAAAAATAAACATATAACCATAAATACAGACATGCAGTGGAAATAACACTTCATTTCATTAATATCAAAGAACTGAAATTTTCTTACAGATAGAATGGAAATAAAACTAGCTAGGGCACTGGTAGCTATCTCTGAGAAGAGATGTGGTGGCTACAGGCCTCTGAATTGAGTTACAATGAGGCTCGAGGGCCTATTTATTATTGAGAAACAATGGAGAACCATAAACATCCAAAAACCTAACCCTAGGAGAGATTGTGTCAAAATCCAAGGGCCCGTTCAGTAAATTGGTGCTCTGTCTTGGGGACTAACCTACATACTATCTCCGTGCTTGACGTACATGATACATCATTAGAAAGCTCTATCCGAGGAATAAATTTTTTTCAGAATATCATTCTAAAAAATTATATTCGTCGGAGGGCGTCGAGGCGTTCCAAAAATGTAAAAGTTAGGCCCCCAAAACGGCTCCAAGTTCGTGACCAAAATCGCGAAAAATAGTAAGTTATGCCTAAACTCGAAAACTCGAAAAGACAATGGTGGGGCCCACAAACAGGTGGAAACCAATATCCACCGAGATCATTCTCCCCCCTTTAGGAAGCAATGTCTCTATCAAGACAAGTCTTCCGGCTGAGATGATGGTACCGACCCCATCCCTGGTGAACCACTTTCCTTGGTGCAGGAGTTGGCCAGCTTTGAAAACCCGATATAGTTGGATCTTCTGCTGGCAAGTGTTCTTGATTTGCATGTCCATGATACAATCTGTGGTGGCCTGTTCCACGCAGTCTGGATTTAACTCTGTTGGTGTGAGTTGTTCTGCAATGTCCGAGGTGTCCAGTAGAGGTGGGAAGTAAGGACGAAGGCGATCCACATTGAAGACTGGGTGAAGACCAAGGAATGGTGGAATACTGAGCTCGAAGGCATTGTTCCCTACAGCCTTGGTGATGGTGTACGGCCCGTATCGGAGTGGGCGAAGCTTGCGGTGGGGTCCAGTGAGGCGCTCCTTCTGCAAATGTAGCCATACTTTGTCACCCACCTGGAAGTTGTGTGGCACCCGGTGTTGATCATGGAGTTGCTTGTACTTGGCATTGGCTCTGTCCAATATATCATGAACCTGTTGGCGGATGTGTTGAATGCGCTCGATGAAGCTACTTGCTTTGTCAACTTCAGACTGGACATGAGCTGAATCAGCCTGAGCAGCTGCAAATGGCATGGCTACGTCAATGGGACATAGTGGCTGGAATCCCAAGCCCACTTGAAAGGGGCTATGGCTAATTGAACTGTGGAGAGCCCTGTTATAACTATGTTGTATATAGGGGAGGCTCTCGTCCCATGTGCGTGGATGCTTTGAATTGTACATGCGCAGAATGTGTACAATCATTCTGTTGACGACCTCTGTCTCCGTCATCTATTTGTCATAGAAAGTCGTGGGATTTGGTGAGTTTCTAGTCCAAGACACCGCAGGTTGGACCAAATGTGCCGAGGAACAAGTAAGGAATTCGGACAGGATAGGGACCTGGGGATCCCCATGCCCACTCACTAAAGAAGAGCTTAGTAGCAGTTTCAAAGGATATTCTTCTTGTAAGCCGCCATAATGGCCATCTTCGAGAATCTGTCGACGACCACAAAAACACAGTCATTTCCCTGCTTAGTAGAAGGCAGGCCCGACATGTAATCCATGGAGATGGATTCCCAAGGTCGACTAGGGGTAGGTAGAGGAGTATATAGGCCTTGATTCTTGATGGTCGGTTTGGCAATGGCACAAGCAGTGCAGGATCTGATGTGCTTCTCGACATCCTTTCGAAGGTTCGGCCAATAGAAATACCTCTGTAGTATTGCTACTGTTTTCTCGACCCCGAAATGCCCAGCGACTCGACTGTAGTGTGCTTTCCATATCATCTTGGCACGCTCGCTTGAAGGAACACAAAGGTGTCCCAGGTGACATAAAAGTGCATCTTGGAGGTGAAAATTTGGAACTTGCGTGCCCCCCAAGAGTGCCTTGTAAGTGTGGCCGAATTCTGGGTCACTCTCATAGAGAAGCGGCCAATCAGAAGTCTCGTGCCCACAAGAGTCGAGCACGGTGGTGAGCGCCACGATCGGTGGTCGGCTGAGGCAGTCTGCAACATTATTGGTGCTACCCTTCTTGTACTTGATGTTCAAATGAAACTGTTGCAGATATGTGGACCACTTCTGATGGCGATCATTCTTCAACTTCCCTTGTGTCTGTATGAACTGCAGGGGCCGGTGGTCTGTGTGGATGATTGTTTCCTTCCCCAAAATGTAATGCTTCCATTGTCGACAGGCTTGCATAATGGAATACATTTCTTTGTCATAGGTGGGATACTTGCGAACTGTCTCAGACAATGTCTCACTGTGATATGCCATTGGATGTCCCTGTTGAGTAAGAACTGCCCCAATAGCATAGTCAGAGGCATCTGTCTCGATCTCAAATGGCTGTTGCAAGTCTGGTAATGTGAGCACTGGGGCAGAATAGAGGCGATTTTTCAATTATGTGAATGCCTTCTGTTGAGGTTCTGACCAAAAGAATTTTTCTCTCGCTCCTCCCTTGGTGACTTGACTCAAGGGCCAAGTGATATGAGAGAATCTCAACACAAATCTACGGTAGAAATTAGCAAGACCCAAAAAACTGCGAAGCTCTGTTATAGTGGTTGGGGCTGGCCAATCCCGAATGACTTGGATCTTGGCTGGATCCACATGCACCCCCCTTTCATCAATAATGTATCCCAGATATTGAACCTGGGTCATGCCAAACGTGCACTTCTCCAAATTGGCACACAACTTGTGTTGCCACAGTGTTTGGAGGACTTTTCAAATGTGGTGAAGGTGCTCTTCCCAAGTCTTGCTGAAGATCAGAATGTCATCCAAGTACACCACTACAAATGAGTTGGTGAATGGCTGCAAGATGTCATCCATCATCCTCATGAAGGTTGCGAAAGCATTCGTTAACCCGAAAGGCATGACTATCCATTCAAAAAGGCGTTCCTTGGCTTTGAAGGCAGTCTTCCACACATCAGAGGGTTCAATTGGTACCTAGTGATACCCAGACTTCAGGTCAATATTGCTGAAATATTTTGCACCTTTGAGTTGTTCCAAAAGGTCATCAATCCGTGGGATTGGGTACCTATTCTGGACGGTGATCTTGTTCAGTTCCCAATAGTCAATACAGATTCTCCACGTCCCATCCTTCTTCTGTACCAACACGATCGGGCTCCCACAGGGCGATGAACTTGGTCTGATGTGACCTTTATGCAACAGCTCTTGAATATGCCTCTTGATTTCATCATTATCTAGAATAGAGCACTGATAGATCTGTCCATTGGGTAGTGGAACACTTGGGGTCAGATCAATCGGGTGCTTGACTTGACAGTGCAGAGGAACCCCTGTGGGTGAGGTGAAGATGTCCCCGTACTCCTCCACAACCTTATCCATTTGTTGTTGTCGTGAAGAGGAGCCCTGTCTGGAGGTCGTGGCCACAGTATTCTTCTTGCCCTCGGGGCGGATCATCAGGAAAACGAATTTCCTGGTTTGGGAAATGAGCTTACTGCATTGTTTTGCAGTAACCAAAGAGATAGTCGCAGGAGGTGGTACCTCTGGTATCCTGTACAACTTATTTCCCAAAGTAACAACAACAGCACGAGGTCGAGACTCATACACAGCATGACGCTTCCAAAAGTATGGTTGTCCTAATAATACATCAGAAACATCAATAGGAGCAACATTACATAATACCTCATCCGTGAAGGGCTTGATGCTATAGGGAAGGCGACACTGTTGGCTGACGCGGAGATCTCGTCCTTGGTGAAGCCACCCGATGGTGTATGGATGTGGGTGAGCTATGGTCGGCAAGCCCAACTGCTTCACGGCGTCTGCTGAAATGAGGTTCTTTTGGCTCCCATTTTCGACAATGAACTGTACAGGGGAGTCATTTACCCACATCTGGGAGTGGAAGAGACGTTCCTCCTCCTCTGGATCTTCCGGTTCCTCCTTCTGGATATTTGTAGTGGAAACAGTGGCATTGGGCTCTGCATCAATAATCTGTTTCCATTTTTCATTCCCCTTTTGAGGTTCTGATTCAGAGTCGGAGCATTCATCTGACTCAGAAGCCCTCATCTCAGCCACTAGCGACTGCTTGGCCCGACACTCACTTGTGTTGTGAGTGGAGCTCTTATGGAACTCACACCACTTCCCCGTGTCCTTCTTTGGCTTTGCGGTGCTGTTCTTTTCTTGTGGCTTTGACGGGTTGTCTTTAGCTGCCATGCCTTGGCTCTGTCCTTTGTTCTGCGGTTTGGAAGCTCCTTTCCCTTGCTTTTGATTCGCAGATCCAAAGTCTCGCTTCTTTTGTTTGAATTTCTGCTCAATCTTGGCAGCATACCGGTATGCCGTACCAAGCGAGGAGATGTCGAGGAACTCCATTTCCTCTTGAATGTATCTATGTAGACAGTTGCGATACTTTAACACCAAATGTTTCTCTGAATATTTGATACCCAACTTTGTGTGCAGGGTATGGAACAGATTCGTCAGCTCATGCACATCTTGATCCCTTTGTTGTCGCAGCGTGGTCCATTGTATGTACTTGTCCTCATAGCTCCCCACGAGATAGTACTGTTCCTTGACGGCGTCTCGGAAAGAATTCCAAGTTGGTACGGCCGAGAACAGAGAGGGTTCTGTCTGGTCCTTGTTCTCACAGTAGGTTTCCCACCAGTTCTTAACATGGGGGGTAGCTTTGAGGAGTGCAAAAATAATCTTCTCCCGGTCTGAAAAGTCATGAACAGAGAAATATCCTTCTAATAGATTCAACCATCTATCTACGACATCTACATCTATTTGACACTTAAATATGGGAATGTCAAAATTTACTTGTACCTTAAAAGGAGTCGCACCTCCAGAGTGGCTGCTGGATGCAGATGCGCTGCCGGTGGGAAGCCGTTGAAGGATCTGAGCAAAGTTATCCATCATCGCGTTCCTTTGTTTTTCGAGGGCCTCCTCGAGAAATATTTTGATAGGATCTCCTGCTCCCTCATATTTCTTTTCATCCCCCATGGGCATCCGTCGAGGTTTGCGAGGTTGATCTTGCAAAAGGTTCCACCAGATCAAGCCCTAGCTCCTTATACCCCGACCTCGTTGGGGACATGCAAAGAAGGATCGAGAAAAAGAAGACCGCTCTGATACCACTGATCTGGATTTATGCAGGAATGAAATAGAATAAAAATATAACCATAAATATATACATGCAGCGGAAATAACACTTCATTTCATTAATATCAAAGAACTGAAATTTTCTTACAGACAGAATGGAAATAAAACTAGCTAGGGCGCTGGTAGCTATCTCTGAGAAGAGATGTGGCGGCTACAAGCCTCTGAACTAAGTTACAATGAGGCTCGAGGGCCTATTTATTATTGAGAAACAATGGAGAACCCTAAACATCCAAAAACCTAACCCTAGGAGATGAAGCGCCAAAACTATGGGCCCCGTTTGGGTAAATTGGTGTTTCAACTTCCCAGGGACGTAACTTTGGCATACTATCTCCATTTGACGCACATGATACATCATTAGAAAGCTATATTCAAGGACTACAACTTTCTCCAAGACTATAATTCTGGAATGGAATGATATTCACTGGAGGTGCGATGCCCAAAAAACATCGTTTAGGGCCTCGAAACGGCTCCGGAAGTTCAGGACTTGAAAAACTGCTAAAAATAGTAAGTTATGCCGAAACTGAAAAACTGAAAGAGACAATGGTGGGGGCCCAAGTGGAATAGGCGGGTGGGCACCAATATCCACCTGGATCACCTCCTTATCCAGTAGTTATTTTCTTTGAGAGAATCAGGCACATCATCTCAATGTTGTCTTGTATTTTGTGTTATTTCACTAATGAGCATGTTAATGCCTCAGTCTTAGATTTCTTTTCTATTTTCACACCTGGTTGGCCTCCTGGTACCATATTCAATTTTTCCCAATACCTTGTTGATACAATTCATGAACATCTTGTTAAAATGCCTAAAGAAGGCGTTTTCAAGTATTCATTTTTTTTGAGCTATCTTAGGTTTTATTCGAAGAGTTGGTGGAGGGTTCACGGCAATGGATTCTAGGTTTTCTGCATCAAGGCCCTGTGATGTCATCCTGTATTTTCTGCTTTCGTCCGGCCCTTCCGTGACTATTACCCCGATGCCTTCGATCTCATGGAGGCTCTCCTTGGAAATCAGATACTGGTTTCTTGGCATTCAATCAATTTCCCATGGCACTGCCAAGTCCTTGGCCCTCCAGGCCACAAAATCACAAGCTCTACGTAGGGTTTTGCAGGAGGGGACTGTTCGGATCACTATCTCCCTACTTTCGTTTTTCGGACCAGTGACTCGGCTAAGCTACTTGGCTGCCTCTTCACTTGGCCGCCGACATTGTGCCCTCTACAGTTTATTTTGTAGGTTTCTTCCCGATGCTGGCCCCCTCCGCTACATTTGAAGGCAGAGTTTAGAGTGCCCAGGTCAGGGGTTGGGTATGCAGCCCTGCGGGTCCTCTGAAATAGCCCCATCTTTTACCAATAACAACTTGGATCGTCATCAAATCCAGTCCAACATTTTTCAAATACATGTTTCTCTTCTAACAGGAAAGACCCTGCTCCTTTTGGTACAGTCTTATTTTACGGGGTTTCTCCTCTCTAAGGCCCTTGAATAGAAACTGAGGATCCCTTCCTCTTGTTTTAGGCTCCTTTATGCTGGTAAGCAGCTTGTTGATAATCTGCCTCTCAATTTTTACAATATAGAAAGGAATGCCACAGTGATTCTATCTTATAGACTAAGGGGAGGCATAGCAGGGCAGTCCTCTGCACCCAAGGGCTTTTTCCTACAAGGAGGCTGTCAAGGCTCCCACTTCTCCTCCTTCCGCCCCTCCCCCGAAGGCTTCCAAGCCTTTCCTGGCAGACAAATTGGAAGAAGTTCCTTCAGCAGAAATACCCACCCAGACTTGGCTGGGGTGCATCATTTCTATGAAGAAAATGCCCTCATTTGCAGATTCAATGGTCTCTGGCTGCATTCAGAAGATCTTTACAGCTGGGTTCATACCACCTGGAAAAAACACTGCAAGATTATTTTATGCTCCAAGGGTTTTTTCATTGTCATTCTAGCTGATAGTAAGGATTATCAGACTGCCCTCACAGGTGGTCCCTGGTTTTTGGGTAAGGCAGGGATTTTCTTAACCCCCTGGTTCCCATACTTCGATCCCTCCACGGCAGTCATCACCAAACTCCCGATCTGGGTTTGGCTTCCCAACTTGCCTGCTCAGTCTTCGAAGCCATTGGGAATACTCTAGGTCGTTTCCTTGCCATGGATGCTTCAAGGGGCCTGAAGGGTATCTACACCAATGGTAGAATATGTGCAGAAATTGATATCAGCAAAGGACTTCCGAACCATATCATTCTCAAAGTTGGGGATTTCTCTTGGCCTCAACCTCTCGACTATGAGAATACAACTTTTAGATGTCGGCACTGCCATCAGACTGAGCATCTTCAGAACTCATGTACTCAGTTTCTAGCCAGTCAGAAATCTGGAAAACGCAAACCAAAAAATAAAAGTTGGAAACCTTTTGACCCTCCTCCCTTGGAGGATCTTGATTCTAGCAGCTCAGAAGAGGGAGGAAGTGATTCAGATGAAGAGATTGCAACTCAACAACAATCATCTCCCTCCTCTGTCCCTGAGAGGCCCCCTGTCTCCTCGGCTATTCAGAAACGCCCGCATATCTCCATCTCTTCTGATTCAGAAAAAGATGATCCTCCTGGGAGCTGTAATGATATGAAAGTGGTCTCAATCCCCCCCTGGCCCTGATGGCTGGGTCAAAGTGGTCAACAAGAAAGGGAAAAAGTTTCACATTGCGCACTCAACCCCTTCTGGTTAGGCCTTGAGTCTTTCCTCCTGATTGATCTTGTTTCTCTTTTCTTGCTTCGTGTAGCCTATTTTTCTCTTTCCACAAGCCCACGGTCTATCTGCATGTCACCGTTTGTCTCTGCTGGTTAGCTGCCTTCTGCTATCAGTGTCTCTTCTTTCCCTGTATAGCTTGGCTCTGTTTCGTCAATTCTGTCTATGTTGGTTCCTCTTGTTATGTCTGGGGATCACGGTTTTTCGGTGTTCTTTTACCAGCATAACCCTTTTTAATTTTATGTACATTTGATGCTTTTAATACAACTGCTGGCTTACAAAAAAAAAAAAAGTATTCATTTGTTCTATTCCACATGTTTCTATATTTTCAGCCTGAATATTTTTCCACCAACCTTCATAAACTTGATGTTGAAGGTAAT
This sequence comes from Pinus albicaulis, assembly GCA_034641835.2. Lineage (NCBI taxonomy): Eukaryota > Viridiplantae > Streptophyta > Pinopsida > Pinales > Pinaceae > Pinus > Pinus albicaulis. Next base: position 1,211,837,179 of record CM076577.1, read on the forward strand.
CCACAGTGAGTAATATTTTGGACTTCCTTACTCAGGAAGGATTCAACACAATTCACATACACAAAATTTATTGACTCATTTATCCATCCTATTGTCAACATACTAAACAATAACATTCAACCAAGAGTCAGTGAGGAAATTAAAAAGGTCATCAGAACATAGTAGGATAAGAGATTGGTACCTCTATCAGAACCACACAAAAATTAGCGTATATGGATCTAATATTTTTCCTTATAAGCTGCCCAAATACCTCCCAATGAGGTTATTTTCCTTTGAATATATCAGGCAGATCCTTAATTCTGATGGGATAAATTTCTTGGCAGCCAAAAAAAAGATACAATTTAAGATAAAGAGTTAGACTGGTCCTTTTATTTGTAACGGTAGAGATGCAGGACCACAAGTAGAAAAATATTTACAGGAGTTTAAATTCAATCAAATTTTTCAATGGTATTATGATCCTTTAGGAGTTATAAGAAAATTGAGAGTCAAATGTAAATTAACTCATGTACATGAATCCAAACTAGATATTGAAAAATACTCCAATCATTCTGAATGGTTGGAGAACACTTTGAAAGAGGCATATAAGCAAGGTGATACTATTCACATCTTGTAAAATCTAGCCCCATAGGATAAAAACTCTAAAATAATCGGAGAAGAAGGATCATACACTGTTGAAACTACCACTAAAACAAAATTCAAAATGGTTTATAGGAAGAAGCCAAAATTAAACCCTGTAAATGAAGAAGTGGAAACCATTGAAGTAATTGATACAGATACAATGGTAAAGGAAAATGCACCTCCTGTAGTTTGTGAAGAAACTCACCAACGCTCAACATCTAATACTCAAATGATTTAGAGACAACATATTATTGAAGTATCTTCATCTAGTAAGCCAACAAAAAAAGAGCAAGATATCATGCAGAAGTATAAAGAAATCAAGCTAAGAAATGAGACATTAAAGGTTGATACATATAACCAATACTGGAAGTAGTGACGCAGTGACCAAAGAAGATTGCTTTCTACATTTGATTACAAGAGTAGGAAGATGAAGATGACCTTCCTGCAGCCCACAGTGAAGCATCCAAAATCATCATCAGATTATAAAAAGAGATCATATGAAGTTCAAGCATAAGATCTTCATCCAATTGACCAAATAGAATTTCATAAAAAAGCTGGTTAAATGATATATTCTAGCATGACAAACAAATCCATGAGTGTATAGAATATGCAAAACACTCTTGAAAACATCAAAGCTCAGCTAAAATTAGAAAAGGCTTCCTCACAAGCCAAAGATAACAGAATCAAATCTCTGGAAGATTTGGTTATTGAAGTAGGATATGATCCTAAGAATGTTAAAGTTGCAGAAGAACTCATAAAGAAGAAGAATTCAGACATTGCTGCATTAAATAAGAAACTCAAATTTCCTCCCACTAAACATCCACAGGCAAAATAAGTGCTAGAAAATGAAGGAAAAAAAGATGAGATGATAAATCTCATTCTTCAGTGGACTGCCCAGTTGAAAGAAATGGAAAATGAAATGGATAAGTTAGTGCAGGAGTAAAAGGTCAGCTCAGAAGCAGTCTTTGTCATTGTTATTCCTATAGTCGCTACACCATTTCCTTCCACTTTGGCAGAGTCATTGTCTCCATTAGTTCCATTAGCTACAACACTTCATGTTACCTCAACAAGTACTTCAGCAACAGGGTCATCTACATCAACAATACAGCCAAGTGATGAAGCAAGCAAACTTGTTAAAGAAATGCAGGAAATTTCCATTCAGACAAATGAAATCAACAGACTTAAAGAACAATTGAAAATTCTGGAGGATGAGAAGAAAATAGCACAAATTATGCACAAAAATGAAGTACAGAAGACAAACAGTTTGAATGAGAAATTGTAGAAGTTATAGAAATAAGTGACATTGAAAGAACCAATGGCACAAGCCAAGCAGAAACTATGGGAAAATATCATTGAATCTGTCAATGATATTTGGCCATCAATCTAGGTTATTTATGAACAAAAATATTTAATCAAAGCAACAGGTGAAGCCATCAAGAAAATCAAAGAAGAACTTGGTAAGAGGCCAGAAGAGGCTAATGAAATCAGAAATTTTCCTAATTCAAAAATAAACAAGAATTAGTGGAAATTGGAATTAGTGATAGGACGTGTTAGACTCCTATACCAATAGGTGTCATTTTTCATGATTGTCTTGATTGAACTATGGAATATGTTCAAACCTTTTTCTTGAGCAAAGGTGTTCCATATTCTTGAAAAACCAAAAAATCAAAAAAATTTAAAAAATGTAAAGAGGGTATACCCTAAAAGAGAAATCAAAGGGTAAAAAGAATAAAATGGTCAAAAAAGTGAAAGAAATGCACCCCAAGCAAAAAATAGACAAAGGAAAGTGTGCAAGTCTAAATGCCACTACTTTTTACTCTGATGTAATAAACAAATTGTGTGCAACTTGTCAAACTTATGCCACAATTCATGAATAGTCAAACTGTTTAAACTTGACTTATTCATATTTCAATTTCATGTTATAGAACAGAGAATAAATATCTGACCAAACAGTTTAATCTTGGCAGATAAGTAGATAGGTAGAGTTATTAAAGGTGCTCAACAGTTTAATCTGAGCCCTTGGATGTAATAAGGGTAGAAATAGATAGATTTATCATGTAAAAAGAAAAAAGATTGATCAGGGTTTGCAAGTCTAAATGCACCCTAATAAAGAAGAGAAAATGGTAGTGTTAAGTAGATAGGGTAGGTAGATGGTACTGCAAAGTGTTATTTGATGAATGATGCTGCTACATGTTGATTAATCATTTACTTTCATCACAAGTACTAAAGCAGGAAATACACTGGAAAATCACAGCAAACAAAGTCAGAAATCATTAACTTCCCTCATCACTTTCCCCTCAAAAGTGTTACTAATTTCCCCCAAAGTACTAAGGTATTTGGAGATCAAAGGGGCTCAAGGCATTTCCTTGACTTCTGGAGGGACCGGACCCTCGGCCTAATGATCAAAAAGACCTAAGTACTTGAGATAATTCATCATTATAATCATCCATCTTTAACCTTATCCTAAGTAAGATCCTATTTTACTTAGGAAACTCATGCATAATTCCATAAAAAACCCTCAAGATAACTTGCTATTCTAAGTTTAAGTGTTGAAGATCAGACATTGCAATTTACTTCAAAAGTGATCACTTTCTTAGTTGTGCAAAAATGTTTTGAGTTTCCCTACCCCTTTGTCATATTAATGTTTAACTTTATTTATTAAATCCCTAGTCAAAAACCCTGTCCTAAGTATATAACTCCTTGTTTATAGATAACCCAAAAAACCCCTTTATAATAAAGTTTAACCAAAGTATTTTATATCCCCGCGCATTTAAAATAATAACCCACTATACGCCCTTTGGTTAAAATTATCATTATATTATAATCCCGCCCTTATGGTAATTAAATAATATTTGTTTGTTACCATATAAATAAAATATATATACAAAACTTTAAACATGCGATATGTATGTTTAAATACAAAAATATGAATAAAACTTCGGAAAATTTCATGCCACCATGGTTTGTCCACATGGCATTCCACCCCGCCGCAACCCCTTTCATTACGCACACGGGATTAATTAGTCATCAGGACTAATTAATAACCTTTTCCACCTATTAAATATCTCCCGGGGTGATTAAATTAAACGTTAAACTGTTTTAAAGCCCGACGGGCCCACACCTGAAACCTTCGCTTGTTCCCCCATCTCTCCAACCGTCGGATCAACCCTCCGTAGATCAACGGCCAGTGATCACCCCGCTGCCCATCCCTTGTCAGCATTTTAACCAGCGGGGGATGGGTGGTTTTTGAATAGTCACCCGTCCACGTGGCGATCGTTCTGTGGAATCGCTGCCCTCCTGATTTAAACCACCCTCGACCAAAAGCGGTGCGGGGTTACCACTTACCGCTTACCGCTTACCACCCGACCTTGCAGACGTCAGCCCGTACGCTGATGACGTCACACCTCGAAAAAATAAAAAACCTTTTAACTTGTGAATAAAGCCATTTTTCCGTGTTTTTCTGTTATTTTCGTTATTTGAAAACGACAGTGCTCCCTGCTGCGATTTTCGAATTTCCACTGTAATTGACCGATTTCCTCCAAGATTCCGCTGCGCCCGTGTTCAAGTACAGTCCCGCCATCACTTGTTACCTGTTAAGGAACCAGCTTCCTTCAAAAAACAGGTATTTATCCTTTTCCGCCCCGACTGCGAGTAAAACTCAGTTCTCTGTGTTTTTCGCTGAAATACTGTTTAAAAATCATTACTGAGTTTTCCCCAGAGGTTTTAAAACTGTGAATTGTTCCCCCGAACCTGCAATTGTGCCAATTTCCCTCATTAAAACTGAAAACACGACATTTCTGTGAAGAAAACCCAGAAACTGCCATTTTGAACACACAATAACCAAAATGGGAGTTCCTGTAGCCTTGAATGATGCTCCATTTTGAACCTGGTTAAAACCTCACTCCCTTGTCCATTGGGGAATTGCTTGAAAAATCTACTCAGTTGTCCCCTGAAGAGGTGACCAGAAGATTACATCCTTGGATAAACGGTCTTAATACTAGTTATAAGACTTGTTTACTCCAATATTGTTATCAAATCTATTCAAACAGAGGTTAGAAAGCATAACAGCTAAAGAGTATCAGTGGTTAAAGTGTATCAGGTAAAAGTCAGTGAAAGTTAAAATGAAGTTACAGAGCAGTCAAAGGTAAACAGTAAAAGTAAATACAGAAGGCAGTAAAATGGTAAAAAGAGATGAAAATACTTTCACCAATAGGGAGGTTTGTCTAAAGTGAAAGTAAAACAGTCAAAAGAGCAAGAAAGTAAAAAGATGAAAAAACATAACAAGAAGGAACATTTTTGCAGAAATTGCATATTTTAGTCATAGTTTTGCAGAAACTATTGTGATCAATACAAGATGATTTTTACAAAACTGAAGGAGGTTTATGTTTTTAAGAGGGCCATCTACAAAAACCTCTCTCACTTTTCTAACAGCCATTATGGTTTTGGAAATATTAAACAATGTTGGAAAGCACTTTTTGCAGAAAATTCCAGTTTAAGTCATCATTTTGCAGAAAGGATTGTGGCCAATCCAAAATACTTCATACAAAACTGAAGGAGGTTTTTGTTCCTAAGAGACCCATCTACAAAAACCTATCTCAGTATTTTCACAGTGGTTTTATAATGAGAGATACATGTGCATCTTTACAGGCCATTTTCAGACTCTGTAAAACTCTGTTTTACACATATTGTTTACAGAGACTATTATGCATAGCTGGAGAGGAATTTTTGGAAAATGAAAGAGGTTTATCTCACCAACATATTTATATAAAATAACCTCTTTCACTGTTTACATATCAATTACGGATTGAGAAATAAAAATATATCATTGGACCCCAAGTTTGCAGAATTGTTGGAGCAGATTGCACAAAGAAAGGAAGCAGTTAGTGACTTGGATGCCTCATCATCAACTAAGAGTTGGATCAAATTCGAATTCTTCTCTTTGTAATCACCTATCCATACAAAATAGTGCCAAATAGATGCATTAGTTTGAGTGTCCTTTAATTAAGTTCTATTTATGTAAATAGTTGGAGAGATTTGTGAACCAATTTTGATATTTGTTTCAAGATATTTTAGTTTAGAATTTGTATAAATACTCCACTCTTGGAAGAATTTGGGGTGGATTCTATTACTTTGTTGTAACATTGAGATTTTCGGAATAAAAGCATTTTGGAGAAATTTATTCGTGGCTTACTGGATGACGATTTAAAGCACTGGACTTGTTGCAGGATTCATGTGTTGGACTACAGTTCAATAAGTTTTTCTACCCTTTTTTCTGAAATACTATATTAGTTTATAATACTATCATATCCATTTCTGAATAATTTACATAAAGGATTGAAACAGAATTTGCTTAATTGTACTCTGTTTTCAAATGTGATTATTCTTAATGTTTTCTTCTAAATTAGTTATAAGCATGAATTCTTAAATGCTCCTGCTTTGCTAATTTAAACATTATTGATTACTATAATAAATAATCCTTCATTGCTCTTTGTTTGTAGTCATTTCACTTCTTTCTTTTGAACATGGTGAAATATTCTTAGCTGCCTTTCATCCCTTCAAGATCATCCCATCCACTTTAAATTTTAAGGATTGTTCTCTGTCTAGCTATCTTGCCCTGTAATACCATCTTGTGTTTAGAATAGAAATCCAGTAAAGCCATCCTTTGACTCCATAGCCCAATGGACTGAAAGCTCTCAACCTTGCCCTTAGTTTGTGGATTCCACCATTTTCCCAAAACAAACCTTGAATCTATAACTAGCCTAAGAACAAAGATAAATTATAAAGAGAGAGCCCTCTCTGGATGCAGATTGGCTAGATTCTGCATCTAAAAGGTTGGTTTGTGGTTACCTTGGGTATACTTTCCTCTTACACAACTTCTAGGAAAACCTGAGTGATAACAGGATGGAAACAATCCTAGAAGTTAGGAAGGTGATTTCTAAGATAAATTTAATGGTTCAACTTGAAGAAAAATGACAAAACATGGAGATGGACATAACCAGGTTCATGATGAAGTTTGATACTTTGAGACAGAAAGGCCTGCCAAATCCTCTGGTTATTCATGACAGATTGATGAAACAAGAGGATTATGCTGAGAAAATGAGAGAAGTGGCCAAGGAACAAGCTAAGATTCCTTTCTCACAAGGAATTCCAACAAGGAAAGTACTCTACAAAAAATTTCAAAATCTCTTTTACCTACAACATGAGGTAAAACATTTATTTATCAACAAGCCTACATTCTCAAAGTATATAGAGGCGGATGAAGTATTCAGAGGGATGGTAAAGATAAAATTACCAGAGGCAAAATTTTGGGAGAAGTTGACTTATTTATTATGAAATTAGTAAAGGTTAAAATAAGATAGTGAGAATTAAAAGGTCAAAATAGAGCAGTCAAAAGAAAAACACAGCAGTCAGTATAAAAGATAAACACAACAGCAACATTGAAAGTTAAAACAGTAACAAAGCATACATTTAAAGAATATCGGATAGTTTAAAGTGTATCAGATGAAATTCAAAAGGCTAAAGTCAAACCAGAGTGAAAGACGCCAACGTGAAAGACACTCAACAACAGAATTCGTTGATCAACAAAAAAGAGACAAATCAACAGAAGATCAAAGACAACAAACAACAAATTCAATAAAAGCAGGGACAACTTGTGTTAGTTAGATAGCTATATCAATCTTATTGCATGAAGATATTTATTTTTCCTTCAATAATTCCAAAGTTTTTTTTAGGATATTTTGTAAGAGTTTTTGTATAAATGTTTCACATTTCAAAGTATTGAGGGTGGATGAATTGCTAAACATTTCTATAGTTGTACTGAGCTGAAACCTGAGGTTTCTTTGTACCATTTTCAAGTCAGCAGACTGGATTGAGCAATAAAGCATCATATTATAGGATTCATGTGTTAAGCCACTTTAGTGAAGTATTTTCACTTTTTCTTTGTTACTTTCTTATGTTTTTCACATACTTAATGTTTTCTGAAATATAAATGATATAACATGAATATTATTACAGTATATGTTTACTTACACGCTGTCTTGAACTATTTTTCATTTATATGTTTTCATCTGATATCCAAATCAGGGAATTCTTCATTTCTCCCTAGTTTCCATTGACCTCTATCATTTCCCTCATTATCTAGATTTGAGAATCCTTAATTTCTCTCTTATCCCGATTGAAATGATTTCACCATACAGCCTGAAGATCTGAATTGACCTGGCTATCTTGGCTTGTGAACATTTCATTTAGACCTTGATTCTGTCTTGCTGCTTGATACATTGACTCCATTAGCCCAAATGGAAAACAGACCTGCAACTATCCATTTGAACCTGTGATTCCCCACCAAACCAAATCAAAACCAAAATCAATCAATCTCACACAACTATCCTAAAATCAAATAAAAACAACAAAGTTAAATCATATAGAGAGAGCCCTCTCTGAGCTTTAGGAAAGGCTAGATCCTAAGCTTAAAAGTAGGTTTGTGTTTACCTCTAATATTTCTTTAAACCAAAAAATCATAACAACCCTAGGAAATTATCACAGTGATAACATTTTGGCAACTCCACTTGGGATATCAGTCCTCAGTTTAAAATAAACCTTAAATCAGATACTTTTTAGAATATTTTTACCTTAAGGTTTTTATAGGGTTATTAGAGAATTTTTTTATTGAAAATTCAAATTCTGGCTTCCAAAAGAATATACTACACTAGGGCTCATCCTGATCCACAACATGTTGTAATCATAGATGACCCAGACAAAATTTTAAGGAAAAAGAATAAGAAAGTAGAAGGTTTATAATGTACGAGTAAATTAATCAAAGCTACTTCACTTCCCAAAAAAATTTCAAGTTTACAAGATTTAGAATTTGATTTATCTTTTGAATAGTCTCTGTTTATAAATAAATCAAAAATCTTAATATATGACAGTGTTATAGATCCTGATTTCATTTCATTTATTGAAACTAAAAAGGAAACTATTTCACTTGATTCAGACCAAAAAATACTATAACGATATGATAAACTTGATGCTTTGCCTGGAAACTTTGATTAAGGAAATTGATGAAACTTTCCTTCAACATTCTGTTGAGTTAACTACTTTGTCTGCTTATACCCCTAAGCCTTCTACAAGTCATTTAGAATTTGTAAATTCATCCTTATTTAGTACCACCTCATATACTTTTTCCACTGCACTTCATTCCACCAAATCATTCATTCCCAAGCTTCCTCTTCAACCTAGAGTTTTATTTCCATCTCCAAATACTACAAGTTCACCTTCTAGCACTGCTGCTACATTTCCCAATACTTCAACAACATTTCCAAGTACATCATATAGTATCCCAAGTACATTTGCAAGTACTTCAACCTCATCACCAAGAACCACAAATTTACCTCCTATCCAATCTAAAATATTAGCCATGGTAGCCAGATATTCACCTCTGGTCCTACCAGCTAAATTACCTACCATGCCCCAAGATTATTAGAGAAAAATATTTCAATTTTATTGACCTGGCCAATACACTGCACAACAACATGTTAACAAAATGATAGATTATTTTGAATTTCATGAAATAGGTGAAGCTGATGTTCAAATGAGACTGTTTGCCCAAGCTTTAGCTGGAGAAGTAAAAAAGTGGTTTAAAGCTTTACTTGCCAATCATATTGCTGATCTAGAATATTTTCATAGATTATTTCTAAATAGATGGGATAAAAATAAGAATCCTTTACAAATTCTTTCTGAATATGAAAGCATTAGAAGAGCTCCTAATGAGCCAGTTCAGGACTATTGTACTAGGTTCAACAACATCTATAATTCTATTCCAACAAACATTAAACCCCCACCAGATCTAGCTTTAATCAAATTTCCTGATGGTTTTCACACTGACATGTCATACCAATTGAGGGAAAGAAACCCATAAACGTTAGAACAGATGCAAAGCAATGCAGTTAGTGTAGAAGAAAAATTTTTAGCCAAGAGCACCAGAATGAGAAATGAATGAAGAATCACTATAAAAGAGGAATCATCCACATCAGGCAGTTAAAATAGATAGTTTAAAAAAAACCATGCAAAGGATGATGGACAGGTTAGAAATAATGGAGAGAATAACAAAATGGGATAATAAAAAAGAAGGTCCACAAATAAGAAATCCAAACTTTAGAAAGAATCCCAACACTGGTAAATCTAGAGAATCAAAACTTGATCAACAAATAAGACCCCCTTTCCTAGAGAACTATGTTGAAGGCTCTCACCAAAATGAAGAAGATGAAGATACCCAGATTAACCTAATGCGAATTAATGATGATAATACTATTTTTCTTACACAAGAAGGATAGGAATTATTCATGCTGCCACAATTACAATTAGAATCTAGAGAATCATTTGATTACAAGCAAGGTTATGATACTGCAATAAATGAAGTTCACAAGAAATATAACCTTAGGGGTAAGAAAAATGTAGAAGCACCTACTAAGAAAACTACACAAACACAAACCAAGAAAACAGTAGAAGTTCCTACATCCAAAGTACTGCAAATTCTTCCTAGAGTAACTCAACAAAACTCTAGTTCAAATCAGAAAATTTCTAGTCCAAAAATTGCACACAATCCTAAAATTGTAGATATTACAGATTCCATTGTTAAAACATCAGCCAATCCTCAAAAATATGTTGCTGCTAAAACAACATTTTCTACTAAAACAACATTTTCTACTGATAAAAAATTAGTTGATCCTAAAACAGCTGCTGAAACTTCAAAATCTACCAAAAGTACCACTGCTACTAAAAATTTTCCACAAAATAATACTGAAAACGGCAATGGAGACACAAACTAAAAAACCAACTGTAAATAAACAAGAGAAAAACACTCAAACTACAGTTAGTAAAGAAGAGATCATTCAGTTAGGAAAAACATAAGTTCCATTCAATATCCAAACTAAAATTGCAAAACTAAAGTTACCAATTCCTTTAACAGAGTTGGTAAAACATGATTTATATAAAGATCAAATCACTGAAACTTTGAACATAAATGAAGGAGAATATTTTGTTAATCTGAATGATGATCAACCTGAATTAATATTTGGTCCTAATGTTAATGGTAAAAATCAAGAAGGTGGTGTTCCTCCTTTCTACATTAGCTTGAATATTCATGATAATATTTTACAAAATGCTATTTTAGATTCTGGAGCATCTCATAATTTAATGCCAAAAGCCATCATGGAAACCTTAAATCTTGATATCACTAGGCCATATAAAGACATTTTCTCTTTTGGTTCCAACAAAGTTAAATGCCTTGGTTTCATAAAATATTTGTGTGTCACTTTAGGCCAATACCCAGCCAAAAGCAGTGTAATGCAGATTGTAGTTGCATATATCCCTCTTAAATATGTAATGATATTATCTCGCTCATGGGGAGAAAAATTGCAGGGATCTTTATAACTAGATATGTCTTATGCCACTATTTCAGTATTTGGACACCCTAAAAAACTTTACAGAGAGACCTTGATGAAGTACATGGTCAATAGTACAAAACAACCACAAAACTACCCTATTTTCTCTGTACACTCTAATATGGATTCATTCATTTTTTGTAATTCAGAAACTGGCACAAATAAAAACACATAATTAAAGTAGAAACATAAAGAAGTAGACAGTCATAGTATATTTCATGAATCAATGTGGCATTTGGACTTTCATGGTTCATTCAATAGATTAGAAGCAGAAGTAGGACGTTGGATCTATAACATGGAAAACAATCATGTAGAGGGTCATGCCTTTAGATTAAATTTTAAATGGACAAATAACATGACCGAGTATGAAGCTTTAATCTTAGGACTGAAAACTGATAGAAAACTAGGATCCAAAAGATTTTCTATCATGGGAGACTCTGAATTGATCATAAAAAAGATCAAAGGAGAATATTATGTGTATAATGCAAGACTTAGCCAATACAAAGAAATTGTTTTTAGATCTGGTAAAATAATTTCTTGAAACTGACTTTTCTGTGATTCCTAGGAAATAGAACATGCAGGCACACAGTGTAGCAACATTTGCTAGCACCTGCAAACTGCCTTTCTAGCCAAATCACCAATATATAGCAGAGGTAAGACACAGGCCTATTATACTAGATAACTTAAAATATTGGCAATTTTTTTCTCAAGATGCTCAGATATAAAATTTTATGAATGCTGAGGGAGAATTCCAAACTATAACATAGATACAGATTGTACACTACATGAAACTAGAGATAGTGATATAGATGTAAATAATTTATATTTAATTGAACCCACTAAATTCACTCAAATAGAAATAAATAAGTTAGAAAATGTAGAAATAGAAGAAACAAAAAATGATGATTTTGATATTTTAAACATTAAGAATAAATTTCTACCTAAGGGATTAACCCTTTATAAGATCTTTTTTATTCAAATTATGTTGCAAGAAAACCTAAAATGGAACCACTAATATCAGACGTAGAAGAACATAACATAGGAACTGAAGAAAGGACTAAACTCATTAAACAATCCAAATCATTACCTTCAAAATAAAAGATGAAATATATAGCTCTGTTTAAGGAATTTCAAGATGTATTTGCATGGAGTTATGAAGACCTAAACTCTTATGACACTAACATAATACAACATAAAATACCTATTAAAGAAGATCATAAACCATTTAGATAGAAGCTTAGGAGAAAAAATCCAGTTCTTATGCCCTTGATTGAAAAAGAAGTGAAAAGAATATATGAAGCCCAGATCATTGCACCAATCAGATATTCTGATTGGGTCTCAAACTTAGTTCCTACTAGGAATAAAACAAGGGAAATCATACTTTGTGTTGATTTCTGTAACTTAAACAAAGTGTCCCTAAAAGATAACTATCCTCTTCCCAAAATGGAACATATTTTACAGAGGGTGGTAGGATCATCCAAAATTTCATTGCTTGATGGATTCTCTAGATACAATAAAATCTTAGTTCAACCATAATACCAACCAAAGACAACATTTACTACTTCTTAGGGTACTTTCATGTATAAATTCCTTTTGGATTAATGAATGCAGGAGCCACATTTAATAGAGCTATGGAAATAGATTTTGCTAAAGAGATTCATGATTTTCTTGTAATTTATCTAGATGATATAACGATCTTTTCAAAATTAGATAATGAGCATCTAGATCATTTAAGACAAGTATTCACAAAATGCAAAAAATTTGGTATTTCTTTGAATCCCAAAAAGGCACTCTTTGGACTTGAAGAAGGGAAAATTTTAGGTCACATAATATCAAAAGAAGGAATTAAGATAGACCAAGCTAGAATAGAGGAAATTTTGAACATAAGTCATCCAAGAAATATCAAGTAATTACAAGCTTTCATAGGTAAAATTAATTTTCTTAGAAGATTCATTTCAAATTTAGCAGAGTTAATTAGATAATTAAATAACATGTTGAAAAATGACTCAGCACTTAAATGGACAGTAGGGGCCAAACAATCATTTGAATCAATAAAACAAGCCCTTACCAAAACACTAGTCCTAATAAGTCCTAGTTTTAAAAAATATTTCATTATAGTTTTTTTTGCTTCAGAACATACTATTGCAGCAATTTTGCTGCAAAAGAATGTTCAAGGCTATGAACAGCCCATTGCATTTTTCAGAAAATCGCTAAGAGATGCCACATTAAAATACAACATAATGTAAAAACAAGCAGTATCTTTAGTAAAGGCTATCAAATATTTTCAAGTGTACGTTTTTTATTCTCACGTCATTGCATATGTTGCAAATTCAGTGGTTAATGACATTTTGACTCAGAATGGACCTGATGGTAAAAGAGGCAAATGGATTGCCACAATTTTGGAATATGACATAGAAATAAAGCCCACTAAACTGATGAAAGGCCAAGGTCTAGCAAAACTCATGGCTGAATCTAACTGTAATGCCTTGGATATAAATTTTATTGCTCAATTAGATGATCAGGAAGAGATGGTGACTCCACAAATCAATGAACCTTTCTTATATTCACCTTGGTATGCAGATATCATATGTGTCTTACTAAAATTACAAGCTCTTCCTGGTTTTTCTAGAACTAAAAGTAGATTCCTAAATTTAAAAGCAATGAAAATTTGTATCATTGATAATTCTTTGTTTTGGAAAGATCATGATGACATTCTTTTAAATTGTTTACTCAAAGATGAAGATGCCAAGATTATGCAAGAATTTCATGTAGGTGACTGTGGAGGAAATATTTACTAGAAATATATTATTGATAAGATACTGAGGGTTGGTTTTTACTGGCCTACACTTTTTTCAGATGTTAGAAAACATGTGACCTCCTGTCACAAATGTAAAATCTTTAAAGAGAAGAAAAAATTACTATCTTTACCCCTCAAACCCATCTCCCCAGAAATGCCATTTTAGAAATGGGGTCTAGACTTCATTGGTGAATTTCACCCACCCTCCTCAGCCGAGTATAAATGGATCCTGACAGCCACTGACTATTTCACCAAGTGGATAGAAGAAATTCCTTCTAGGAAAGCCACTGATTCTGTCATAATTTCATTCCTTGAAAACAACATCCTTTCCAGATTTGGATGTCCCGAAAAGCTCATTATTGATAATGCATTTTCCTTCAAATATAAAAGGATGATTAACTTCTATAATAAATACCACATCAACCTTGGCCATTCCACTGCATATTACCCTCAAGGTAATGGAATTGTAGAATCTTCCAACAAAATCCTGGTAAATATCATTAAGAAATTATTAGAAGACAACAAAAATACCTGGAACAAAAATTTGGTCAATACCTTATGGGCAGATAGATTAACTACAAATAATTCCATTGTTACATCCCCTTATCATCTAGTGTATGGGATGGATGTTGTTTTTCCATCCTCTTTAGGAATACCAGTGATGAAGATGATCCAAGAACAGAAGGTAGAACCAAATCATATCCTTGAAGGATAACTCAAACTATACACTTGCAGCAGACCAGGGAAGAAGTCTATGTCAAATCACAAGTGATACAAGATAAAAACAAGAAAATATTTGACAAGAAAACAAAGGAAGATGGCTTTTACATAGGCGATAAAGTGCTTAAATGGGATTCAAGAAGCGAGTAAAAAGGTAAACATGGGAAATTTTATTTCCTATGGAAAGGTTCCTATATCATTTATGGTTATAGAAGTAACAATGCATTGTTTTTGAAGGAAATTGATGGATCAGATCTACCAGAAGGACCTATCAATGGTAGAATGCTAAACCATTATTTTTCTCCAGACTAAGCATTAGTTCACTTTGTTTACTTTGCTCATTGTACATAACATTGCATAGTTTAGATTGTATTGGATGTTTTTCTTACAAAGTTGAAGCCCAAAGAGAATGCCCTAAGCTTTGAAAGACAAAATATCATAAGTATGAATAAAGAAGAGCTCATAAAACAGTTCAAGGAAAGCACAGTCAAAGCTCAAAGGCTACTGATCTTAAAATTCTTGACATTTCATCAAGAAATGCCATCCCCATGTGGAGCCATTGTTAGGGTCCTATAATAATAGGATTCATAATTTTGAATTGACTATGATTAGTCTTGTAATATGTACATACTTTTCTTTCTGAAAATTGTTTTCCCATATTAAAAAATGTAAAGAGGTTAAAAGTCCTAAAAGAAAAATCAAAGGACTAAAAGAAAAAGATCAAAAAATAAAATAAAGTAAGAACCCGAACAAAAAAGAGATAAAAATAGATCATGAAAGTGATGCAAATTCAAATTCCACTACTTTTTACTTTACTTTGCAAAATAATATTGTGTGCAGCTTGTAAAAAATGCCACAATCCATGAAGATCAAACTACTTAATCTTGATCTTTCATGTTTTAAATTTCATGCTGATAGATAGAGAATAAAGATTTAGCCAAACTATTTAATCTTAGCAGATCAATAGTTAGGTAGAGAATAATAAAGGAGCTCAATAGTTTAATCTGAGCCCTTGGAAGTAATAAGGTTAGAATTAGATAGTTTGTTGTTAAAATAAAAATGATAAGGGTTTGCAAGCTCAAATGCACCAAAATGAATGAAGAAAAAATGTTAGTGTAGCTGATAGGTAGGCAGAAGCAGTTTTCACAGGGCATGGATAGCAAAAATTGGTCATTTCATATTTACTAATTTCCCTTTGAACTCATTTCCTTTGTAAAAATACCCCCTCCCCTTCATATTTATTTTTTCCCCCTTACCTTACTCATTTTCCCAACATAAATACTCTTTCCCTAGTTAAAAAAAACATATATCTTTGGAAAGTAATTTTCCCCTTACTAATTCCCCTTTCATTTCAGAACCCCCTAAAATACACTTATCCTAAGTCTAAATGATTAAATTTATATATCCGGTCCCACTACAAAACATCCCTCCCCGATATAATTTTTTACATTAAAAATTGGTTTATAATCTCGCAGATATTCATTTAACCCCCTAGTTATACTAAAATTTAACTTTATTATATTAGTTACCACATATAGTATACATTTATCCCGTATTTGATTAATTCCCGCATAAATATATCTCCCCAACCCCTTAGGATTAATTTAATATATAATTTTATCCCCAAATTTGATAAATTATGGGCCCACTAGTTCTAAACCCCACCTATTATAAAGTCCATACCCCTTTATATATATTAATCCATGCATTTAAATATGACATGACTTAACTAAACTGTGGACCCCACTCACTATAACACGGCTATTGAAATCCCCGACAATTTCTACTATTTCCCAACTGTCAGATCTTAATGGATCATATCCGATGGCCAATAAGCCATGTCGCATCCCTAATAGCCAAATATTTAATGACCCCGAAGCCTTGAAAAATGGGTAGTTTTCAGAGCCCCGCTCCCTGTAACGTGTCAATTTTCGATTGCATCGCATCCTCAGAAATTATATAACCCAACCACATCTACCGATGCGAAAACAACTCAGTATTATTTCCTCCTGTTACCAAACCACCCTTACTTTTGAAATTTAACCTACACATTAATGTTTAACAACTAATTGGTCAAAAAATGCATAAGACCGCCCTTTTGTGCCTTTTCACCATTTCTATTACAATTTTGCGCAAATTGAGCTATTGGTGACCTTTTCCAGAGCTAAAGAATTTCTTTCGACCTGTTATCCAGCCATTTTCAACTGAAATTTGATAACCTTGCTGCCAAAGATATCGCAGAAGCAATATGAAGCATTATAAAGATCATAGAAGCCTCAGAAAATCCTTCTGCTGCCTCAAAGAATCTTTCTGTAAATTAAAATATTCTTTTCTCCACATATTCCCAAAATACCAAGGCATTTACTTACAGAAAGGAAGTAATCAATAATTGAATCAGTTAGGAGCTTTTTTAGACCAAAAAAAACCCATGTTGTTTCCCAATCCTCTTCCTATAGACCCTAGGCATATTTTCACAGAATTGCAAAGGCTTGAGACTATTTTATAACACAGATACAATGATATTTGATCAATTGGTTTCCCAAACCCTTATATAGACTGTAAATATCTTTCCGAAGTGATGCTAAAATCTTGAACCTATTTTTCTAAGTCAAAAGAGTAATCAATTGATTAAAATTAACAAAAATATGGTTTCTCGAAGCATTGTATCAGTTAATCTCTTACAACCTCCAGTTGTGGATGTAGAACACACTTCTTTAGTAGACAAAGATTTTAAAATTAGTGACCCTGTCACTAAGTTTAACCTTCTTGAGCTCCACTACTGGAGCCATGAAAAATCCATTGACCACGCTGATGAAGTTTTCATTTGGGAGTCCAATTTTCCCAAGTGCATTGTTCCACAGACCTTCTAGTGTCCCGAGGTCATCAGAATTTGCCATACTTTCTATTTCCCTGATCAAATAGCCTTTATAACCCCTGGAAAAGAGATCTTATTCACTATCACAGCTGAATCAATAAACAAAATGCTGCAAATTCAACCTAGGCTAGATGAAACCCCTCTGTCTATTGAAACCCTTAATTAGTTGAATCTGAATATGGACTTCCCCAAGAGGTTCCAGATATTCCAGACATTCATCCCCTCGTCAACAACAACTCCCAAAACAAATCCTCCTTATCTAGTAGTTATTTTCTCTGAGAGAACCAAGCCTCAATGATGTCTTGTATTTTGGGTTATTTTACTGATGAGAATGTTGATGCCTCAGTCTTAGGTTTATAATCTATTTTCACACCTGGTCAGCCTCCTAGTACCATATTCACTTTTTCCCAGTACCTTACTGATACAATTCATGAACAAATTGTTAAAATGTCTGAAGAAGCTGTTTTCTAGTATTCATCTATTCTGTTCCACATGTTCCTATATTTTTCAGCCTGGAAATTTTTCCATCAACCTTCAGAAACTTGATGTTTAAGGTAATCCACAGTGAGTAATATTTTTGACTTCCTTACTCAAGGAGGATTCAACACGGTTCACATACATAGACTTTATTGATGTATTTATCCATCCTATTATCAACATGTTGAATAGCAGCATTCAACCAAGAGTTAGTGAGGAAATTAAAAAGGTCCTGCAGTTATCAGAACATAGTAGGATAGGATATTGGTACCTCTATTAGAACCACACAAAAATTAGGGTATATGGATCTAATTTTTTTCCATATAAGCTGCCCAAATACCTCCAAATGAGGTTATTTTCCATTGAATATATCAGGCATATCCTTAATTCTAATGGAATAAATTTCGTGGTAGCCAAAAAGAAGACACACTTTAAGATAAAGAGTCAAATTTTTCCTTTTATTTGTAACAGTAGAGATGTTGGTCCACAAGCAGAAAAATATTTGCAAGATTCTAAATTCAGTAAAATATTTCAATGGTATTATGATCCTTTAGGAGTTATAAGAAAATTGAGAGTCAAATGTAAATTAACTCCTTATGTACATGAATCCAAACCATATATTGAGAAATACTCCATTCAATCTGAATGGTTGGTGAACACTTTGAAAGAGGCAGATAAGAAAGGTGATACTAGTCACATCCTGCAAACTCGAGCCACACAGGATAGAAACTCTAAAAGAATCAGAGAAGAAGGATCATACACTACTGAAACTACCACTCAAAAAAAATTCAAAATGATTTACAGGAAGAAGCCATAATTAAACCCTGTAAATGCAGAAGTGGAAACCATTGAAGTAATTTATATAGATACAATGGTAAAGTATAATGCACCTCCTACAGTTTCTTTAGAAACTCACCAACCCTCAACATCTAATACTCAGATGATTCAGAAACATCATAGTATTGAAATATATTCATCCAATAAGCCAGTAGAACAAGAGCAAGATATCATGTAGAAGTATAAAGAAATAAAGCTAAGAAATGAGACATTAATGTCTAATACATATAACAAATACTGGAAGTAGTCACCCAGTGACCAAAGCAGATTGCTTTCTACATTTGATTACAAGACTAGGAAGATGAAGATGACCTTGCTGCAGCCCATAGTGAAGCATCCCAAATCATCAACAGATTATAAAAAGAAATCATATGAAGTTCAAGCATCAGATCTTCATCCAATTGAACAAATATAATTTCACAAACAAGTAGGTGAAATGCTATATTATACCATGAAAAATCAAGCCATGAGTGTACAGAAGTTGCAAGACACTCTTGAAAACATCAGAGGTCATCTAAAATTAGAAAAGGCTTCCTTACAAGCCAAATATAACAGAATCAAATCTCTGGAAGATTTGATTATTGAAGTAGGATATGATCCTAAGAATATTAAAGTTGCAGAAGAAATCATAAAGAAGAAGAATGCAGACATTGTTGCGTTAAAAAAGAAAATCAGATTTCCTCCCACTGAATATCCACAGGAAAAATAAGTGCTAGAAAATGAATTACAAAAAGATGAGATGATGAATATCATTCTTTAGTTGACTGTCCAGTTGAAATAAATGGAAAATGAAATGGATAAGTTAGTGTAGGATAAAAAGGCCAACTCAGAAGCAGTGCCTATCACTATTATTCCTATAGTCACTACAATAGTTCCTTCCACTTTGGCCCCATCAGTTACATTATCTACAACACTTCCTGTTACCTCAGCAACTACTTCAGCAACAGGTTCATCTACATCGACAATACAACCAAGTGATGAAGCAGGAAAACTTGTTAAAACAATGCAGGAAATGTCCATTCAGAAAAATTAAATCAACAGACTTAAAGAACAGTAAAAAATTATGGAGGATGAGAAGAAACTAGCAAACATTATGCACATAAATGAAGTACAGAAGACAAATAGGCTGAATGAGAAATTGGAGAAGTTAGAGAAAGAACTGACATTGAAATAACCAATGGCACAAGCCAAGCATCAACTATGGGCCAATATCATTCAATCTGTCAATGTTATTTCACCATCAATCCAGGTTATTTATGAACAAAAATATTTAATCAAAGTGGCAGGTGAAGCCATCCAGAAATCAAAGAAGAACTTTGTAAGAGGCTAGAAGAGGCTAATGAAATCATAAAGTTTCTTAATTCCAAAAATAAACAAGAATAAGAGGAAACTAGAATTAGTGACAGGACATAATCAACCCTAGAAGTTAGGAAGATGATTTCTAAGAGAAATTTAATGGTTCAAATTGAAGAAAAATGCCAAAACATGGAGATGTCCATAGCTAGGTTCATGATGAAGTTTGATACTTTGAGGCAGAAAGGCCTGCCAAATCCTCTGGTTATTCATGAAAAATTGATGAAACAGGAATATTATGATAAGAAAATGAGAGAAGTGGCCAAGGAACAAGCTAAAATTCCTTTCTGACAAGGAATTCCAACAGGGGAAGTACTCTACAAAAGTTTTTAGAATCTCTTTTACCTACCACATGAGGTAAAACATTTATTTATCAAAAATCCTACATCTCAAAGTATACAGAGGCAAATGAAGTATTCAGAAGGATGGTAAAGATCAAATTAGGAGAGGCAGAAGTTTGGGATAAGTTGACTAATTTACTGTGAAATCAGTAAAGGTTAAAACAAGACAGTGAAAAGTAAAAGGACAAAACATAGCAGTCAAATGAAAAATAGAACAGTCTGTATAAAAGATAAAAACAATAGTAATAGTGAAAGTTAAAACAAGAACAAAGAATACAGTTAAAGAGTATTAGATAGTTTAAAGTGTATCAGATGAAAGTAAAAAGGCTAAAGTCAAATCAGAGTGAAATACGCCAACGTGAAAGACACTCAACAATAGCATTCATTGAGTAACAGAAAAGACACAAATCAACAAAAGATCAAAGACAACAAACAAAAAATTCAATAAAAGTAGGGACATCTTACATTAGCTAGATAGCTGTCTCTATCTTCTTGCATGAAGATATGTATTTTTTCTTGAATATTTCCCAAGTTTGTTTTAGTATATTTTGTAAGAGTTTTTGTATAAATGCTTCACATTTCGAAGTATTGAGGGTGGAAGGATTGCTAAACATTTCTATACTTGTACTGAGCTGAAACTGGAGGGTTCTTTGTACCATTTTCAAGTCAGCAGACTGGATTGAGGAAAAAAGCATCATATTACAGGATTCATGTGTTGAGCCACTTTAGTGAAGTTTTTTCACTTTTTATTTGTTACTTTCTTATGTTTTTCACATACTTAAAGTTTTTTGAAATATAAATGATATAACAGCAATATTATTACAGAATATGTTTAATTACACTTTGTCTTGAACTATTTGTCATTTATATGTTTTCATATGATATCTAGATCAGGGAATTCTTCATTTCTCCCTAGTTTCGATTGACCTCTGTCATTTCCCTCATTATCCGGATCTGGGAATCCTTAATTTCTCTCTTATCCCAATTGAAACCATTTCACCATCTAGCTTGAAGATCTGAATTAACCCAACTATATTTCCCTGTGAACATTTCCTTTAGACCTTGATTCTATCCCGCTGCTTGATACATTGACTCCATTAGCCCAATGGAAAATAGACCTGCAACTATCCTTATAAACCTGTGATTCCACCACCAAACCAAATCAAAACCAAAATCAATCAATCTCACATAACTAGCCTAAAGTCAACTAAAAACATCAAAGTTAAATCGTATATAGAGAGCCCTCTCTCAGCTTTAGGAAAGGCTAGATCCTAAGCTTAAAAGTAGGTATGTGGTTACCTCTAATATTTCTTTAAACCAAAAAAGCATAACAACCCTAGGAAATTATTTCAGTGATAACATTTTGGCAACTCCACTTGGGATATCAGTCCTCAGTTTAAAATAAACCTTAAATCAGATACTCTTTAGAATATTTTTACCTTAAGGTTGTTTTATGGTTGTTAGAGAATTTTTTTATTGAAAATTAAAATTCTGGCTTCCAAAAGAATATACTACATTAGGGCTCAGTTCTCACTTGGTTGCATTTTCACAGTTTGAATTATCGAGAGCGCAAAGTGTAAAATGTGGACCAGGACTAGGAATTTATAACGAATTTGAATTTTGAACCCCATTAGTCTATTATATATTGCTCATTTAATCCATATAAGGTGAAATATTCGACTAGATATGCTTGATAAATGCATTTCCCCTACTCCTTTTAACGATAATTTTCGTTTTAACGAAAACATTTTCCTTCCAACAATCACATTTTTGACATACTTCGACGAACCTTCGATTATTTCATAGTAATCAATCCTTCTTCGTGTTTATGTCAAACTTCAGCATACTTCTGAATATCATGCAAGGATATTCCCTCAATTAAGTCCCTTTCTGCAGAGTAGTTTATAGTTCAGTGCCCACTTTCAACTACAAGTAGTACTAAGACTATCATCCCTGCATTTTTTAGTGCACATGTCTAGGGACAGAGTCATCCCTGCATATATTCAATTTGCTACCATTTACTCATCCCGACATCAACTGACCATCCAAATTCATGATATGAACTACACCACCATCAGAGAAATGCTTGATGATATACGGTCCCAACCAATGCGTTTTGAACTTTCCTGGGAATTTCATGAAATTGCTATCATACAATAGGAAAATATATTCTTCCTTTAGTTTCTATGCTTGAATGGTTGCATGTAAGGTTTAAGAGGAATCCTCATAACTCCTAGGTCCTCTACTATGCCCTTCAATTCAGAAAAATTCATGGGGAAGATATCTTGATACTCATGCAACAACTCTGCAATTTTGGTAGTTATGTCTTCATCCCATTAATCTCCAATCATTGCAAATTTTGGTTCTTCGTTTGACCCGATATTTATCTTATTTGTTTTTGTGAACTGTGCTATATCAAGTATTTCAGGTTCTGGTAAAGCAACTTCGCAATTTCCTTTTGATTCCGGGATACCAATATTGTGAAGATCCTCATCATCCTTTTTCGCAGTCACATTATAGTATTCTAGTGTGTGTTGAAACTATGTGGTTCAATCTAGTTGCGTCTAGGTTAGATTCGTTGTGTTCTTAAAAACCCCTTCTTCAACTTCCTGAAGGGCTTCATCTATGCAAGAAAAATCATCTTCAAAACTAAATTTCAGTAGGAACCCTTCAACTAAATTTGTCTTGTTCATCGTCCGACATACAAGTTCATCTATCTCAACATACCAATCCATAGGTATCATTTCCAATGTGTGAAAAAACACATGTACCCACTTTGGTTGTGGAACTTCTCCCGAAACTGAAGTCTGGTGAAAAATATGCTCATAGGGGTCAGCCTTGCCATAATATTTTACTTTGATTCTAGTATTTACTGTGCCAAATCTGACCTTCATCATCCTATGATACTCTCTCCAACTCCCTATATTCATTTTATTAGTACCCCACTATCTAGTAGGTGTAGACCCAAGGGAAACATCCAAAGATTGGAACCTCTGTTATTTTGGTAATTTTCTTTCATATTTATGAATAAAAATATTTACATCTCCTATCCCATCACAATAGGGAAAATAAAATACCTATGAAGTTATGAAACACAATGATCTTGTGATTGTGGTGCATCTTCTTGTAGACAGTTCATGCAACCTATTTTTCTAATTTTATAGTTGTTCATTGGAATGTGACATATAGGAACTATCATGTTCCCAACTTAACCTTCCATTTGCAAGGGGATTAATCCAATCTTCCTCCTTAGTTTTTATCTTGTAAATGTTGTTGACATCTGCGTTGTAGTAATCATCACGAACAAGATCTGTATAACACACTCCTTATGAGGGTTCTAGAGGAACAATGACCCTCCAATCATATTTTTCGAATACCATTTGTCTCTTCTTCCAATTGATTATCTCCACAGTATCGAAAGCCCAATCCAATCCAAGCAGTGTTGGATATGTATTGGTATCATCTACAATAATTTCAATCACTTTGAAATCTACAACAACACACACTCCTTCAAGATTTTCTACAAAGATACATAATCTTCCCATAGGGATGATCTTCTATAGGTTGGACATCGTCAACTATATTGGCGACCATTGCAACTTTGGACTTCCTATTCGCTTCCATGTTTGCTTAGGAAACACATTGGCACCGGATCCCAAGTATAGTATTACCTAATCCCTATCATATTCCTCAATATACGTACTTAATCTCATTTCCCTCCACATTCAATTATTATGTCTATGAAAATTTTTTACTATGCATTGATCGCTTTTTTGAATCTCTTTATCAGCATGGGATTCTAAAAGTTATTAAAGTCCTTCAACAGCCTTCTGATTCCTCAACAGCTTCATACAAAATCTGTAAGAATTATCTTAAAATACTGGGATCAAATTATTTCAGCTGAGTAGTTACCTCAGTGTTATCCTTCTTTGGTATTAACTTTTTCATTGGTTGTGCTTTAGATGTCTAAGCTCCAAGATACATGAAGCTTCGCTTCGCCTTAATGAATGTTTATTTTTCCTGTTGAATACTCAACCTGTGTCTTTTTCTGCGATGTTTCTCACCCATGTATATTCCATTGGCTTCTTACCTTCTTCTTGATCATCCCCTATTGAATCTCCACTCCTTGTTACAATATTTATGCACGGTTCATCCTCCCTTGGTTCAACGGTCATCATCTACAAGTTTTGTGTGGGCTGCTAGTTCCTTTTCTACTTCATCTTTTCCATAAGGATTGAACATTCTTCTATCACATGATCCAAATATTTTCAATACTTACATGTGGAAGTAGGATTCTTACAATCTCTTGCATAGTGTCATGTTTGTCCATAGTTATAACAGATAGTCTAGCAATGCCCTCGAGAAGGTCCACCTCCTCATCCTCATCTTCATCCTTGGAAACCTCATTGACCAACATGTTGTCCTTGATTTTCATGTGTATATCCTTCAAATTTCATTCGATAAGCATAAATATTGTGTTCCATCGTCAATTCATAACTTCGATAGTTCTTCTCAGCATGTCCCACTAACTTACATAGGTTGCAAAACAGTTTGTTGGGGGTATGCACATACTTCCACAATAAATAACATTGTTCTGGATGATTTTTTCTGAAGTTCTGCATATCTCTCACCGAATTCTTCATCCTGAATTCAATGGATTTGGTGCTCCACTGGCAAAGTAATCTCTAAACACAGGGCATTGTTCCTTAAAATGGCCTTCAAATTTTCACTTTATACACCACACTTATGTTCTACCTTATGGTCTAACTTCCTTACCTTTATTCATATATTGGAATTCTAAGGTCAGATGTGCTAGATGCATCTGAATTTTCTATACTCCTCCATAAGTATCCTCCACCGACAAAGATTCCAACTTCATTGCAATTTCTAGAGCTTCGGATTGATTTGGTATTTTATGCTATGTCAAAGGTAACCTAATATGTGGTAGAAACACAACTATAAACCGCTCCTTATGTTGCTCTATGAGAATGCTAAAGCTCACTTGTCCCATTAACATCTTGAACCTTTGATCCAATTCCCAAACATATTCGTTGGGAATATGTTTTACCTCCTTCGGTTCAGTAATACATTGTGACAATGATTTTGGCTTCTTAAATTCTGAGGTGAGCGCCTTCTTCGTATCATCCAGTGAAGCACCCTCATGAGTCATAGAATACTTTATATAAAATGTCAATGATCTTTCCCGCAGTACTGTGACAATATGTTCCTTCATTACATCTTCATCAATAATTTATCTTGCTTTCCATATTATCCCAACAAGAAACCAAATTTCTTAGGATCCTTGGATCCAAGTCCTCTAAAGATAGGTAGCTTCATATCATCAATCATGTTTCTTCGCGGGGGGTTAGGGGGAGGGGGAGGGGTAGCAGGTGTAGAGGAACTGTCAGGAGGGGGATGGGGTGTAAGGGGAGTAGATGGATGTGGAATCCTAGAGGCACCCTCATTATTACTGACTCCTTGTTGCGACACACCTCTAGGTCTTGCGGGGTTACTTCTTTCTTCTTCACTTTCAGATTCACCCAATAAAGGAATATCGTCAGTCTCAATAAAGTTCTCGCAATCTACACTATTTAGATTTCCACTTCATGTATATCTGGTTCTAGACTTAAGCTCAAACATTAATCTGACTGCATTCATAGTATGCCCTTTTCACATAAAATTTCAATCCATAGCTTCAAAGAAATTATATACTTACCTCATGGTCCCTTGAAAAAACCTTCGCTCAGCTTCACTGTAAGATGCAAATGTGTCTATGGAGAACTGAGTGATAAATCCTCCCAGGATACTATCAGTCCAAAGATCAATAGCTCTTGAGATGTTATTGCTGGAATCCTTGACTCGTTGTACAAATTTAGGGTTCCATGCAATAGGCTTGTCATTAAAAAAAAAATTGTTCTCAATCACCCATGAAAACCACTCGTGTAGTTCATTAGAAAACGTTGCGGAGAAAATCTCATGTTGTTCTATGAAAATATACCTTTGAAATCGGGCTTCAATCATTAATCACATATTTTTCTTTTCCTGAGCTGTGAACTCTCGTTCTTTCAGATCCACCCAATATTGCATTTCCTTCTTCGATAGATGCCGCATCCACATGTCCCTCAAACAGATCTCGGTCCCGGAAACGGAACAATTAGTTGGCTCATTTGGGCTCGACCCAGGTTCAGCTTGGACTTCGTACCAACAATAACCTCAGACAATGGCCCTTTTAGCAATGAACTACAAGTAGATTTTAGTCTCACTCGAGGTGGCTATGGGTGGTTGTAGAACCAAGTTTCTACAACCTTGAGAGATTGCGCAAGGTGGCCTTACTTCACTTCTCTACACTTAACCAATATTTTAAAATGTATATTACTACTTCATGGTATATCTTAACCAATGACTTCACAACATTCAGATAAACATAAACATATTAAAGAATAAGATAAACTACACTATCACAACATTATCATTACTTTGGATAAATACATAAACAAAAGACACACCACATGTAACCGAAGAATATGCCCCAAAAATTCTTCTTCTTTATTAATATGGATCTATTCAATGCATACAAATTCTCCAATCTGCACACACAACTACAAATGGTCTGCGTAGAAAGCTGCAAAATTTTCGAAGGTCTCTGCACACTCAGATGCAGAGCCTTTCCTTAAGGCCCAAAATAGACTAAAGATAGAAAATACAATAGTTTGTGCTCATCAAATATGCATTTTAATTACTTTGAAAAAGGCTTACATTTCTTTATATAACCTTACATCATTACAAAACCATGGTCCATATACCATGGGCTAGACAAAACAACCCAATACCTATTAAAAAATGATGGGCTTCGACCCACCCTGAAGCCCCTAAACACCACGTGGTAGATTTGAATTCGCGGTACTGTGCACTTCGCTCCTGAAGATGCAGAGTCTTTGACTAAAAATAGACCAAATTGGGTTGCACCCAACAAAACTCAATCCTCATGTGAACTAGTTTAGAGTAGTAGAATATGAATACTAATGTTTTTTTCATATAATAAGCCATTTATATTCCTATTAAATTTTATTTATTCCAAAGGTACCACAATGATTTTGGAAAGATCAATTTTTTTCCTTAAAACATAAAAAAAAAAAATCAATTTCACATTCACTTATAACACTTTTTTAATCTTTTTGTGTTTTGAAACATTCTAGTTGTTACATACCTTCAACTAAAATGATCTTCATCAATTCATTATTAATGAATGATTCTATTGCATTATAAATTAATATTAACCATATAATTTGTCTGATCTATATGACTCATTTGTGTTACGTCATTTGTATCAAAACTAGTGTTTCCTTCTCTTTCAATTAATTTACTTGAACTCATTGGATGAATTTATATGTAACGTCCTCATCCACCCCATAGACTATCCTAATTGGGTTAGAGACTGTTACTTGCATCAAACCCGACCTCCAAGTTTTTTACATGGAAATATGACCTTAAAATTTCATCAATATTCAACTTTCTCGAAACTAAAAAATAACACCACCATTGTATCCATTTTAGTTAGGCATTTCTGACCATATCAAGTTTTGGAGTTTAGGCATTTGTGAGGTGATACTTATATATCCATGACATTATATTTTTGAGTCGACCTTTAAAGCCAACCAATGTGGCTCATCATGAGGACATTGTGATGAGAAATTTGATCAATATTAATAGATAAATAGGTGAGAGATGTGGAATTAAGAATTCCAAAAAGTTCAAAAGTGAACTAAAGGTCAATGTATGCTAGAGAAGAAGAAAAATCAAACTAAAATCAAATAATATAAAATAAAATAAATAATGGCAAGATAAAAAACCACGATATTGTTTTTTAGATATAAGTTTAACATTGGTGAGGCTACATCATGGTCATGTCCAAGAAGAATACCTAAATTGGGTCGAGAGTTGAATAGGTTGCTTAACATCTAAGATGTTTTCACAATGCACTTGATCACCATCTATCCAAGTCCCCATAAACTCAAACCATAATAGTTGAATTCAAAAGGAATATTTTATAAAACTAATATTAACGGAAAAATTAAAAATATATATAATAAAATATGTAAATATATATATAAATATATATATATATATATATATATATATATATATATATATATATATATATAAACTAAAAAAGAGATCAATTATAACTTGAACTTAATATAAAACCACAATCGAATACATTATAATATAATTATAATATAGAAATGTATATAATCTTAATATACATGTTAATTATAGATTACAATTAATATAAGGACTTATTTAGAAACAAAAAAGAGGGGCAAGGATAGGAAAAGAATTAAGAGGAAGAAAAATTAAAAGAAAGGGCGAGAACATTGGTTTTTCTTATGTTCTGTTCACAATATTTATTCAGACTACCAAAACATGTTTTAATCTTAATGGTTTCTATTAACTTCCTATGGTGATAGTGCTCAATTTTGGCAAGAATCTTGATGTTTTCAATACATGTGGTGTTTTTTTCTTAGTCTGCTCATCTAGAACTAAAGAGAAAACTTGATGATATTTAATGTTTTTTGTATGATCCTAAATCCTTAGCTTAAATGGTATACCTATTTCACTAATATAGGGAGCACCACATGACCATGGGATTAAGTAATCTCCTTTTGAGCTTGACGGGTAAACAGGATATTTCACCAAGTTTAAGATACGACAAATGGTGCTTAATGGTTTGAAAGTATGAGAAACTTGATTATTTATTAAAATGTGGGTGATCCTATATGTGGTTCCTTGGATGAAGGGAAGGTGAAAAATGGGAGTAGGATCATTTTGGTCTCCTTTTGATCTAGGGCCCAAGCTATATTTTTGGAAATATTTGATGCCTTGGTATTTCAATTAAACATTTTTTAAAGACATCAAAGAGGAGGTATTTTTCATCATTAAGGTTTTTTCCATCAGAAATCCTTAAAGGCCGAGTGGGAAAGGTGTTTAACACGCCAAATTTCCAGGTTAGATGATGATGAGATTTAGCATGAAGGTATTTTTTTGTGTGAGTATTTTTAAAATACACTTTTTGTGAAATAGAACCCTCAACATTCTTGGAGATAAGAACACCAAGGAATGGAAGAATTCCATGCACCTCAATCTCCACGGTACACTTCATAAAGGGAAATTGACTATTCAAATTTTGTTTGAATATTTCTAACTTATCCCAACCATGGTTCTAGATAACACAAGATATCATCGAAAAACCTTTTCCATAGCTTTGAACTATAAAGGGAAGAGGTTAAGGCTTTGTTCTCAAATTTTTCCATCAAGAGGTTTTCCAGAATGGGGAACGAAGGAGAGACCATGGTGATGCCACGAGTTTTCTCATAGAATTCACCTTGAAAATTGAAGAAAGTGGAATTCACGCATAAACCCCACTAGCTTTTCCATGTATCAATATGTTAGGTGAATGATAATATCAATGGATTCACTGATATGGATCTTCATAAATAACAAAATGAAATTGAATCTCACTAATATATCGAAGGGATCAAGATTGATATTATCATTCTCACTCACAAATGAATAAGAGTCCTTAAAAAGGGAGTTGGTAAGAGAAACAAAAGGTTTTAACATTTACTCTAGGTGCTTCACAAGAACATAGTTTAGCCCACCTTTAGTATTAATGATGTGTCTCAAGGGAGATCCCTTGTTATGAATCTTTAGGGGACTCTCCACTAGCTTCTTTCTTATTTTTCCTAAAGAATTATTTAATTTAATGGTGCTGGAAATATCTTTGAGAACCTTCTTGAGAGGGTTCTTATTAATCTTCTTATAAATACCACTATTGTTAAGATGGTTGATCAGAAACTGAATTGGGGGAAATTTTTTGGTAAAAATTAAAAGTGCTCATAATTGCTCCAAACTAGAATGACCGGATAGGTCTCATCACCAGGAATTCAACGCACTTTGTTTGATCAAAAACTGACTTTGTATGTGAAAGTTAGAGCCTTCTTCCTGGTTGACTAAACAAACGAATTTTCAAAAAAAATTCAAACAAGGTCGAAGGGGTCAATTTCTTGGTCAAAGTTGGTTTACCTCTAGCCAATAATGTGCTGACAAGTGTCTAATGGTTTTTGGTCCAAATTTTCGATTCGTTGGAAGTTTTTAGTTGGTTGTGGACAAACCAATTGGACGCTGACATGTGGCTAGCCTAGAGGCCGCCACGTGCCCCTCCCAAAGGCCAAATTTTGGCTAAGTATGTCAAATTTCATATATTATGTGGTGGAGAAAAAAATTTATTTGGAGGTTGGGTGGAGGTTGGGCTCGACCTCGCAACATCCCCCACATAAATGCAATGCTCTATCGTTATACTCGCGCTTTGAGTCTTAACCATTATAGGTTACAACATGCATTTACGTTTTAAAAATTTATACGATGGGGGTAAAGAGGGCTAGTCTTGAAGGGCCAACCTTCGGTCCATAGGACCACGTGAATGACCACAATGGAGGCCAAACCATACGATTGATCAAGAGATCATGTCCATTGTTCAAAAATGCTCAAAAATGAAATTGCTCAAAAATGTTTACAACCTTAACAAATAGAAAGGTCTCATTTCTACAATTATGGCGCCACAAACAGTTCGCAAAACAGAGGTCGTATGCAAAATTTATGAAGGTTTGAAAAGCCCAGTAAACTCTAAAAAATGACTTTGACCCAATTTTGACTATGTATGAATTTTTTCAATATATATATATAGATATTTGAAAAAATTAATTTTTATATAGTTTTTATATCCAATGAGGGGGTGCCACCTAGCCTACTCAAAGGCTGGCACGTGGCCCTAGGCTAGAGCTCAAACAGTATGGTAAAAAATTTTGGGAGTTCAAAGGATCGAACGCGGGACCTGCCCGCAAACACTACACGCGCCCTACCACTCGGGCTGCTGGTGGTTCTTAACCATTATGTTAGCGGATTGTATTCAAATTTTCATTTGAATCATATTGGTAGAAAAAGGGGCCAGCCCCACTCCATGTAACCTCAGTGCCCAAAACCAAGGGCTTAACCCTCCAAACCGCGACGACTAGTAAATGCTAACTCTGGTGGGATCTCAGGACCTATCACATGCGCAATTGTTAAAATTTAATGAAAAATTTAATGTGACCACTTCTGCACTAACATTTAACACTAGCCTAAACGTTTTCCAATTATGTAGTGCACCCCCCAGATTTAGCGGTCAGTGCTAAACTATCAGACTTAACTGGAGTTTATCCACAATTAGTGGAGTTTTTTAAGGGATATTGGGTAGTTTCTTATGTTTGCCATAAATCCTTGGATATTCGACCAATGTTGAGGCATGAATAATAAATTTTATGTATTATCGACATTTTGAACACATTGGAAGAGTTTTTAGAGCCATTAGAGGTCATATTGTACATGTTTTGCTTCAGGAGAGGTCAAATACAATTCAAATAACATTGGTAAAAGTCCTTTTCTAAAACTTGATGTTAAGTTTGAATTGACAAAGTTTTATGGTGAAGTTAATGCAAAAAAGATAGATAATTGGATTAGGCAATTAGAGGTCTATTTGAGAATACATATTTTCATGATGACGAAACCAAAATCCAACTAGCTTCATTGAGAATGGAAGGTGCATCACTTGTTTGGTGGGAAGCCAAGACAAAGGAGGAGATAAAAAAATATGGTAAGATTATGTTATCATGGACTGATTTCATTTCTACAATAAAACAACAGTTTTATCCATTAGCTCACATGCAGAAAGCCATAATGGACTGGAAAAATTTTAAACAATTGAAAGGAAAAAATGTTCAAGTGTATACCCAAGAATTTAGAAGAAGAGTTCTTTTACTAGGATTATACTTGCATAGCCAAGACACTTTACTCAAGTATATAGGAGATTTTCAGACTTACCTAAGACATACCATTCTCATGTTTAACCCTACAAGCCTAGATGAGGTTTGTGTTCAAGCCACACATTTAGAGGCAAGGGGAAAAAATACTTACATGGGAATGAGGAAAGTGAGTTTTAAGGCAAATGGAAGAAAAATAGAAATGAAAATTATAGAAAAGAGAAGGGAAAATTATTCTACAATCACTATTCTAAAACAAGCCATGATGAGGACCATTGTTGGAAACTTCATCCAGAGTTGAAACCAGAAAGTTTTAAAGCCAAGAAAAAGCAAGATAGTTGCAATAGATGAACAAGACCTAGGGTAAAAATCAAGAGATGAAACAAAAATCATAGCTATGGTACTAAATAAAATAAATGGGAAAGATAATGAAAATAAGCCCAGTTCTAGTATTTCTAATTGTCACATAGAAGCTGCAAGTAAAGAAAAAAGAATTGAATTGTTTCATGTGAGGGTCATTTCCAAACATACCAAGGTTGACACACTATTTGACAGTGGGTCACAAGAGAACCTTATTTTTTAATACTTATTCAAGAAACTAAATCTTGAGACCATTCCACATCCGAAACCATATCCACTTGGTTGGATTTGTAAGGATTCCAATTTACAGGTTTCAAAGAAGTGCATGTTGCGCTTTGCAATAACTGCACATTTCATTAACACGATTGAATTAGATGTTGTTCCACTTGATATAACATGTATGGTGTTGGGAAATCCTTACCTGTATGACAGGAAATCTATCTTCCATTGCCATGAGTACAAGTATCATCTATTCAAATATGGCAAGGAGTACATTGTGAGAGATGATCGCAAAAAACTAGAGTCTTCTTTAGTTAATGTAGGGCAGATCAAGAGGCTCGTCAATGCAAGTCACAACTTGAAATTGATGATGATTAAAATAAGGTAAGTTTTACATAATCCTTTTCATGTAAATGATGATGTAAATAATGAGTTGTTTCAGTTTGAAATCAACTTGTCTTTGAAAGAAGATGACAAGCAGTTGCAGCAGTCGACTTTGGTGTTGAACAGTGTTGAAAAAAAAGTGTCAGTGCAAGAAGTTGCAAAGGTACAAGAGAGGTAAAAGCAACTTAACAAAGAAGGCACAAGATTCAGAAATGATCATTGTTGGTTTCAGAAAGGAATCGTACAATGGCGAGGAAACTTGGTCAGGAATCGACACAAGTTCAAGGCCAATTCAGCAAAAATTTTCCATAAGGACATGATGCAAGGTGAAAGTAATTTTTAGTTTCCTTTGATTGTAGACTAATGTAAAAAAAATATGTTTACTACAAAGTTAAGTTGTTGTTCTACAAGTTTCGAAAATGTGCAGCATGACAATGTCAAAGTCAGCGGTGGTTGGTCAATGGAATCAAGGAAAAAATTTTCGTTTCATGAAAAGCTTCAACTAATGAAATTAGGAAAATTTTAGTGGATTAAGATTTGAAGAGTGGGAACACAGCCTCCTCATCTTCATGTTCAGTAGTCTAGAGATATTTTGGGGTCCAAAATCTTCCCAATGGGGAGGTGTGATCAGGAGATCATGTCCATTGTTAAAAAATGCTAAAAAATGAAAGTACTACAGAATGTTTTCAACCTGAGCGATCGGAAAGGTCTGGTCACTGTGATTTTGGCACCATGAACGGTTCGCAAAATGAATGTCGTATGCAGAAGTTATGATGGTTTGAAAAGCCAAGTAAACACCAAAAAAATGACTTTGACCCAATTTTGACTATGTATGAAAATTTTCAAATATATATATATATATATATATATATATTTGAAAAAAAGGAATTTATATAGTTTTTATGGCCAATGAGGGGGTGCCACGTGGCCTGCCTAAAGGTTGCCATATGGCACCAGGCCAGAGGTCAAACAATATGGTAAATTTTTTTGAGAGTTTTGATGTTCGAATGCAGGACTTGCCCACAAACATTGCACGCACCTGACCACTCGGGCTACTGGTGGTTCTTAACCATTATGTCGTTGTATTGTATTTAAAGTTTCATTTGAATCCTATTTGCAGCAAAAGGGGCCAGCCCCAATCCATTTAACCTCAGCACCCAGAACCAAGGGCTTATCACTCCAAACTGTGACGGCTTGTAAATGCTAAATCTGGCGAGATCTCAGGACCTATCACATACGGAGTTGTTAAAATTTAATGCAAACGGTTGGGCTTTGGAACATCGCGTTAACTCTGGGTTCCACTCCTCCACGGTGCAGATTTTCAACGGTTATGACAGACCTTTTATTGTGACCACTTCTGCACTAACATTTAACGCTAGCCTCACCGTCTGCTAATTATGGAGCGTGCCCCTTGGATTTAGCGGTCAGTGCTAAACTGTTGGACTTAACTGGAGTTTATCCACAATTAGCGGAGTTTTTAAGGGATATTGGGCAATTTCTTATTTTGGCCATAACTCCTTGGATTTTCGACCAATTTTGAGGCACGAATAATAATTTTTTGGTATTTTCAACATTGTGAACACATTGACAGAGGTTTCCAAACCATCATAGGTCATCTTGTGTAGGTTTTTCTTTAGGAGAGGTCAAAGGGCCACTAGGGTGTTTTCAGTGTTTTGAGCATCCATTCTCTATTTTCGGAAAATGAATAGTCATTCCTGACTAATTCAAGAATTCTAAAGTTGTTTTTATAGAGAGCACATCCATTTGAGGCTTTTATTCGCATGTAATTACCATTTTTGAGAAATACGATATCAGGGACATGTCATTGGGAGCTGGACCAACAGATGTATCCTAGGAGGGGTGAACTTCTTCATCAAATTTGCTGATTATTGTTACAAGTGATGTTTATTTCTCTGTTATTTATCACTGTACAATTTTATATAAGCAATTTACATGCTTTAACCTCACATAGAAATCTGTTTAACTAAGATAAAACCATTTGTTTCACCTACAAACTTCAGTAAACCTTATGCACACAATTTAATTACTGTTTGGATACTTAACACAACAAAACTATTACATTCCATTCAGATCAACGATGGAGATTTAAAAACTTTAAAAAGGGTTTAATTAACCATAAAACAACTTAAATGTGCTTTAATCTTATTTTTGATTTCGGATTATGTTAAATGCATGTTTAGCGCTAAAATATGTATTATCACAAATTAACTGCACTTATCTATTAATTAAACCATGCTTAATTCAGTGGTGGAGTTGGTGCAGTCTGCCATTTTTGGCAGGACTCCAAAATTGGTGGGATTAACTGGATTTTCTCGAGACTTAGTGGATATTTCCTAGGCCAAAATAGATTAGGACATAGCTAGAGCATATTTCAACCAGATTACACTCAGAAATAGTAAACCCTAAATGATTTGGATGCTACGAGCATGATGGTACAGGTTGCAGACACAAAGGATCACTTCTATAAGTTTTGTTTTCACTTTGAAGATTAAAGAAGCCGAGGGCTACCAAGAGAGGAGTCCATGTCTAGATCACCTGAATAACATTTGCAGTGTCAAAAGAGGATACCTAGGGGTTTTTGAGTCTTCTAAATCCAATGGAGTAGTTTCCAAAGCCATTGGAGCACTGTAGGTGCATGTAATCATAGAATTTACCATTAATCCAAAGAGGGCCAAAATCAATTGAAGCAGGTCCTTGGAGATGTACCCCAGGAGGGGTGAACTTTGTTATGAACTACTGTGTAATATGTTTGGTGTGTATTATTTCTCTGCAATTTATTTGTTGTTCATGAGTTTTTAAAGGTAATTTACTTAATGAATTTCTCATAAAAGTCACATAAACCCTCTCATAAATTGCTAATTTGAGACGATCCTTAAACACCATTATTTTATATTGATGAGAAAGCTAGCACAAAAAAACTAGTTTGTCCATATTCATATCAAGTTGGCATCAGAGCACAATTTAGCTCATTTTAGCCCTGAGATGGTTTGCCAAGGCTAGCTAGAGAATTAGCTACTATTTTTGTATTTGTGCAAGGAGAATTTAATTGTGTGAAAGTTTATGTGTGTAAGTTGAAGATAAGAGAAGTTCAATATTGAGGAGTGAGCTCTCAAATAATAGAAAATAAGCTTTTTATGCATTACAAGTGTGATGGCCACTTCATCAAGTGATGTTTCTAACCAATATTCCTTAGCAAGACTATTTGATAAAGAGATATTGTAAAAGCTCTACATCGTGAGAGATATGGTTCAAGAGATGTGTGAAGGCAAGAAGGAGAGCACTATACTTCAAGAGTAGTTGATTGCCATGAAGGAAGAGAAGAAGGAGCTTCTTGAAAATATGCATGAGGTGGAGGATCATCTCCATATTGGAAATGAAACCCTAGCTAAGTATGTGCATGAAAATGAGGTATGAAATTAAATTTTATCTTCTATTTCTTCTCAAGATGAATGTGTAGCTGATTTTGAAAGACACAATAGAGGAATAGGGTACAAATTATTGATGAATATGGGCCATGAAGGTAAAGGACTGGGAAAACATGCAGAAGGAATAGTTGAGCCAATTGTTGTTGAGGAACGGCCTAGGTATTTGGGCCTTGGTTATGGACAACATAATGGAGAATGCTCCAAAGACAAGGAGTCACATGAAGGTGTTCCAAGAAGGACTTTGATTACAATTTGATTACCTAAAGCTTGTAAAGTTTGTGCTCATGAGGAATGCAAACGTTTTACACCCACTTTGCAAGAAGATGCTCATAAGCATGCAACTAATGGAAATGGAAAACAAGAGGATGTTGAAATATCTAAAGTCATTTAATCCATTATTGGTATTCCAAAGAGAGCCACTACGTGATCAACTTCACCTCCTCAAGAAGGCGACGAAGGTGAATGTGCAAGCTATAAATCTACCTTTAATCAAGTTGCTTTTGATTATGATAAACATGGAAAATCCTGACATAATATTTGGAGAAAATTTTCATGTTCCTTTTGTGGTTTTAATAACCATACTGTTTCGAGGTGTTGGAAGAATTTTTCCATACACAAGAAACTTTCAAAACAAAGGAGATAGAAAGACAAAGGTCTAATGGACAATGAAATCCA
This sequence comes from Pinus albicaulis, assembly GCA_034641835.2. Taxonomy (NCBI): domain Eukaryota; kingdom Viridiplantae; phylum Streptophyta; class Pinopsida; order Pinales; family Pinaceae; genus Pinus; species Pinus albicaulis. The sequence goes on from CM076577.1 coordinate 1,211,874,575, forward strand.
TGCTGAAAAGAAGATGCAATTATTTTTCACTCATTTCCATAAGCATGTTCATTTTGTAGACAAGTGTTGGACTTTGTATCCAACAAGTCATCCACGACATTTTAAGAAGGTATAAAGCGATATTGACAATAATGGAAAAGAAGATTCCATAATTGATGTGGGTCAGGATGATTTACATGATGAAGTGCAGCTCAAAGTAACATCATTGAAGTAGTTTGGAAAGAGATGGTTAGATTTCTTAACCAATTAAGGCCTTGCATTTCTTTTGATGATTGATGTAAATATTGCCTTATTGATGCATTTATTTTCCAATTGAATGCATTTATTTTCTCTTGAAAGTATGTTTTATATTGCATGAAGCAAGATGTTAGAAAACTAGAGTTATTTTGACTCACTTGGATGCAATTTGTACATGTTTTTGTTTGACTTGAGAGTCAATTGTTTGAAGAGGCATGTTTCATCGACATGTATTTGGTCGATGAGTTTGTACACCAAGATGTAAGAGTACATGGTGATGTTCAGATGATGTGACATTTTTTGTATTGAAGGAGCAAAAGGAAGAGGTTGTCAAGTTATGTTTCTTGCATGATGTGTTTTTCAAGTTAATGGTTTTGCTTGTGAGAAGATGTCTCATTATTTTGGGAAGGTCCACTTTTGAGTGAGAGGCTCATGATTAGCCTTCATTCTCAAATCATGGCATGAGAAGTATGTCAATACTGGAGGATGGTGGAATCAATAAGCGGAAAGTGGACAAGATGGAAAAAAGTTTGTAGCAAAAACAACAACCATTGTAGACCTTTTGATGTGTTGAAACCAAGAAGAAAAAGAGATGGAAAATGAATTATTCTAGATGTGGAATTTGGAACCGTGGAGGTAAAAATAATTGTCATTTATTTTCTTGTTATTACTGATATTGGAACTCATTTTTGTAGTTCACTCAGATGGGCTTACCTTGAAAAATTGGTTTCCAAGGAGATGCTTGCATCGAATGCATGTTTGTGCAAAGGAGGAACAATATGCCTGTGGCTCCGATATTTAAGCCACCCTTTTAGGCCCATAGCCCAGGTCACTGCCCAGAACTTCATGAAAAAATAAGGGATGATAAATAAAAATAGGACAACAATAAAAAAGCAATCACATCAACAAGAACTCACCTAGACCCCTCCTAGCCATGACAGGAATTTTTTCAAACATGTCACAAACATTGAATCTACATGTGTAAACAACATATTTAAGAATAGGGGTCTCATACTTATCTGAGAATTTCTAAGAAGCATTTATACCCTGCATCATAATCTGCAATAAAATCTATTTGACCATAGATACATTTTGCATTCATCCACAAGTAAAAACATGGGGAAATCCATACATCATCATTGTAAAAATACATGTTCATAACCAACGTAATAACAACACAAATACCATGGATACACCAACAATAGAATCCACATATAAATCAGTACATTTTCATACCAAATACCAAGGGAATTAATTTCTCATTAATGAATGTAGAAACCAACTAGAGATGGGGCTACCATGTTCCACTTGACCATAGAATGGCAAAGCCAAATCTCTCTTCAGCCAATCAACCCTGTGCCATATTCCAAGAATGAATATGGGATTCATAACCAACCAAAAAGAACCAAACAAGTATGAATGCTATCAGGGTTCTCTGCCTACACTGTGAGGAATTTGAGTGCCTCCTAGTCTCTTAGGATTTACTGTAATCCACAGTCCAAATCAGGGATCACTAGGCCCTAAACTGAGATATACTCTCCAGGATTTACCATACATCCCATCCCGGGACTACTAGGCCCAACAAAGAGAAATCCACCTCTGGACTTTACTGTATATCCTTCCATTCATCGAGAAGGATTTCAGGACCCACCAAGGCATACAATTTGGCTTTACCACAACCCACAGTCTCGCTTAAGGGTTACTATTCTAGTGTCTTTACCGTGATCCACAGTCTAGTTTAGGTACCACTAGGCAGGGAAAATTTTAGGGGCTAATATTCACAGGTGGGCTAATTTTCCATGATTTTTTTGAAAAAATATTTGCCAATTTCCTTTTTTTTTTTTCTAAAAATGATTCACCAAACTTTTACAATAAAAAGTTATTTCACCTTAACAATCGCCAATATTTTATATATACTAATATAAAATCATTGTAAATATAAATATTTATACAAAAATATCACCAAAAATTTTACATTTTGCAAATTAGGGTCTAGTAACATTCGCCAAGGTTTCTAAACTTTAAGATAAACTTCCATCCTTAAAATTTTCCCTGCCAGTAGGCCATGTGTTTTTCATTTCATAGATCCACCCCACCTAACTTTGAATCTAGCCAACAATCCAGCTCAGCCGAAGTATGATAAACCCATCTCATCAAAGCTATACGAAAATGGAAAGGCGAGGTTGAAAACAATTTCACACCTGGAAAAACCCATGCCAAGACAGAAAATAACCACATGCCATACCATGTATGCCATATCTAGCATGGGAATCACATATGAAAATAAAAAACTGCAACAAATTATGTTTTAGTTGCTTGATCCTACTCTTCCTTTCCTTTGCCTTTCTTGCTCCATGCCAAAGTGCTCTAATAAATATACAAGTGTCCAAGAGTGAGAGAGAGATAAAGAGAGAGAGAGAGAGAGAGAGAGAGAGATATTAATGAGAGAGATCCAAAAATGAACTGACAGAAGGTACAACTGATCCTCCGAAGCCTTTTTATGGAACAGACCTCTATTTTCTTCATTTTCCATTATTTTCCCTCATTTTCCTCCTCACATGAAACTTGTGACCTTTCATCTCCCTTTTCTCCTAATTTCCATTATTATTTATAAATACTTGTACTAAATATGCCATTTTTCCTTTCCAAAGCCTTGCATTTTCCTTTGCCAATTTCCTTAGCCATATTTAACCAAATGAACACCCACTAGGATGTTTTTCCCAACATTTAGCTTGTAATAAGTGTTCCATCAACCGTGGTTATTATTTTAAATTTTATTACATGAAATTTTCACCGGGGATGTTACAGAACCCTCCCCCTTGGGGGGAACCATCCTCAATTTTGAACCACACATATACTTCAGAGAAACCACTAAAAAGAAACCATACTACCTAGGGAGATTTATAACATAGCTCGATGTAGTGTTTACAATGATCACCTTGCTGAAAAGCAAACCAACATGACATCATAACAACATGAAAATTATAATGACACGACACCTATACCGCTTATTGGAGATTTATAACATAGATCATGGTGGTATTTACATCCATACACATATGTACATAAACCTGAACATCACTTTAAAACATATTTCAAAACATCACCAAAACATATGCCAAACATATACCAACATCACACCAAAAATGTTTTTCCTCGACCGACAAAGAAGGAACGATACATAGCCCGCATCTGATCTTCCATCTCCCTTTTATCATCATCGGGCCCAAATTTCTTCCATTTATCTTTAACTTGATCCATTTCTCGATTTCGAAGGATGAGCACCTTTTTTTGCAATATACATTGAGGCTCCGACTAGAATTTTCCATCTGGTTTCACTCATAATACATACTATAAAATCACATAATAAACCTTTTTAACATACTTATCAAGCAATGATATATGAAAAAAATCATGGAATTTCACTGTGGAAGGAAGTGTAAGTCGATAGGCCACTAATCTAATCCTCTCAATGATCCTGAAGGGTCCACAAAACCATGGTGCCAACTTGGCACATGATCCAATCCACAAGGATATCTTCTTCGGCTTGAACCACAAGTACACATGATCCCCAACCTGAAATTCCTTGAACAACCAGTTCCTGTCTACATAAATCTTATGCGTACCTTGTGCTGCCTTCAATTTCTTCTTGATCACCTACATTTCTTGTCCCATTTCTACCAACATATTTGTTCCAATCAGTACCCCGTTAACCGTATCACTCCAACTGATAAGAGTGTTGCAACTCCGCCCATATATAGCCTCAAATGGACTCATATTAAATGACTCCTAGTACCCATTGTTGTAACTCTACTAGTGGAAGATACTCTTCCCACTTTTGCTGTCGATGCATCACATATATCCTCAGAATATCCTCTAGTATCTTGTTGACTCTCTTTGTTTTTCCGTATCTCTGTGAATGATAAGTTGTGGTGTAGGCCAACTCAGTGCCCCAAAATGAAAAAAACTCTTTCCAAAACTTGGAAGTGAAATTTCCATCCCTATCGAACATAATATTCTTTGGAAAACCATGCAATCTAACTATGTCTCTGATAAATACATGTGCTACATCACTAGCTGAATAAGTACTTTTCACTGGAATGAATTGTGAAAAATTTGTCCACCTGTCCACCACAACCATGATGGAATCGTGTTTTCTAGATATATTGGGAAAACCTGTGATGAAATCCATGGAAATTACCTCTCATTTCCACTATGGAATCACAACTGGATGTATCTATCCACCTAGATTTTTACACTCTACCTTAACCATCTGACAATCCAAACATCTGGCTATGAAATCCACCGCATCCTTCATTAGATTCACCCAATAGTAGAATATATTTACTGTAGTAAATGCCTTCTCGTAGCCTGGGTGACTTGAATATGGTTTCATATGAAATTCCCTCAATATCACCTTCTTGAGCTCATTTTTGTTTGGTACATATGTCATGTCTCTAAATATAACCAACCCATCTATTATGAGATAATAGTCCAAATGATCGTGTACACATGTACGTGTACCTATACATGTACTACCATATGTACATGTGCCTATACTTCCACCTGTACCTATACCTGTACCTATAATATCATTTGTACCTGTACTTGTACCCTGTTGCAACCTGTGCACAATTTCCATATACCTCTGATCTTGCTGACCTGCTTGCAAGATCCTATCTTGTAATTCTGTCCCATAAAAACTCATAGCTACTATGTGATTTACTTGTACTCACCTGCTAAGAGCATCTACGACCATGTTCTCCTTTCCCTTGATGTATCTAATCTCGAACTCAAAATCACTAATCATAACCAACCATCTACACTACATGGCATTCAGATTTTAGCTGGTCAAACAAGTACCTCAACCTAATATGGTCACTCATCAATAAAAATTGTATGTTAAGAAGATAGTGTCTCCACATCTTCAGTGCATGTATGATCGTTTCTAGCTCAAGATATTGTGTCAGGTATTTGTACTCATGCTGGTTCAGCTTTCGTGACTCATAGCATACCACCTATCCATCTTGCATAAGGACCCCACCAAGTCCTCTCTTGCAAGAATTTGTACACACGAAAAACTCCTTGTTCATATTTGCAATATTTAACACTAGACCATGTGTCAATAACTGCTTAAGCTTCTCAAAACTAGCCTCACACTCATCTGTCCAATCAAACTTGTTACCTTTCCTCTGAAATGATGTAATAGGATAAGAAATTTGTGAGAAGTTCTTCATGAAAAGCCTACCTGTCAATCCCATGAATGATCCCACCTCATCTACAATCTTAGGATCTACCCACTTCATGATGTCATTTATCTTCTTTGGATCTACTACAATTCCCTCCTCGGAGACAACATGGCCCAAGTAGTGTACCTCAGTCTAGAAGAAACTACATTTATTGATCTTAGCATACTACTGATGCTCTCTTAACAAACTCAACATTGTTTCCAAATTGTCGACATGTTATTCCTCATTTTTAGAATACACCAATATGTCATCAATAAACACAATCACAAACTTGTGAAAATAAGGACACAACACATTGTTCATAAAACACATAAAATTTGTTGGGGAATTAACTAGACTGAATGGAACTACAACAAACTCATAATTCCCATACCTGGTCCTTAATGAAGTCTTGTATATTTCCTCTTCTTTGATGTGTACCTGATGATATCCCGATCTCAAGTTGATCTTAGAGAAAATTTTTGCTCCCTTTAGTTGATCAAACAAATCATCAATCCTCAGTAATGGTTACTTGTTCTTAATGGTCACTTTGTTAAAATTCCTATAGTCAATGCACAATCTAAGAGTGGCATATTTATTCTTCACGAAGAACACCGGTGCACCCCATGGTGATACACTTGGCCTAATGTATCCCTTGACAAGGATCTCTTTCAGCTATAAATTTAATTATACCAACTTAGTTTTTCTTATCCTGTAAGGTGCTTTTGATGCTAGAGCTACCCTTGGCACCAACTCAATAGACAATTCTACCTCCCTGTGAGGTGGAAACTCAGAAATCTCGGCTAGAAACACATCCTAAAACTCCTGCAAAAGTGGATATCTGATTAAGACTTCTCCTTCCTGTACTTCCTTACCTTTTTCACTAGAGATAGGAATTGTGAATAACACACACCCTTTCCTATGACTATGTTTGGCCTACATGGTTATCACCATCCTAAATGATGTGGCTTTCTTCTTTCCCTGTAAGACTCTTGGTTCCCCATTGTCATCGAAGCACACAATAAGTTTTTCATAGAAATATACCTTGGTATTTTGAAGGTATAACCAATCCATACCCAATAGCATACTTTAGGGACGCAACAATAATATGTTCAAGTGCATTGCTTTATGCATGCCATTTAACTCAAATGCACATACTCTTACCCAATGGTGAACTCTTTTCTTCGTATTGTTATCCAACTGCACTAATCAAGATTTTGCATGCATTTCATTACTCAAGCCACACGTATTCACCAATTCAAGACTAACATAGCTATAATTATATCTAGGATCAATCAAAATAGAAATAAATTGATCACAAATCTTATTTTCCATCTCAATGATAGATGCCTGGTGTTTTGCCTTCTTGTTGTCCATAGTTGCACAAATACGACGAATTATCTTCCCAACATCCCCAATAGTATATGCCTTCTGTGAATTTTACATATTAGTCCTACCACCCTGCTTCTGTGGACAATCTCTCCTAATGTGCTCCTCACCACATTTCCAACACTCAAACTGACTCGTACTATTACCTCCATGCTACTGATGAGCACCATCATTAGGTATATTATAAGGGGTTAATTTTCAGTTTTTTAGCTTAAGTATTCTCTCTCTCTCTCTCTGACATTTAATTGCATTTTTTAATATTGTGCTTAGTGAGAATGGTGTATTAAGGGTTGTCACGATTCAAGGCCTAATGTGGTTTAAATTTAGTAAAATCAAAGAAATAATGCCATTTTTTAGAAATATTTCATAATCAGAGCTCGGAGTAGACAACATGGGGTGATTGTCGGAGGGTTGACCACCTCATTAACTCCTAAAGGAAGCCAATATATCTTCAATATCCTCGTCCAACAACTCAAAATGAGAGGTAGAAAAGCAAGTGAATGATCATAGGGAGCCAAGCTCCACTTCTCTTGAGTTCTAAGGGAACAAAGACCTAATTTTTAGGGAGATGTTGCTAGCTACCCTCTGTTATAAATAGGTCATAGCAAGAGCTAAGTAGGATTCAAATTTTGGATTTAGCTAGAGCATTATTGTATTATGTATTATACATTTTTGAATTTCATTGTTCATGTAAAATATTGGTTATGAAATACAATGTGCATTTGGTTTATTATCCATCGAGTTAACTTCAGGGAGCTGAGCTTGTGGGTTAGGGCCCAATCCATTGGCCTAAGTCTCTCTTGTCTATATGTGTTTTTCTTTTATGTTGCAGTAGTTGATTTCTTTGATTTCATGTTTGGTAGAATATAAAACATTAAAACTGTGTGCTAAGCCTCCCTCTCTCACCTGTTCCATTAGAGCTTGAGGAGGAAGTTCTTCCACCACAGACAAAATATCTTTTTAGTTTATGATTTCTTGGAAAATTTAGATATTTTTACTTTGATTATCATGAAAATGTCGTAGGTTTGGAGGTAGATTTCTATTTCAATTGCATAGGTAGGTTTATTTAAATTCAACTCATATTTTCCATGATTTTTATGATAATTTTTTCAATGATGAATGCATTAATAGGTATCTTGATTGCAAGTTTCGATAGAGCAATAGAGAAGGACCCCTTTAGCACCAACATCTTCATTCTTTACCCTTCATCAACCACCTTCCATCCAAGTCACCTATGGCCCTGTTTTTGAGGTCACCATTACATCACTGAGAGCAACCTTGAGCATGCAAGACAAGATTTGTGAAGAGTTATGAGATTGTCTAGGGGTTTGTCTACCCTTCATCAACCAATATCCACCTTTACCCCACCTCTCCTAACCTTTTTCGCATCATTTCTAGCCTCAAACTCCACTCGGCCTGTTTCCTGTAGCTTTTCATGACATCATGCAGCACTACAGGAAATCTTGTAATAGCTTCCTGTAGCAGTGCCAGGTACACTCTCCTTTAGCCCAAAATCATTTTCCCCCCTCATCTAAGCCCATACAAGCCACCAATATACATTTAGCTTTGAACCTTTAGTTCAAGCACCCCTTTAGACCACCTAAGTGCCTCCTTTTGCTGCAAAACAAAGTCATTTTGAAGTGTGATTAGTCCATTACAAGATGCATCAATAAACAAAGTAGCTAATCATAAGCTAGATAGGACTTAGTTAGTCATTGATTCATAGTGTGTGCTCTAGATTAGTTTCCTTTTCTGCAATTCAATTCAGTAATCTAGACTATGAATGCTAATTGGTGTAATTTCCTTTTCTTACATTAGCATAGGTGTGAATATTTATTTCTTGCAAATAGTTATATGAATCAGTGTGATCTACAGTAGTTTGTATCCTTGTTGATAGAGTAATGGTTATGATCTATTTCTAGTCTTAGATTACATTTAGAAGTGTGATAGACTTCCTATCCTAGAAGTAACCCTAGCATTAACACCTCATTGTAGAAGTAAGATGAGGATGGCATGAGTAGAGCTCATCTGTTGTGCATATAGCACTATCACCTCCAAGTTTGTACGAACCCCGAGTTGATAAAGTAAAGTTGAGTAGCCTCTAGGAGTTGCAGCACTCTTGGTGCAATACCAGGGCTCGCCATTTTTGGCGTCGTTTTTAGTTGGGTGTCTAAGTAGATGTTTACTTATGCTTTAGCATTATTTTCTGATTTCACTTTTATTTTCAGTTCCAAAATATTGAAAAATGAAAAACATTTTTACTTCCATGCCTCGTAGGATTAGGGACAACCAAGGCAAATTCTTACCAAAAACCCCAGTATCCCCACACAGTCACCCTTCACTCCTCTTTAGTGACTCTGAGGTATAACACACTATAGTTAAACCATTTGAAAATTTTTAATAACCTGTTGGGGAAGAAGAGGAACTTGCTTCACCTGAGAAACTTGAAACTAGGGCCCAAGGAGTCTTTCCCACTAGAGAAACTGATGGAGAAACTAGAATGAAGAACATCAAACCCTCAGCCCTTCCACATTTCCATGGCCTTATTTCTGAGGATCCTGACACCTTCATGTTGGAGTTTGTTTTTTCCTGCAGGACTTATGATTATGCCTCAGGTGACCAAAAGTTAAAATTTTTCTCATCCACCCTCAAGGATGCAACCTTGCACTAATTCGTGGGTTTTCTTGGGAATAATATCACTACCTGGATATAGATGCAAGAGTCCTTAAACAAAAAATATAGAGACTATTGTAGGTCCAAAGATACAAAAGAGGAGATATTTAGGATGACTCTGGGAATTGATGAATCCCTCGAGGATTATGAAGAAGGTTCCAACTAAACTATAAAAGAGCCAACTGCACCCTTGATCATGGATCACTCAAATTGGTACTTATATGAGGGATTAGGGAAGAGGTGATATACACCCTTAATATGTTGTTTGGATCATATATCTATGAGATACCTTATGAGGAAATCAAAAGTGTATTTAGAAACCACTCTAGGAAAGCTAGGAAGAAAGGTAGAGCTAGCCAAAGCATGACCAACACCCCTTCATCTTCCACCTCCATCAAGCATGACATTGGAAATATGGTGGAGGACTTCAAAATTGAGATGCTGCACACTTTTTCTTTGGCAATGGATATAATGCAGATAAATAGGAAAAAAGAGGAAGCAGAGATGGTCTTAGCTATATTTTTCCCTAGATGTGCCAGGAAAACCCCTTTGAATGAGTGTCCATTGAATGTCATAGAGGGTGGATTAGTCTGTGAAGAGAACCATGCCACAGATAAATGTCCCTCCTGTTAATTTTTCAATATTTCTCTATGTTGTATCAGTTACTTAAGCCAAAATTTTATTTTCATTAAAAATGTGTTCAAATCTATACAATATAAATAATCATAAACTATAACTAAAGATAAAACAATGTATGCAAAGGAAGAGAAGGCAATATCAAAACCATGAGACAAATAAATTGGCCCAAGACCAGGGAAAAACCCGACTGCAGGGGAAACCCTTTCAAACCTTCTTCTACTATAGATTGTCTTCAAAATATTTTAGCAGAGAGTATAACGAGCCCAGTACATGTATACATCGGAAATAAACAGATCTAATATGTGGATCAGTAGATCTACAATAAAAAAACAAAAACCAATGGATGACAAATACCAAGTGATCTCAGCTACCCAAATCTAGAGCTGGATTTAGAATAATTTTTTATGACTAATCTGACGTGATTGTGACTGTATTATGGATGCGTGATGAAATTGCGCAAACAAATGACTAAAAACCAAGTTCGATATGCCCAATAACTATCAAAGTCGTGACCTTTATATGCCCTTCATGTGGCTGAAATAGCTCTAGCCACTATGAGGGAGTTCTATCTCACAGCTCAAGGCCTGAATACTGTAGAAAATTGGTCATGCCCTGAAGCCTACTTGTAGGAAAATTTACCAGCTAGTCTGTGAGAACAACAAGATTAGCCCATGGCTCAAGCTGAGCAGAGCCACTACCTCAAGTTCTCCTGACTGCAACCTAGATCCAAAATACCCAGATATGGAACGTGCCTATGTATGTGATCCCGATCTACTGCACGAACCTCTTGCGACGTACATGTGCGAGCCAAAAAATAAAAATACGACTAATAACCAGAAAAACATGAAGAATCTCTAGTGAGTGAATGTGTGCAAATGAACTTGTGGTCGCTTCTATTTACATCTTTGTGAGGGACCACTTAGGGCTTTGACCAAATAAACATGTGGTTAGGCCAACTCATAAAATAATAAAATAAATCATAATCTAAATTTCGCTTAATTTATTAGGACAATATCTAGGCCGATTTTGATCCTCTTGAAAGAGGAATCTAATTAACGTATTATTTTAATCATCTGAGTTGTCCATTGTGGAATTTGACTCTAGTTTCCAAAATTAGCACTCCCTCTCAACTAGGAATAATTCCACTATGTAATCTCTACTTGTAGATCTCTGCATCAAGGTGTCATTACAGCTCAACTCCATCTGTTGAAACTTTCTCAAATCTAGAAGAAGAATTATAGGGGAGCAATAGCTTCCATACACATCTAGAAATAGGATAAATCATGTCATAGGGGAGAACATTTACAACCCTGAAATCTCATCGGGGAGTTCAATCTCAACCCAAAATAAAAAATGGGGATAAAGTCTCAACCCAATGTTGTCACCTACTGATCTTCCCATCAATGACTCTCATTAGTCATGTGGTAGAACACTTGCATCGAAATAAATCTTGGATGAGATACCTGAATTAAAAAGAGGTAAGGTTCACATGCCTACAAGCCTCCTCAACCCATTATAAAAATAGGGAGGGACAATCACAACAAGCACTGCTTGTGAGTATGATTCCAACTGGGGTATACTCTACAATGAACAACCGTGGTAGAGATACTCGACTTGTAAAAAAATACAAGGATCACACACCTCCAATGAGTGACAATTAGGGGAGAAACGTCTACGACCCTATTGTCTAGAGTTCCCTCAACTCCAGGAGCCCTTCACCTCAATTCCTCACCCCAAGATCCCAAGCAGGGTATGAAGATCTTGCTCAGTGTTCTCGATCAGTGTTGCCCCTTATCCGGAGGGGATACATCCATTAGTCCAAGTTTCTCTCTGAAAATTAAGAACTTCCCTTTCAATAATTCCTCAGTGAGAATATTTACATTTTGATCATTTGTTGCAATGTTTTGGATTTTAACATCCCCTCTATGCACCATGTCAAAGATGAAGTGATATCAAAGCTTGATATTCTTGGAATTGTCATAAAACACATGATTCTATTCTAAATGAATCATGCTCTTGTTATCACAATATATCATTGTAGTATCGAACACTTCACCAAGGAGCTCTCCAAAGAGCTTCCTTAGCCACACAGTTTCACAACTTGTTGTGCTAGTAGAAATGTACTCTGCTTCTGCGGTGCTCAAGACTATTGACTTATGTTTCCTTCTCATCCAGGATATCATGGAAGAACTAAGGCTGAAACAACATCCATATGTACTCCTTCTATCGATGGCATTACCTGCCCAGTCAACATCAATGAATCCATGAAGTTGGATATCTCTAGCAGAGTATCTCAAACTATGTGTGATCGATCCCTGTAAATATATCATTACGTGCTTGGCTGCTATCAAATGCACATGAAGGGTGTCAGTCATGAACTAACTAAATGATTTTATTGCATAACATATATTCGGGCAGGTGTTCACAAGGAACATCAGAGCCCTAATCAACTGTCTATACTTATATGGATTCGCTAGACCAGGTCCAATTGTTTTACCACACAACTTCTTGAATTTCATTTCCATCAGAGTGACCATGGATTTTCACTAGGTCATATCAAACCATTCCTAAAACTTTACCACATACTTTCCGTGTGAGAGAAACATTTTTCCAAGCCTTTGCCAAACCTGAAGGACCAAAAAGTAATGCATAAGACCGAGGCCTTTCATCTTGAATTAATAGGTAAGCTTCATTTTGCATTCGATAATTGATGGTTCACTTCACGTTAAGAATAAATCATCAACATATATAACCAGAATTAAAATCATACCATGCAAGCGTACCAAGCTCAGGGAGATTGCTTCAATCTATACAATGATTTCTTTAACCTGCACACATGTGTTGTGTGATATTCCACTTCAAATGTAATATTCCTAATTAGATTTTATCTAATTAGAGGATTAATTTTTTCTTTCCTTAATTAAATAGATGAATAAGAAGGTAGAGGGACCCATAAATCTGTTTAGTAGAATAAAACCACTTAACCAGTGTGAAAGTGGAACAACGTAGTAGCGGAGAGGGCCAAGAGGTCAAGTGAATATCGTAGCCAAGGTGGAGGATAAGGACCAAGAGAGCAACACAGTTATGATGTGGGCCCAGCGATTGAGTGTTACACAAGTATAAGAAATGGGTGAGGGAATCCACAGAGAGGATTCTAAGTTATTTGATTTCTTGTCATTTACAACCTGAGCATGCTTGTGCTATTTAGCCATGTCTACAATGTTGTTTAGCACATGGGTGTTTCTGAGCGGAAATCCCAACCTTGTCCTCAGGGGACTTCGAGTGCCTGCTCAGGAGAGGAGTCCTACTATATTTGATATTAGATTTAATTATTCCGGCATCAAGCCATATGGAGCCCCCTTGAGCAGCGTAGTCACCCAGTGACTTATGCAGTGCAACAATAGAGAGATCTAGATGAGGGTGAGATTCCATAGGTTTCTCTCTTGGAATCTAGTGAGGGGATCAACCCTTCAACAGTTGATCTAAGGGGGATATTTTGTATAATTTTATCTGTCATTTCAGCTCATATCACTACATACCCATTATTAGTTCGCTTTCATGCCTTAGGAGGGTGATTTTTTGGGGTTTGCCAATCCAGAAATTCTTTCTGGTTTTTTAGAGGGTTTTGTGAGTAGAAGCCGGTGTCCAAATCCTGGCATTTTCTGAGCACTAGAAAAACCTCATATATGCATCCCTTTTCAGCCAACAACATCATTTTCAACATTTCCAATAGGGGCAGCGAAGTGAGAGAGTCCAACAGAGCAACAATTACACAATGTTTGAGTGGGAGGGCTTGAGGGCCATTCTATCCATCTCTGTCGGCTTGAGTGCTATAATTTGTTAGCACTTTTGTACTTTGTATTTTATATCCATATTAATAAAATGGCTCAAAAAATTTTGGCTCTATTTATGGTGTTTTGATATCACAGCATATTTTTCTTTTTCTTTTTCTTTTTATTACTGTTGTTTTCCTATTTAGAATATTACAGTGGTACCAGAGCTGATAGATTTGGCTCAACCTGTGGAGAAACCAGTCTATGAAATCCGAAGATAGAGAATACATCACGAATCGAACAAGGAGGTACAGAGACAAAGAATGCAGATTTGAGATCACATCCAGTGAAGGGGACTATGTTCTAGTAGAGGCAGATAAACAGAAATCTCCAATGGCGAAAGAAGATGACGGGAAGGAGTTTAGAAATCTCCTCCTCAAATCACTGCATGAGATGGCCAAATAGATTAAAGAAATGAGAACCAAAAGGAAGAGGAAAATCCCATGGGGATTCAAAAATGTAAAAGGATCGGGGACTACTCACCAATGTGCATAGCAAATAGCGATACAACAAGTATCACATCATTCCACCATGCCCAACTTCTTAGTAGTGGGTACAGGAGAAAGAGGACCTCAGTAGCAGGCGGATCAGGGTGAATACTTCACAGAATACTAATTTCATACCCTAGATTTCAGATATCATTTGACCTTCTAGGAGTTTTTCTAGATTAAGGACAACCCAAGACCCCACAGTCATAATAGAGGAGGAGGGTATACGTAGAGAAATGACCTGTAGCGTACCGTGGGTAGAATGTTTTTCCTACTTTTGATGGGTCTTCCAACAGTACGATAAAATATTGGGTGGAGAAGTTAGACATCTATTTCCAGCTGAATAAAATGGCGGAGGTAGAAGCCATCAAGGTGGCAACACTTTTCCTTGAAGGGGAAGCTCATGGCTGGTGGTTCCATGAGATGTCTGCATTAGGTCATGCAGGGGTGACTACGTATGTAGATTTCACCAAGAGGTTTGTAGGGAGTTTTGACCAAAGGGACCCAGAAGAAAATTTCGTTGAGTTAGCCAAACTCAACTAGACAGGACACCTGGAGACTTATATATTCGAGTTCTTGAAGTTGTCGGTGATGGTTCCAAATCTATCCATGGCCAGGAGGGTGTATATGTTTGTTGACAGATTGGTGGAACCTCTACGTAAATTAGTCAAATCCACTAGACCGGCTTCACTTGAGGACTCAGTTGGGAGAGCCATGGATCTACAGGGTTCCTTGCCTAGAGCAAGAGCTTCATATCCCCAAAAACCAAAATTTTAGCTGAAGGGGAAAGACATAAGGATTCCACCTCCAAAGGGGAACGAGCGTTGTGGGCTTTTGGATGATGATACTCGGAGGGATTTGAGATGGAGGAAGCTATGCTTCACTTTTGAACAACCATGGGCACTGTATCATCAATGTGCCATGGGAAAGGCACACTACATTGATGTCTTCTTCGATAGTGAGGGAGAAGAAGGAGTGTATGAGTAGTTGTAAGGAGATGTAGATGCCGATGCACCAGTGGGAGATCATCCATCGCCAACACCACCAGAAAAATGGGGAGGAGCATTTGCACCTACTAGAGGAGTCCTTGCATCTTTGAGAGGGGTTCGAGAGTATTTGACATTGAGATTTCGAGGAACGGTCCAAGGATAGCGTGTTATAGTGTTGGTGCACAGCGGGGCCACACATAACTTCATTGATACTCAACTAGTGCAGAGGAGGGGCATACCAACCGAGATTTTTGATGGATTCTGTGTATTAGTCCTAGGTGCCAGAACTATGCAGTGCTTGAGGTATGTTTCAGCATTAACTAAAGCCATGGGGACCTACACGGTGACAGATAATTTCTTTGTGGTAGAAATTCCAGACACCAATTTTCTATTGGGTGTACAGTGGTTAATTAGGCTGGGAAATGTCACTACAAATTGGGAGACATTGGAGATGGAGTGGACAGATAAGAAGAGCAAGAAGCACAAGTTTATCAGAGGAATGCACACATATCCACCCCAGATAGTCTCAGCACACTGGATGGATGCAGATTTTCAGAAGGGGAACATAGAGTGGGAAGTGGAACTATGTGTTTCAGAGGAAGGGGTCACATGGCAGTTTGTACACCCCAATGTGCAGTCGATATTAGACCACTTACCCTCCAGTATTTGGGGACATACCACAGGGACAGCCACTAGACCAATGGTTTGAGAACACTATTAAGTTATAATAGGGAATCCAAGCAGTGATAACCAAACCCTATAGGCACCCTAAGGCCTACAAGGATGAGATTGAAAGAGTTGTCAAGGAAATCTGGGACTAGGACACATTCAACCCAGCACTAGCCCATTTTCTTCTTCTATGGTGTTGGTGAAGAAGAAAGATGACACTTTGCAGATGTGTATCGATTACAGGTATTTTAATAAGAATACAATGAAGAACTGATACCCCATCCTGGGGATTGTTGAGCTGATGGATGAGACGTGGGGATCTAAGTTCTTTTCCAAAATTGATCTGAGGTCGGAGTACCATTAGATCAAGGTGAGGGACCAAGATGTCCCAAAGACTACATTCAGATGCCACTATCACCATTTCGAGTTCTTGGTGATGCCCTTTGGGCTAACCAATCCTCTGACTTATTTTTAGTCTTGTATGAACCACATATTTCATGGTCACCTGAGGAATTTTATGCTGGTGTTATTTGATGAAATCCTCAGTTACAACCGCACTTGGGAGGAGGATTTGCAACATATTCAGGCGGTATTATGCATTTTGGAGGAGCAACATTATTATGCCAAACTCTCCAAGTGTGAATTTGGACTTATAATGATGCTCTACCTAGGGCATATCATTAGAGTAGATGGAGTAAAGTTCCATGAGGAGAAGATCCAGGCCATTTGAGATTGGCCAGTACCAGAGAAGGTGATAGAACTTCAGGGCTTTGTAGGCATTTGCACCCACTATAAGAATTTTGTCAAGGGGTTTTCCCAGCTAGCATCACCCTCATGGATATCACCAAGAGAGGAACCTTTGCATGGATAGACACTACATAGAGGTCCTTTGAAAGGCTCAAGGAGCTAATGAGAAATTTTCCAGTGTTGGCATTGTCGGATTTCACACAACCCTTTGTTTTGGAGTGTGATGCTTCAGGAGAGGTAGTTGGAGCAGTGTTCATGCACAAAGGTCACCATATAACTTTCAAGAGTTGGAAGCTTTTGTCGCATGACAAGTTGTATTCGATATAGTAGGAAAAAGAGATGATGGTCGTCATGCATGCATTGGCCAAGTTCTAACAATATTTGGTGGGTAAAATATTTCGGGTCAGGACTAACCACAAGAGTCTCCAGTTTTTTCTTGAGCAGAAGTAGTTGCAAGAGTGGCAAAAAAAGTGGGTCAGCAAAATTCAGGCTTACCACATTGAGATCGAGTATCTCAAAGGGAAGAACAACGTGGTAGCAGATGCCTTATCACGGAGACCAACAACGTTTTCCTTGATGAGCATTGATATAGATTGGAAGGCTTAGTTGATAGTAGAGTATTCTAAAGACCGCTTCACATGTGAGATATTGGATGGGCAGGTGACCCATGACACGCATCGTGTAATATTCCCAATTAGCCATGAGCTAGTTGGAATATTAATTTTTGTTTTTGCTTCTTTGTTTGATGAATCAGAGGGTATGGAGATCCATAAATATCCTTAATAGGAATAAAATCACTCCTAATGTGAAACGAGGTCATCTTGGCAGCTTAATTAAGCACCCTTGTGTGTGAAAAGGGGCTGGAGCATGAAGACCGGGTCAACTTTGACCAAATCAACGACGCTATTATGGAGGAGTGGACATTTATTGAGGGACACCGCAGTTTTGGAGGGAGATCTCATACATGGAGATAGTGGCTTTAATGAGTGTGGCCAAGGGTGAGGAAGCTCACCACTTATATAAGGAAGAGGATGGTAGCCATAGATGATTATGTTATGATTTGATGTTTTAGATTTTATGGTCTGTTTAGACTTGTTGCTCTCTTCAACTGTTTAGATAAGATTGCAGTGATGTTTAGCACAGGGTGTTATCGAGTAGGAATCCCACCTCTATCCTTAGAGGACTTCTATTGCCCACTCAGGAGGAGTATTTTCACTATATTTCCACATTTAGGCATCATGCCAAGCTCCATATTTATTCTACAATGCAGTTTCTATTAAGAGATGTGTCGAGTTGTAGGGTGCAGTAGTGGAGAATACATCTAGGTGATTTCTAATCTAGATTTCATTGGAGGAAGGTTTCCTTCCATTGGGAGGCTAGAAAAGAAGGCCCTTGAACCTTATTGCATCATTTGGCATTAGGCCACATTATCATTTTCCCCTAGAGCGGAGTTTCTGTCTTGGAATGCGTTATTTTAGGGAGGACTTGCAGGGGTGGTTTCAGTACACCATATGGGAGGAGGTTTTCAAGAGAGGGGATAAACCTTTCATCTAGAAATTCTATTGGAGGAGGCTATATTATATTCCATATAAGATCAGCCACATCTTTCCAGATGTATTGTTGCAGTGAATCTTCAACCCTAAGGATTTGATTCATTTCTTGTATATTGGTGTATTTCTGAAAACCCTCTTGGGTTCTTGTTGGAGGTTGTATAGAGCCTTGATATTCATGTACATTATATTTTGAGGCATATATCATCCATTTCATCTTGTGTACATTCATTTTCTGTAGCACTGCTCCTATGACTGCGTTGTAGCAGTATTCCGACATTTTTGATATAGTAGCAGTAACTCATTCTTGAGGGATTTACTCATTGGAGGCTTGTGGGCTTGTATTGTATTATTTGTGCCTCATTATATTTTATTATTTGCTGCTATTATAATGAATAATAAGGCTCCATATTGGTCTCATATTTTGATGTGATGTTTTACGCTACTATTTCAAGAATTTTGTTCTATATTCCTACTTTTCCCATTTGGGAATATTACAGTGGTATCATAGCATAATTGATGCAGGGGAATTAGGCCCAAGACACTTTTTGTACATAAATAAACATAAAGGGGGTCTCATGTTTTGTTTCCCCATGTAAATATTCATAGTTGAGTTATTTTAGTTAATTAGAAGGGAAAATATTGTAACTTCCCGAATGATTGATGGGCACCTGAAGAGATTGTCAGTTTCAGAAGTTAGGCTAACTTTAGGAGTCCAAGAGTCATCAAGGAAGTTAAATTGATTCATTGGTCAAATTTTATAAAAGAAAAACCTCTGTGACAGAGTCAGGGGAGAGCTACATAGGGGGAGAAGGCCATCAGGTTGAAGATCTGGCCAGCCAGTAATTGTAAATCAATCCATCGTGTAAATAAGAAATGTTCAGTATATTTGTGCCTTGTGTATTTAATTCATGTGTGAATACTCGCCTTGTTTGAATAAGTTATGTGTGAACATGTGTATGCATCCTGATGGAGGATAAAGGAAATCCTGTGTATGATTTATTTCTGTGTAATTGAAGCCTGAATCCCATAAGTAAGGATAAGAGCGGAGTGATAGACCTCTGTACAATCCATAATAGGAATCCTTGTGTAGAAGGAAAAATAAGAACCCCGTGATTAGTTTCATAGATTGCGTAGAAGACCGACCAAGACCAAAAGGGTAACTAGTCCACTTATGTTTGTTGAACTTCGGCAATGGCCTGGCCTAAGTATTGACTCCTCATTGAAGGGAGTGGAGATATAAATCGGAACCAAGAGTGATAGGGTTGTGAGTGTATGCCACAACAGAGGCATGATTTTAATCCACGCCTAAGCGATATTGGTGTTCATCGAACGAGCATTGTGGAATGAGGAGCGAAGGCGCATTAGAACTACGTTAATTGGAATAGGCGGAACCTGGCGTGAAGAAGGACGGAACCTTGCGTGATATAAGTAGAACCTAGAGTAGGGAACCATGACCAAGGAACAGTAACGGTGATTCAGAGCTGAACGGTGGGTTTCATCGCACCACCTATCATCGGCGAGCGGTATTAGAGGAGTTGCGAGCGATTCCATAGAAAGCTCGACGCGTGTCCCCGAGCGAAATGGCAAAACCACCCTTCATTGCGCTCCATCACGCGTTAACAATCGACTAAAGGCACGGTGCGATATCGATACATACCGTTGATCTAGAGGACGGTGCATCATATGGTGATCATAGTCGGAAGCTACACGGAAGTTAGCATAAGGTATGGCAGCGTTTGTTTAATTGACAAATGTTTATTAAAATAAATCTGGTTATGTGGCCGAGAGATTTTAAATAGGATGAAATTATATTACAAGGGTGTAAGGTTGAGAATGTCATTCCAAAAGTCGATAATTCCGGAGGCCTCATATATTGTTTCAAAAGTTAGTCATCATACCCCACAGAATTTAAAAGGAATGGTTTAATATATCTCAAGGTTTGGATATAGTTCGAGGTATTTTATTTGAGAATTGCAACTCGGACATACGGAGATTGAAGACCATATGAACACGTTTGCAAAGTCAGCGCCATGAAATATATGGGGATTATGAATTGGTTGAACATTAGAAGCACATAAGGGTTGCCATAAGGGGCTCGGAATTAATATTTCAAATATTAGAGATTTGAGATATTAACACTCTCAGATTTAAGTGTTTAATTTACTAGCGTAGAATAAAGGGATGTTGTGAGATTGCCCGGATTGTGAGGATGATTGGGCATGAAGCTTTGAATGCACTTTACACATAGTTTAGGTGAAATTTTGAAAAGTACTGGGAATGTGGGTTTGGCGGGTATTCCCGCTATCAAGTGGTATCAGAGCGAGAATTTAGTTAGCTCGTTGGAAATTTTATTTTGGAAATGCACATGTACTGAACCAGAAAAATAGTTGATGTTTGAATCTGTTTAATAGAGAAAATTGCAGATTTGATTTGACATGTAGTGAAGGTCTCCAGATGAACAGAATCTGGATTTTAAGACAGAAGATTGCATCAGGGATCTTGAGAGGTAAGATGATAAGCCTTATTTGAACTCTGGTTGGAAGGTATTGTTTGCAGAATACAGAGTGCAAGAAATTGAGGAAAGAATCTCAGCAGAAGCAGATCAAAAGCTTTGAGAGCAATGATAAAAGAGTCCAGCAAGGGATTCTAAGTGCAGAAAGAGTGTGGCAGAACCTGGAATATTCCCAACTGAGGTTGGATGATATAGGTGTTCTTGTGGAAGTTGCAGAGTGAAGCCTAGAGACCAGAGAGAGTGCTTAGGAGGTTCCAAAGAGAGGGGACTAGTACTTGCCAAAAGCTGGAGCTCAGGAGAGAAGCTTGGTGAGGTAAGTTGCAGCAAGAGAGCTTGTTGTTGCAGAGGCTTAGTGCAACTTGTGAGTGAAGAAATCCTAGAGAAGAAAATGGCTACTGAGAGCCATAACAGAGACTGCAGATATTTCAGAGGTTTTGGGAGAAGCCACAGCAGAAGAGTGAGTGAATGTGCCAAGGAAAATGGCATGAAGAAGAAATTCACAGATGAAGAATGGAAGAAAGAATTAGATGAGATCAGGGAAGAGTTTAACGAACTGAAGAGAAGGATAGAAGAAAGCCAGAGAGTTGGTTGGCTCATGAAGAAGAAGATAAAGTGGCATAGGCTACAAAGGAAGAAGGAGCAGATGATGAATGCTCAGAAGAAGAAAGAAATACTCAGAGTGATTGAGTATCTGGAGAAATACTTGGAGACTAAAGCTTAAAGTGGGACCAAGGGGTCCAAGAGCCTTACATCTGACATATTTTGTATGTTTGTAGGAACAACAGGTGAGGGAAAACAAACTACTGATGTTTTCACTGAGGAAGAAAATGGAGCAGCTACATGTTTTGAGGATGTCCATGCACAGTTGGAGAAAGATTCTGCTTTCCAACATATTGGAAGCAGAAGAGATTTAGGTTATGATATTGGCCAGAAGCTGGAAGTTGGAAAACTTGAAGAGTTTGAAGCAGAGACCATTGAAGAATCTCTGAAGCATATGAGAGACTTGGAACAGTAGGAAGATGTGGTGATCAAATCACCAAATGAGACCATGAGGTCTTATGTTTTTACAACTGACAAGTTGTGTGTGAATGCAGGTGTTAAGGAAGACAATTCACATGATGGGACTGTGATGAATGAAGCTGACTATTTCCAAGCAATATATGATGAGTATCTTTCAGATGAAGAACAGATTGAACTATTGTAGCAAAGGGAACTCATTAATTCCTTATTTTTTAGAAGAGATTGTTTCAGTGGAGCTGATGATGAGTTTTTCATTCATGCTGATAATGACAGGATGATATTGATGAATTTCCATGTGGAGAATGATGGACAGGTAGCTGGAGTCTTTGCAGAGATGGGAAATCAGGATTTTATTCTGATGAAGACCGAGGAGACAGTGACAGCAGAAGGTAATGAAGATAATGAAGATGTTGAAAATGTTAAAGATGTTCTCTTAGAGGAGATGTCGAGATTGTGGCATGAGCAGAGGATAGAACCACAGAGGGAAGGTGTTCAGATGGTAAGGACAGAGATGATTGAAGATGAGAAAGTTCCTTCTTGTGAACTAGAGCAGAAAGACATCCTTGAAGGGGATGGTGTAGAAGGGAGACTAGCAGACAGTCTCAAGAAATGTTTGAATAATTGGAATCAGCATTCTAATGTGCTAATCGAGGAGAAAGGAAATTTGGGACAGCATATTGAGATGCTGACAGAAGAAGGGAAGGCTCTGAGGCCTTGTAGACTTTGCTTTAACAAATGTTTGATGGATGCAGATCCTGTTGATGATGGAGATAACAACATGGGCAGTCAATTGAAAGAGAAGGAGAATTTTGCGGAAGACTTTAAACCATGGGATGGAGAAATTGAGCTGCTAGAGAGTATGTTGAATCAGTAGGATTCCTTACAAGAGAGAAGACCTCAATTTCAGAATTGGGGGTTTCAGGATGTGAAGACACAATGGGAAGAAGACAGAAAATAATTGATGATTGAGTCATCAGTAGGGACCATTGGGTCTTGGGGTTTTGGAACTGATGAAGTGGCTATGTTGACAGGCAAAGCAGAATATAATCCATCACTTGGAGTTGTCTTAGAAGAAGAAGAGCTGTTGCAGAATGAGGATGAGCAGCTGAGTGAAGACGAGACAACCATGTCTCATATGCAGGAAATTGTTGCTATTAATAGCAAGGAAGAATTGGCTTGTTCGAATAGCCTAGAGAAGATTGAAGAAACTGTATGGCAGAATGTTGGGGCTGCTACAGCAGTGGAGAACTAGAGTTTCACTCTGACATAAGATGAAGATACAGTGGCTAGAGAACTTGATTTGATTGCTGGAGTCAGTCAAGAAGAAGGAAGGCAATTGCTGAAGATTGCCAAGGAAAAAGAAGAAGATGCTGAACCTGATTTGGAGCATGGGGAAGATTTGTTTGACCAAAGGAGATGGCAAGAATGTTTGCTGAAGATATTCAGAAAATAAGGTGAAATTCCAGAGCAGCAGCTTGGAGTGTTGCTGGAAAAAGTGTTGAAGCAACAAGCTGAAGTGTTGCCAGCAGAGGAGCAAAAGTTTTACTGTTGCAGAGAGGGTATGGATGATTGGGTGGCAGTAAGCATAGGAGCTAGGGCAACAGTAAGAACTGAAGAAATAAGAGTGCAACAAACAAAAGTAAGTTTCCAGCAGTCAGAGGAAGGAGTAGACAGAGAAATTGAATTGATAAGGAAACTGATGCAAAAGATGCCTTAGAAAAGGGAAGCAGCGAGGAAACAAGGAAATAACAGCACAAGAAAAGCAGACAGAGGATGTAAAGGTACCACATGTGGAAAGCTACAGCATAAAATTTGGAAGCCGAGAGGAATGCGAAAGAAGGACGCTACAACAGATGACCAGTTGCAGAACAAGGTGTGGAATCCAGGCGGACAAAAATAAAGCACATGATCAGGAGATCATGAATCATTTGAACCTGGGGAGTGTGATGCAGGGGAATTAGGCCCAAGACACTTTTTGCACATAAATAAACATAAATGGGGTCTCATGTTTTTTTTCCCCATGTAAATATTCATAGTTGAGTTATTTTAGTTAATTAGAAGGAAAAATATTGTAACTGCCCGAATGATTGATGGGCACCTGAAGAGATAGTCAGTTTCAAAAGTTAGGCTAACTTTAGGAGTCCAAGAGTCATAAATCAAGTTAAATTACTTCATTGGTGAAATTGTATAAAAGAAAAACCTCTGTGACAGAGTCGGGGGAGAGCTGCACGGAGCCTGCACCTAGACCTGCCTGTATCGGCAGAGAGCTGCATAGGGGGAGAAGGCCATCAGGTTGAAGATCTGGCTAGCCAGTAATTGTAAATCAATCCATCATGTAAATAAGAAATGTTCAGTATATTTGTGCCTTGTGGAGTTAATTCATGTGTGAATACTCACTTTGTTTGAATAAGTTCTGTGTGAACATGTGTATGCATCCTGATGGAGGATAAAGGAAATCCTGTGTATGATTTATTTATGTGTAATTGAAGCCTGAATCCCATAAGTAAGGATAAGAGCGGAGTGATAGACCTCTGTACAATCCATAATAGGAATCCTTGTGTAGAAGGAAAAATAAGAACCCCATGATTAGTTTCATAGACTGCGTAGAAGACCGGCCAAGACCAAAAGGGTAACCAGTCCACTTATGTTTGTTGAACTTCGGCAATGGCCTAGCCTAAGTATTGACTCCTCATTGAAGGGAGCAGAGATATAAATCAGAACCACGAGTGATAGGGCCGTGAGTGTATGCCACAACAGAGGCATGGCTTTAATCCACGCCTAAGCGATATTGGTGTTCATCGGACGAGCATTGTGGAATGAGGAGCGAAGGCGCATTAGAACTACGTTAATTGGAATAGGTGGAACCTGGCGTGAAGAAGGAAGGAACCTTGCGCGATATAAGTAGAACCTGGAGTAGGGAACCATGACCAAGGAACAGTAACAGCGGTTTAGAGCTGAACGGTGGGATTCATCGCACCACCTATCGTCGGCGAGCGGTATTAGAGGAGTTGCGAGCGATTCCATAGAAAGCTCCACCCGTGTCCCCGAGCGAAATAGAAAAACCACCCTTCATTGTGTGCCATCGTGTGTTAACAATCGACCAAAGGTGCGGTGCGATATTGATACATATCGTTGATCTGGAGGAAGGTGCATCAGATGGTGATCATAGTCGGAAGCTACACGGAAGTTAGCGTAAGGTATGGCAACGTTTGTTTAATTGACAAATGTTTATTAAAAGAAATCCGGTTATGTGGCCGAGAGATTTCAAATAGGATGTAATTATATTACAAGGGCGTGAGGTTGAGAATGTCATTCCATAAGTCTATAATTCCGGAGGCCTCGTATATTGTTTCAAAAGTTAGTCATCATACCCCGCGGAATTTAAAAGGAATGGTTTAATATATCCGAAGGTTTGGATATAGTTCGAGGCATTTTATTTGAGTATTGCAACTCGGACATACGAATATTGAAGACCATATGAACATGTTTGCAAAGTCAGCACCGTGAAATATATGGGGATTATGAATTGGTTGAAAATTAGAAGCACATAAGGGTTGAGCGCATACCATAAGGGGCTCAGAATTAATATCTCAAATATCAGAGATTTGAGATATTAACACTCTCAGATTTAAGTGTTTAATTTGCCAGCGTAGAATAAAGGGATGTTGTGAGATTGCCCAGATTGTGAGGATGATTGGGCATGAAGCTTTGAATGCACTTTACACACAATTTAGGTGAAATTTTGAAAAGTAATGGGAATGTGGGTTTGGCGGGTATTCCTGCTATCAATAATCTTGGCTCAGCCTGTGCATCTGAAGCCAATATTTCATAAGAAGAAGGATATCCTCTCACAGATAGGGAGAGGAGGTATCTCATAAGAAATTGTAAGTATGACTATGCAGATGATAAAGAAGACAAGGGTAAAACCCCTTTATCAGGAGGAGATGAGGAGGAGTTTCCTAAGATTCTTCTTTGTACTATGCAAGACATTGCAAGAGAAATAAAGGATATGAGGATGGATAGACATAAATAATCCCCTAAAGGGTTTCTACATGGTGAAGGCTCCGGCATTTCTCATCACTAGAGTGATCAACCTGTGAAGCAGCAAGGTTCCCAACATTCTACAATGCCTACATTTTTAGCAATGGGAAATGGAGGGTCTCAAGAACAAGAAACTCTTAAATACTATTTCATGGAGTATGAGTCTCAATCTCAGAGATTCAAGGATCATTTGATTTTTCAAGAATTATGTCAGATCAAGGACAATAGGAGACCCCGACATCACAATAGAGGTGGAGGATTCATACACAATCATGATCTAAACCGAACTATGGGCATATTTTTCTTACCCAACTTTGATGGGT
Source organism: Pinus albicaulis (assembly GCA_034641835.2). Classification (NCBI taxonomy): domain Eukaryota; kingdom Viridiplantae; phylum Streptophyta; class Pinopsida; order Pinales; family Pinaceae; genus Pinus; species Pinus albicaulis. Next base: position 1,211,900,916 of record CM076577.1, read on the forward strand.
CATCTAAATGCACTGCCAAATCATGGGTAGAGAAGCTAGAAATCTACTTCCAGCTAAACCAAGTACCGGATATGGAGGCCATCAAAATAACAGCGCTGCACCTTGAGGGTGAGGCACATGATTGGTGGTTTCATTGTCTTTCTACATTGGTTCATGCCAATGTGACTGCATATTCAGAGTTCACAAGGAGGTTGGTGGAGAGGTTTGATCGAAGAGACCCGGAGGAACCTTTCATGGGGCTAGCCAAGCTCAAACAACCAGGTAATCCAGAAACTTACATTTCTAAATTTCTAAAACTTTCCTTTATGGTTCTTGATTTATCTGCAGCAAGAAGGGTTTATATGTTTATTGATGGGTTAGCATAACCTCTACCTAGTTTGGTTAAGTCTACCAAACCCACTACCCTTAAATATTCCATTAAAATGGATATACATCTACAAGATTTCTTGCCAAAAGCAAAGGCAACATTTCAGAAAAATCCAAGTTTTCCATCAAAGGGAAAAGACGATAAGGCTCCTTTTTCAAAAGAGAGCTAAAGGAAATTACCTCTTAGTGATGATGTGTGAAGAGATTTGAGGAGAAGGAAACTTTGCTTCACATGCCAAGAATCATGGGCACCCAGACATAGACGTGCAACAGGAAAGACACACTATATATAGGTCTTCGAAAATGATGAGGAGGAATATGAAGAAGAACCAGAAGGCGGTCAGAATGCTAGAATAGCAGGAGATGATCCACCACCACAAGGAGGTAGGAATGGAGCATTTGCTCCAATTGGAGGGGCTCTTGCATCATTGAGAGGAGTACCCAAGTACTTGACCTTGAGGGTTCTAGGTTCCATCTTGGATTAGAGGGTTTCAGTTTTGATTGATAGTGGGGCTACCCACAACTTTATTGATTCTCAACTAGTGCAGAGGAGGGAAATACCCACTGATGATTTTGAGGGATTTTCACTTTTGGTCCCAAGAGCTAGGACTATGTAGTTCATGCATTATGCTCCATATTTATCTGCCACCATGGGGACATATGCATTGATTGATCACTTCTTTTTGGTTGACATACATGACACCAATGTGATATTGGGTGTGCAGTGGTTGATTACTTTGGGGAAGGTCACAACATATTGGGATACTTTGCAGATGGAATGGGTGGATAGAAAGAGTGGAAAAATCTAGATGATTAGAGGCATGCACACATATCCCTCACAAACGAATTCCACATAGAAAACAAAGATGGATTTCACATTGGAAGTAAGGACCTCACAGACCCATCTATTATGCACATGAATTTGGCCCGTGAGACATTACTGTTATGTGGCGAACCACCTGGGAGGCCACCAGATCAAGAGTTGGCGAGAAATGTCTCACACCATGGTGCACCACTCATAGATCCAAGAGGAGTGGGGGAATTGGGAGGTCATGGTACAACATTGAGAGTCTTGGGTAGACTCAAGGAGGAGGGAGACATTCTCCAAACATCATCATTACCTACTCTCACCTCAGATCCTGCGTTGAGAAAGGAGTAGCAGAGAGAGGATAGCAGCCTTCCAGTATGTGACTTTGGAATATGAGATGTCAAAGAAGGGAGCACCCACATGACAGATGCTTTATATGATAGATCTTCAGCGTTGCCACTTTGGAGGATAGATCCATATTGGAAATCCCAGATGTTGGTGGATTATTCCAAGGATCCTTTTACTTGCATGATACTTGATGAACAACTACTAGAGGAGGGATATTCATTCAAAGATGAGGTCATATACTATCATGGTAGAATCTTCTTATCTAGATCTTCCAAGCTCAAGGATAATTTACTACATGCAACACATGAAGATTTTCTCTTCATCCATACTTATTCCATGAGAGCATACCATACTATCATGGAGGGATATACTTGAGAAGGCTTTGAAGAGAAGATATATCAGCATCTGATGAGATGCATGGATCATGTGGAGATGGATGAGATACATAAATCTTTGATGGATTTATGACAACCACCTCTTTCCACTATGGGAATGAGAGGGGATCTATCTATGAGCCATTCCATTGGTATGAGCAGTGTTTATGGTAAGGATCATGCTTATATGCATAATGATTTACTTGATAATTATTTTCATTCATTTACCATATATGTGCAGAACATTGCTCTAAGTGGGAGCATTCTTCCTTATAAAATTCATGGCCAACTTTGGGCCATAAACAATTTTGAGCATGGCCACTCCCTAGGAGGATATAGGGAGATGACATATCATTCTGGGTGTGCACCAAAGTCACCAAACATTACTCACCTTCTCAAAAATTTTGAGAAGACTATGGTAGCAATTAATTGGTGGGGAAACCACTTTCCATATCATTATCTGAGGCAGTAAGGAGATATACTACGCTGGTTCCACATGTGGGACAATGATCCACCTCCATTATTGCATATGACAGCCTATGTGTACTTGGTTTTGATCCCATACATTGATGATGTTCTTATTCTTATTATGGGAATGAATGGAGGAAGGATGGGAGGATTGAGCATGCCGTTTGGGAGATAATTTTTCCAGGTTTCTTATGCTTCATGTTTCAGGGAGAACATTGGGAAAACCATGATTGCTTCATTGGGTATTTTGCTTCCTTGTGGGATGCGTCATTTTCATCATGGAGGTATTGATTGGGAGACACTTGGTATATGAGGAGAGCTTATCAGATGGAGGTGTCACCAAGGAAGAGTTGTAGCACTCACCTTTACAGTTTCTTGAGGAAAAGAAACATTTGGGAGGGGAGGACTGTAATATTCTAAATTATCCATGAGCTAGTTGGAATATTAATTTTTGTTTTTGCTTCTTTTTTTGATGAATAAGAGGGTATGGAGACCCATAAATCTCTTTAATTGAATAAAATCACTCCTAATGTGAAAGAGGTCATCTTAGCAACTTAATTAAGTACCCTTATGTGTGAAAAGGGGTTGGAGCATGAAGTCTGGGTCAACTTTGACCAAATCAACAACGTTGTTATGGAGGAGTGGACATTTATTGAGGGACAACACAGTTTTGGAGGGAGATTTCATGCATGGAGATAGTGGATTTAATGAGTGGGGATAAGGGTGAGGAAGCTCACCAATTATATAAGGAAGAGGATGGAAACTGTAGATGATTATGTTATGATTTGATGTTTTAGATTTTATGGTATGTTTAGACTTGTTGCTCTCTTCAGCTGCTTAGCTAAGATTGCAGTGTTCTTTAGCACAGGGTGTTCCCGAGTAGGAATCCCACCTCTATCCTTGGGGGACTTATAGTTCCCACTCAGAAGGAGTATTTGCAATATATTTCCACATTTAGGCATCAGTCCAAGCTCCATATTTATTCTATAGTGAAATTTTTGTTGAGAGATGTGCTGATTTGTAGGGTGCAATAGTGGAGAATACATCTAGGTGATTTCTGATCCAGATTTCATTGGAGGAAGGTTTCCTTCCATTGGGAGGCTAGTAAGGAATGTCCTTGAACCTTATTACAGTGTTTTGCATTAGGCCACATTATCATTTTCCCCTACAGCGTAGTTTATGTCTTGGACTACGTTATTTTAGGGAGGAGTTGTAGGGGTGGTTTCAGTACACCAATCTGGGGAGGAGGTTTTCTAGAGAAGGGATCATACTTTCATCCAGAAATTCTATTGGAGGAGTCTATATTCTATTATCTCAAAATTTCACCTGATAGGTTGCTAATCAGACAACTTAATGTAGATTTTTCAAACCAATCTTTCAACTGAAACTTAGCGTCTTCAGTCTGAGAGGGCTCTCTCAAAGGGGTTAATGATATTGGATAAAGATCATCTAGATGGATAAATCTACTTGGAAAACAACTTGCTTGTGATGTGTATAGGTTGAAAAGAGTATAAGTCTACAAACATTAGGCTTATGGAGTCAACAAATTCAGTGATTCAGTAGTAAGTTCACTTGACATGGAAGTTGAGGCAGGTAATAGTTTTTAACAAAAGTAAGCACACATGAAACAGGAAATAACACAGTCAATTCATCTATAAAGGAAGTCAGAGAATTACATGAATGAATTCTAAGTATTAAAGATGAAAACCACTGCAAATGGTACACATAAAAAATATAGATTAGATAAGCACTAAAAACCCAATCAGAATCTCAGGTTGGTCAAGAAACAAGTCTTCTATATTACTAAAATTAGTCAAATTACATAAAGTTGCAGTATTGCCACAAAACCTCCAACCCTTTACAAATTCGAATATCTACCCTTTAATAGACTTGTTACATGATGATGTGATCTACCTCATGGCTAGATTCATCAAACTTATCCTAATGACACCTTGCATAACAAGAAAACATCTATTTTAATGAGAAAATGACAACTATTCTATTTAACAGTCCTTTTCCTAATAGGACTCAAACTGTTCATTATTACATCAACTACCTTAACTTCTAAAATAGTTACATATTTGAAAACTATTCCTTCTCAGGTTTGAATAGGCTGTGATGGGAATAATAAATACATGAAATCTTAATTAGCCACCTCTAAATCTGGAAACAAACCCTGCTTTTTAGGAAAACTGATCGTTAGCTTCAATGAATGGTTTGGCTGATGAGTTGCCTTCATCTCATGGTATTCAAGTCTTGGATAACTACTGACATAGCCCTTTGACCCTTTGAGAGTATCCACTTGTTTAAAAATTCCCAAAAGCCTACTTATGAAGCTTCAAAACAGTACGCTACGAAAGTATGACAGTTTCGTAGCATTAAAACATTTCCCTTTGCCATCAAAATTTATGTCTCTTTCCTTTTGTATTGTCTTCATCATTCTTAGACACTTCTTCCTATCATTTTTACCTCTTGGAAGCATCTCAAAATTTTTTTAAATGCAAAAGAAAGCTACAGTGGTTTCATAGCGTTTTCCTGGCTTCAAGCCTAGGAAACGCTACAAAACTATTGAAAACAGTGAAAATTCCAGATTTTTGTGTAGCTTCAAAAATATATTTTCCAGGTGTAAAAACCTTGTTTCTAACATGCCATTGACCTTTAAAATCATAAACCAGTTCAAACTAGTGGTTTTGAGGTGTTTCTTCCTCATTGATGACGAGTTGAGCAATTGGCTCCTCAACTACTGTTATTTTAAGGCCCTTCTTCTCGAACTCCTCATGGATTAGTTCAAGATGTTCCTGGAGGTATTTAACCTTATCCTTAAGATTTATTTTAGTATATTTCAAGTGCAATTTCATCCTTTTGACATGTTTGACTTCTTTCCTCAATGGTTGGGTCAATTTGAGTAACTGTTGTGTGTCATCTAAATGTTTTGACACACTATCAACCTGCTACTCCCAAATCTCTTTCATCTTTTCAAACTAAACCTTTTGGACATTATGTTTTCTGGCCTCCTTCTTCATAGCTACAATTTCATGATTAGCTAACCTCAATTGTTCTTCAAGGAGCTCAAACTCTTTTTTTTTCCATTACTTTCTCCTTTCCTTTCTTTGGTATTCTAACTGTATCTTTCTCTACAGGTGATGAAAGAACAATATTGTCTTATGGTGGCTTGATAGTGTGAGTAGCTCGATGAAATTATTTGTTGCTCTCCAAAATTTTTCTAGCATGCCTTTCCATGGCTTTCTTGCTTGGAACATAAAATCTGCATCCTCTCCTTCAAATTCTAGTTTCTTTGTAGATTTAGGTTTCTTGATTTTCTATCCACCTTCCTCTATATCCTCAGCATAGAATATAGGAGTTTCTTCTATATAAATGGCATGTAGTATGTCTGCTAGATTTCCTTTAGCTAATTTTTTGTGTTCTAAATCCACTGTTTGACTCCTTGTTATCATTTTGCTTCCTTGCTTACTCACATATTGCTCTTTATTTTGCATGGTTAATCACTTTTTAATTTTGTTTTGCAGGTGGTACATTGGGTGTATCAAAACTCTACAATTGTTTTGTCTCCATCATGCCTGGTTCACTTTGCTCTACTCTTGTTGGTTCCCTTTGTTCTACTCTTGCTGGTTCCCTTGGTTCTGCTACTAAGGGTGATGAGATACCCTTAGGTTTAGGATTTCTTGTAGGAGTAAGGGTATCTGATTCAAAACCGCTAACAAATAAGATAGAAGACCAGTCTCTTCCTAGCCTTTGGAGCTCATCTAAAACCAACAATTTTATTAAACCATTATGAAACAGTGAAGTTTCACTTCCTTCAAATTTTTCTTGGACCTTATCTACCATTTTTGCTAAACTTATGCGTAAATAGAAAGGCAGATCAAGAGATATCTTACCAGTAAAGTGTAGGAGAAGCTTGAAATGGTAAGAATAGACATTATGGTATCTCCCTTCACAAGTGAAATATTTCTGGATGATAAGCATCAACTTTGAGTAGTTATCCTTCATGCAACTCCTTGGAATGGCATTTGTAAGGTTTGTTTCACTGCTTTTTGGCTTTATAAACTCTTTACACTCCTCCATGTTGAATTTGAACCCTTTGAACCACTTCTCTTGTTCCCTTGGAATCCCTATTGTTGCTGCAATGACCTTTGGTGTAATGGTGAGATTCATCATCCCCACTTTAGTAGTTGTTCCACTAAAATTTAGAGAAAATTCTTTGGAAACCTGTACATGGCAGCCTTGTAGTCTTTCAAAAAACTGTGAGCATCCTATCCTTCTGAATACTTCTACAGCTATTATGTCTTCATTGATCAGAATCATATCTGATGGCTCATATCTAAGACATTGGCCACCCTTATTTTCCTTTCTTTTTGGTTCCATAGCTTCTTTAGTGTCTTCTCTACCTCACTTGATTAGTGATCTTTGTAAACCTTTGAAAACACCAGCCACAACTTTGGCTTAATGCAATAGCTCTCCAGAGCTCAATATCATGCAAAGAAGGAATGAAGAATGAGAAATGACTTAATTAGGAAAGATTTTGAAGTTTGATGCCCACTCATAATACAATGATGACTCATACATGCCTAAAATGGTGATGATGACTTCAGACCTCACCATGTACCTTGATATTTACCCTAACTGACTCGAATGGTATCTAACTTACCATTTTCCAATTTTTTTCTAACACCTAACAACTAATTTGACATGATAGACAAGAAACCTCAATTTCGTAGCGTATTTAGTGTAAATCTGAGCATTTTTACTACGAAAGTATCAACGGTTTCTTAGCAAAAAGTGAAATTTCTTAGTGTATTTCGCTATGAAAGTATAGTTTCTTGGCTAAAACGACCATTTCGGTACCAAAACCTTGGGAAATGAAAACGTTTAGAAAATTATGAGTGATGTTACATGAGGAGATTTGAAAGTGAGTGTGTTTAGACCTTAGGGTAAGCTTAATAAGAAAAATAAAAAGTTTTCCTTGACCAAGTAATGAAAAATGAACCCTATAACCCTCCCTTTGACACATGAACCTATATGAATTTTTCAAATGATGCTTCATTTTTTTGAGTGATAACACATTCTTTTCCATATAATATCGACCACATCTTTCCAGCTGTATTGTTGCAGTGAATCTTCAGCCCTAGGGCTTTGATTCATTTCTTGTATATTGGTGTATTTCTGAAAACCCTCTTGCGTTCTTGTTGGAGGTTTTATAGAGCCTTGATCTTCATGTACATTATATTTTGAGGCATATATCATCCATTTCATCTTGTGTACATTAATTTTCTGTAGTAGTGCTCCTATGACTATGTTGTAGTAGCCTTCCGGCATTTTTGATATAGTAGCAACATCTCATTCTTGAGGGATTTACTCATTGGAGGCTTATGGGCCTGTATTGTATTATTTGTGCCTCATTATATTGTATTATTTGTTGCTGTTATAATGAAAAAAAAGGCTCCATATTGGTCTCATATTTTGATGTGATGTTTTACACTGCTATTTCAAGAATTTTGTTCTATATTCATACTTTTCCCATTTGGGAATATTACACATCGGGTGATGGATGAGGTCATCTATTAATGGAACCAGATCTTCTTGATGGAAGCCTATTGGCTCAAGGAGAATATTTTGCATGCAACACATGATTCACCACTTTCAGTCCATTGAGCATTCACAAAAACATACCAGGCCATCATAGAGAGGTTCACATGGAGAGGCCTTAAGGAGGACGTACTCCGACATGTCAGGGAATGTGAAGCTTTCCAGAAGAAAAAAGGTGATTTGAGCCATCCTGCGGGGTTGTTACAGCCTCTTCCCATTCCATCGGGGAAGTGAGAGAGAATTTCCATGGACCTTTTCACGAGGTTGCCTATGGTGCAGGGAAAGGATTTTATCTATGTGGTCGTTGATCGGATGGTGAAGTATTCTCATTCCTTCACCATATATTCATGACACACTACTTTAGAGGTGGCAAAAATATTCTTCATAGATTTTTTAAGGCTTCATGGTCTCCCCAGGACCATATTTAGTGACAAGGACAGTCGTTTCATGGGTGCCTTTTGGCATGAACTTTTCTGTTTAGTGGGTACTGAGTTAAAACCTAGTACCAGTTATCACCCGCAGACAGATGGGAAGACAAAGATACTAAACAAGTGGGTGGAAGGCTACTTGCGGAACTGTCTCGGGGCAGTAGAGGCATGGCTACGCTGGCTTCATCTGGGATAATACTGCTAAAACATGACATTTCATATGTCAATCGGTATGTCTCCATTTTGTGATTTATATGGTTATGCTGCTTAAACATTTGCTGATGTGATGTTTAGAGAAAGGAAGGACCCCGGGGCCAAGGACTAGATCCAAGAGAGTCAGGATATACTCTGCACTCTTAAGGAAAACATTGCTACAGCTCAGAACCAATAGAATTTGTATGCATATCAAGGCCTCGTGGAGAGGAGATTTGAGGTAGATGATTTGGCCTACCTTCGTATTCAACTGTACAAGCAGTATACGCTGAAGAAGAAGGGAGTTGAGAAGCTCAAGCCCCATTTTTTTGGGCCATATAGGGTGATATGACATGTGGGGGAGGTAGCGTATGAGTTGTAGCTCCCAACTGGCAGTAGGATTCACAACATTTTTCATGTCTAATGCCTGAAAAAGGCTCTAGGGCAGCAGATAGTTGCAAGTGGGGAAATCCCACCTATTGATGATAAGGGGCACTTGGTCTTACAACTAGAGGCCATTTTGGATACTCAGGAGAGGTAGCTAAGGAGCATGGTAGTCAAAGAATATCTGATTAGATGGAGGAACCTTCTAGATGAGGATGCCACTTGGGAGGGAGAGAAAATTCTACAGCATCTGTCCTTGCAATTGCTTAAGGATAAGCAACATTTTGGTAGGGAGGACTATAAAATTCCTAATTACATTTTAGCTAGTTAGAATATTAATTTTTTCTTTCCTTAATTAGATTGATGACTAAGAGGGCAGATGAACCCATAAATCCCTTTAGTAGAATAAAACCACTTCACCAATGTGAAAGCGGAACAACGCAGTAGTGGAGGGGTCCAAGAGGTCAAGTGAACAATTTATTCAATGTGGAGGATAAGGACCAAGAGAGCAGCATAGTTATGATGAGGGCCCAAGCGTGTGAGGGTTCCACAAGTATAAGAAAGCGGTGAGGGCATCCATAGAGGGGATTTTTAGTTATTTTATTTCTTTTCTTTTATGACTTGGGCACACTTGAACTGTTTAGCCAAGTCTGCAGTGTTGTTTAGCACATGGGTGTTTTCGAGTGGAAATCCCAACCTTTTCCTCAAGGGACTTTGAGTGCCTACTCAAGAGAGGAGTCCCACTATACTTGAGATCATATCTCATTATTTCGGCATCAGGCCATTTGCAGCCCTCTTGAGCATCGCAGTCACCGAGTGACTTACACAGTGCAGCAGAAGAGAGATCCATAGGAGGGTGACATTAAATATCTTTCTCGCTTGGAATCTAGTGAGGGGATAAACCCTTCAATAGTTGAGATACGAGAGAGTTGTTGCAACATTTTATTTTTAATAAAAACTCATATCACTTCATACCCAGCAGTAGTGCATTTTCATGCCCTAGGAGGGTGATTTTATAGGCTCTTCCAATCCAGAAATCCTTTCTGGGTTTTTCTAGGTTTTGTGAGTAGAGAATGATGTCCAAAAACATACATTTTCTGAGCATCATAACAACCTCATCTACACATCCCTTTTCAGCCAATAGAAGAATCTTCAACATTTCCAACAGGGGCAACATAGTGAGGGAGTCCAACAGAGCAGCAGTTACATAGTGTTTCAGTGGGAGAGCTTGAGGGCCATCCTTTCCATCTCTGTCAGCTTGAGTGATATCATTTTTTAGCACTGTTGTACTTGTTATTTCATCTCCATATTAATAAAATGGCTCAGCAATTTATGGCTCTATTTATGGTGTTTCGATATCAGGACATATTTTTGGAATATTACATCAAATCCCTGTGGTTCTTCCACAAATAATTCTTCCTCTAACGTACCATGGAGGAAGGTGGTATTTGCATCCATCTGATCAAGTTTCAATCCTCGACTAGCAGCAAGGGAAACTATCGAGTAGATAGTTGTATATCGAGCCACATGAGCAAATATATCATCGTAATATTCTCCCTCTTTTTGAGAGAAACCACAAGCTACAAACCTCCCTTTATGATTTTTGATGCTATTGTGGTTTTGGTTTTGGTGCACAATCGTACCAATCCATTGGTGCTTAGGAGGAGTTGTCGCTAGCTCTAACCTATGGTCACAGGCATAAAAATAAGGTTAGCTAGTTAGTGGTAACATGCTATAAAATATAGAACACACTAAATCACGGTATAGTATGCATATATAGAGAGAAAACACAACTAAACTAAACATAAACACAAAAGCTCATAAAGAGTCAAACATAACAGTAATACTAACAGTGGAATAAAAGTCCCCTCTTATTGCTTTTTGTTAGGAAGAAATATACTACGTTACACTCTTCACAAAGGACCCTTAGAACTATGGAGTTCTAAGACCCAGTGCAACGGAATTTTTACCTTTTAGCTGCTGTGACAAGGTCTCTCTCTCTCTACTCCAAAGGATTGAAGTTGTTGGATGGCCAACATCTGAATCCTATCTCTACTTCTGCTTTAGATTTCACACTGCTAGATTGCTCATGGGCGATTTGGCTAGAATAACAATGTGCTCTCCCTTTATTCATCTCTTGGTGGCCTTTTATAGGTGAATTCAAATTCCCCTTCCCTCTCTTGGTAAATTGGTGGATGGTGACCCAAGAGAGAGGGTTGATTCCTTTGTGTGCCACTTGATTCCTTTGTGTGCTCCCTTGAGGTCCCAAGGTGGCTTAGGTGGCTGTCCATGGGCGGCCTCAAGTGTAGGATTATTCCTTGAAGTGTGTCAAGTGGTCACAGAAAGGGAATTCCACCACTCCCAGGACCACATGGCTTTTTGATGGAAATTTGTGCAAAGGCGTGCTTATCGAATAAAAATGTGCGCAAAGGCGCATTTTTCTTGACTATTTGGTGCGCAATTTGGATTTTCCTCTAGACCTTAGAGATTTTTTAAAATTTTCAGATCCTCTAATGTGCCTCAGCCTTGTAAATCCTTGTGCCTCACATTTAATAATGTCATATTTTCTTGTCTGATTTTTGAGTGATAACAGTTTCCCCCTAATGTGTGAGGTCTAGGAAGAATTGTATAGATGAAATACATTATAGTTTCTTTTCTCTATATTGTGTGGAGAGAGAGAGATACCCACCTACAGTTGAAGGTTGAAAACCCCTTATAGTGTGTAGAAGAGTGACCATGTTCTGTGGGTGTAATATCCCAAATTGGGAACAACTACACTATTGGGAATATTTTAAGTTATTACCAATGTGGAGCTTCAGTAAATCATGAGCATGGAAATGTAGAGTAGCTCATTAGATGTAAAATAACATCATACTAGCAGATGAAATAACCTCAGCAACAAGATGGCCTATATTATCCTTCCCAGGTGGGGTAATGCAATAATATAGGGCGTAAAACAGTTGTTTTTAGAAAATAACGCTATACAAGTGAGAAATAGGACTTGGATCCCTTAGAAGATATGATATAAAACTCACATGCAGAATTAGAGGTGAAACAAATCACTCTATCTCATATAAACAGATCTCCCCAAGTCATTATGCCTCAAATAAGCCCAAACCCCATAGCCTAGCTTATGTAGAAAGTACTGAAGCAAGGAATGTGTTATTTTAATGAGGATTTATCCCAAAAATTATGAAACAAATCTGATTTGAGGATTACATTAATCAAATACCAGATAAATGGAGGTTTAACCTCTCTTACACAAATGAAAGACACCCAACAAGGGTTTTCGTCAAAATGCATGTACAAAAGGGAAGCACTGCAGAAAATAACGCAGTTTATTACAACTCTGTATTAATCATGGCTGAATATAACATACAATAGCTGAATAATATATAAAATGGCCTTAGGCCCTCTTATTATAACTCTTAGAGGGAAATACACACCTCCTCCTCAAATACTAGGACAAAACAACAATGTTTAACCCAACAACAATGCCATGCAGAAAAAGATGCAATTTCTAAAGATGACTGTGCTGTAGATGTTGATGGCTGAGTGGCCTTAAGCCAAATGAGGAATTTAAGCTCAAATCCTTCCCTCTTGATTCCTTAAGTAAGCTGATTCAAAGAGAGGATGGAATTCCCACACTGGAATTCTTTGCACTAAGCAGTGCAGCAACTCCGGCTAAACAGCTGAAGAATGAAAATAGTCAGAAGACCAAAGATACCTGAATACTGAATGATATCTTTGATTCTATGCTCTCCTTTTTATCTTTGGTGAGCCTCCTCACCCCAGACCCCACACATTGTTGAGGTGACTTCCTAGTGAATATTCCTCCTTCAAAACTGTGTTGTCCTAGTTGGCTTCCCTCCTCTTTGTAGCAACGCTGTTGGCTTGGTCAACTAGGACTAATCCAACTGCAACGCCTCTTTTCACACTAAGGGATCTTCAATCTAGTTCTCATATGTGTGTCTAGACCGATCCTTGTTCACATTGAGCTAGTTTACTTGGGTGATTCCTTCCTCCTCAAGAATGCATGTTGACTTAGTCAAACTTGACTATGTCCCCATCTATTTTTCCCTTGTTCACACTTGGAAGTGTGAAACCATCTCCTAAGGTGATCTCCTTACTTGCTGAGGTGGAATTTATTCATATATTTATTGTTCATGGGCCTCCTTTCCCATTTATTCCTCTCCTAAGTGAAGGCATCAAAATCTAATATTCCAATTTTCTTGTTTGCAAATTTTGGAATATTACAGTCTTCCCCTCCTAAATGTTGCTTGTCCTCAAGAAACTGCAAGGATAGGACTAAAGAGAATCCTCTTCTCCCCTATAAAAACCTCACAATATGAAACCCTCCAAAGATCAAGGTGTTGCATCATCAATATATCTCCAAGTTTCCCCTCCCAAGTGTGTAAGCTATCTAAATAGCTGGCTTTATTTGACAGTGAATCATCCATGGAGGAAAAAATGGGCTATTTGAAGGTCCTCTTGGGGCATGAAGGATGATATAGATTAGGATTCATCATCCCTATTTGAATCTCTCCTCCCCAAGCTATCAACCAAACAAAATGAGTCACCCTCCAGGATGGCAACTCATGAAGGATCTCTTCCACCTTGAGCTCATGTAGAATAGGTGGGCTGTAAATCTGAATATGGTAGGCAAGATAGCCTACCCCATGCTATCTTCCTCTCTGCTCAAGATAAGTGAAGAGGATTTTCTGATCTTGGGTTGCCATAATGTTGCCCTCCAATGGCAAGAAGGAAACTAGACCTCCAAAGGTCCCTTTCCCAGCGCTGTCAATCAAGCTGACCCAAACCATCTCATACATGATGGATAAGAAATCACCACCATATGGAATCCCATCCATCTCATGGTCCTCCTCCTTAAGAAACAAAGGTTTTTCTGTATAGGGCATGTCTCTTCCCATGCTCCCCTTAGAACATGTAATGCAGAAAGTGTGGGGATGCTCCTCCCCCAAGAACACATCCACTCCATGTGTTTCTCCTCCAATCATGCTCCAACAATATCCCGAGTGGTCACAGCACAGTCTTCCCCACTGCAGCTTCAGACAATAGCATGGCTAGTGATTTCTTGATAGATGGCTTGTTGTGTAAGTCACCATATCTTCTAGCAAGTAGGAAATGGCTAAGTGTATCAACTAAGCATACAAGAAGTAACCAAACACTTGCCCCAAATCATACACTAGATGGTTGTATCCATCATAATAGCTGGCCAAAAATGGTCCATGGAGCCCAAAGATAAGCTTTACCCTTTGTGGAGCAATTCACTACAAAATAATGGTAAGAGCATGCAAATATTGTGTTGGAAAATCAATAAATGAAAAAACAGAATTCTTACCATGTAATGAAAGAAAGATGGTGACAAAATCCATAGATGGATCCCCCATAGTGGTGTGACATACTAATATGAAGAGGAATGAACCACATGCTGCATGAAGATCCTCCCCCTCATGCCTGGAACCCCAAGTCAAGGAGAACATACCATAATGGCAAATGAGTCTATCCACTCCTCTACCAATCTCACCTCCTCTATGCCCACCAAGTGCATCAAATATGAAGTGATCCTAGGAACACTTCATCAAAAAGTTTCTACTCCACAGTGATAGCATTGTTGGCCTATGAAAATAGGCTCCTTCCAACTCATGGATCCATTCTCTGACATGTCCAATGTCAAAGACTCCTCCCATAATGTTGCCATATCCTCCCATTGCAACATCATGCAAAATGTTAGAGCAACTCTGCCCTTAATCTCTCTCAATATTCCAAAGAAAAAAATGTCTTTGCTTCCCCATCATACCTCCATCATACAACTCACGTGGTGAAAACATAATGATTACATCATCATAATGCATCCACACTCCTTGCTGCCCCATGATGCAAGTACCCTGCCAAGTTCTCTCCTCCCACATACCCTTGGGAAAAGGATATGTCTCATGATGGCCAAACCCTCTCAAGAGTAGCCAACACAGCTTTGCCTCTTGCTACCCTGTATCATAAATTTGCAAGTGGCTCGCCATCCTCTTGCTCTTCCCCCACATCCACTCAACCCCATGTGAATGCCTTCTATCATTCTTCCCATGTGGGTTATCATCCTCCACAACTAGTTCCTCTTCTCTGCATTCCATGAGGTGCTGAAAGGCATTTTCTTGGATATCTCTTAGAGAAGATCTCATGTCCATAGCCATCTTGAATCCATCAAGATCCAAAGGTGATAAAGGCAAATCCCTCTTACTACTATTGTTTGACAGCGCTGATAGCCTCTCCAATGATATAGTTGCTACCTCATACTCCATCTTAGGGTTCATGAAATCCTCCAAGTGATCACATTCCAACCTCAAGGGTTGTGTGCAAATAAATAGAGGTCCATGAGAATGATGGTTCGTTTTCTCCTTGAACCATTCAAGCTTGCACAATGCAGTGCAATCCTGCTGCTCCACCCTAGCTATAATGTTTAATCCTGGGCCATATGAAGACATATTTCCACAATTTTTAGAAATATTTGGTGCAATAAGTAAAAGTGGAAATATCCCCATACCTTGATGAGATGCAGGAACCTCCTGTAGTGCTACAAAGGCTCTTTCCTCCAATGTAATGGCCGTTCTAACTGCTGATGTAGAGGGCCGCTCTCCCAAGGCTGTGGCAACGCTGGTACATGTCTCTTCCCATGGTAGTGTGGGCCTCCTCTCCTATGATATTTCTTTGTCAAAGGTTCTAATCAGTCCTTGAGTGAAATTAAAAAAATAATTCACTCTTGTATGGCTTAAGTGACTAAACCACCAAGCATTGGCTTCACCCTCCAAGTGCAGCGCTGCAACTTCTATTACCTCCCTTTCTACCACTGGATGAAGTAGGAAGAATGCCTCAGGATTTCTTTCCCAAGCTCTTGCTGTAGTTGACCCATCAAATGTAGACAATAGGAATCTATTGCCTTTAATCTCTCCTTTGCTGCAGGGTCTTCTTCCTTCTCTCAGTTGAATAAACTGAGGAAAATCTAGGGTCTCGTTGAAAGCCCTAGGTTGGCACTTGTAAAATACCCACTTGGGATTCACGCTCTAAGTGGTCTACTAGATCTCCAATTCCTCTATGAGAACAGGAAGTGCATGCAGCTTCTTCTGCTTCCTGAAACCTTCTAGAGGTCTCACTGTAGCTCTCTCCTCCTTGAAACCCTTTCAGAGTTTCAATTCATTCTTCTTCTTTCTCCTTAAATCTAAAAATAGATTAGAGTAATCTCATTTTATCCATCATTTTGTTCTCCTCTCCTTCTTATCTTCTTATTGGATCTGAAATCCATACGTTGAGCCAAGATGGCAGCTTTGATACCACTGTAATATCCCAAATTGGGAACAACTACACTATTGGGAATATTTTAAGTTATTACCAATGTGGAGCTTCAGTAAATAATGAGAATTTCAATGTAGAGAAGCTCATTAGATATAAAATAACATCATATCAGCAGATGAAAGAACCTCGGCAACAAGATGGCCTATATTCTCCTTCCCGGGTGGGGTAATGCAACAATATAGGGCATAAAACAACTGTTTTAAGAAAATAACGCTATACAAGTGAGAAATGGGACTTGGATCCCTTAGAAAACATGATATAAAACTCACATGTAGAATTAGAGGTGAAACAAATCACTCTATCTCATATAAATAGATCTCCCCAAGTCACTATGCTTCAAATAAGCCCAAACCCCATAGCCTAGCTTATGCAGAAAGTACTGAAGCAAGGATTGCATTATTTTAATGAGGGTTTATGCAGAAAATGATGAAAAAAATATGATTTGAGGATTACATTAATCAAATACTAGAGAAATGGAGGTTTAACCTCTCTTACACAAAGGAAAGACACCCGACAAGGGTTTTTGGAAAAATCCATGTACAAAAGGGCAGCACTACAGAAAATAATGCAGTTTACTGTAGATATGTATTAATAATGGATGAATATAACATAAAATAGCTGAATAATGTATAAAATGGCCCTAGGCCCTCTTATTAGAAGTCCCGGAGGGAAATACGCACCTCCTTTTCAAATACTAGGACAAAACAACAATGTTTAACCCAGCAATAATGCCCCTATAGAAAAAGACACAGTTTCTAAATATGACTGTGTTGTAGATGTTGCTGGCTGAGTGGCCTTAAGACAAATGAGGAATTGAAGTTCAAATCCTTCCCTCCTGGTCCCTTAAGGAATCTGATCCAAAGAGAGGATGGAATTCCCGCACGGGAATTCTTTGCACTAAGCAGTGCAGCAACTCCGGCTAAACAGCTGAAGCATGAAAATAATCAGAAGACCAAAGATAGTTGAATAATTAATGATCTCTTTGATGTTATGCTCTCCTTTTTATCGTTGGTGAGCCTCCTCACCCCGGACCCCACACATTATTGAGGTGACTTCCTAATAAAGATTCCTCCTTCAAAACTGCGCTGCCCTAGTTGGCTTCCCTCCTCTTTGTAGCAGTGATGTTGACTTGGTAAACAAGGACTAATGCACCTGAAATGCCTCTTTTAACACTAAGGGATCTTCAATCCAGTTCTCATATGTGTGTCTAGGTTGATCCTTGTTCATATTGAGCTAGTTTACTTGGGTGATTCCTTCCTCCTCAAGAATGCATGTTGACTTAGTCAAACTTGACTATGTCCCCATCTATTTTGCCCTTGTTCACACTTGGAAGTCTAAAACCAGCTCCTAAGGTGATCTCCTTACTTACTAAGGTGTAATTTATTCATATCTTTATTTTTCATGGGCCTCCTTTCCCATTTATTCCTCTCCTAAGTGAAAGCATCAAAATCTAATATTCCAATTCGCTTGTTTGCAAATTTTGGAATATTACAGTGGGAACCCTACAAGAAATAGTATGATACATAAATAAAATTTCTATACGAGGCGATCATGTCCCATTCTCGTGATGCTTTGACTAGATAAACAAATCTATCTAACAGAAAAAGGTTACGTCTATGTCACTAGTATGGTAGTGATTTGCTGATTTGGTTGATGACGACGATTGTTGGTGCCCTCAAGGGCGTTTTTTCTTTGATAATAGGTGGAATGTGGTGCCCACATGTGTAATCTTGGTATGGCATATAAATTCTCATTGTACACATGGGTTTATGACTGGGACCTTCCCATGTAATCATTGCTGACATAGATGCTTATAATGGCAGTGGGCACGAGTCTTCGACGATTTTTTTCAAAGTGAAATTGTTGTCAAGTATGATACCGTCTTGACATGAAAGCTTGTGTTATAGTCGAATGCCAGGAGGATCAATGAAATCTGTGGGCAATGATGATTCCTATAGTGCCACCCAAGAATTCCCCTATTGTGGTGAGGAGCCATCCAACAAACTACTTCCTTTTTAGATAATGTGAGTTGAAGTCGACAAAAATGAAGCCTCAACCGAATGGGGGAGTTGTTGATGCAAGGGACCAGGTTCTGAGATTTTGATAGGTTTAACATAGGCATGATGGCAAGGGGTGACTGAAAACTGATGATGGGAACTGAGTGGCCCAAGGTCGCAGCATAAAACAAGCATCTTGGCGGTAGTCATAACTATTTTTGATGCAGGAATCCCTGGAGTTGGTAGGAAGTCTAGGGTGGGTATATGTTGGTTATGAATGTTGGTGTGGATTTTCGTGAAAGGCGTGATGCTCCCACCAAGGGTGACTAAGGACTGCTGCCATGGGAGAAAAATGGATGGATGAGTGGGGGACTTATTCTACGTTTGAGGTCTTTGTACACTTACCAAAAGAATGAAACAATGGGATTGGATTGCACAAAACAAAGAGACGTGTGCCCTAAAATATGAAAGTGATCACTCACTGATGATGTGAGGAGAGTGTTTGTGCTGAGGGTGGGTACCCCATTGGTTGGTATCTTGTGTGGGGGTGCTGAAGCGGATGGAAAATATCATAGATGGGATATGCTGATGGAGGTATGGTAGGCCAAATGCGAGACACAATGGTGTGCTTTCGATCTGCTTGAAAAAAATGGTAGTCCGAGAAAGGGGTTTTATTTTGATATGGTAAAACTTGACTCGATGCATGGTGGATGAATGGTCATGAAGTGCTTCCCAGACTGAAGTGGTATGGCCATGGCGTCATGATTTTTTTGATGTGTGGTATACTTTGAGTGACAGACGCCATGGAGGGGAGGCTCTACCAACCAATAAGGATGTTTATCATGTGCAAGGTGGGGAGATGATAAACATGGTCGGGTGTTTGGAACCTATGGTTAATTTCTTGTTGAGAAATGATATCAGGATATGCAGAGCTTTTCAGGGAGTCTATCATGCTGAGGTTAGAATGATACCTGCTCTGGAACCTTTAGTACATGGGATGATGGATGGTTTTTATAATACCTGCAACAAAATACCCCAAGTGAAAGCATATTCTCATTTTAATATTATTGAAAACATGTGCTTGAATGAACATAAGATAAGAAAGGGCATACCTGTGGCACTGAAAATTTATTTTTTCGGGGGTGTGAACATGTGGAGCCTCCGTCGGGCATTATGAGATGTTGATCGTTGTGTTGCTTTCGGTTATGCAATTGGACCCTCTGAGCTCTCGTTATGGTCCTCGAAATAATCTGAAAAAGTCAACATGTAGGCTAATATGGTTCATTTCATCTCATTTGCGACATTTGAGTATTTGAGAGTTTGAGAAGTCAGAGGCTTCTATGGAGCTATTCTTGCCATTGCGGTCAGCCTGAGTACCCAAGATTCATGATTCTTGAGCCAGGTAGGCCCCATGACATCCTGCATTTTAAGTTTTTTAGTGTGACTAGGTAGGTCTCTGTACAAACCAGGTTTGTATGGATCCCTAGATTTTTCTAGCCTTGATCACGTGGCCGATCAAGGAACATGCAGGAAATTTTCATGCAGAATGGAGGGTTTTGCGTGAAATTTTAGTGCCTTTGAGGGCTTTCAGCACGTATTTTCCATGCTTGTACATGATATAGGTGCATGGAAGGCGTGCCTATTTTAGAAACAGGCGCGGAGACTAATCTAAAAAAAAATTGGAAAAAGTTTGTGAAATTTTTTCAATTTTTGGATGTTTTTATGTTGCTAATGTGTGCCTGTTTTGATGACAGGATGTTCTAGAGGGAGAGGGACTGGCCTGACCTCTGTATTGCTATGGCACATGACGTTAATTTACCCCAGCAGTTGGTGAGATGGGGTCTTCTCAAGTTCTTGGAGAATTCCCTTTTGCGATCACGAGATCGCTTATTGCGTTACCTGATTCGGTGCTTGAACAGGCAGCGCAAGTTTATGGTGCTGGGAGGGTGCGAGCTAGCTATCTGTCCTAAGAAAAATATATTTTTTTGGATCGGGCTACTGCCTCAGGGTGAGGCGCTCCCTTACCCTCTTCCCCGTGGGAGGGTGGATCTTCAGCGACTCTCGGCTAACCATTATGGTGGGGCACCTCTCACAGAGGGGTGTATTCAGATAGCCTTTGTGACTGACGTGGCTGAGTGATGTGCTATGGCAATGATTGTGTGATTAACGGGGTTGTCCTCGCCTAATCAGGCATCGGGCCTACAGATCAGTGTTTTGCGCTGGCTAAGGGCCAGACGCTTCTTTGATTTTTCCCGTCACTTCTATGATGGGATGGTGGCTCAGCTGTAGAAGGTCCATGATGGATCTAATTTATTCACGTATGCTAGCATCTTGTGTAGCATCATTTACAAGAGATTGGTTTTGCTGAGGCCTATGGTGGCAGTGCCTGTTGGGGGTCTTCGTGACCCTCATATGTAGAGGTGGGCCCTCGTCATGCCTCGCAGTGGGAGAGGACGAGTGGAACGTTATTGGAACACCACTACAAAGGCTTGGTTTGAGGCCAATCCTCAGATGTTGTTGCATTACCCCTATGCTGGGATGGACTTTTGAGGAGACCCAGACATGGGTCTTCCTGCCGGATATGTATTATGGCCATTAGGTATGGTTTTTTTATGTTTTATTCTACATTTTTTGAGTATTTATGCTTTATATGTGTATTATGAGGATACTGACATAGTTTTATTTCTCTTGTAGATGTTGGCAAGGTCGAGCGTCTCGTGGCTCAATTAGTGGGGCACCGTCTGATCTGGAGGCCTCGAGGTGTTTTTCTCCCAGCTGGGGGATAGGGAGGGGATCTGGTGGAACCTCAGGGTGGAGTACATGGTGTTGAGGCTGGACTCTCTGGGGATGGTAGCAGTTTGGTTGCTGCAGAGTGTGCTGCGGTGATCACTTGCACCGAGGTGGCAGAGGCTCATGTTGTAGAGGTGACAGAGCAGATGGATGCTCTAGAGGTCGAGGCTGGTGATCTAGAGGATGTGTGGGGTTGAGTGGATTTCCTGACCCATGGGATGCGTACCTGAGGGTTTTCTGATGATCTAGACAACGTCTGGTTGGAGACGTTGATGGCCAGTGAGAGGAGTTATCGACCGACTTTTCGCCGAGTGGCAGCGTCAGTCTTGATAGCGGCCCCAGTGCTGGTATCGGGAGTGGCCATGGGTCTAGGTGCCCAACCTAGAGGGGTATAGCCCTATAGGCTTCTTGTACAAAAGGAAAGCACCTATTATGAGGATGCTTCCCTTATTTTTTTCGAATTGCACATATGTATTTTTTAGCTGACTTATGAGTCAGATACATGACTCTTCCTTTGTACTCAGACATTTTTTGATATATATATATGAGAGAGAGATATTTTTTGTAGCTCTATATGATGTGTCCCCTGTTGATATGTGTTTATGGATAATGTGTTGTGCTGATGGATATCTATGTTTTTCTTTTTTCTTTTTTTTTCTTTTTTTTTAATGTCTGATGGTTTATCCGAGATGCATTCCAGTTTAGGATATGGTTAGTATGTGATCTATTTTCTAGTTTTGATTTCTTCGCACATGTGTGAATGTAATGTGATCAAATTGATGGGTTAATATTCTTGCATGCAAATATTTTCTAAATAGATGCAAATCCTGTACCTCAAATTCTTGGTTTAACTGTGACACCACTAATTGGGAATCTAGGTAGATATGCATGTGGCGTGTAATATTCCCAAATTTTCAAATCATATTTGGAATATTAGAGTCCTTAATAAACTTAATTAATTAAGAAAATAAAAGGGTGGATGGACCCAAAAACCTCAAAGTTGAATAAAATCCACTCTTAATGTGTATATGTGGATATTCTACATCTAGATCTAAAATCATGGAGTAGTGGAGCAGCTCCATTAATGGAGATCATGTCTCATTTATGAGATAGATTATAGAGGATGAAATAGTCAAATAAGATCATGGATCTTAAATATAAAATCATGAGGATCTTTGATAAGGTCAACTAAGATCATAATGCATTCAAAGAAGATCATGAAGCACTTATGATAATATAGTGGAGGAAGTGATGCATTTAATGCACATATGATGGAGAGGGTTATCACCCCATGTGAAAATGGAGGACATGAAGAAACAACACAGTCAAATATGGAGACTTTTTCCACATGTACAACGTCATTTTGGAGTGGGCCTAGGCTACAGAAGGCTCATGCATATAATGAAGGTGAGGGCACAATGGAAGGCATGATTTGGATTATTCATTTCTTAATTTGTTTAAATCTAGATTTGTCTTAGGACATTTCTATGCAGGCTTGGGTTGTTTAGCATAGTTTGTAGTGTTTTTTAGCACAGGGTGGTCCCGAGCGGGAATCCCACCTCTTTCTTTGAGTAGCTATGGAAATAGGATTGTTCTTCATTCCTTATCAGGCATTGGTGCCATCTTCAGAAGGTTGTTTCTAGCATTTAGCTAGGAAACTGGTGGAGGATTCATCCTACCACTTTGTTCTTCACATTCAGCCTTTCAGGAGTAGTAGATCTATATCTGACATTTAGGCCATTGGGTTTTTCCTCCATGCAGCAGTAGTCCCATCAAGGATTGTGCAGTCCAGTCCTGTAGATCTATTGGAGGAAGGAAGTTTCGAGTATTTTAGCTGGAAATCTTGTGAGGGATCATCTCCTCACATTGGATATATTGTTTCCATCACTCAAGAGCTAATTTGACATATCTAGTACAAGGCTATTGAGCCTCCCTCTCTAACAGCACATTTTTCTGAAGCTGTTGTTCATCCAGCGGCTATTTTCAGTGGAGGAGTTTGGAGGAGCTAGATCTTGAGCTTTTAGCCTAAGGATCTAGTGAAGGGATCAACCATTCTTACATAGATCTGATTGTGCATCATTGCAGCCATCATATCATCATATCTAGCTTCAAATTTGCATTCCCAAC
This sequence comes from Pinus albicaulis, assembly GCA_034641835.2. Lineage (NCBI taxonomy): Eukaryota > Viridiplantae > Streptophyta > Pinopsida > Pinales > Pinaceae > Pinus > Pinus albicaulis. The sequence goes on from CM076577.1 coordinate 1,211,924,167, forward strand.
AGCATATATGTGAAGCCCTAAGCGGGTGGTTTTCTTATACTTACATATCTAATAAACCCTTCTTGGGTTATCTTGGGAATCAATCATTAAGATTAGATCTGCATTTTCAGCATCATTGGAGCTCCCATTCTTCCTAGATCTGAATTTCTATCTTTCAGGCAGTTGTAGTCCCTACAGTTGCAGTAGGGACAACATATTTTACCTTCCAGCAGTTTAGCAGTTACACAATCCCTCTTTGGGAATCATTGCAAGGTCATTCTAGGCCATCATTGTTTCTTCAGTGTCTCATATTTTTAGCACTGTTGTAATTTCTTTTTCACCTCCAATATAATAAAATTGCTCAGCTATTTCTGTGCATTCTGATGTGTATTTATATTTATTGTTTACTTTGATGTATTTCTTATATTGTGTTTTAGTATTACTGCATTCTCCCTTTTGAGATATTACAGTGGTATCAGAGCATGATCTTTGGCTCAGCTTGTGGACACTTCATCTTTTCATCAAAAGAAGAATCAAATAGATGAGATCTATCATGGAGGAGGATAATTTTGCCACTCCTTTCTTTAGATCCATGCAAGATCTCTCCAAGGAGGTCAATCAAATGAAGAAGGAAGGACAAAAAGAAGATCCAAGAAGAAGATTTGATGAGGAAGGTCCAAGCACTTCCTATTAGAAAAGAAGAAAACCAGAGAATTATAGATCTCCTCATAGATCTAATATGCCCACTTTCTTTGGAGAAGGTGAAGGGTATAGCAATGAAGAAAGAAGAAAACCTAAGACTCATGAGACTCTCAATATATATCTTGAAGAGTACAAAGCACAGTCTAGAGCATTCAAGGGGAAGATAACTCTCCAAAAATTCTTCAAAATCAAAGAAGAAAGAGGATCCTATAGCAGCAATAGAAGAAAGAGGCATAATAGATTATATTTGCCTACATTTGATGGATCTTCCTCAAGCACTGTTAAGGCTTGGAGGAAAGAGTTAGATTAATTTTTCAGGCTACATCCTGGTAGCTGAAAGAGAGGTTTGGTCACCTTTGCATGCTCCATGTGACCAAACCACCAAACATTGGCTTCAGCTAAAAGATGAAGTGTTGCAATTTAAAGATTGACAACCTCCTTTGTTTCCTTAGGAAATGTCTCTTTGTGATACATATCTGGTCACTCTGGACAAGAAGTCACTACATTCACCACCAACTACAAAAGCACTTGCATTCGGAGAAGAGAGACTTGCAACCTTGCGAGACAGTCTTGAGCTCATGACACATAGAGTCCCATTCATGATTTAGGAGATGTATGAGGATGTAATGTTCCCACTTAGCCTTAGCTAAGAGGAACATTCAATTTTGTTTTAATTTCTATTGCATGAATAAATTAATAAAGGAGGGCATGTAAAACTCCTAAAAAGTCTGAATAAATCAATGTTGATGTGAACAAAGACAAATCAAGGCCATGTAAATAATCACTTGCAGATGTGAAAGAGGTTTGAGCTAAAGACTGGGTCAACCTTGATCAAATCAACAGCGCTGTCTCGGTTCATTGCATCTCCAAAAGGGACATCACAGTTCTAGAAGGAAGCCTCTCATGTGAAAAGGGCTAACTCATCAAGGTGGTTTAGGGCTTACAAAGGCCTTCTCATCTTATAAAAGGAAAGGGAGGGCAGAAAGAGAAGGTTGTTGATTCATCATATTTTTGAGTATTTGGCTGCTTCGAAAATGCCATTCTCTGCTGCGTAGTGGAGGATTGTATTTCGAATTCCTATGCAGGGATTTCACCTCTTCCTTTGAGGATTCTTGGAGGAGTGTTTTTTGAATTGAACCACTATCAGGCTTAAGGCCAATCTTTACTTTCATTAGCAGCACTGATCCATTTAGGGTTTTGCTGCTTCTACAAGCTGCAGCAAGTGGGAGTCTAGATTTGTAGAGATCTAGTGTATTTTGGGAGCCTCTTCTCATGGAGTGTGTCTTTTAACCTCCTGGAAGAGTGTCTCTTCTCTTTTTACTTTAGATCTAAAATTTTGTAGTGGTTTTATATGTCATTTGATCCCCAGCGCTGTTTACCTTGATGTACTGCGTTATTTTGGTGTGAGGCTCTTCATGGTGTTTTGCTCATAGTTTAGATCAGAGATCTCTTGTGCTGGGCTTTGCCTTCCACTGGGTGATCCATGGATTAGCTTGCTGATCCATGTTCTATTTAGATCTGATCCATTGTAATGAAATTTTATATTCAGAAATTTTCTGCAGAAAATTCCAGATCTGCAACTAGTTTCTCAGATCTACTCTTATTTATGCATAACTTGGATTGAACCCCAAGGGAATCTTGTAGAGAAAACTATATAGCTTCCAGATCTGATATAGATCTGATGTTTTGTTAACAGATCTGTGGTAGATCTGAGTTGTAACTTCCAGCTGCTGAACCTCCTGAAAAATAATGCTGTTGAGCCCTTTCTGCAAATATACATGTGTTCTAGCTCTCTTTTCTGAAGATTTCTTGTTGTATTATCTCAGGAATTCTATTGTATAGTGAAAGAGCTTCATCATAATGCTAATTTTCTATTTTATTACTGAAATATAAACCTCCTTGCTGACCTCCACTGAATACATGATAAAACTGCGCAATTCCTGAAGCAGTGTTTGCATTTGGCTGCAGCCTTCCTCTTTGGGTGCTTTTTAGCTAGTCTAGATTTTGGGAGATCTGTTTAATGTATCTAAACTGATTTGTTTTAAATTAAATTCCATGTATAAGTCCCATACAACATAAATAAGAGGAACCAAGCCTTGGTCTACGTTTCTTTTGCACATTTTTTCTTATACAACGTTTTTCGTGAGCACATTGTTGATATTCCTGAAAAGGGGATATTACAGTGGTATCAGAGCTCCTTTCTTGGCACATATTGTGCTAGAATTGGAGCACCAGTCATGCTACATTCCAAATAATATGATCCTCTTACTGAGAGGGAGAAGAGATACCAGAACAGAAGTCATAAGAAATATGACTACACTACTGATGATCTTGAGAAGGGTCAAGACAAGGGGAAAGCCCTTGAATCTGTGAATGATAAAGAAGCATAGGATTTTGTAAAAACTATTTTGGAGACTATGTAAGATCTTTCCAAGGAGATCAAATATATGAGGGTGGACAGAATGAGGGAATCTCCTGTGAGATTTTAGCTGGGAGAAAGCTCAGACATGTCTCATCATGGGACTGGTCACCCAGTGAATTTGCCACCAGCCCCACAAGCTTCACAACGCTCCACTATGCCTACCTTTTTGGCTGTGGAGAATGAAGGGCCACATGAGCAAGCTTCTCTTGAAGATTACTTTGTGGAGTATGACTCTCAGAGTCAGAGATTCAAGGATAACTTGATTTTCCAAGAATTTTGTCACATCAAGGACACAAGGAGACTGGGGAAATAGTATAGAGATGGTGGTTTCTTTCATGGAAGACAACACACTATGGGCAGATTATTTTTTCCTAAGTTTTATGGATCATCCTCCAGTTCTACCAAGGCTTGGGTAGAAAATATGGATATCTATTTCCAGTTGAACCAAGTCCCTAAAGTTGAATCCATCAAGATTGCAGCATTGCACTTTGAAGGTGAAGCACACAATTGGTGGTTCCATTGTTTATCTACATTGGGACACATCAATGTGACTACCTATGCTAAGTTCACTAGAAGACTGGTGGAGAGTTTTGACAAGAAGGATCCTGAAGCACCCTTCATAGGCCTTGCAAAACTGAAGTAGTCAGGAGATGTAGAGACTTACGTCTCTGAGTTTTTAAGATTATCAGTCATGGTCCCTAATCTATCTATAGCAAGGAGAGTCTACATGTTCATTTATGGCCTGGAGGAACCTTTGCATGTGTTGGTTAAATCTACCAAGCCTATCACTTTTCATGATGCCATTGAAAGAGCTAGAGATCTCCAAGATGCCTTGTCAAAAGCAAAGGCAACTTTCCAAATCAAGGCCCCTCACTTTTCGAAGGGGAAAGAAGGAAAATTTTCTCCTCCTAAGGAGAGCTCTTTGAAGGAACCTCTTGATATTTATCTCAGGAGGGAATTGAGGAAGAATAAGCTGTGCTTCACTTGCCAAGAGTCATGGATGCCTGGACATAGGTGTGTTGTTGAAAGAGCACACTACATAGAAGTCTTCACTAATTTGGAGGAGGAAGATGATGATGAGGAACCTAGGAAGGGTCACAACACTAAAGATGAGGAGGAAGAAAAAACACCCACCAAGGATGGGAAGGGAGCCTTTTCTCCAACCAGTGGGACTCTTGCCTCTTTGAGAGTACTTGACCCTAAGAGTGCAAGGCTCAATCATGAACCAGAGAGTGTCTATTCTGATTGACAGTGGGGCAACCCACAACTTTATTGATGCTCACCTTGTGCAAAGGAGAGGAATCCCCACTGACACTTTTGATGGGTTTTTTGTTTTGGTCCCAGGAGATAGAACAATGCAATGCATGCAATATGTTCCATCACTTTCTGTCACTATGGAATCCTACACTTTGGTGGATCACTTCTTTGTAGCTGACATACCAGACACCAATATCATCTTGGGTGTCTAGTGGTTGATTACCCTAGGGAAGGTTACCATTGATTGGAAAGCCTTGCAGATGGAGTGGGTGGACTTGAAGAGTGGGAAACCACAAATAATTCAAGGCATGCACACTTATCCTTCACCTAATGTTTCCACACAAACAACAGAGATGGATTTGTGCAGTGGAAGTAAGGATCTCACAATTCCTTCTCTCATGTTTATGAGGATGCTGTAAGAGACATTATTACGTCATGGAAAGCCACTTGGAATGTCATTTGATTCTGATCTTGTGGGGAAAACCTCACAAAGTGCTGCTCCAAATAAAGGTCCAATAAGGATTGGAGAGCAAGCTATAGCACAGTGGGAGGAAGGAAAGGGGAGGAGCAGCCTTCCAACAAAATTTTTTGGCATGTGTAATGTTAAAGAAGCAATTAGCAACAAGGCAAGCAACCCCATAGATGTATCAGCAGCACTGTCATTGTTGAGCTATGTGGATCCATGTTGGAGATCTTAACTTCTTGTGGAGTACTCCAAAGATCTTCACATTGGAATGATATTAGATGGCATGAAGCAAGAAGGAGGCTATTTGGTCCATGAAGGGGTCATCTATCATCTTGGTAGAGTATTCTTCTCTAAATCCTCCAAGCTTAAGCAAGAAATACTACAAAGGGCACATAAAGAGTTCCTTTCTAGCTATGTGCAGTCAGCAAAGATCTATACCCTAATCATGAGGAGTTTTGATTGGGAGGGCATGAAGGAGGAACTACATCAGCACTTACAAGAGTGCAGGAGTTATGAAGAGTTGGGGAAGCCAAAGTACTCTAAACATGATTCATTTCAGCCATCTCTTCCTTCTCTTGAAAGAGGAGAAATTCCAATGCCCAACTCCATGGGTGTGGGAGATTTGAATGGTAAAGAATCTGATCCTATGGAGTATGTTTATTTTTCTGACTTGACATATTCTCTTAACATATGTATGCAGGCCATGGCTCCTAAAGGGAGTGATATTACATGTAGATCTCATGGCATTGGTAAGGCCAATAAAAACTCTAAATTTGGTCACTCCCTAGAGGTGCAAAGGGAGATTCATTTTCATGATGGGTGCTTCCCAAAGGCACCTAACTTATGTATCACTTTCAGCCAAGTTAAAGTGACTCATGCAGCAGAGGTGTGGTTGGAGTACCACTTACCACACTCAAATCTACTAAAGACAAGGGGTGCATTGCATTGGCATCTTATGTGGGAATGTGACTCACCTTCTCAATTGAAAATTTCAGTTTGCATATATGTGATTTTTCTTCCATACATAGATGATATATTGGTATTGTTCATGGGTTTGTATGGTCAAAGGATGGGCAACGTATATGTACCACATGGGATGGAACTTCAACTTGTACTTCATGATACATGTTTTAGATGTAGCATTGAATCACCCATGTTTATTTCTGTTAAGTTTTACACTCCTGAAGGGATGGACTATGCCCCTATTATGTTGGCATTGGAGGAGCAATTTTTGATGTATTGGATTAATGAACACTTGGCCCATGATGAAAAATTGATCCTTGATGGTGACATCAATGGAGAAGGAGAAGAACTAAAACTCTTACCCTATCAGTTGCTTGAGGACAAGCAACATTTTGGAGGGGAGGAATGTAATGTTCCCACTTAGCCTTAGCTAAGAGGAACATTCAATTTTTTTTTAATTTCTATTGCAGGAATAAATGAATAAAGGAGGACATGTAAAACTCTTGAAAATTATGAATAAATCAATGCCCATGTGAACAAAGACAAATTGGGGCCATGTAAATAATCACTTGTAGGTGTGAAAGAGGTTTGAGCTAAAGACTAGGTCAACCTTGACCAAATCAATAACGCTGTCTAGGTTCATTGCATCTCCAAAAGGGACAGCGTAGTTCTAGAAGGAAGCCTCTCATGTGAAAAGGGCTAACTCATCAAGGTGGTTTAGGGTTTGCAAAGGACTTATCATCTTATAAAAGGAAAGGGAGGGAAGCAAGAGAAGGTCGTTGATTGATCATATTTCTGAGTATTTTCCTGCTTAGACAAATGCCATTCTCTGCTGCTTAGTGGAGGATTGTATTTTGAATTCCTATGCAAGGATTTCACCTCTTCCTTTGAGGATTCTTGGAGGAGTGTTTGCTGAATTGAACCACTATCAGGCTTAAGTCCAAGCTCTAATTTCATTAGAAGCACTGATCCATTGATGGTTTTGTTGCTTCTACAAGCTACAGCAAATGGGAGTCTAGATCTGTAGAGATCTAGTGTATTTTGGGAGCCTCTTATGATGGAGTGTGTCTTTTAACCTCCTGGAAGAGTTTCTCTTCTCTTTGTATTTCAGATCTACAATTTTGCAGTGGTTTTCTATTTCATTTCAGCCCCAACACTATTTACCTTGATGTACTGCGTTATTTTGGTGTGAGGCTCTTCATGGTGTTTTGCTCATAGTTTAGATCAGAGATCTCTTATGCTGGGCTTTGCCTTCCACTGGGTGATCCATCGATTAGCTTGTTGATCCATGTTATATTTAGATCTAATCCATTGTAATGAAATTTTATACTCAAAAATGTACTGTAGCAAATTCTAGATCTGCAACTTGTTTCTCGGATCTACTCTTATTTATGCATAATTTGGATTAAACCCCAAGGGGATCTTGTAGAGAAAACTATATAGTTTCCAGATCTGATATATATCTGATGTTTTGACCACAGATCTGTCTTATAGATAAGTTGTAACTTCCAGCTGCTGAACCTCCTGAAAAATAACACTGTTGAGCCATTTCTGCAAACGTACGTGTGTTCTAGCTCTCTTTTCTGAAGATTTCTTGTTGTATTATCTCATGAATTCTACTGTATAGTGAAATAGCTTCATCGTAATGATAATTTTTTGTTGTATTACTAAAATATAAACCTCCTTTCTGACCTCCACTGAATACCTGATAAAACTACGAAATTCCTGAAGCAGTGTTTGCAGTTGGTTGCAACCTTCCTCTTTGGGTGCCTTTTAGCTAGTCTATATTTTGGGAGATCTGTTTAATGTATATAAACTGATTTTTTTAGATGAAATTCCATGTATAAGTCCCATGCAACATAAATAAGAGGAAACAAGCCCTAATCTCCATTTATGTTGCACGGTTTTTCTTATACAACGTTTTTCTTGAGCACATTGTTGATATTACTGAAAAGGGGATATTACAGAGGAAAGGGAGGAAGATTCCAACATTGTTACACTTGGAGAAGAGAAACCATCACTCTTACTAGTATTTGGAGACACTATTTCCCTAGTTGGAGGAACTCTTATGTTCTGGAAAGAGGTTTCCACACATTAGTTGATCCAAGTTATGCATGAACTTTCATCATATATTGTTTCAGTAGATCTTATTGAAACTTATGAAGACATGCCATTAGGGCCAATGCATAACCAAGGGTTAGAAAAAAAATTTGATTTGAAGCAGCAACATATCACAGCATAGAGGACCCTTAATATAATCAAGGAAGATATTAATAACTATCCCAGTTCATCATTGTTGAGCTACACTCAACCCTTTGAGTTGAAGTGTAGATTTTCAGAAAATGGGATTAGCATGATCGTATGTACAATAACTGGTTATGAGATCAATATTGTGCCTTTCTTTGAGACAGCACATGTATTACCATGTAGATCTATAGTGCTATCACTTATTATTTGTGAAAATGAAGAAGCCCCATCATTCTTGGAGCATTCTGAAGGTAGATTCACTCATGAAGCAATGGAGGTAAAGGTGATAAATGGTAGACATATTGAGATGAGAAATATTTTCTCCTTATAGATGACCCTTTCTCAATGAGAAACTCACAGCTCAAAGATAAATTTATACCTGCAGAAGATCCAACACCTGTTTTGTTTTGGAGGGCCTTTGGTGAAAGGAGAATCTCTTTGAGAGATCTCAGTAGAGGTGCACTTCAACATTTCATGAAGTGCAAATTTCTCCATTAGTTTGGGGAGGATGGTATTCTACAAAGGGATGATACCATGATTATGCAGTAGATCATTCATCATCCACATTGGGATGAGTGGGGGAGGATGATAAGCAAGGGGTTGCATGACCACTTGCAGATATATGACATGGGCCAGCAAGCTTGGTTGCGTTGGTTGCTTTTGGGAGATCTTTGTCACTGCCCAAAGGCTCCTATTTCTTTGATCCATTCCTTGAAAAATACTTATGAAATGAAGAAGGAGGCATGGCTGCGTTGGCTACTCTTGGGTCAGTATGGGTACCACCCAATAGCTCATATTTTGCTGATTCATGCCTTGTGTATCAATGATAGAATGTAGAAAAAGAAGGCATGTTCATTTTGGTTTCCCTTGAGAGATTTTGGCCACCACATGACATCTCCTATGTCTATGTGTTTTGTATTAGGTAGAACTTGGCATGATGCTCTCATGATGTGTATTGATGGTGTCTGCTTATATTGGGCTGATGTGACATTCCACATGTCTATCAGTATGTCTTTACTCCATGATGCACATGAAGAGGAGAGGAAGAAACAAGACCTCTTGTTGCTTTGGTTTCTTTTGGGGGAGTTTGGCTTGTCCATCTTACATGGAGGAGATGGGGGATGGTAGCAGAGGGCCTTAATCCAGTGGCTAATATTGGGAGAATATGGTTTGACATCCTTGTCTATCCATATATCTCATTTTCTTCTTTTTCATAATGTTGGAATTATGCTTGGATCCAACAAGGCCAACAGGGCAAAGGATGAGAGCATGAAAATGCTCAATCAAATTCATAAAGCATGGGATGGAAAGATTTATTGTCAGATGGAGCTTTTCCTTTATGGAAAGATCCACTTTATTTTATGTATATCATGTATTAATGATGATTTTGGACATCATATGGTTGTCACTTGGTACTTGATGGTGGGAGGAGGACATCTATCCATGTAGTTGGAGGTCATTCTATATATTTTTGAAAGACAACTTTGGAACCAAACATGCATAGCACATTGCAGCAAATGGAGGAAGCCTTCCTTATGTGGGTGCCATTTGGAGGGGAATAGATGGCTTGGATATACTTTTGGAGTTGCTTGAGGACAAGCAACATTTTTCCATGGGGGACTGTAATATTCCCAAATTTTCACATCATATTTGGAAGATTAGAGTCCTTGATAAACTTAATTAATTAAGAAAATAAAAGAGTGGAGTGACCCACAAACCTCAAAGATGAATAAAATCCAATCCTAATGTGTGTATGTGGATATTCTAGATCTAGATCTAAAATCATGGAGTAATGGAGCAACTCCATTAATGGATATCATGTCTCATTTATGAGATATATTATGGAGGATGAAACAGTCAAATAAGATCATGGATCTTAAATATAAAATCATGAGGATCTTTGATAAGGTCAACTAAGATCATAGTGCATTCAAAGAAGATCATGAAGCACTCATGATAAGATAGTGGAGTAAGTGATCCATTTAATGCATATATGATGGAGAGGGTGATCACCCGATGTGAACATGATGGAGGACATGAAGCAACAATGCAGTCAAACATCAAGACTTTGTCCACATGTACAGTGCATTTTTGGAGTGTGTTAGCCATCAGTGAATTTTTCTTACATCAAATGATGGCTAGAACAGCTCTTAAGCCTTCAAGAGATCATTTTCACAGAAAATTATCTCATTCCTGAAGCCTTCCAATACTTTCTAAACTCAAAAATTGATTTTCACTACTGTTTCATTGAAGAAATCCACCAAGAAAGCATGCTAATATCCAAGAAGACTGTTTTTAGGGCATATTTCATCATTTTCTAAACCTATTTTTCACTCTTTTTGCCCTTATTCATCCTTCATTTTCCCCTAAAATTTCCCCTTTCTCCTTCTAATTTTCCCTTTGTTATCGTCAGAAACCTTCAAAATTACCTTTCTTTTCATAAAAATCCCCTTTTCAACCTATGAAAATCACCTTTTCATGGTTTAAATTGTCCTATTTTGCCTATCGGAAGCTAAAAAAAAAAAAAAAAACCCTAAAAACCTTCTGTTGGCCTAAAAAGCACCCTTTTTTATAACACAAGCTTTAGCCCCTTCCGGCTTAGACCCCAGCCCCTTTTCTGTCATGTGACCTAACTCCCACGACCTGGCGCTTAAAACCTTAGCCCCAGCCCCTTTTTCTCCATCCCGGTCTCCTGCTCTTTCATAGGACCACTACCCAGTGCTTCCCTTTCAGCCCCTTCCCTTACCTTTCTTATACCCCCAACTCCCCTTGTAAAATGACTTTCCTTTGTTTTTTCCCCGCCACACTTGACAAAACCCGATTAAATCCTAGCCGTAGATCCATATGATCTAACGGTGCCGATTCTTTCCCTATTTTCTTTTCCCTTAAAATGCATTTCGTTGTTCTTTTGTTCCTACCTTATCAATCCATCATGAAACCTCCACCATAGATCTATAGAGATCAATTGTCATCACCACCCCTCCTATCCATTGATTTCCTGGCCCATATATATATCTATCACCCATATTAACAAATCTTCGTCGTTGATTCATTTAATCCGACGGCCACGATCTAACCCGATGATCCAATGACCTTTCTGCTCCACGACAAAAAGCCACATCACCATATGGGGCCTACCATCCACTTCATAGAGCCACCCATCCAAATATCACTTGACACCTAGCCCCCACAAAAGTTCCCGCCCGTGCACCTTTCCATCGTGCTCCTCTCTGCACCGTCAGATCTTCCCCACCTCATCCAACGGTAAGGAGCGCATATTGCGCGATTTTTGCGTCCGAGGTTTAAAGTCCCAAAATTGCGTGAGACCGCTGGTTTTACAAAGGCCACACATCTTGTTTTAATTTGATCGCTTTCATTTTATAAAAAACCACAAACCACCATTTCCTTGCGCGAAGACCACTCATGGTTTTCCAAAACCACTTTTGCCTATTTTTCACGCCAAAATCATTTTAAACCTCATTTCTTCATGGTTTTCTCCATAAAACCCTTCTGCGCATTCATTTTCTCCTCACTGCTCTTTCCACTTCCGCCTGACCTCTGTAAATCAGCTTTTCCAACACATGCAGGGTTTTAATAACGTTTTGTTTGTCTTGTGTAGGTTTAATGGTGGTTTTAAAAGTAAAAACCCTTCCCACTATCTATGAAGGGACAGGGTCAAATATCACCTCCTTTTGAAGACCAAAACATGAAGAAAAAGAGCTACCAGGTTTCAATTCATGGTTAATCAATGCTTTATGAGCATTGTTTATACCATCAAACCCTCGACGCACCAAAAGAAACCCTACACACAACAAAACAAGGAAGAACCAGTAAAATAAGAAGAAAGGGAAAAACAGTGAAGATAAAGGTTAGAGATTAAAGGATTATTTCATAAAGATTAAAGATTAAGGAGCTCAGCCCAACAGTCAGAGGATAAAGTTCAAAGTAAAAAACCTGGAGATTAATGACTTAATCAAAAAATTTATTGACTAAAACAGTGGATTAAAGGGAAAGATAGTGAACAATCAAAGTTGAAAGGGTTAATGAATAATTTCGAAGGAATAAAGGCTTAATCCTATTGTTTTAAGGTTAAAACATAGTTTAAGGGTGGATACAGTCAGCAAAAGGACAGTTGAAGACCGAAGAAGAATGACAAAGGCATGATCAACCTTAAAACACAAAATCATAGTTAAAATAGTGTTTTATGGTATTAAGACAGATGGATCAGTAAAGGAAGCCTTTCAATGCCACATCAGTAATGAAATTAAAGCCAAAAATGCCACCTACAGACTTATTTTCTCAAAATAATACACAGTAAATGTACAGTCAGAGATATTTTTTAAAGACAACTCAGAATTAATTATTAGCCTACCAAAGCCCCCAAAGTCAACAATAGTGACTAAGGTTAATGAAATTTTAATGAAAAATCAATTAATGAGAGTTCATGCATGTCATTTCTTCTCCACTGAGCCTCTCAAAGGCTGAGAAGCACTTATTCTTCATTAATTGAACAAATGAATCCTTCTTACACTCCACATCCTCATTCTTGTATAAATACTTCCCTAGAAGACATTGTAAAGTTTGGTCTTTGAATACTTATCAAGTGTAAATAGCTATTGAGGCTACTAAAGCTCTGTTTGTAATTGAAGAAAGATAGGTTGAGATGAGAATTCTGAAGCTATAAAAGACCACTGGACTTGAAGATTATAATTGGTTTGAACATCAAATACACAAGCTGATTCATGGGATCCTGGTTTATGTCAAATGGTGATGTGTTTTTTTTCTGTAATTTTCATTTTTATCTTGTTTTCCATACTGTCCACTACTATATAATAAAGAAAAGCAAGCATAGATTAGGATTTACTGTCAAGTACCCTAAATTTCACTGATAAATCTTTATCTTGGTGTTTTCTGCGAATTGTGTTTTGATGATAAACAAATAGAGTATAACCAGTGAAGTGTTGGTAAGCCCATGTTTGATGTGCATAACTTGAAAAATTGTCTTTGAAATTTCTTGAAGAAGTCTGATAATTAAAGTTGAACTAGGGAAGTCTATGGTTAGCCCTGTCCTCTAGTTTATCTCCAACAGTTGCTTTAAAAGATCCCTTGAAGAGTATGTTAAAAGTAGGCTAGTTTAAAAGCACTTACCTGATCTTAGGCTACTTTTTATGTTTATCATGAATGTTTTCCTTTAAGAATATGCTGAAAGGAGGCTATATTAAAAGCTCTTACTTGATCTTAAGCTATTCTTCATTTTTAATGTTTTCTTTGAAAAAGTATATCAAAAGAAGGATAGTTTAAAAGTACTTACCTGATCTTAGGTTACTTCGTGTCTTTCCATTAAGTGTATGCCAAAAGCAGGATAGTTTAAAAGTACTTACCTGATCTTAGGCTGTTCTTTTTTTTTCTTGTGCATTTGCTTCCTTCACAATACTTTTTTATGTTTCCATATCAAAAATCAATCTAAAGAATCCTTATACATAGATGACTTTCCCCATGGACCAATCTTGAAATTTGTTTTGCAATTAAATCCTCTTGTGATTCCATAGCCCAATGGACTGACACTTTTTCTTAACTCTCCTATCAGCTGAATCATTATTTTAACCTACTCACATATTTACCTCTTAAGAGACTTCCTTCATTTTGATGATATTTTTCCCAACCAAAAACAAACAAACAACCTTGTACTTCATATCTAGCCTAAAATTATATCATAAACCTTAAAGAAATATCTTTGAAAACACATATATAGAGAGATACCTCACTGAATCTAGGATGGCTATATCCTTAGGCTCCAAAGTGGTTTTGATGTAGGCTCTGTAGCATTTGTATTTTCCAATATTGCAAATTACAGAGGCCTAACATACTGGCGACCATACTGGGGAGACTCTTCTGAGTAAAAGCCCTTAAACAAGACACCCAGTATTCATTCAAGTAATAATAGCCTTCTTCAAGCACTACCAACTTAATGGTGATCATGATAGGACTTGTCTGAATCAGTGACAATCTAATTAAACCTTAGGATTATAACAGCCTCTTGTCAAACCTTGAAGAATATCAGCTAGCGTGCCATAGCATAGACTTTGTTTGTCTCATCACCATATCTAAGTGTTGAAATAGATATAGGACACTCTCATAAACACGGGACTATATAAAACTCAGAAAACCCAAAACATTTCAGATTGGTATTTAAAATCAGTGGTGGTGGACCATAAAACCATTTTACCTTCCAAAGCTAAAAATTTCCACCTAGCGACTCCATAGTTCCAAATTGACCTAAAGACTCCACTGGGAGATCCATTTTATCATAACATCATACAAACTCAGTTAAGGAAACTTTTAAGGTTAAGTTTTCTTAAGATTAGTTAGCCTATTAAAGATTATCATACTTGGTTAAAATTTTCTTATCATTGGGTCTGAAAACACAACATAGTGGCTTCTAGAAGAGTGTATACTAGAGCCTATCCTGACCCAAACCCTCCTGAGATAGTTGATAATCTAGAAAGCATCCTTAGGAAATCTCCTAAATCTAAGACTTCAACTGTTGTCAAACCAATTCATAGAGCTAGCTTTGTCCCTGAAAATCTCTTAGCTTTACAAGATATATAAGTTGCCTTAAGAAACCCATTCAGAACTAGGTCACTTGATGATATAGATCAGATATACTTTGAGTCTCCATACTCACCCCAATATAGTGGTGAAAATCCTCTTAGTAGAGAAACCATCCCACTTGACGTTCATTTCATTGATAACTTTGTTTTTTCTCATCGTAGATCTGCTCAACAGTTTTTTGTTGGTCCAAGTACTTCTTTTATCCATACACCCACTGTTCAAAATACTCCATTTCATCCTCCTCCTCCTCTCATAAACCCTCCACTTGTTAACCCCCTATTTTTCCGACAACCTCCTATCATGGCAGAATGGTATGCTCCCCTAGTCCTTCCTTTACCTTTAGTAAATCTGCCACAGGACTATCAGTCCAAGATTCCATTATATGATGCCAGTGGTTCTACTACTACTTCACAACATGTGGATAAGATGAATGACTATTTTGATAGAAATGAGATAGATGATGAAACTGTCAAACTCAGATTGTTTGCTCAAAGTTTATGGGGAGAAGCAAGAAAATGGTTCAAAATATTAACCCCTAACAGTATTAATGACCTCCCAACTCTCCATCAGTCATTCCTAAATAAATTTGAATTCAGGAAAAACCCTCTCTAAATAATTTCAGATTACAACAACCTCAAAAGAAACACTGGGGAAAGTGTTCAAAATTATTGCACTAGGTTCAATTTTGTTTATAATGCACTGCCCCCAGATTTGAAACCTCCACAAGGCTTAGCTTTGGCAAAATTTCCTGAAGGATTTGATCCTGAAATGGCCTATCAACTAAGAGAAAGAGATCCCTTGACTCTGGAAGACATGCAGAACAGAGCTCTAGTTGTGGAAGTAAATCTGATTGAAAAAAGAGCTAGGATGAGGAATGAAAAGAAAGTATCATTTAGGGAGGAAACTGCACCTTCCACATCTAGCTCAAAAATGGAGAGAATTATGGAGGAGATGATGAAGAGGATGAGCATATTTTAGAGAGAAAAATCTAGAGAAAATAAATCAGCTCCCCAAAACAGAAATCGGTCTCAAAATCAAAATCAAAACTTTAGGAGAAATCAACCTCAAAACAGACAAAGAGAGGATGATCAATAGATCAGACCTCCTTTCCAAGAAAATTATGTTAATGAGGATGAAGAGACAAATGAAGAAACAAAGGATGACAACATGAACATGTTGGGAGTAAGCAATGAGGATTTTGATTTCCTCCATGAAAGAAAACAACGTCTATATACACCCTATGATGATAGAAGAACAGAAACTAGTTATCATGAACAATAATTTGAAAATGCCATCATAGGATCACCTAAACAATATGATCTGAGAAGTAAAAGGAATCAAGAAACTCCCAGGAACAAAACCTCTGATAAATCTGCCAAAAACAACCCTGAAAATGCTTCCAAAACGACAGCAGAAACTCATAAAACAGTGGCTGTAAATTCTGATCCAGACAAAGGGAAAAACACCCAAGTCAAAGAAAAGCAGGGTTCTGACCCTAGCAGCACTAGTATCTCAGCTAATGCTCCTAAAAATACCATTTTAACTGCTGTAAATAGTAGAAATCAGCAGGCTGATTTTTCTGAACAAGGAGTGACTAACAAGGTTGAATCAAACATTTTTAAAAATTAGATTCCTTTTAGCCTAGAGAATGAAATTTCCAAAATCAAAATCTCTGTCCCACTTACTGAGTTAGTCACTTAAAATGTATATAGAGGTCAAATTTTGAAATCTTTGAACATAGAATATGTTCATAACACTGTCAACTTAAATGATGGTACCCCAGAGCTCATATTTGGACCAAAAATTGAAGGAAAATTTCAAGAAGGAACTACCCCTCCATTTTACATCAGTTTGAACATCCATGATAATATTTTGCATAATCCCATGATTTATTTAGGAGCATTACACAACCTCATGCCCAAGGTGATAATGGAAAGATTAGGCTTAGAGGTAACTGGACAATACAAAGATTTATATTCCTTTGATTCAAGTAGGGTGAGATTCCTAGGCCTAATAAAGGATATGTGTGTTAACTTAGCCCAAATACTAGCCAAGAGCTTAGTAATGGACATTTTAGTGGCTCATATACCCCCAAAATATGGCATGCTCCTTTCTAGTTCATGGGGTGCTAAGGTGCAAGGTAATGTAGATGGATATGACTTATGCCACCATCCCTATCTTCAGTCAACCTAGAAGACTATATAGGAAAACATAAATGAAATACATGGTGAGTAACCAAGAAAGACCAGAGAATTCTCCTCTCTATTCCATACACACTGACCTTGACTCATTCATTCTTTACAATGATGATATTCCTAATGAGCAAGAGTTATTCAAAGAAACATCATCAAATGCAGTGGTCAATACACCTCCAAACATAGTGGCAGCCATAGATGAAGAGGACAATAATGAGGAAACTAAAAGGAAGTTTGATGATTCAGAAAATTACAAAAAGCAGATTACAGGTCTTAAGGTTCAAAATAGTCATAAAAATAGTGCAGATCATGGAAATCAAAGAACTAAACCTAAAAACATAGAAATGTTGAGGAAAAAACCATTGAAAAACATAATGCAGACCCTTGTACAAAATAGAATGATGAAAAAGACAGAGAGGACAGAAATGAAGTAAATGGAAAATCTGAAAACTGTCCTCTTTGGAGTATGAATTTTGATGGGTCTTGCACTAAAACTGGTGCAGGAGCAGGCATATGGTTACTCAACACTACAAAAAATTATGCTGAGGGGAATTCCTATAGATTAAACTTCCAATGTACAAACAACATAGCAGAGTATGAAGCTCTCATTTTAGGCCTACATTTATTGAAGAAATTAGGGGCCAAAAGAATAAAATTTCATGGCGATTCAAAATTAATAATTAGGCAAGTAAATGGGGAATATACTACTAAACATCCCAGACTTGGAGCCTATAGAGATGATGCCATGGACTTGTTAAAAACATTTGATGAATTCTGACTTACCTTTGTCCCAAGGGACCAAAACATTCATGCTAATGGATTAGCATTTGCTACTAGAACTTGTATAACACCTTATGAAACCAAGCAATGTACCACCCAAGTCAAATATAGACCGGTTGTCCCGGATAATGAAAAATACTAGCAAGTTTTTGATGGAGACAAACAAATAGAAGAATTCCTACAGTCCAAAGATGAATTTGAAGTGCCAAACATAGATTCAGACTATGAACAAGACTGTCCTACTAAATAAAACCCACTTACTGAAGAAGAAAAATCTCATGAGATTGCTGAAATTAATCTGTTAACTAATGAACCCAAATAGATGACAGAAAATAGCACAGACTTAGAAGATGAAGACTTAGAAGTGCTACAATCTAAAGATCAAATCTTGCCAAGAGGACTGGTCCCATTAGAGGAATTATTTGACTTGAATGATGTGGCCAAAAAGCCAAAACTAGAGCCAATTGAATCTGAAGTGGAAGAATGCAACATAGATAGTGAGGAAAAGCCCAAAATGATCAAATTATCCAAAATGCTGCCAACACATATTAAACTGAAATACATTGAGCTTTTCAAGGAATTTTCTGATGTGTTTGCATGGAGTTATGAAGATCTGAAATCATATGATATAGAAATAATCTAGCATAAGATACCCCTCAAAGAAAATCAGAGGTCTTTTAAACAAAAATTGCGCAGAATCAACCCTGTTCACTTATCTCTAGTAGAGAAAGAAATCAGAAAAATGTATGATGTTGGAATTATAGTCCCTGTTAGATATTCCGAGTGGGTGTATAATATTGTATCAGTTAGGGAAAAAATAGGAGAGATAAGGCTTTGCATTGACTTTAGAAACTTAAACAAAGCCTCATTAAAGGATAACTACCCCTTACCCAAAATGGATCATATCTTACAAAGGGTAGTTGGTTCTAAGAGAATTTATTTGCTAGATGGCTTCTCAAGGTACAATTAGATTTTGGTACACCTTGGGGTACTTTCATGTATTTTAAAATGCCCTTTGGTTTAATGAATGTTGGTGCCACATTTCAGATAGCCATGGATATTGCTTTTTCAGAATAAATAGGTTACTTCATAGTGATTTACTTAGATGATATCACTGTCTATTCAAAAAAAGATGAAGAACACCTAATACACTTGAGAAAAGTCTTTGAAAAATGAAAAAAATTTGGGTTGTCCTTAAATCAAAAGAAAACATTGTTTGGTCTCCAAGAAGGTAAATTTCTTGGGAATATCATATTTGAAGAAGGAATAAGGATAGACCCAAAAATGATTGATGGCATATTGCAAATCAGCCATCCTAGAAACATCAAGGAACTTCAATCTTTCATTGGGAAGATTAATTTCTTGAGAAGGTTCATACCCAATCTAGCTGAACTCCTTAGAAACATAACAAACATGCTTAGAAAATAAGAAGGAGTTAAATGGACCTTTGAAGCAAAGAAATCATTCGAACTGGTAAAACTAGCACTCACCAAAACACAAGTTCTTATCAGTCCTGATTTTTCAAAGGATTTTTTCATTTTTTCATTTGCATCTGAACACACAGTAGTTGTTGTCCTATTACAGAAAAACCATAATGGACAAGAGTAGTCCATTGCATTCTTTAGCAAGGCATTAAGAGATGCACCTTTGAAGTACAACATAATGGAAAAACAAGCCTTCGCCTTAGTCAAAGCCTTAAAAGACTTCAGAGTTTACATTTTACATTCCCACATCATAGCATTTGTGCCTCATTCAGTTGTAAAAGACATATTGACTCAAGATCCAGATGGAAAAAGAGGAAATTGGATTGTTATAATTTTTTAATATGACTTATAAATCAAGCCCACTAAGGTCATAAAAGGTCAAGGACTAGCAAAACTTATGGATAAATCCAACTATCAAGCTCTTGACATAAACATTTTTAATGCATTAGATGAACAGGAGGAGTTTTCAACTCCAATTATTGAAGATCATTTTTTGAATTAATCTTGGTATGCTGACATTTTGTATGTTTTTCTCTAACTTAATGTCCCTCTTGGTTTGTCAAAGACAAAGGAAAGATTCCTAAAATTGAAAGCTGTAAATTACTGCATTTTGAATAAATTTTTATATTGGAAAAATGCTAGTCGATTATTGCTTAAATGTTTGCCTGAGAATGATGCAGAAAAGATCAAGCATGATTTTCATAAAGGAGAATGTGGAGGCCACCTCTACTGGAAGTAAACTGCTAACAAAATCCTTAGAGCGGGTTACTACTAGCCCACTCTCTTTCAAGATGTCCATAAAATGATTACTGCCTATCACAAATGTCAAATTTTTGAAGGCAAAAGAAAATTGCTTCCCTTACCTCTGCAACCAATCACTGTTGAAGCTCCTTTTCAGCAGTGGGGTCTAGAATTCATTGGGGAAATACATCCTACCTCATCTGCCCAACATAGATGGATCCTCACAGCAACAAACTATTTTACCAAGTGGATAGAATCCATCCCATCTAGGAATGCCACAGATTCAGTCATCATTTCATTCCTTGAAAACCATATATTTTCTAAATTTGGCTGCCCTAGGAAGATCATAACTAACAATGTTGTTGCATTTGGATCTAAAAATATGGTGGAATTCTGTCATAAATATCAGATTATATTGGGTCATTCTACAGCTTATTACCCTCAAGGTAATGGTTTGGAAAAATCATCAAATAAAATTTTGGTAAACATTATCAAAAGGCTGCTGGAAGATAACAAGAAATCGTGGCACAGTAAGCTAGTACATGCATTATGGGTAGACATATTGACAGTTAAAAAGTCAATTGGGATCTCTCTTGACCAGCTAGTTTATAGAACTGATGCAATATTTCCAACCAGTTTAGGAGTGCTAGTCATGAAGTTGATCCAAGAAGTACAGTCTGAATATGATGATATGACAAGAAGAATAAATCAGACTATACATCTACAACAAACCAGGGAGGAAGTCTACAACAGAGCACAACAACTACAAGAAAACATCAAGAAGTTGTTTGACAAAAGAATCAAGGAAAGTGATTTAAGATTGGTGATAAAGTTTTAAAATGGGATTCAAGGAGGGAAGATAAGGGAAAACATGGAAATTTTGATAATTTGTGGCGAGGCCCTTATATTATTCAATCTGCCATTGGAAATAATACCTTCTTTTTACAAGAGTTGGATGGAGCTGAATTTTTTGGAGGTCTTGTCAATGGCAGGATGCTCAAACATTACTTCTGTTAGCTAATATCTTATGTTTTAGATATTTTTATTCATTGTATATAATATTTCTTTAAACTTGAAAAAATAAAAAATACAAAAAACAATAGAAAAAGAGAAAAGGAGGGCAGAAATAAAACAAGAAAATGTACAACCCCATACCATGAAAAAAAAGAAATTATGAAAGTGTGCAAGCTTAAATGCAACTATTTGAGAAAACATTGCTATTTTTAGTCATAAAGCCTAATCATGACTAAAATAGATTTTGATTTTCAGTTGATAGGTTAGTGAAGAAATATTTTCCAAACTATTCAATCTTGGCTTATTAGTAGAATAGATTAGGATAGAAATACAAGGTTCAAACATGCTTAAATCCTAAACCTGTAAGTTTGATTATGAAAAGATTGGCTCTAAGAAAAGACCAGAATCTGAGCCAAAGAAGAAGAAAAAGAATGGTTCTAATACACTCAAAACTTGAACCAAGGGAAAAGAAAATGATGACTCAAAACAGATCCAAATATGAGTCATAAGAAGAATGAAGGATATTTTGAATTTTCAGAGCTAAAGCCTTCATAGTTTTGTTTTAAATTTTCTGCAAATAAATTCTATGTGCCGCTTGTACATATAGGCATAGACATCATAGAAATTCAGAGCATTTAATCCTAACTTAGCTATGTTTTAAATTTTTTGTTTTAGAAAGTAGTGAATAAAATCTTTCAGATAGTTTAATCCTGGTAGATAGTAGCTTAGGTAAAGAATTTATGAGTTCAACTACTTAATCTGAACTCATGGAAGAGATAAGGGTATATTTAGATTAGTTTCTTGCTTTCAATAAAAGAATAAAATGTTGATGACAAAGTTTTGCAAGTCCAAATGCACCTTATGAAGAAAAATGCTAGGAAAAGTGGGCTGTGTAGGTGGAATGATTGGGAGAAATTTGTTTACTAATGTAGAGTATTGATCATATTTTTTAGCAGCATGACCAGAGAAGAAAAGTTTTCAATGGATAAGGCATAATTCTGTGTCCCAGAGATTTACTTCTGAATTTCTTGACACCTCCAAGGAGCTACCATCCCCAAGTGGAGCCACTGTTAGCCATCAGTGAATTTTTGTTATAGCAAATGATGGCTAAAACAGGTCTTAATCCTTCAAGAGATCATTTTCACAGAAAATTATCTCATTCTTGAAGCCTTCCAATACTGTCTAAACTCAAAAAATGATTTTCACTACTGCTTCATCGAAGAAATCCACCAAGAAAGCACACTGATATCCAAGAAGACTGTTTTTAGGCCATATTTCATCATTTTCTAAACCTATTTTTCACTCTTTTTGCCCTTATTCATCCTTAATTTTCCCCTGAAACCCCCCTTTATCCTTCTAATTTTCCCTTCATTATCCTCAAAAACCTTCAAAATTACCTTTTATTTCATAAAAATCCCCTTTTCAACCTATGAAAATCACCTTTTCATGGTTTAAATTGTCCTATTTTGCCTATCGAAAGCTTAAAAAAAAAAAAAAAAAAAACCCTAAAAACCTTCTGTTGGCCTAAAAAGCACCCTTTTTTTATAACACAAGCTTTAGCCCCTTCTGGCTTATCCCCCAACCCCTTTTCTGTCATGTGACCTAACTCCCATGATTTGGTGCTAAAAACCTTAGCCCCAACCCATTTTTCTCTACCCCGGTCTCCTGCTCTTTCACGGGACCACTGCCCAACACTTCCCTTTCAGCCCCTTCCCTTACCTTTCTTATACCCCCGTCTCCCCTTGTAAAATGCCTTTCCTTTGTTTTTTCCCTGCCACACTTGGAAAAACTCGATTAAATCCTAGCCGTAGATCTATATGATCTAACGGCGCCAATTCTTTCCCTCTTTTCTTTTCCCTTAAAACGCATTTCGTTGTTATTTTGTTCCTACCTTATCAATCCATCACGCAACCTCCACCATAGATCTATAGAGATCAACGGTCGTCACCGCCCCTCCTATCCATTGATTTCACGACTCATATATATATCTATCACCCCTATTAACAAATCTCCGTCGTTGATTCATTTAATCCGACGACCCCGATCTAACCCGACGATCCAACGACCTTTCTGCTCCATGACAAAAAGCCACATCACCATATGGGGCATACCATCCACTTCATAGAGCCACCCATCCATTCATCACTTGACACCGAGCCCCCACCAAAGCTCCCGCTCGTGCACCTTTTCATCGCGCTCCTCTCCGCACCGTCGGATCTGCTCCCCCTCATCCAACAGTCAGGAGCGCATATCGCACGATTTTTGTGTCCGAGGTTTAACATCCCAAAATCGTGCGAGACCGCCGGTTTTACAAAGGCCACACATCTTGTTTTAATTTGATCATGTTCATTTTATAAAAAACCACAAACCACCTTTTCCCTGCGCGAAGACCACTCGCGGTTTTCCAAAATGACTTTTGCCTATTTTTCACGCGAAAATCATTTTAAACCTCATTTCTTCACTGTTTTCTCCATAAAACCCTTCTGTGCATTCATTTTCTCCTCACTTCTCTTTCCACTTCCGCCCGACCTCTGTAAAGCAACTTTTCCAACACACAGGGTTTTATTAACGTTTTTTTTGTCTTGTGCAGGTTTAATGGCAGTTTTAAAAGTAAAAACCCTTCCCACTGTCTATGAAGGGACAGGGTCAAAGATCACCTCCTTTTGAAGACCAAAAAATGAAGAAAAAGAGCTACCAGGTTTCGATTCATGGTTAATCAGTGCTTTATGAGCACTGTTTATACCGTCAAACCCTCGACGCACCTAAAAAAACCCTGCACACAACAAAACAAGGAAGAATCAGTAAAATAAGAAGAAAGGAAAAAACAATGAAGATAAAGGTTAGAGATTAAAGGATTATTGCATAAAGTTTAAAGATCAAGGAGCTGAGCCCAACAGTCAGAGGATAAAGTTCAAAGTAAAAAAACCTAGAGATTAATGATTTAATCAAAAAAGTTATTGACTAAAATAGTGGATTAGAGGGAAAGCCAGCGAACAGTCAAAGTTGAAAGGGTTAATGAATAAGTTCGAAGGAATAAAGGCTTAATCCTGTTGTTTTAAAGTTAAAACACAGTTTAAGGGTGGATATAGTCAGCAAAAGGACAGTTGAAGACTAAAGAAGAATGAAAAAGGCATTATCAGCCTTAAAACACAAAATCACAGTTAAAATAGTGTTTTAAGGTATTAAGACAGATGGATCAGTAAAGGAAGTCTCCCAATGCCACATCTGTAAGGAAATTAAAGCCAAAAATGCCACCTACAAACTTATTTTCTCAAAATAATACACATTAAATGCACAGTCATAGATATTTGTTAACGACAACTCAGAATTAATTATCAGCCTACCAAATCCCGCAAAGTCAACAATAGTGACTAAGGTTGATGAAATTTTAATGAAAAATCAATTAATGAGAGTTCATGCATGTCATTTCTTCCCCACTGAGCCTCTCAAAGGCTGAGAAGCACGTATTCTTCCTTAATTGAACAAATGAATCCTTCTTACACTCCACCTCTTCATTCTTCTATAAATACTTCCCTAGAAGACATTGTAAAGGTTGGTCTTTGAATACTTATCAAGTGTAAATAGCTATTGAGGCTATTGAAGCTTTGTTTGTAATTGAAGAAAGATAGGCTGAGATGAGAATTTTGAAGCTGTAAAAGACCACTGGACTTGAAGATTGTAATTGGTTTGAACATCAAATACACAAGCTGATTCATGGGATCCTGGTTTATGTAAAATGGTGATGTGTTTTTCTTTTCTGTAATTGTCATTTTTATCTTGTTTTCCATACTGTCCACTATTCTTTGATAAAGAACAAAAATCATAGATTAGGATTTACTGTCAAGTACCCTAAATCTCACTAATAAATCTTTATCTTGGTGTTTTCTGCTAACTATGTTTTAAGGATAAATAAATAGAGTATAACCAGTGAAGTGTTGGTAAGCCCATGTTTGTTGTGTATAACTTGAAAATTTGTCTTTGAAAGTTCTTGAAGAAGTCTGCTAATTAAAGTTGAACTAGGGAAGTCTATGGTTAGCCCTGTCCTCTAGTTTATCTCCAACAATTTCTTTAAAAGATCCCTTGAAGAGTATGTCAAAAGCGGGCTAGTTTAAAAGCACTTACCTGATCTTAGGCTACTTTTTATGTTTATCATGAATGTTTTCCTTTAAGAATATGCTGAAAGCAGGCTAGATTAAAAGCTCTTACTTGATCTTAAGTTATTCTTCCATTTTAATGTTTTCTCTGAAAAAGTATATCAAAAGTAGGCTAGTTTAAAAGTACTTACCTGATCTTAGGTTACTTTGTGTCTTTCCATTAAGTGCATGCCTAAAGTAGGATAGTTTAAAAGTACTTACCTGATCTTAGGTTGTTATTTGTTTTTCTTGTGTATTTTCTTCCTTCACAACACATTTTTATGTTTGCATGTCACAAATCAATCTAAAGAATCCTTAGACATAGATGACTTTCCCCATGGACCAATCTTGAAACTTGTTGTGCAATTAAATCCTCTTGTGATTCCATAGCCCAATGGACTGACACTTTTTCTGAACTCTCCTATCAGCTGGATCATTATTTTAACCTACTCACATCTTTACTCCTTAAGATACTTCCTTCATTTTGATGATATTATTCCCAACCAAAAAAAAACAAACAACCTTGTACTTAATATCTAGCCTAAAATCATATCATAAACCTTAAATAAATATCTTTTAAAACACATATATATAGAGATCCCTCTCTTTATCTAGGATGGATAGATCCTTAGGTTCCAAAGTGGTTTTGATGTAGGCTTTGCAGCATTTTTATTTTCCAATCTTGAAAATTACAGAGACCTAACAGAGTGGGCCTAGGCTATGGAAGGCTCATGAATATAATGAAGGTGAGGACACAATGGAAGGCATGATTTGGATTATACATTTCTTGATCTGTTTAGATCTAGATTTGTCTTAGGACATTTCTATGCATGCTTGGGTTGTTTAGAATATTTTTTAGCATTGTTTAGTACAGGGTGCTCCCAAGAGGGAATCCCACCTCTTTATTTGAGTAGCTCTAGAAAGAGGATTGTTCATCATTCCTTATCAGGCATTGGTGCCATCTTTAGGAGGTTGTTTCTAGCATTCAACTAGGAAACCGGTGGAGGATTCATCCTACCACTTTGTTATTCACATTCAGCCTTTCAGGAGCAGTAGATCTATATCCGGAATTTAGGCCATTGGGATTTTCCTCCATGTAGCAATATTCCCTTCAAGGATTGCACAATCTAGTCCTGTAGATATATTGGATGAAGGAAGTTTACAGTATTTCAGCTGGAAATCTTGTGAGGGATCATCTCCTCACATTGGATCTATTGTTTCCATCACTCAGGAGCTGATTTGACATATCTAGTAGTAGGCTATTGAGCCTCTCTCTATGACAGCGCATTTTTCTAAAGCTGTTGTTCATCCAGCAGCTATTTTCAGTGGAGGACTTTGAAGGAGCTAGATCTTGAGATTTTAGCCCAAGCATCCAGTGAAGGGATCAACCCTTCTTTCATAGATATGATTGTGCATCATTGAAACCATCATATCATCAGATCTATCTTCAGATCTACATTCCCAGAAGCATATATGTGAAGCCCTAAGAGGGTGGTTTTCTTAGACTTACATATCTGAGAAACCCTTCATGGGTTATCTTGGGAATCCATCATTAAGCCTAGATCTATATTTTCAGCATCATTGAAGCTCCCATTCTACCTAGATCCGATTTTCAATCTTTCAAGTAGTTGTAGTCCCTAGAGTTGCAGTAGGGACAACACAGTTTACCTTCCAGCAGTTCAGTTGAGCGTCTCATATTTTGAGCATTGTTATACTTGCTTTTTCAACTCCAATATAATAAAATGGCTTAGATATTTCTGTGCATTTTGATGTGTATTTACATTTATTTTTTACTTTTTTGCAGTTCTTATATTGTGTTTCAGTATTACTGCATTCTCCCTTTTGGGATATTACATAGCGAATGCCTTGATTGAAGGCGTAGCACATGAGCCCAATCAATCATATTCTTCCTGTTTGTTTGTTGCTGAATCGATGCATACTCCATTGGTGGAGAATGGTGATTGGTCAGGGTGGTATATGACCCAGGTGGTTGCTTCTAAAATTTGATACCATTGTGATGCTCCATCAGTGAATCCAAAGTAATGGTTGGGTTGAAAATCCATTTGTGACACAAGAGAATTTTTTGTGACAAGTCTTTGATAAAAAATTAAAGTTTTGGTGCCTGTAAGTTGACTCTAGGGCTGAGCCCTCTTCACCCTTATGGGTAGAATTTCTTGAGGTAAGGACTGTTGACGAGGTTGCTCAAGCATGTTTCGTCTGGCTCTGTCAATATGCATGCCCCCTTTAGGAGAATTTTTTATTATGTAGGGTCCTTTCCATAAGGCTTCAAACATTCCTGGCCCTAGGGCTTCTTTTGCGACATCGTAGCGGAGGACTAAATCTCCCTCTGTAAATGAACGAGAGTTGATGTTGCAATCGAATGATTCTTTCACCCACTTCTTATGGGCCTCATTATGTTGGAGTGACTGTCGTTGACTTTCTTGGACGAAATCAGTTGTAGTAAGTGTTTCTCTAGAGGCTGGGTGTCATCGAGGATTTCGATGGGAGAGTGTAAATTCAGGATTTCGCATTCTATGGGAATCACGACTTCAACCTCGTACACCAGGTGGAAGGGTGTGAACCTTGTTGATGTTTTCACTGCTGTGAAGTATGCCCACAGGGTGGAGAAAAGCATGTTCTGCCAGTTTATTTTGTGGTTATTCACCTTACACTGTAACATTGTTTTGTGTACTTTGTTCACAACCTCTACCTATCCATTGGATTGGGGGTAGTATGGTGATGCGAATTCATGTGTGAATCTGAGATGGTGAGATAGCTCCTGGAAAACTTCATTTTCGAAGTGTTTCCCATGGTCAGAGACTAACTCCCTGGGTATGCCAAACCAGGCAATGACATGGTTAAACATAAATCGTGTAGCGGTTTATGTGGTGTTTTCATATTTGGGCATAGCCTATGCCCACTTGGTGAAATAATTGACAGTGACAATAATGTATTTTTGATTTCCCTACGATGTTGGGTTGCAAGTCATGAACTCAGTCCCGCATTTACAACAGGGACCAGCAATAATGACGGGGTGTAGGGGAGCGGGAGGGGCTCTTTCCTTGTGAGAAAAGCATTAACATCGCTCACATCTCTTGACTGGAGAAATGCAATCGCGCAATAAAGTGGGCCAAAAATATCCTGCCCATAGGAATTTTTGGGCAGTGGTTATTCTAGAGAGGTGGCCACCGCAAGCTCCACTGTGGAAGTCATTAAGGGCTTTTTCCACTTTTTCATGGGTGAGGCATTGATGTAAGATGGTGTCGATGCCCCGTCAATATAAGACATCTCCCATAAGGAGGTATCTGGGGGTGTGGCGGTGAATGCGCTGATGGTCATCACGAGTAAGATGGGGTATGAACTTTTAGGTTTGTAAAAAGAGGAGGATATCTCCGTACGAAGGGTCTTCGTTTGCTACGAGGAAGAGATGTTTGTCCGGTAGTGAATCGTTGACTGGTGATCCTTTGGTATGACTTGGGAGGTCCATAACAAACTCTTCTACGATTAATGTGTTTTTGCTCTTGGGCGAGCAAAACTGTAAGTCATATTCTTGCAGAATGAGTCGGGCATATTTGTGGTTCATTAAACATCGTGTGAGCAGATATTTGATGGTATTAATATCTGTGATGACTATTTTGGTCTTTAAGATAATGTAGTGGAAATTTTTTTGAACTGCGTGTTTGGTATGTGTTATATTCTTTCCACGACTAGTCACGCATGGGGGGGTCACAGGGGGGGCGACAGCCCCCCCTGTCGGGGTCTGCGACAGTGCCCCGGGAAAAAAATTTGGTCCTTATTTTCCAGTGGGCGGACCCACCCATGGTTTTGTGCATGGGTTTGCACATGGTTTTTGGGCATAATGGTTTTTTGCCCCTGGTATTTTGTAGATCCAGTCAAGGGAACTACGGTTATGTTCTAATATAGGGTTAATAGATTGGGGTTTATGTATGCTTCGACCTGTATATATATGTGTTGTAACACTAAAAGGAATATAATGAAAAATCAAGCTGGTTGTCCCGATTTGGGATCCAGGGGAAAATCTCTGTGTTTATCTGTTTTATGTTTTATGCTCTTGCTATTGTTTATTTTTTGTTTTTAAGATTCATTTGTAGATAATTTATGTACAGGGTTAAAACCTACACTACGTGAATTAGTACTAGGGAAGTCTTTTCTTTGGGCTTATATCTTAATGTAGGGCCTCATAAGGTTTTTCAAACATAACATATTACGTGCTTCTTCCCATCTGGACCCTCATTGATTAATACTTCAGCCAAAGCAGTCTCGGATGTTGATATATACAGGATGCAGTCTTTGTTATAGTCTAGGGGACTAATCAGCGGTGCTAAAGACAATGTGTCTTTCAGTTCGTCGAATGCTTATTGAACTTGGTCATCCAATTTGAATGGGATGTCCTGACGAAGGAGACACAAGAATCCTTGAGCACAAGTGGCATACTTTGGGACAAAACGTCTTATAAAGTTGGCCTTTCCCTTCAAGATTTGTAGTTGAATAAGGGTTTGAGGTGGAGGTACCTCTTTGATGGCTTGGACTTTGAGGGGGTCCACTCTAAATCCTTAATGGGATACAATAAAACTTAAAAGTCTTCCTACTCTGACGTAGAATACACACTTGAGGGGGTTCAAGCATAGGTTGTATTTCCAGCATCGTTGGAATACCAGTCACAGATCCTCGAGGTGGTTTGAGCGCTTCTTGGATCGGACAGTGAGGTCGTCCAAGTATGCGAGGATAAGGTGTGCCAAGTCATGAAAGATATAATTCTTGGCCCTATGGAAGGTGGCTCCAACATTCTTTAGGCTGAATGGCATTACCCTATATGCAAATGTGCCACAAGGGGTGGTGAACGCAGCTTTGTACCGGTCGGTGTGGCGAATTTGAATTTGATTATACCCAGAGAAGCCATCAATGAAGGAGAGGGCCTCGTGACCTGAACAAGCATCGATGACTTGGTCGATGAATGGGGTAGGGTAATTTTCCTTGGGACATGCTTTGTTTAAATCACAAAACTCAGTGCAAACGCTTTTAGGCCCTATTTTTTCATGAAGGTAATAAGGTTGGAAACCCAAGACATGTAAGTGATGGAGTAGATAAACCCAGCTTTGTGAAGCTTGTAAATTTCTCGTTTTATTGCTTCTACCTTGGATGGGTACAATTGACATTGTTCTTGGCATATTGGTGGTACGTCAGGCTAGGTGTCAATATGGTGCCGTAAAATAGTGGGACTAAGCCCAAGCATCTCTGAGTAGTCCCATGCAAAGATATCTCAATACTCTTGCAACAAGTGGGTGTAAGAGGTTATCTCTTCTAGTGAACGTGCTACCCCCAGTGAGATTTATTCAACCTTTTCAGGATTTCGAGAGATATTCACTTTGATGGTAGCTGAAATGTTTGACATGTTCCCTTCATCAAACGCATTGGGCGCCAGAATGGGGTTCTTCAACCAATCAAATTTCATTGATAAAAGGAAATATTTTGATTGAATCATATAAATCTCTTGTTTTCTTGTCTTGTCATGGTTGAACATTTTTTTAGGGAGAAAAAATGAGTTGTGATGCATTGCATCCCATGTATAATCTGGCTTCATCATGGCCTTAAGGATGTACTCATATGAAAGCAATAAGGATCCTAAGGGGGATTAAGTTTGCACAAGGTCATGAGGAAGAGGTTCAATCCTAATGGAGCTGGTCGAAAAACATAAGAAGGATTCCATCATTGATGTGGTGGAACCAGACGTCGTCGACAGGGTGCATATGGACTGGCTTTGCACCGTCATTGGTACAACTACTCTGGTAGTTGCATCTAACTCAACACCTATGACTGATGAGCAGACAATCCGAGTCATGGTTCTGATACATGATGATATGAATTGTATATGGTGTATCGTGTCATCAACATTTGGTGTGGGAGGAATTTCCATCATGGGAGTTTGTGTGCGAGCAAGGCTAGATTCCTCATTAGGCTGAGCACTTTTCGTGTGTTGGAAGTTGTACCTGGTGCAAAGGTGCCTGAATGTTTTTATTAATGGGAATGCATCCGGTTCATGGTTATGGCCAGTCCAAACAGTGCATGGTACCACTATGCCAACTGAGTAGATTGTGTGGGAACCAACACTACCCTTTGTCCCTGAAGTGGATGCTCGGAACAGATCAAGTGTAGGGGAGATGGTCCTCTGCTGCCATTTTCAAGTTTTTGGCTTGGCTATGTCTAACTCTTTTTGGCACCGTAGACTTAACAATGCTTTCGCCGCTCGAAACTTGGGGAGGTGTTCACATTTCATAATATGGTGAAAATGTGAGAAGATCTGACAATAGCAGTGTGTGATTTTCTCCTGGTTAGAGAGGTGCCTTTGAGGGAGGGATGAGACCATGTGAAAGTTGTTCATGAGGTGCTTCAATTCTTTGCACTGGTTTACCTAGTGGCCGATTTTGTCGCATATTTTGCATGCTGGCCTAGTCTGGATATGGGTCGTGCTAGGTCGATGTGCCTTTCTAACTTTCCTGACATGTGGATGTAAAAATGGGGTAGGTTGCCTAGGGGAAATCTGCCTTCCATTATGGCTTTTGAGTTCTGGATTGATGATATCCCTACTATGCGTTTCTAATGTATGGATGATGTCGATTAGTGGGCGCACTCGCGGGATATATGTACAAGGGCTCTCATGGTGGTTGCCCTAACATACTAGGAAAAAAATTCTTACATGGGTGTTCTCATGCTGTTCGTCTTGCAACATGATCGGGTACCCATGACATAGCACTTCTAGGTCTGGGAAAGTGGCAACCACATGGTTGCATTTGTTACATACCTCACATGTTGGTATTCTCAATGGAGGGTGGTTGGGGTTGACTAAGGGTTCCCCGACTCGTCGCTTTTCAGCTGATAGGAAGAGGATGGATCTACTCATCACATCCTCTTGTGTCTTCGAGCTATCCATGGATTTAGTATCAGAGTCATCTTCTAGGGAGAGGCGCACTATGGTTGTGCATAAACTAGTTAGCGCTCAGCGAAACCAAGGGATGTAATGGCACTGTTCTAAAGTGTGGTTTCCAGAACATATTAGACATGAAAATTGTGTTGCTCGCAAGCCAAAATAATACACACATTCAACTAGATACCACCTTTGGATGAGTTCCAGTGCTGTGCATTCGTCGATGAAGTGGTCACATTCCTCACATAGTGCACAGTGTATGATAGGAAGAGGGAAGATGAACGACAGTATTTCTGGTGACTGTTGTACCTCTTGCAGGTACAAAATGATGCAAGGTTCTTCTCTAGTTGACTGGATGGAGTGATCCTCTTGAAAAGATTACTCGATGGCATGTAAGGCATCCTTGTATTGCAGAATTTCTGGGCAATGATGGGTGTAATGCCCATAATGGCCACAGATAGCGCATGCGTGGTTGGTACACAATGCTTTGCCGTGATTTTTGGTGGCTGGTTCCTTTTTACAAGAACTTTTTTCTGCGATATTTGCAGAGCTAAGTAGCTGTTTTAGCTCATCCAGCTCTGGGAAGATGTGGGTAGAGTTGCCTACTATTTCACATATGGTGCAAGGTTATAATTCCCGTTGTATGGTGGGATTTTCTACCTTCTTCCCTTTTTTACTAGTTTTCTTGGTCATGACCATTGGTTTTGCGATAAGAGTTATCTTACATGGCATGGTGGCAACAGTTTCCTGAACGAGCGTGTGATATTCGAAATTAGGAACAGCTACACTATTGGGAATATCTCAAGATATTACCAATGTGGAGATCAACAATTCATGAACATGAGCTGCAAATAGAAGTGAATAAAATTAACTTCAAAAAATGAAATAAGATCTCATAGCCATCTTATAAATAATATGGTAGTAGATAGTGTAGAAGATCTTGAGGAAATGGTCACTCAAGCTTAGGAAAATTCTTCATTGAAGGCACAAGTACAATAATCATGTAATACACTGCTACATATGATAATTCAAGCTATGATTGTGCAGTATATGAAAGATAACAGCTGAAAAATAGTGTCAATACATGGATACAACAATATATAGCTCAACTAAAGAAGGGGGAGCAAGATCTCAACCCCTGGATACAATATACATCAATCCTTAAAAGGATTGGCTAAAATATACACAAAATGGAAAATCTACAGAAATGTCGGAGTTGCTGGGCAGCAGCTGCAACTCAAGAAATAGAAATGGATGGAGAAGGCTGTAGATGATGCCCAAACTTAATATGCCTCTTCCAATGGATCTTTAAAGTGAAAATATGATCCCTTCACCAAAGATCTCACCCTCTATACAATCTGCAAGAGCCCCACTGCAAATTCTTACTAAAAATAATGCAGTCACTGGATGAAACTGCACTGTAGGGGCAAGGGAATGCGTTGACCTGATGCCAAAGTCTGTAATAAGTTATGAAACCCTCCTCACTAGCTTCCCAAAGGGATGGAGACTCCCTCCTCTAAAAATCAGCTCTGGAAATGGTGTTGAGGTCCTTCACTGCAACATCCTACAACACAACGTTACACTTGAGCAGGAATAGCGTTGTAGCTGGAGGAGGTGGCTTTGGCCTTGAGCTAAGAAGTGTGGAGAATGAAGAAAAATACCTCAAGAGGCTTCTCAAGAAGGTGAAGAAATCCTAAATAGGAATTCCCCCAAAAAATATGCTAAACAGCAAAAGAATGCACAATGTCTGCATAAACAATGAAATCAATAATCCAATTCATGAATAACAATGGCTACCTTGCCCTCTTTTTGAACAAGTGAAAGCACTCTCTCCATGGGTCCCACTCATTAGGGTTTCCTCCACCAAATTTCCTCTTCCTCATTCACACTACGTTGTCTTCTAAAGTGATCAACTCCTCTTATGGCAGCGCTGTTTGACTTGGTCAAACCTGACCTTGTCTTCATGCAATTGTCCCCTTTCACACATAAGGGTGTGAAATTCAGTTCTTATGTCTATCCCTTTTCACATGTGAGGGATTTTATTCAGGTTTTCAATAAGCATGGGCATCCTTACCCATTTATTTAGCTACTAGGTGATAAAATCAAAATTTTGATATTCCATTTAGCTATGTGCTAAAATGGGAATATTACAGTCCTCCCCTCCCAAATGTTGATTGTCCTCAAGAAACTGCAAGGATAGAACTGAATAATCTCCACCCAAGGCATGGATTCTGAAATATGTTGAGGAACATCTTCCCCATGTGGATCCTTCATCCTCCAAGAAATCATCCATACAAAATGAGTTACCTCCCAACTAGGCAACTCCTGAAAACTGTCATCCACCTTTGGCTCCTGCAATATAGGTGGGTTAAAAATCTGATCTTAGTAGACAAAATAGCCTATCCCACGTTGTCCTTCTCTCAACTTAGGATAAGTGTAGAGTATATGCTAATATTGGGCTGCAATAATGTTGCCCTCAAGTGGCAAGATGAAGACTAGACCTCCAAGGATATCTTCTCCAACGTTATGAAACATGCTATCCCAAATCATCTCATATGTGATGAGTTGGAAGTCACCATCATTTGGCATCCAATCAATCATATGGCTAACCCCAAATGGAAACAAATGTTTTTCTGTAGTGGCCACATGTGCTCTCATGCTCCCATTAGAACATGCAATGCAAATAATGTGGGAGATCTCTCCCCCAAGGGACACATTCAACCAATGTGCCATTCCCCCAATCATGCTCTCAATAAATATAAAGACAACATCAACATAATGAACCATAATGAAAACCATGCTTGTTGTCATGTGTAGCAAGGGAGAAGGACAATGGTCCCTTAATTGTAACCAATGCAATTTGACTCTCAACTACAAAAGAGTGTGACAAAAAGTGTGGCCTCTCAACCACTTGCTTGTTGTCCTACTCTCCTCAAGTGTATGGAGAAAGTGAATGATGTATAGTGCAAGGTGAGCATGTCCTCCAAAATAAATTTCCTTCCCAAGTCCTCCTAGGGAGTGGTCACCAATAGTGCTCATGGCCTCAAGTATACCATGGGTTCTATAAAAAGGAATGCTCCTCCTTGGAGCAACATCCTGTACATATATGGTTAAGGGATGAATATATAAATCATTATCCAAATAAACAATACCCTTACCATAAGTCTTACTCATGCAAATGCAGTGGCTAAAATTTGAGTCTCCCCTCATCCTCAAAGAGAAAAGAAGTAGCTGTGCTAACTCCTCCAAAGAGTTATGTATCTCCTCCATCTGCACATGATTTATGCATCTCTTTTTATGCTGATCTGTCAATATCATGTAATCAAGATGATCCTGGGAATACTCCACGAACAACCTGGAGCTCCAACATGGATCTACCCTCCATAGTGACAGAGTTTATGATTCCTCATGAAGGACATCTATCATATGGTCATCTCCCCCTTTGACATCTCCCATGTCAAATATGCAAGTTGGAATGCTGCTATCCTCCCCCTACTGCTTCTGCCACAACGCAGAATCTGAAATGAGGGTGGGTGAAAATGTTGTTGAGAGAATGGCTCTCTCCTCCTTGAGTCTACCCAAGACTCTCAACACTGTGAATTTATCTCCAAAGGTCTCCACTCCTCTGAAATCAATGAATGGTGCCTCAATAGGTGAAGCATCTCTCATCATCTGCTGATCTAGTGGTTTCCCTGGCAAAATGTCTCCATGCAATGAGACATCATCATCAAGAGGTGACTACATATGTGAATGAACAAATTTGTACATGCTTCCACTATGCAATCCAATCACCTTATTAGGTGCATCAACCTCATACAATTGATAGGGATGTGTGCTGCTCATCTCATCATGATAGTCATCCTCCCTATCTTCTTCTTGTGTCTCCATGATTCCACACCTCCTCAACAATGGCACATGTAAAACATGAGTTGTGCCTTGATCTCCATACCTGAGATCCTGGGGACTTCCTTGCAAAGATTCAAGCATCCCTATACTTGGAGAAAGAGCTCCTCCTTCCTCTGCATGAGGCACTAGATAATCTCTAGATGGCACAACGTTGTTGCCCTCAGCTTCGTCAACATAGATGGGCAACCCTCCAATAATGTTGCTGCAAATATGGAATCTCTCCCAAGGTGGAAGTAATTCCTGATCATCAAAGGTCAAGGAGTATCCCCTTTGCACCATGATAGTTCCATCTCCTACCCCTACAACATCATACAAGAAATGAGAGAAAATTTTCTCTTGCTCTCCAAAGAATAACCCCAACAACAAATGTTTTTGCCACTTCCTCATGCTCTCATCATACAAGATATGTGATGGAGACATAGTGTATGATATGAATGTTGCATCATCACCATGCACCCATACTCTTTGCTGCTCCATGATGCCAGCATCCTACCACATCTTCTCCATCCTCATACCCTTGGAAAGAGTGTATGCCAAGTGATGGCCAAACTCCTTCAAGAGTAACCAGTGCAGCTAAGCCTCTTGCTGCACGGTATCATAAATCTGCAAGTAGCTCACCAGCTCCTTGCTCATCATCCACTCAAAAAATTATGGATGTCTCCTTCTACCTTTCATCTTGGTACTCCTCCCATGAGGGATACTATCATCCCAAATCAGATTCCTACATTTCATGAGATCTTGAAATTCAATCCTCCTGAGGATCAATTTGACCCTATGATGATCCAAATAGGTGGTAGGTGTTGGGTGCTAAAAGGTGCCTTTTAAAACTCCTATTTAGCCCACATTAATTATCAACACAGGCAAGTCCTTTTATTTCAAGAGTGTACACAATATGTGCACGCTATAATCCCAGAGATTAATGTTTCTTAAAATGTAGTATAGATATTTCCAATACAAGAATAAACAGATGCTTTTAATAAATCCCACTTGCAACTAAAGGAAACTTAATGCTCTAAAACTAAATCATTCATTCAGCAATGTAACAACAATTATCAGTCGAGGATATAGTAGCAATAAATCATTCCTCTTTTAACTGATGTAAACTAATTAAGCATAAATAATATCCTCAATCTGAGAGCTTTGATAGCAATAGCCAATGTTATTTACAGTTGTTGATCTCACACACAACACAGTAAATAAAAATTGGAAATGGAAATGAATTAAATCAATAATTCTACTGCAACTGATGGAAATGAGATAATTATGCTAACTGTAATAATGTTAAAAGGAAAAAATAAATGATTGCAAAAAGTAAATGAGCAGCAACGCTACATAATAGAAATAGGTAGCAACGCTTATGTGACTACAATTAACAACAAAACTAAGTTACTGAAATGAAAAAAAAAGCTCTGTAATTAGAATGAGAAACACAACAACATACTTGCAGAAAGCAAGGATCTTGTTATGAGGGAAAATAACAACAACGCAATTCAATTGCAGAAATTAATCATTAAACAAACCACACTTGCAGAAATCAGAAATAAGGCAAACCACACTGTATGGTATAGGAACGACAAGTAGATCCACCAGGAGCCGGGCCCTTAGCCGCCGGTGAATACCATGGGATTACTTCAGGAGATGCAAAGGAACTGCAACTACTTTTATATATTCATTATTGCATAATCGTTACAGCAAGTTCGTGCTCTGCTTCAACAGCGAGAGTTGATGATCAAAGTTACAATTTCAATAGTAATTCTCCCATTCCTCCTATCCTATCCTATCTATCTCTAATCTAATAATCCATCTAATTCTCTCTCTAATCATCCATCATGAATCCCCATAATAACTCCTCCTTCTCTGATCTCTATTTTTCTTTAAATACACATAGAGAAAAGAGAAGTTACAACTGATATGATTAAAAATGATTCCTATTAAAAAATTGGATTGATCATAACCAATTGATCAGCAAGATCATATCTGAAATATCCTTCCATAATCATTTAACAGGAACAGGTCGAATTTGGTATTGCAACTGGAAGAATTTGGAAAACGGCCACAACAGCGAATCTAGGAAAATTATCCTCAGAGAACCTTCTGTTTGTCTCAATACAGGCCAAATTTTGGCAAAATATTCATTGATGAAGTTAACTCGGTCCGTTCTGGACAAAACCCATGTTTCATATTTTCCAAATTCTTCTCCATTTGCCTAATACGTCCAATGAAAAACTGTCACTTCTTATTCCATCGAATTTATGAGTTAGCATATTTAATGATGAGATGGAGATCAACTCTGCAATATGGAAAATATCTTGGAGGCTAAAATGGTGAGTGATGTTACAACAAATTTATTAATAAACCATAATTGGTAAAATCATGCATAATCATTAATTTATTAAAAATAAAGGAGAAGAAATAATATTTATCCATAAGAGCATAAATAATTATAAAATGGAATTATATGATAAATTATGATAAATGGCATGATAAATAAGAGTAGAAATGGATGAAATTGGTGTTAAAAAGTGATAATAATAATAACATATTAGCGGCCCAACAGTAGGCAAA
The DNA here is from genome assembly GCA_034641835.2 of Pinus albicaulis. Classification (NCBI taxonomy): domain Eukaryota; kingdom Viridiplantae; phylum Streptophyta; class Pinopsida; order Pinales; family Pinaceae; genus Pinus; species Pinus albicaulis. Next base: position 1,211,962,576 of record CM076577.1, read on the forward strand.
AACCTCCCATCATGATGTACACGGCTCAAGGAATGTCCAACACAGTCATGAGAGATGCTACCCATCCGAAGATGTCCTCCATCTTCTATCTATTCTTGTGAGAAGGGAAGAACCTCCTCAAACTGTTGAAGAATATTGCACTCCATGATGTGTGGGAGTGCACCTCCATTGAAATATCTCCTTGAGATCTCCTCCTCATGCATGGTCCTCCAGAACCCAAGAGGCCTTGGATCTGGTGCCAGTAGAAGCCTCTCTTTGAGCTGTGGCATGCTCATTGAGAGAGTGTCATCTAGAGAGGAGAAAAAGTTTCTTATCTCTAGATGTCTACTCCTTCTCACTGCTTCCTCCATGGCTTCCTGAATGAAGCTGCTTTTTGAGTGCTCATATGAGGAATGGTTCCTCTTTTCTCCATCACTGCTTTTGTACATCACAATGCTATTCTGCTACTCTAGGTCAACTGCATGCAATGATGTAGACCCATCCAAATTTTTTTCTGAAATGACAAGAGATGGAATTTTAATCATACCTTGGTGAAATTTGGGAGCTCTTTGCAGGGCTGCAAGAGTTTCCTCCTCATAAGTGTTGGCCTCCCAAACTGTTGAAGATGAAGGCTGCTCCTCCATGGTCTGAATAGTTTTGGTACATGCCTCATAAACTGGTGGTGAGGGTTCCTCCCTCCTTTTTGCAAATATTCTGATCATTCTTTGATAAAACTCAGCAAGAGTTGAAACCCTTGAATGGATTAGATGGTTGATCCACCAAATCTTTGCTTCACCTTCAAGGTGCAACACTATAACTTCTATAGCCTCTTTGTCTACTACAGGATGTAGCAGGAAGGAAGCCTATAGCTTCTTCACCCAAACTTATGCTGCACATGTGAGTGATCCATCAAATGTGGAAAATAGAAATATATTGTCTCTCATCATCCCGTAGCTGTGGGGTCTTCTTTCTTCTTTCTGCTGAATAAATTGTGGAAAAGCTAGAGTCTCTTGGAAGGCTCTAGGTTTTGCTCAGTATTCAGCAAGGTACTCACTTATAATTTCAAATTCCAAGTGTTCTTCATGCTTCTGGTCTTCTTCTTTGTGAGAGTAGGAAGTGCATGGTCCTTCCTCTTCTCTTTCTTCAATCTTCTTGAGCTCCTTGGAGAGGTCTCCTCTGGATCTAAAAATAGATGAGAGTAAACTCATCTTCTTCATCATCTTGATCTTCTTTGGTCAAGACTCATAGGCTGAGCCAGAGATCATGCTCTGATACCACTGTGATATTCCAAATTAGGAACAGCTACACTATTGGGAATATCTCAAGATATTACCAATGTGGAGATCAACAATTCATAAACATGAGTTGGAAATAGCAGTGAATAAGATCAACTTCAGAAAATTCAATAATATCTCATAGCCATCTTATAAATATTATGGTAGCAGAAAGTGTACAAGATCTTGAGGAAATGGTCACTCAAGATTAGGAAAATTCTTCATCGAAGGCACAAGTACAATAATCATGTAATACACTGCTACATATGATACGCCAAGCTATGACTGCGCAGTCTATGAAGGAGAACTACTGCAAAATAATGTCAATACATGGATAAAACAATATATAGCTCAAATAAAGAAGGGGGAGCAAGATCTCAACCCCTGGATACAATATACATCAATCCTTACAAGGATTGGCTGAAATATACACAAAATGGAAAATCTGCAGAAATGTCGGAGTTGTTGGGCAGCAGCTGCAACTCAAGAAACATAACTAGATGGAGATGGTTGTAGATGATGCCCAAACTAAATATGCCTCCTCCAATGGATATTTCAAGTGAAAATCTCATCCCTTCACCAAATATATCACCCTCCAAACAATATGCAAGAGCCCCACTGCAAATGCTCACTAAAAATAACACAATCACTAGATGAAACTGCGTTGTAGGGGCAAGGGAATGAGTTGGCCTGATGCCAAAGTTTGTAATAAGTTCTGAAACCTTCCACAATAGCTTCTGAAAGGGATGGATACTCCCTCCTCTAAAAATAAGCTTCGGAAATGGTGTTGACGTCCTCCACTGCAACACCCTACAACACAAGATTACACTTGAGCAGGAATAACACTGTAGCTGGAGGAGGTGGCTTTGGCCTTGAGCCAAGAAGTGTGGAGAATGAAGTACAATCCCTCAAGAGGCTTCTCAAGAAGGTGAATAAATCCTAAACAGGAATTCCCTCAGTAACTTTGCTAAACAGCAAAATAATGCACAATGTATGCATAGACAATGAAATCAATAATCCAATTCATGAATAACAATGGCTGACTTGGCCTCCTTTTAAACAAGTGAAAGCACTCTCTCCATGGGTCCCACTCATTAGGGTTTCCTCCACCAAATGTACTCTTCCTCATTCACACTATGCTGTCTTCTAAAGTGATCGACTCCTCCTATGGCAGCGATGTTTGACTTGGTCAAACATGACCTTGTCTTCATGCAATTGTCCCCTTTCACACATAAGGGTGTGAAATCCAGTTCTTATGTCTATCCCTTTTCACATGTGAGGGATTTTATTCAGGTTTTCAATAAGAATGGGCCTCCTTACCCATTTATTTAGCTGTTGGGTGATAAAATAAAAATTTAAATATTCCATTTAGCTATGTGCTAAAATGGGAATATTACAGAGTGAAGTTTCCTCGGAAGTGAGGGGAATCAACCCTGTAGAGGTAATTCTAGTAACTCCTGTCGTGGTAGGAGGGAAAAAGTACCAAAATAGTATTGAAGAGGATATTTTTGGTAGCACTACCATTTCCAAGGCATTTTGTGACACAAAAGCAGGTGAAGGGTATAGGAAAGGAGTTTGGGATACGACGTAAGATAGAGAGGATGTCGTAGCAGAGGCCTCAGTGTCGTTACTTCTTGTCTTTGTTTTTTGGCTAGACTCAGTGCTTCATGTGGACATCATGCACACCAGAGCCTCTGTGATATCAGCTGATGGTTCTGGTATGATAGGAGAATCTCCTACGAATGATCTGAGGATGGACGATGGTTTGAATTGGTCAGGGCCATATTCTTGGTACCATATAAGTGTCCCTGTGGATATGTCTACATAGGGTAGAACAACATTGGTGTTTGTTAGGGGTCCTTTTTCATGATATGAAAACTGGTCGACAGTAATGATGTGATCCTCATGTGAGAACATCATGGTTCAGAAGACAGAGGATGCTATGGTAGACATAGCATAAATATAGCTTCGCCAAAGGAGTATATTGTAATCCAGTTGAGCATCCAAGACTTCAATGTCTATAAGGACTGTCTTTCTGGGCAAGAAGATCAGGATGTTTTTGTAGAGACCAATGGGAGCAAATGGGCACCCATCGTATGCTCTGAGTGTGATGTCTGATGGCTTTAGTTCAGGAGACCCTAACTTCTGCCAGACGTTCTTTAACATGATGCATGTGGATGCACCCTCGTCAATGATACAGTAGTGAATGGTGATGTTTTGGACTCACACGGGTATCTAGAAAGAGACCATCGAAGGAAGCCTAGGGGTGGCTTTATCTAAATCGAAAGCCATTAGGCGCAAATGAGCAGGGTCGACGGCGCCTAACGCAGAAAGTAAGTCTTTCTTTTGCTTTGGGCATGATTGTAATATTCCAAAATAGGAACAACACAACAACCCTACTTAAATAATGCACTCCTAGGAGATTGATGTATAGAAATGAATTTACAGCCCTTGGATCCCTTATAATAGCATATCTGGAGTCTATATCCAAAATGGAAGCAAAAACAAATCAAACTAGGTGTGGTAATTATATCTCCCACTACCTAGTCTAGCTGAAAAACACCCTACAAGAGGGACTGCACTGCAGCTATGCACAACAAACTGCTTCAGAAATAATGCAGTGTTGGAAAGTATGAGTAGGAGGCCATCAAATATGATTAAATTATGAATATACAACAGCAAATCAGAATTATAATTAAGCTCTTTCAATATACAGTAGAGTACAGGAGGCTAGAGAGCAAGAAATATTCAGAAAAGAAGGCTGCAACACATGTATAAACTGTAAAAGGGATTAACAGCATTATTTTAAGCAGCTGCAGCAGCTGAACATTACATCTTAGATCTAGGACAGATCTATGGACAAAAAATCAGATCCATTTCAGATCTGGAAACTAGAAAGTATTATTTACAAGATCCCCTTGGGGTTTTGACCAAATCATGCTTTACAAAGAGTAGATCTGAGTTTTAAGTTGCAGATCTGCAGAATGCTTCAGAAATTTCTGAAGATGACTTTACATTAAAATAGATCAGATCTAAAAATAACATGGATCAGCAATATAATTCATGGATCACCAAAGTGAAAGGCAAAGCCCAACACCAGAGATCTCTCACCAGAAATGGGGTCAAAACACCCTCCAAAGTATCCACTGAAAATAACGCAGTTCCTCCAAGGAAACTGCGTTGTAGCTTGATAGATAGAGTTGGACTTATGCCAAGATGCAATTTTGGAGCTCAAACAATGGATGAAATCTTCTAGGAGGTTAAATGACACACTCACTAAGAAGATCCATCAATACAAGCTAGATCTAAGTAGATCTAGAATCCCACTTGTTGCAGCTTACAAAAGAAGACAAACCCTCACTAGATCTGCATTGTAGTTGGAAGTAGATCTTGGCCCAAAGCCTGATAGTGGATCCAATCAGCAAATACTCCTCCAAGAATCCTCAATGGAAGAGGTAAAGTCCCTGCATAGGAACTATAAGTGCTAAGCAACACAATTCTCCACTAAATAGGAAAGAATAGTATTTGTCTAAACAGACAAGATACTCAGAAATATAATTAATCAACAACATCCTCTTGTTGCCTTCCCCTTCCTTTTATAAGATGAAAGCCTCTGCAAATTGTAAACCACCTTGATGAGTTAGCTCCTTTCACATGAGGGGTCTCCTTCTAGAACTGCGTTGTCTCTTCATGAGGTGCATTGAATCTAGACAACGCTGTAGATTTGGTCAAGGTTGACCTAGTCTCACAACTTAAACCCCTTTCACACCTGCAAGTGATTTATTTACATGGCCCTGATTTATCCTTGTTCACATGGGCATTGATTTATTCAGTATTTTCAGGAGTTTTACATGTCCTCCTTTATTCATTTATTCATGCAATAGAAAGTAAAACAAAAATGAATATTCCTCTTAGCTTAGGCTAAGTAGGAATATTAAAATGATTGTAATACCTCCAAAGATGACATGGCAGCTGGAGATTGGGCTAAATCGTCCACAATGTTGTAGTTATGGGGTGCTTTGGAATGGTTTCCTTCTCGCCTAGTTGGTCCCTTAGCCATCTTTGGTAAAGGTTCAATAGGTACCTTCGATATAGTCAATGGTGCGGTTGATGCACTCGTGGTAGCCCCTGACGAACTGGCATCTGGTGTGGTATCATAATTCAAATTTCATGTCTGAAAAAAAAATATTCTCTAGTCATGTTGGTTTCATGGCTATTTTTTCCAGAGTCGTCAGGATTTCTTTGTTGTTGTTGGGTGCTAAAATTCCCTTGACGGGGGAAGGGATTTTGCATGACAGTTTTCTATTGTGAGGATCCCCCTTGTCCTCAGTTGCCCTGAAGCTTCTTTAAACGGAGGAAATCGGTACAGTGGTGACTGTAATGGCCATATTCATGAAATATTACACAAGAGTGGCTGGTCTAAAGATTCACCCTCTTGTTCTGCTCTTGGGAGTTATTTGGCTCCTAGTTTTGATTTCGGTTGGAGTTGCCTGCAACCTAAGATCGCAGAGGGCATTGTTTATTGTTGCCCACCTGTCTAGGATTTTCCTTCTTTTATTTTTTTCCTTGATGTGTTGGGAGGATAGCTAGGATTCTCCTGGTTATATGATTGGCACGGCTGTGCCTGGGAAGGTTGTACAAAGTTCACCTGCGCATTATTGTACATGGGTGGGTTTTGTGCTAGGGATTTGGAATATTGGGATCCCTGTCCCTGGTTTGTGAATGGATACTAGGGGGGAGCTCTTATGACATCATTTCTAGCTGCGTACTAGGTCCCCTGAGCTGGAGGGTATGGAACTCCCTACTAATGATGGTACGACTGTGCCCTATTGGTCATATTCTGCGAAGGTGCATGATGACTTTGGTAGCCGGGTTGCGGGATGTTCTGGTTAGGATCATACGTGTAACCAGAGTACTGACTAATGTTACCCAGGTGATTTTGGGTCAATGAACCAATAAATCCATCTGCAGTGTTCGACGCGCCTGGAAATTCTTTATAAGTTTTCAAGAGCGGGGCGTTAGGCAAGATTTTATAAATTTATCCTGACTGCAAGTAAATCAACTCGAGCTGCTAGGATTTATTGATGGCATCCTCTTTGGATGTAGGTTTTTGGGTTGCTACATATTTCAAAATCTCAACGGTGAGAGTTTTTAGGAATAGGTCTAGCAGAGCTCGATCGTTGAGTTTAAATTTGCGCAAACTACGATGTCGCTGCCATTCATGGAGATGGTCCGCGAAATGGACGATTGGTGTCTGTCTAAAATGTGTCAGTAATTCCATCCCGGAATCATGGTGGATGGGTAACTAAAAATATGTGAGTAATAGGGTAGCGAGGCTGCTAAAGGTTCCATGTGTATCAGAAGGTTGCTCCACATACCATTTCGCAGCTGGTCCAGTTAGGGTACGCTGAAATATTCTCAGCCGAATAGTATCATTAATGATGTTGTTCGACGAACACCACAAGTGGAAATTCATTATGTGATTTCCTGGGTCTTCTGCTTGCTTCCCTTCGAACTTTCAAATGTCCAAAGGGAGCTTCGTGGGCATGGGGGGCTATGTTAGGTTTTGTGCAATAGGTTCATTCATTAACTTGGTTAGATCGGGTAAGTTCAATGATGCTTGGAACAGTGACTGCAGGTTGAGAGCCATTGCAGACTGTGAAGACACAGTGTTCTAGTTAGATATGGGGTTTGTCTACAACATACCTGGCTATGAGTTCACCTTGATCACCAAATAGGTAACGCTCCTCTGTCCCTGAGGGGTTGTGGGAGGAGTGGTAAGTGGTGACCTTGTCGGTTTTTCCACTGGTGTGACATTCGGTGACCCTCGGGGGTTCCCAAATAAATATGACTCGATAAAGGATGAACCAATAAGGGTGGCGGTGTTCCATCTTTGACACCTAAATGGCGAAAGACCTGGAACTCCTCCCAATATTTGGCAGGGTCGAAAATATGTCTAGATAGACGAGGTCCCGTTGGGTATGTTATGGTGTTGACTACGTATGGTTTTGGAAAAAAAATTCAATTCTATGAGAGGTTAAGCATCAAAGAAAAAAAATTTGACCACATACATAAAACAAAGCGAAAACAAAAGTTAATTTTCCTTTAAATTATTTCTATGTGATCAATCAATAAAAACGTGTTCTTGGTTTTTTTTATGCGTGATACTCAAAATCAAAGAGACCTAAAATGTCCTCACACTCTCAATTGTAACTGGGCCTTATGAAGATATCTTCTGGTGGGTACTGGGGCTAACATCCCGAAAGAACTAGCAACACCTTCCACCAGCCGAAAAATCGACCAAGGTAATGGGTAGAGGATCTAGTGTTTCCTGAACCGTCACCTATAGGGAAGGATGCCCTAGATGTGGCCACTAAGTACCGTCGTCCCACATGATCGTTCAAGTCTTGACCTTCTTGGTAAATCAAATACCAGTACCGAGCATTAGATGGGTCAGGTAACCCCAAATAATACCACACACACTGGGCCTAAGCTTAACCCCTTTTGAATTGGGTCTCTCTGGCACTCCGGTTTTCTTTTCTGTGGGCAGATTGACAAATTTTAAAGCTCCTTTTTCAGTCAATTTATATGTCTCGAGATGTAAACTAACCATGGCAGCTTATTGGATGCTTAACCACATGGTCCTAACCTGAACTATAATTTTTCTTGTGGCCCCTATGGGAAAATTTAGTGAGTTCATTTAATTTATTTTTAAGGAGTCCTTACTTCACTTATGGTTTGGAAGTGTGTGAGAAAAAAGGGAACAATCACACAGTTTTAAGATGTGGATATGCGGTGATCCTTTACATGTCCCCTATTAATCTATGATTGATTGTTCCTTGCTATAAGAAAATCATGTGCAGGTAGTGGACCGCTTACAAATTTTCCTAATTAATCTAAGTGATTAATTGAATGAATAAGGAAAATTATTGAAAGAGAGCTTTCATATGCCCGCCTAGGGTCACCAAAAGTGTACTATCCCTTTTTTAGGAATATTTCCAAGTTGCTCAATAGGAATGTTGTATAAGGAAATATGGAAAAATAAAATATATTACAAATCTTGGTTCCTCTTTAATATGCTGTGTGGGACTCAAATATTCAATATCTTCCAAAACAAATCAAGTTAGATCTGCTAAAAAGATCTCCCACAACTGGTATCAATGTAATGTCCTCTTTTTGAAACATTAACAATCAACAATATGATCTAAACCATAGATTTAATGAAGGGGAATTTACTGAATATGTCACCTCTAAAGAGAGGGTGAAATTAAGAGGCTATCTGGCCCTTTTCAGACTCTGTCTATAGACTCTTGTCGAGAGGTAATATCCCAAAGGGTTTACTCATAGAATCATGTCTGAAAAATTAATTATTTAGATATGATGGATTTATATACCATATAATATGTCTGAGAACACTCAGAAACAAATATAAAGAATATAATCACTCTTTACTCAGCATTTATCATCAGAAAGATGGGGAAAAGCAGCATTCTATGCACTAAAATAGGTGTATAAGAACATCTGCGTAAAATTAAGGGTCAAGGTTCTGGAATATGTTATATTAGGTTAAGAGGGACTCACATGTATAATTTCAGAAAAAAATAATAATTTTTACTATGTTAAACAGTTCCTCTTTCTCGACTAGTCAAGAAAAACCCTGATTTCCCATGGCCTAAATTATGTAGAAAAGTGTTGAAGCTTGGGTAGCATAATTTCTGAAGGGATTGGCTGATTTTATGCATAAATTTTAGTATGCAGGTCCAAAATAATATTCATATGGATTATACAGAGAAAAACAGACATTTCTATGAAGGAAAACCCCCAAAATGAGTTGTTGCAATGCATAGAAAAATACTGCAGATCATGACAGTGTTATTTACCTGAAGATTCAGATGATGTAGGTTAAAACTCAGATATATGACAGATGTATGGCTGAAACATCAGATCCATACTAGATCTGGAAACTACTCAGCCTTCTCCACAAGATCCCCTTGGGGTTTCATCAAAATAATACATGTACAAGTGTAGATATGACTTTGAAAGCTAGAGGACTGCAGAATACTCAGAATTTATGAACATGAATTTTATTAGAACATGAATTAGATCTGAAAATAGCTTAAATAGTAGCTACATCAAAGATTTACAAGTGAGAGGAAATCCTCAATCACTGAAGATCATCTATTGCACAAAACTGAAATAACATTGAAACCCTCAAGTGCAGAAACGCAGTTCTTGAGAGGGACTGTGCAGTAGCTGTATAAAAATGAAGCAAATGTTATAAATTACAGATCTGAATACAAAATAAGAGAGAGATCCTCTTCTGAGTGGTCACAAGACACCCTCCCTGAGAGAAAACTCCTCCAAAACACTAGATCTCTGTAGATCTAGACTACCACTTGCTGCAACTCAAGCAACTGCAAAATCCTCAATAGGACCATCACTGCTAATAGATGGATCTTGACAAAAATGCCAGATAGTGGCTCATTTTAGTACAATCTCCTCCAAGAGCTACTCAAGGAAGGAGGGAGGATTCCTAAACAGGAAATCCTGTCCCCCTAGGCTAAACAGGTAAGGGAGCTAGAGTTGCTCAAGCAAACTTTATTTCGAAAATCCTTCAACAAACATCTCTTGAGCCCTCACCTCCTTTTTATAACTTGAAGGGTTTCACAAACCCTAAACCACTTCAATGGCCTTAACCCCTTTCACATTGGAATCTTCTTCTAAAACTGCATTGGTTCTCCAAGGTGGTCCAATTTCTGTTCACACATAAGTGGATTTTTGTTGCAAAGTCCCAGATTTATCCTTTTTCACATTGTGCATGTATTTATTCTTTGATTTAAGGAGCTTTGCATGTCCTCCTCTACATTTTATTCATCAAACAATAAGAAAGAAACAAAATGAAGTATTCCTATTAGTTTGGGCTAAATAGGAGTATTACAGTCCTGCCCCTTCAAAATGTTGCTTTTCCTCAAGCAACTGCAAGGAAGAACCAGAATTCTCCTTCCCCTTTCTATGGCCTCATCAATGGATCCCACCATAGCTGCAAATGATAAGCAATGAATCTACCCTCCAATGACCTTTTCCAAGTGCAAAATAGCAAGTGTACATCATGAGAAATGGGAGGTACAAGTGGTGATCTTCTTGTTGCTCAATGGCCTCCTCAGGTAGGAGTCATGAAGAGCATGGGGAACACTTTTCCCAATGAGTGTCTCCCACACCCATGCTATCATCCAAATAAAATGAGCCATCCTTGATAGCTCATAAAAATAATCATTAATCCCCATGATGTGCATTGAGTAGGGGCTACAAGGCTGGAAATGAGGGATGAATATATATAACTCACGTTGTCCCTCTTCACACTATTGATGGATGTGGAGCTATGGATCCTGGGCTACAAAGATGTGGTCACCATGAAGCTAAAAGGAATCTGAAACTTCATGATCTCCTCCATTGATTTCAGTGAGCCTCCTTTCCCACCCTCTTATGCATACAATGAACAATTTATCTTCACCATATGTTCTCCAAAAGACATGTGGACTAAGTGCCATATGATATGCTATATGGTGACTATAGTCCCTCCCTTGAGACCAGCGTTGTCCATCATCTTGCTGCCTCAAGTCATGATACCATAAGTGGCCATCCCACCACTTGCTTGCTGAAATAAGCTTCTTCAAAGCTTGGAAATGATAGAGGAAAATAAGTATTGGCTGAATGGAGATCAAGCAAAACATGTATTGCTCTAATTCCTTCCATGTGAGAGGCCCCCCCTTCATGATACAAACTCAATGCATGACACTTTGTAGAAGATGATACAATGTACCATGCAGTAGCCACGAAAAGTTCCCTCCTCTTCTTGAAATACAAATGAATATGGGAGAGTGCATTCCCAATGGATACATTCATCCAATGTATCATTCCTCCTCTCCCACATATGCTTCTCATAGAAATAGAAACATTAGCAACATAGGGAGCAAGAATAGAATTCATTTTGGCTTCCATATGCAACAAATGTGAAGGGCATTGATCCCTCATATGCAACCAACGAATTTTGGACCTCAACTGCTATAGAGACTGCTGAAAAATGTGGTCTTCCAACCACTTAAATGCTGCCCCAATCTCTTCATAAGCTTGGAGGAAGTGTATGATGGATGAGGCAATGTAAGTATGTCCTCCAAAACATAATTCCTCCCCAAGTCCTTCTAGGGAGTAGTTATCAACATTGGTCATGGCCTCAAGTAGACCATGCAGCCTCAAAATAAGAATGCTCCTCCTTGGAGCAACATCCTGCACATATGTGGTTAAGGGATGCATGTATACATGAGATAAATCAAAATAATCAACACCCTTACCACAATTTTTTCTCATGCAATGGGAGCAGCTCATAGATGAGCCTCCTTCCATTCTCAAAGAGAAGGGAAAATATTGTAATAACTCTTCCCAAGATTCATGTGCATGCATAGCTCCCATGCCAAATGTAGATGTGGGAAGGCTGCTATCCTTCCCCTGCTTTTCCTGCCACAACGTAGAAACTGAAATGAGAGAGGGTGTGGATGATGTTGAGAGACTGCTTCTCTCCTCCTTGAGCCTACCCAGGACTCTCAGCGTTGCATCAAGACCTCCAAAGGTCTCCACTCCTCTGAAATCCATGGGAAATGCATCACCATGAGAAGCATTTACCTCTTCTTACTGATCAAGTGGCCTTCTTGGTGCAATGTCTCCAGGAAATGAGACATCATCTAGTGGTGACTGAATACATGAATGGAGAAAAGCTCCATGCTTCCACTGCGCAATCCAATCACCTCTTTAGGTGCATCATCCTTCTGCAGTAGATAGGAATGAGATTGGCCATCTTCCCTATCTCCTCCTTGTGTCTCCAAGGTTTCACACCTCCTCAACAAGGGCACAGATGAATCATGTGTTGTGCCTTGATCCCCACATTTGAGATCCTAGGTATTTTCTTGCCATGCCACAAGAAACCCTCTAGTTAGAGCAATAACTCCCTTCTCCTCTGCTTGAGGTGCTATATCAGATCTAGATATAACAACGCTATTGCCCTTTAGCTCTGCAGCAAAATTGAGAAAAATTCCAATTGAATGACCCACCTTTTAAGAAGAGAGATTTTTTTTCTCTTGTGCAAAGGTGTGGAAGAGTAATCTTGTCTTCAACAAGGCATGATGCAGAAATTCAGCCTCTCCCATGGGCCTCTAAAATGGATTTGTGTTTTTATGTAGTGCTTTACAATGCTCTAAAAAACAGGATTGGTTTCTAAGTTTCAGGGCTTGAGACTCATCTTCTTTCAAGAAATCACTAAGAGTTTCCCTCTTAGTCACTCCTCCTTCTGGTTCTAGCTGTCTCATGGAATATCTAAGTTCATGACTGCATTGTATATCACAATGTGTGGCTGCATGCTCACACACACTGTGTGAATATCTAGAGTTTGATTGAAACTCAGACCCCTTTGGATATTTTTCAAACATCTCCCTTCTTGCTTGCTTAGGATCTTCATGAATGCTTTGCATAGATTTAGGAAGAAGCTTTGCGAGCCTATCTTCCTTCCTCCTCCTACTTCTTCTTCTGTCTTCTTGATTAGAATAGGAAGTGCAGGGTACTTCCTCTTCTATTTTCTCATACACATAATAAGAAGTATTGGGTACTCCATCTTCCTGAAATTCTCTAAGAATTTCACTGTAGCTTCATCTGCTTTGAAACCCTCTTGGAGTTTCACTGCACCCTTCTTCTTCCATCGGTTGAACCTCCTTGGAGAGGGCCTTCTATGATCTGAAAATTTATGAGAGTATTCTCATCCTCTCCATCAATCTGATCTCTACTTCTGCTCTTAATTCACTGATAGCTTGATCTCACAGGCTGTGCCAAAGATCATGCTCTCATACCACTGTAATATCCCTTTTTGAGGAATATTTCCAAGCTGCTCAATAGGAACATTGTATAAGGAAATATGGACAAATAAAACGTAGGAAAATGCTTGGTTCCTCTTGAATATGCTGTGTGGGACTAAAATATGCAATATCTTCAAAAAAAAATCAATTTAGATCTGCTAAACAGATCTCCCACAACTGGTATCAATGTAATGTCCTCTTTTTGAAACATTAATGTTAAATTTGGACAACTAGGTCCAAACTCCATCTTGTGATGCTCAGATGAAGATTCCAATATTTGTATTGGATTCCCCTTTTGGAGAGGTGTAAAATTGATATAAAATTGATTTTAATCTGATGACCAGAACATTTATTTTGAATTTATTATTTATAATAAATTTAAGTGCAGGTCGGCCTTAAGGTTTTACACCCCCAACAGATGTGTCACACACCTCAATAATGGATATAAATATGGTCAACGTTGGAGAGCTTTTCACTCATCTCATCACACATCTTCTCCTCTGATTATCTACAAGAAATTGAGAAGCAGTTTCATCTCCCACGTGAGAAGAAGGACGAAATCTACTGCAGCTAAAGGATGAAATTTACCGTAGCAAATTTTCTGCATTTAGGGTTTCTGGGCAAGTTTGACCAACATTGACTTTGGTAAATGCATGGTCTGAATTGGCTGAAATTTTGTGGAGAGTTCGATTTTTGAAGGCCGTACTCATTGGCACAAAAATTGAGGTCAAAAGGTTGACCGAAGTTGGAGCTACGTTGACTTTATTGTTGCTGCCCTACGTTGACTTTTTCTGAACTGCGTTGAGTTTTCTGGGGTTGACTTTGAGTTGACTGGATGATTGATTTGGGGACTGTTGTGACACATTCTGGGTTGGCCGACCAAGAAGACTTTGCTGGTTGAAGCATCTTGCTGACCGCCGTAATGCACCAACACATTCTCTTGTTTCTGGTTTGTCTTCTATAGATCCACTGGTATGTTCTATCAACATTTTACTTAACTATTTATGTGATTGTTGTTATAAAAGTAAAATTGCATCAAGGATAGAACATCTACAAAACTTTACATGGTATAGGAGCTGAGGTGAAGACAAGCCCTAACTTATAGCAATCACCAACTGAGAAAAATGAGTTCCACAAGTTATGGCTTCAAGGAGGATGACAAGCTGACTAGAAGGGATGACTTCCATGCTTGGAAGATGATATTAGATCTCAAATTGGAAGACCATGATCTCATGGACTATGTACTGGGTAAGATACAAGAACCTCCATCCACTGCTAGTGCTGCTGCTAAAACCAAGTATAAGAAGGGGGAGATCAAAGAAAAGCTAATGATCAGGGAATCCATACATAAAAGTCCGGTTGCCTACATATCTGAGATAGGCACATCCAAAGAGATGTATGATAAGCTGATACAAATGTTCAAAGTAAACAATTCAAACCAAGTGCTATTCTTCAAGAATCAATTGAAGAATCTGAAGAAAGGTAGGGATGAGTCTTTCCAAACATACTTTCTGAAACTGACCGAGATCAGGAACAATTTGCTGGCTATTGGGGAGACAATAGCCGATCGTGAGATGGTACTCATCGCACTTGGAGAACTCCCATATGAATGGAAAGTATTCAACACTACCATTCTCAGTAATAATACAATTCCTAACTTTGACGAGCTACTGTCAAGATGCATGCAAGAAGAGACAAGAATGAAGGAATACGAAAATGAAAGAAATGTTGCCTACGCTGCTCATTCTAGAAAGAAGAACTATGGTGGTCCTAAGAACAAAGGAAGAGCAAGGGACCAAGGAAAGAAGGGCAAGTGTTTCACTTGTCATAGGCCTGGTCACTATGCTAGAGAATTTCCTTTCAAGAGGGATTCTCCCGATAGTGATGACAACAACAACAACCGGAGGAATGGAAATCAAAGAAACGATAGGTCCAAAGGAAAGAGAAAGGCTCCCTCTGGCGGAAACAATCAACCTTTCAAAAGGTCTAGAAACTCCAGGTATGAGGATTAAAATGTTGTTGATAAAAGAAATGAATACATTCTTGTATATGCCCTCTTTGCTGCATCCCCGCCTGACACTATGGATGTCTGGCTGATAGATAGTGGTGCCTCAAGACACATCATTGGGTTCAAGGAAGCACTCTCTAACATGGTTGAGAAGGATACTAATCTGGAAATTATCCTTGGAGATAATTCCACATATCCCGTGAAAGGGACAGGGACTATAACCCTCCACTTGTCTCAAGCACAAGTCCTACATTTGCAGGATGTACTCTATGTGCCAAAATTGAAGAAGAACCTTGTGTCTATATCAGCCATGGAAGACAAAGGTTTCAATGTGGCATTCACTGATGGAAAGGTGCACATGTGGAAGAAGAATCTCAAGGAAGCTATCGTGATTGGTTTTAGAGTTGGAACACTCTACCAGGTTGAAGGAAGTCCACTGGGAGCTATGACATGTGATACTATCCGACAAACTGAACTATGGCACCGAAGGTTTCGACACCTTCATTACAAGGCCCTTCCCGAAGCAAGGAAGGTGGTGACAGGGATGCCCGATTTTGGAAATAATCATGAAGGTGTATGTAAGGGTTGTGCCGAAGGAAAGCATACAAGGAGAATTTTCCCCTCAAGTGTCACAAAGACATCTAATATTTTGCAACTGGTCCATTCTGATCTATCTGGTATGCTACCTGTGACATCCCTGGGAGGATGTTCTTACTATATGACATTCACTAATGACTTCTCCCGCAAAACCTAGATATACTTCTTGAAGAAGAAGGATGAGGCTTTCATGTGGTTCTGTACCTTCAAAGGCTTGGTGGAAAATATGACAGGGAAGAAGATCAAGATTTTGAGGACCGACAATGGCACTGAATATGAGTCAAATGAGTTCAAGGAATTTTGCAGAGAAGCTGGAATTAACAGGGAGACTACTACTGCCTATACTCCTAAGTAGAATGGCGTTGCTGAACGAAAGAACAAGACCATTGTGGAAGCTACCCATGCCATGCTATGTGACCAGGGTCTACCAAAGTTTTTGTGGGGAGAAGCTACGAATACTACTGTATACATTCAAAACCGATGCCCTCATTCCGCCCTGGACTCGAAAACTCCCGAAGAGCTTTTCATTGGTAAGAAACCTGACGTCTCACATTTTAGAATTTTTGGATGTCCTATTTATTTTCATGTGCCAAAAGAAAAGAGAAGTAAACTGGATGCTTCTGGGAAGAAAGGAATGTTTGTGGGCTACATCGAAACCTCTAAGGCCTATAGAGTCTATGTACCTGGTCAAAGGGAAGTAGAGATATGCCATGATGTCACTTTTGACGAAGATGTTTCCCTGAAGAAAGTAGTAGATCTTCCGTGATCTGAGGAAAATCATGAAGCAAGGCCTAGAAATCAAGAAGAACCACAGGATGAGACAATTCCTGATGTGGAAGGACCAATGGACCCAATCGATCCATCTCCTTCACTGAGAAAGAGACCATCATGGCTCAGGGACACTCTTGAAGATGCCGAGGGACATGCTGCCCCGAGGGGGACATTCCGAGAAAGCAAGAAGCTGTGTAGATACCAAGGGTATATGGCTGCCATGAGTACTATCGTACAATCTGAACCTAGATCTTTTGAGGAAGCCGTAAAGAATCAAGTTTGACGGATGCTATGCACGAAGAATATGAGTCCATAATGAAGAATGATGTCTGGGATGTGGTTCCAAGACCGAAGGAAAAATCAGTTGTCACCGTGAAATGGCTCTACAAGATCAAGCATGGATCTGATGGAAGTGTTGAAAATTTCAAGGCAATATTTGTTGCCTGTGGCTTCTCTCAAAAGGAAGGAATAGATTATGATGACATATTTGCACCTGTGGCATGATATACCACCATTCGATCAATCATAGCCCTTACTGCTACGCAAGGATGGAGTCTTCATCAAATGTCAAGACCGCTTTTCTGCATGGTGCAATAAAAGAAGAGGTGTATGTAGAACAACCTCTAGGGTTTGAAGTCTAGGATCAAGACACTCATGTCTACAGGTTGAAGAAAGCCCTCAATGGGTTGAAGTAAGCACCTAGAGCTTGGTATGAGAGGATAGATAGCTACTTGATGAAGCTGGGCTTCACTCAAAGTAATGCTGATCCAAACCTTTACTTCAAGGTTGTCCATGGGAAGCCTCTCATTCTGGTGCTGTATGTGGACGACCTCTTCCTGGCAGGTGTTGACCCTCTCATTCATCAATGCAAGAGGGAGCTCACTGCTGAGTTCGAGATGAAGGATCTAGGACTGATGCACTACTTCCTAGGCCTGGAGGTCTGACAGAGACCTGGAGAGATTTTCCTTTCTCAAGGAAAATATATTGTGAAACTTCTAGAAAGATTTGGTATAGTGGATTGCAAGTCTGTGTCAACACCAATGGAACTCAACTTCAAGAAGTTGAGTGGTAGCACTGCTGGGCCCGTATTGGAAAATCCTACTGAGTATCGTCAACTCGTAGGGGCCTTGATGTTATTAGTGAACACCCGTCCAGATATATGTTTTGCAGTGAACACTTTGAGTCAACAAATGGTTGAGCCTCATCACTTTCACTGGGTTGGTGCCAGGAATATTCTGAGATATCTTCGGGGCACGATAAACCATGGGATGAGATACACTTCTGGGTGTTATAGCATCATTTTTCACCCTCATGTGATTCATGATCGTCTCTTTGGCCTTGGGCACCCATTCCCACAGACTTGAATAAAAGTTCATAAAAAACAGTGTTTAAAATCCCATACGTGGATATGCCCAGACTTTTCCGCATGTATACGTGAGTCCGGAGACACTTTTCCGCATATGCCATTAAAATCATTAAAAAATATATAAAAATCCCTATTTTCGAGGCTGGGTTGATGGTTATTCCCGTAATTCAACCACCCCAACCAGTGGCCAACTGTTTCTAACAGATTGAAACTACTTTGAGGGAGTATAAAATCCCCTCACATGCATGGCCTAAGAGAGAGAAAATTATATACATTATACTCTGTTGGAGCCCCAATTCAAGTCTTATTTCCCGTGCCTCCTACACTTCCTAGATTTTTATAGGAAATCCTTGTTTCCTGGAGATTTTCATCAGCTTATATGTCATCTCGTGTGCACAAGTCTTGAAAGTATCCTAGTGAGGCAAGGGCGGGACGGATCCGGACCACGGTCTGTTCGAAGATCGTGGAAGGATTCAGGTGATCTCTCCACCTTTCTATTATTGTACATGCTGTTCGTAATGAAGAAGAACCATCTTGTTCCTGAATTCACGTGTTAATATATGCTTGCATATGTGAAAGTATTGTTAATTAAGAATTTATTATCGTTTATATGATGTTTCACATGGATTACACTAACATTTAGGAGAGATATATGTTGTACAACTAGATTTCCGTGCATGTTCTTTCTTGATTTCCAAGTTGAAGAGGAAGAAGGGTTGCTGGGGGTTTGGGCCCCGCGGGATCTACATCAAACGTAGAATTTATGGGTGAGTTCTACGATCGATGTTATCTAGTTTTTAGCATACAAGTTTGGTTGTGTGAGTCCTTCTTGAATAGCATGCCCTGATCTATGGAGGTTTTTGACCCAACGACCTCTAGGGAGTTATTTCCCAAAATAGGACTGGCGACTCCACTGGGGATCGCATTCTTGTGATTCCCCTGTTGGGTGGTTTCAGCTATTTTAAAGGTTTCTGACAGTTTTAATCAGTATTTCCAGTCTAGTTAGTTTTTTCTCAGTCAGACTAAAGACCTGGTTCTTTAGCCAGGCTTGATCATTTTTATTTTTCATTATTTACCTTTCCATACGCTAGTTTTCCTATACACAGTCGCGTATACACGCAGGTTTTGTCAAAGGGAGTCGCGTATATGCTTTTTTCCTTTGCCACAGTCGCATATGCACGCTTGTTGCAAAACTGATAAGTAGCGTATGCCTGGGAAAATTTTGAAATTTTTTATTTCTTGACTTTTTGGTCTTGTCTTCCTATGGTGACCTGTCTCTGCAGTGTCCTTTTAGTCTCTGAATTGTGTTGATAGTGGTTATTGGTCTTTTTCTCTCTTGTTTGGTTGAAGACTGGCTCATTTGGAAAATATTGTTTTTTAGTGCTTGCATTTCTGGTTCGAGTACTAAGATCTCTTTCTGGAGATTCTTGGTTGTTCTGCTTAATCAGGACAGAGAGCTTCTGCTCATATGCTCTTTCCTCAGTTTATGTTTTGCTTTGCACTTTAATTTTTGCCTACTTTTCGGTTGGTTTTCTTGATTTAATTTGACTAGGTCTTGTTGCAATTTTTGAAGAGTCATTATTGGTTCTTTGAAGTTTTGTTTGTTGCAAGAGTGTGCTATTATTCTGGGCTGAGTCACTGAGTTTCTTGTCTTCCTCTTGCTCGTATAAATCTTGCTACTAAGTGGCACTGTGAGATTTGGAGCATTTTTGTTGAAGTTTTTGCTTGAAATTCGGAGATTGTTTGGCTTGGTAATTGGATAGTTTTCTTGGTCTCTTTGAAGTCTTCTTTTATAAAATTCAAAAATCTAAAAAACATTTTGTTTTGCCATTGCTTTTGTTTTGCATTTTTGTTTTGGTTTCTTTTCATCTTTTGAAGCCTTGTTGAGATTTCTTACCTTCGTTTTCTGAATTGATTTGGGAAAGGAATTTTCATTGGTTTCTTCCTCTTATTTCGAGCATATTTTGGTGTCTTTATACTGAGAGTTTCTGATTTGGGAACTAGCTTTGTGAACAACCGAAAAAGTGATAGAACTGAGGGATTCGTGGAAATTTCTCTTTGCTTTCTTAGATTTTGCATCTCAGAATTGGCATGTTCTTAGTAATTTGCATTAGGTGCACTTGAACATTTATAGTCTTTTTCGTAAATTTTGCGAGTGTGAAGTTTGATATCTAAAAAGGAAAAAATAGTTTCGTAGAACCCGTGTAGAAATTTCTTTTCATCGAAAGGAAATTACTGCATCTTAATGTAGTTTGGTTTTCATTAATTTCTTTTCTGCGCCACAAAACATCACGATTTTCATTTCCATATTCCCTTGACTTAATATAACAACCAACTAAATTAAGCGCAATAATTTAAAAAAAAACTAGCAAGTTTTTTATTAAGTGTCATACATCAACTAGCTAGGTTGTAGGGCCTTGGATTAGGTGAGTGGAGAGTTAACTCTCCAAGGCCGCTCAAACTAAAACATATAAGTTTATTAAATGAGCGAAATCCAAAACCGTTAGGTGGACCGGGAAAGCTCTCCTCCAGAGAGTCAAGCGCGAGGGGAAGTGAAGGTTGAAACGAGAGATACCCCCTCTCTAATTTACTAGATCTTTCCTTAAGACCGTTCCACCCGGCTGCTGACACGGATTGGTGCCCATAGTTTCCGTTCCTAGGTTCCACACAGGTGACTACGGGGGAGAATACTCGTGGTACCTTAGGCAGACGTCGTATCACTTCCAACAGTACTTTTGGAGGGTGCCCCGGTGAAGCTTGGGTACTTGCACCGGCAAAGGTTTTTTTTAGGAGGTCGGCGTAACTGTTTCCGTTACCTTCACTAGTATGCATGGGCTGTAATTATCCCAGACTACTTTCGGGAGGTCCTATTTTTCACTTTCTCGTATTTTGGTGTCCGGTCCTAATGACCTGGAGTGAAAATACTTGAAGGCTGCTTGCTTGGTTGAATCTTAGGGATTTTTGTAGTCAGTGCTCTTTGCTCCTAGCTTGCTTAGCTTTATACTTTTTTGAGTCTAATTAATCTGTTAAAGTGGCTGATCAAGCGCCTTGTTGATTGAGGAGAGTTCGGGGGTTATCTCCCAAAAATATAGTGCCTTCTTCAAGAAGGCGTAGGAGTAATATAGCAGGTGAATATCACCCGGTGGTATCTGACGCAACGGAGAGAGATCCTCCACAAGGGCTTGAAGGTTTTGTAGTCAGTTTCGGTGTTGGTTCCGAGAGGAGCACTCCGCTCACCTCGAGAGTCTTATTTCCGCGAGAAGAAGAAGTAGAAGTAGAGGAATTATCTCAGCTTTCTGAGTCACTTCCATCTCCTCTTCCTCCTGATTATCCATTTGTTTTTTAGTACATCGGACCTGAGTCAGAAAGACCAGAAAGTCCTTATCCGTCTTATTCATACCTTTTGATGGCCACGACTGGGAACGCGGCTTTAGCTGTGAGTGCTGTAGGCATTCAGACTCTCTCTTCAGTAGAAGGAGGAGGCACAATTGCTATATCTTCAATTGCTTCTAGTACTGCTTTTTTTGGCTCTGGTTTTACCCAAGCACAAGCTTCTCAATCTGGTCCCTTTTGTTTTGGAATGCTCTGTAGTGGGATTCCTTCGTTTTCCTTTTCCGCTGCTGCAACTGCGTCTGCACCCATGTCCTCCATGGCTAGTGGGTCAGCTTCTTTTCAAGGGTTCCCCTTTGGAAGTGGGCATATTCCTAGTTCACATCCTTCCTTAGGATCTTTTCCTTTTACTTCTCAGACTCAGAGTTTTAACCCTTGGTTTAGAGGTCAGAGTTCGATTACCTTTACAGGTTGGAATCCTATATTTAAAACAGTGGGGGCAGGGAATCAGTTTCTTGCTGGTCAACAAGGGAATGTTTTTTTCCCTTCTTCGAGTGCTTATCAGGCTTTTTCCCCCCTTTCTAACGCTTGGAACCCCTATCAGGGGGTTTCCTCTTTATTCACTACGTCGGGGGGGGGGAACTGATCCGGTCTTTGGTAACTCTACGTTGGGAGGGGGTCCTTCTCCAAATGCTGGGTCCTATCACCCAACATTTTCTACGAGTTCTTTCTGGCAACCTGGTGCCTCATAAAATCCAGGTTATTCTTTTCAGAATGTTGGGAATTCATCTCACCAAGGATGGAATCCTCAGGATCCTCCTCGATTACCTTTCCTGGCAACCTTGAACTTGCCAGATTTGTTGAAATTGACGAATGATCCAATCCGATATAGTCCGGGGTGGCCTCTGGTTCCTACCAAACTACCTTCAGACATTCCAAAGTTTGAAGGAAAGAATGGAGAGGACCCAGCTGATCATATCACCACTTTCCATTTATGGTGTTCATCTAACTCCCTGATCGAGGATTCGATTAGGTTGAGATTGTTTCAACGCACCTTGACTGAAAATGCTGCCAAGTGGTACATTGAGTTAGCTGGGGGCAGTTTTGCTACTTTTGGAGATCTAGCTACTATATTTCTAAATCATTTCCAGTTTCTTGTCTGTTATGATGCTGGGACTGAACTCCTAGCTAATTTTAAGGAGGATGACGCAACCCACATTTCTGACCATATTCTGGAATGGCGGAGAAGGAAGAGGCTTATTAAAGCTTATATTCCGGGAGAATTCCTTTTGGAATGGTTTTTGAAATCTCTGCAGTCAGATATTTCTAAGGATGTATCCCTATCAGGGGTATTTTCTGAGGATTAGGCTATTTTCAGGGCCCAACAGCTTGAATTGATATATTCTCAGTCTGGTGTCCTTCATAAATATTTGCCTAGTGCTCCTCGCTCCAAATTAGACATATCCAAGACTAAACCTGGTCCTCAGGGTGATGGACTTATTGGGTCGATCAATAGTGGTGCAACTAACCTGCTTAGTCAATTGCAGAAGTTGTCTATACAATATACTTCTTCTAGTCAGGATGTGCCGCTGAGTCATCGCCATCTCAATCTTTGTCGATAAATTCCGTTCAGACTTCAGACACTAAAGGAAATCAACAATCCGAAGGGAAGAAGAAGGGACGGAATAATAATAAGAAAAAGGGCAAGAATGGGAAGGGTAATGCAAATAAATCCAACGATCATGTTGATGAGGGTCCAAAGGATAAAAATAAAGTGAAGTTTCCATGAAAGTTATGTGCTAGAGACCATCTTACTCACCCTTGCCCTAAAATTCAGGATGCGCAGCGCTTGTTATCTCAGCAGGGTTCTTCTAGTTCCCAGGCGGTGTTGAAAAACCCTTTTCCCCAAGGGCAACAACTAGTTGTTGGCGCAAATCAAAATACTGGGGCTTCCTCTAGGGGCACCCAGGAAGGGGAAAATCCGTCAAACATATACATGATGAGTGCTCACGCAGGTATCGCCACGAGATCCTGTGATTATGGTGAAGATGAGTCTTTGAAAGCCAAGGGTGCTCCCGATGGTACTGAGCCACTTCATATTACGAGGCCTACTGTTGAGCCTATACCTCGGATGCCAAAAGCATCTACCAAGCATACGACAATTAATCCAAATTCCAGGGCTACCCAAAACTACTCTATTGTGGAAGATCTGGCGCAGATTCCTTGTGCCATGTCGGCTCTTGAGATGCTCTAGTCTTGTCTAGCTCAGCGCAGTGCTCTGCTCACTGCTATTGGGGCTGTCGATCCAAAAAACTCTCTTGTGATTACATTCGATATGTCTAATTTTAAAAAGAGACTCCCCCATCATATGGCTTTTCATATCAAATCGTCGTTTCGGAAATTCAATAGCTTTCGAACGGTCGTTGATGAGGGTGCTTCCACATGTTTGATGTCTCTCGCATGCTGGAAGGGAATTGGATCTCCCACAGCTATTCCATCTACTACTCTTCTGACTGCGTTTGATGGTCATTCTCACAAACCAAATGGTATTGTCACAGCTTTTCCCATCTGTGTTGGGGGTAAAATTGTAAATATAGAGGTTGAGATAGTTGATGCAAGCTTGGACTACAACCTTCTGTTGGGGCGAAACTGGACTTATGAGATGGATGCCATTGCATCCTCATTATTTCGGATTATTTTTTTCCCTCACGAAGGGAGGATTGTTACAGTTGATCAACTGGATTGTTCTCCTGTAGACCCTAATGCATCTACTGACTCAACTATTCCAAAGGTGGATAATACGAAGCCGCCTGTTGAAAATTTAGGGGTTGGAATGTATTCTTCTTTGATGGGTACTTTTGATATTCCACCTCCTACCATTCATATAAATGCAATTTCATCCTCCAGGGCTCCTATTCAAAGAGAGTTCTTCAGAACTCATTATTTTTCGGATCCTTGGACCTTGCCTTCCCCTACCTCCACATTAGCAGAAGGTCAAGTGGGTGGAATGGCATTTCTAATGTCTGCAGCTGTGATTTCTTATCAATCTATTATTGACTCTGCAGATTCCATTCCAGCTCCTCTTTCTCCGGAGGAGTTGGATGGCGATGTGGCTCTGGCTTGGACACTTAGTTCTTCTTCCGCCCAGGATTGCCTTGATACCACTCTTCCATCTGAAGAGGCCATCCTGGAAGCTATGACTGGTATAGATAGACCGTGGGATGATTTGCATCATCGGTCTTACTTTTTACCTGATTTGAGCGAAGTTAAATCAAGTTTTCCAAGTCCTTTGTCTCTCGGTCCTGTTCACCCAGTCTTGAACCCTTTAGCACCAACACAGGTATATGCTGAAGGGAACATGGCTGTGATTTCTCCAACTATCCCGATGAACATTTCCAGGGATCCCAATGTTATAGAGAATGTCTTCATCGGAGCTGAATGTTCCCCTGAAGAGATTCATATTTACACCGATCTCTTTAAAGATTTAGGGATGTATTCACTTGGTATTATGAGGAAATGCCTGGTATAGATCCATCTATTGTCCAGCATGAGATCAAGACTTACGAAAATTCTAAGCCTGTGAGGAAAAAGCTTCGTCCGGTCAATCCTAGGAAGGCTACAACTATCAAAGCCGAGGTGGAGAAGCTGCTCAAGGCGGGATTTATTTTCCCTGTTCCTTTGACAGAGTGGGTTTCGAATCCTGTTCCCGTAGATAAAAAAAAAGGAACAATTCGAGTTTTCATTGATTTCAGAGACCTTAATAAAGCATGTCTGAAAGATAATTACCCCACACCATTTATAGATCAGATTATCGATGAGTGTGCTGGTAACGAGATTTTCTCCTTCATGGATGGTTTCTCCGGATATAATCAAATTACTATCCGTCCTGAAGATCAGCATAAGACTGCCTTTATTTGTCCCTAGGGTACTTTTGCTTACAAGAAGATGCCTTTTGGTCTTAAAAATGTTGGGGCTATGTTTTAGCGGGCCATGTCATATGCCTTCCACGACATCAAACATATTATCGAGGCATATTTGGATGATTTAGCTGCTCGTTCTCGAAAGTGAATTGATCATCCTTCTCACCTCCATCAAGTATTTGAATGATGTCGTTTCTATAAGATTAGGTTGAATCCGAACAAGTGTGTTTTCACAGTTACATCCGGTCGGTTATTAGGATTCATTGTGTATTCGGAAGGGATTAGGGTAGATCCCTTCAAGGTTGAGGCAATACTTCGGTTGCCTCCCCCGTCGTTTATTCATCAACTTCAAAGTATACAAGGAAAAGCTAATTTTCTTCGGAGATTTATCGCAAATTATGTTGAAGTTACCAAAGGATTTATGAGATTATTGAAGAATGGAGTTCCATTCTTTTGGGATGACTTCGCTCAGCGCTCATTTGATGCTTTGAAAAAAGCATTGACCTCTGCTCCTTTATTGAGTCCACCTGATTATAGTAGGGATTTCCTTTTGTATCTTGCAGCAGCAGAATCTACCATTGGTATGGTTCTGGTTCAGGAGGATGATGCTCTTGTAGAGCATGTTATATACTATCTTAGTCGAGGCTTGGTAGGACCTGAACTCTGGTATACTCCGATAGAGAAGCTAGCTTTAGCATCTGTCCATGCTGTACATCGACTCAGAAATTATACTCTTCTACGAAAAACTTATGTTTTGGCAGCTGCCAATCCATTTCAGTTTGTTCTCAGTAGGTGAGTGATTGGGGGCAAATACAATAGATGGATTGTGATTTTGCAGGAATTTGATCTTGAGTTTATGTCTGCCAAGTCCAAGAAATCATTGGTTTTCACGGAATTAATCTCTGAGTTGCCCTGTGGAGAAGAGATAGTCTATGACGAATCCTTCCCAGATGAACATTTATTTCTCATCTCTCCACAGGATCCTTGGTATGGAGATATCATTGTGTATCTCCAGACTGTGAATTTTCCCTCTACTTTTTTGAAAGATGAGCGTCGTAAGTTGCGTCACTTGGCTAAGAATTACTTAATTATTGGTGATGCTTTATACCGTCGAGGGGTTGATTCAATACTGAGATGTTGCTTAACTCTCGAAGAAGCTGAGGCTGTGCTAAATGATTGCCACAGTGGAGCTTGTGGTGGTCATTTATCTAGGCTTGCTACAGCCCCAAAAATCTTGCGTGCTGGATACTTTTGGCCTTCAATTTTCAAAGATTGTATGGAGTCAGTCAAAAAGTGTCATCCGTGTCAAGTTTATACTTGAAAAATGCGCGCTTATCCAGCTCTGATTTTTCCAGTCATTACTGTTGGTCCCTTTACAAAGTGGGGTATTGATTATACTACTTGTAACCCACCTTCGGCTAAATGTCACAAGTACATTATTGTAGCAGTAGACTACTTTACGAAGTGGGTTGAGGCTATGCCTACTTTTGGGAATGATGGTGAGACAACAGCTCTTTTTCTTTTCAACCAGGTCATTGCTCGTTTTGGTATTTCTAGAGATATTTTCACTGACCATGGCAGTCATTTTTAGAATAGCATGATGGCTGAGTTGGCTCTAAAATTAGGTTTCTGGCAGGAGCATTAATCTCCATACTATCCTCAGGCCAATGGGCAAGTGGAAGCCGTGAATAAATCCTTGAAGACCATTCTTAAAAGGACAATTAATAAAGCTCAATCCAAATAGCATATCATGCGGTATCCTGCACTTTGGGCATACAGGACGTCAGTGCAAACTGCAACTGGCTTTACTCCATTTCAACTAGTTTACGGGCTGGAATCCATATTTCCCATTGAATGTGAGATTCCTTCTCTTAAGTTAGCTGTTGAGCTTCTTCCTGACACTTCTAGTCTTGAAGAACGACTCCTTCATCTGGAGCGTCTTGATGAGTAGCATCGGGATGCCGCCACGATGAATGAGGCGCATAAGAAACGAGTCAATGTTCAGTACGATAAGGCGGTCAAACCTAGGGTTTTCTCAGAAGGTGACCTCGTCTTGGTCTATGCCCAAGAGAACGATGCCCTGGGCACAATAAAGTTTAAGTCTATGTGGTATGGCCCCTTCATCGTTAAAAAAGTCCTTAAAAAAGGAGCATATACCTTGGTTGATTTTGAAGGAAATGAGTTGCCGGAGCGAGAAATGGGCTCTATTTGAAAAGGTATTATGCCTAGGCTTCGGCCTGGCATCTTAATTTTTTATATTAGTAGTTTTTTTTTGTACATATCTGGTTTTTAGGTCTTTGATGTGATGGTGATGTTTTTGATCTGCTTTGGCAAGTTGTTTCGAATGTCATGAGTCATTATGGTTTCACCGATGGTGCTAGTAGACACACCTGGAACTTGGCTTTCACGGCTTGGGTGCTTCATCATCCATCCAGTCAGTTGTTAGTATCAAGAGCAGTCTGCATTGGTCCTGCTTCCAATAATATAGCAGAGTACATTGCAGTTATTTATCTACTCTCGGAGGCAATATCTTTGGGTGTTGATTCGTTGGTAGTTTTCTTGGACTCCCAGCTAGTGGTGTCGCAGTTGAACAATACTTATCGGGTTCGAGATCCATTTTTACTCTGGTTGTTTTTTAGGGTACGTTTGTTACAAATATCATTTCAATTTTTAACATTCATTCATATTCCGCGAGTAGAAAATTGGATGGCAGACTCATTAGCTAATCAAGCAATTGATTGGCATATTAATCATTCCATACATTAAATTTTAATCATAAAAAACATCATGCATTTTTGTACATTTGTCACATCACATCAAAAATCGTTGTATATATATATCATCAGAGTGTTCAAAAAACTATACAAAATTTGGATCCATAAGTCATACAAAAATTAGGGCTTATGCCCGATCATGTTCAGTATCAAAAAATATGCAATCATCCGGTAATCATATCTATCTACTCCTGTGGTCCCTGCCCAAAATTCATGTTCCTATAGAACACGATCGCAGTAGCGACACGGCGGAATAAATGCACCCAGTCACGTGGTACTCCCACTACCCGTCTCTGGATGGCCTCAGGTAGATCTTCCACTGTAGCCATAGGCACTTGGCGAGTTAAACCCTCCAAGTTCCTCTATACAGCATGGAGGGTCCTGTCTGGGTCTACAGTATCTGCCTCACCTCTGCGGCGCTTATGCCGTGGGTAGCCCTCAGGACGAACTGGTCCAATATCTGTATCATGGTCATCATAATATTGTAAGTCATTTTGAATCCAATCAAAAAACATGTTTTGTTTTCACATTTTTTCACATATATTGAAAAAATCATAAAAATCATATAATTAAAAAATTTCAATCTTACCGATTGTGCCCCATGCCGCGCCAAGTGGAAGGACGAGGTCTGGATCACCACGGAAATCCATCCCAGCATAGGGGTAGTCCTCCACTGCGATGACTTGTTCCGCCTAGCATTGGAAGAACTCGTCATCCCAGGTGGTTCGGGGAACTTCACTTCCCCCCAGTCTCTTCATCAGATCTACCCATCGGGCAATTCTTGGGTCTCTTGGGCTGTTGATGGAGGAGATCACTTTGGGTCGAAACCCAGGAATCTTCTCAAAGAAGAATGTCATCAAGATGGTCCCATACCTGAAATGTTTTGTTTTTTTCTTTCCGGATGGAATTCAGTTGTTGCTTCATGTTCATTAATAGAGTTGTACACCAATCATATAGGTGAGCTAGGCATTCCAAAGCTATGCTCATCTGAGTCTTGGATGCCTGATGTAAGGAAGCAGATCCTACTACCCTACCAATGGTAAACAAGAGAATATTCATGTGTAGATCTCTCAAATATTTGATAGCAATCTGAGTCCCTACTTTCTTGGACCCCTCTACACAATAGACGTGGACATAGTCATCCACATTAAGCCCTCCCAAAGGCTTGCTGTGAAAATCTACTGGGTCTCCCCTCCATGAGAGTCCAGTAATGAAGTAGATGTCTTCTACCTCTATGTGTATGGGCATTTGATCTATCATGAAGCAATCTTCCTCTGGTTCCCAATAATTTACAAGCATTTCAAGTAACAGGACATTACTCTTCATATTTGGCATTTTGAAAAATTTGAGCAATCCATAATTTCGGAGGATATTGAGCGATTGTTGATCTTGCATTACTTCATTGTCAATTGCACTATGCTCACGTTCCCTCCAGGTGATAGTCATCCTGAAAAAATTCATTCATTTGTCCATTAGAAACACTTTTTTACATTTCGGGTTGCGCATACGCGACTTACTCTGTACACAGTCGCGTATATACGTGGCTTGGTCCATACAAACCCGCATATGCGCAGAGCCCTCAATTAAAACAAATATTTCTACGGTGAAATTTCCAAATTTTAACTCTATTAATGGACAAAATTGATAATAATGATGAATTAAGAGCTTACCTGACTGATTCGGCAAAGTTTGATCACCAATTGCTCCTGTTTTGACGAAAGAGGCTTTTTCTCCAGAGCTCTTTGTCCCAAATCAGCAAGTAACAATGAACCAAATGTGAGGTAACATGTGTATTTATGCCCAGAAATTGAAATTTTTTGCAAAAATTTGTTATGCTTATTTTTTCAATCTATCTTAAGCTGCATAACCTGGATTCTTGGAAGTGCCCAGATTGGTATATTTTCAGGTACATTTTGATGAAGTTGAGATTTTTTTGGTTTTTGATCCATGACTGCTGACCCATCATGGCAGGTATATGATCTTCACTGGCATATAAGTTATGGAATCCACTTTTCCGTTGCATTTTGCATACTAGCCTCCTTTCTGATCACTTTCCCTAGGGTCGATCCCATCAGGTCATGAGTATTTAACCCATTTCACTCGTCGATTATTTAATCATGACTTGGTGGTAGAGCCTTCCTTTACATGGGCTTCCTAGTTAGTTCCTCGCTAGCACTTGTTGCCCATGCTGTTTTTCCTGTAGGCTCGGGAGTCCTCTTTAGTCCCGCCATGACTTATGTGTTGAAGCTTCATTCTTATTCTTCTTCACTATCATTTTTCTGGCTATTACCCTAGAGGCTCCCTGGTGTTGTTGAGTTGTACTACTGCATTGCATACTAGCTACTTGTTTATCCTGGCCTTTAGCTGGCTTCATTTGGACTCGATGTTTAAGCCATATTTTGACCTTGACTGTATGTACAAGTTAGCCATTGCATGCACTTAGCTATCACGACTTGACACCCTTTTTACCCATGGATGGAACATTCCTTTGAGTATCGCTTACCAGTTTCCACCACCTTGCATTGAGAATAGGATCGTTCCTATCCTAGGAACTAGTGCATCTGTTTCTTGATACTCGTTCTATCCATTGTACCATAGCATTATTTTATTCTTTTTCAAGCTTATTATATGAAAAAGACAAAAAAATCAAATACAACAAAAAGAGCGGGAACGGGATGTTACTTCATAATTTGATGGCAGTATAGTATCATTTTGTCGCCCTTGAACAAAGCACATACACTTATATATTTCCTTCATTTGGCATGGTTTTAGTTTTGACCTAGGTTCAGCTTTTGCCTTGTTTCACGGGTCAGTCCTCCCCCGATTGGTTATCTCTTCCAATCATATGGAGAGTTTTTTTTTGCCTCCTCCATAACAGACTTATACAGTGTCATTTTTACTACCATGGTCATCACGAGTCATGCTTTTGTTCAAGGGAAGTCTAACCAGAGTCGGCCATTCTGCGGTGTCTCTTGACTCATTATTTCAGTCGGCCATTCTGCGGTGTCTCTTGACTCATTATTTCAGTCGGCCTACCCAGTCTTGTCAGTATCTTGTTCTATCACATCAGATGTTTTGGTCTTCTGCTCGTGCTGGTTTGAGAAGGTCTCCATTGACTTCTTGTTGGCGGGTTTGTCTCTCATCGACTACGACATATTTCTCTAAGAGTAAACCTAGAGCTGCACCCTGGCCCTATTTCCATCATTGATAGGTGACCTTGTGCTCAACATTTGATCATCATTATGGGTCTTTGACTGAGTGTTTTTCCTTGTGTTCAACGTCAGCATACATTATCACACTTGGGATTCGTGCAGTACCTTGATTTCCATTTGACCCTATTGGTGGATATCTCGCCTCTGTGTCAGCTTTCATTATTGATTGGTTCAGAGGGTTTCTTCTGTGCGCTAGCTTCATCTTGTGCATGTCGAAAATGTACTTCGGTTTGGTTCCGTCACTCTGCTTCGTCCGATTCCTTCCAAATCTTGGCCTGTGGGTTACACTCGTGCTGGACTGATGTGGGATGCCTTAATGTCTTCCTTCCAGCAGATATTTTCCCATCGACTCCGACTCATTGCTCTAAGAATAAGGTCTAGAGTCTTTTGTCAGTACCTTAGGGTTTGCAGTCATCAGTGGAAGAATCTTCGATATCGACAGTGGGGATTCATCATTGCCTCCTGATTGGTAGATTCTTCCAAGTGTTCGACTTCAACTCATTCATTTGTACTTGTTAGATTGTACTGGGGCACCTTGACACTCATTTTCATTATTGGTGGGTTGTCTCGCGTTGGTTAACGGTATACGTTATTGACCGGTAATCCAACGATTTCTCACATGGTCGACTTCAACTCATTTATTCCCATTATGTAGAATTGTGTCATCGAGATCGGTGAAGACCTCGGGTTGCATCAGCATCTTTCAGTTCACTTTTGACAATCCATTCAGTTTCTGCCAGTGATGTCGTCCACCTTTATATGTTGTAGTGTCAGTACAGTAGCATCCTATATGTTGGCTCCCGAGTTGTGTGATTGTACCATGTGTTCCACCCCTTATGATTTGGTACCTAGAGATTCAATTACTTCTGTGATCAGACATCCATTTTCAGTATTATTGATCAGTTTGATAGATGTGATACTTGGACATTGATTCCGACTTGTACTTCGGGCTGTGCTCAGAGGATTCATTGTGTACTTTCAGTTTAGCTACACTTGTATACATTCTGGATCTATTTCTGTACTTTCTATATGGATATATTTTTGACTGAGCATGGGTATGCCCGCCTCAGACATGAGTTGACTCTCTGTTTTCTTTCATTGGTTTTTGGCAGGCTGAAATCTGGTGAAGTCCTCTCTTATCCTCGCGAAGTTCTTTCTATGCACATAATACATTTCGGCCATCATGTACCCCTTCTGACCTCATATATTAGGGGGAATCTGTTATAGCGTCATTTTTCATGCTCATGTGATTCATGATTGTCTCTTTGGCCTTGGGAACCCATTCCCACAGACTTGAATAAAAGTTCATAAAAACAGTGTTTTAAATCCCATACGTGGATATGCCCAGAATTTTCTGCGTGTATACGCGAGTCCAAAGATAATTTTCCACGTATGCCATTAAAATCATTAAAAATATATATAAAAATCCCTATTTTCGAGGTTGGGTTGATGGTTATTCCCGTAATTCAACCACCCCAACCCGTGGCCAATTGTTTCTAATAGATTGAAACTACTTTGAGGGAGTATAAAAGCCCCTCACATGCATGGCCTAAGAGAGAGAGAAAATTATAGACATTATACTCTGTTGGAGCCCCAATTCAAGTCTGATTTCCCGTGCCTCCTGCACTTCCCAGGTTTTTACAGGAAACCCTTGTTTCCTGGAGATGTTCATCAAATTATATGTCATCTCGTGTGCACAAGTCTTGAAAGTATCCTAGCGAGGCAAGGGCGGGACGGATCTGGACGACGGGCTGTTCGAAGATCGTGGAAGGATTCAGGTGATCTCTCCACCTTTCTATTATTGTACATGTTGTTCGTAATGAAGAAGAACCATCTTGTTCCCAAATTCACGTGTTAATATTTGCTTGCATATGTGAAAGGATTGTTAATTAAGCATTTATTATCATTTATATGATGTTTCACATGGATTACACTAACATTTAGGAGAGATATATGCTGTACAACTAGATTTCTGTGCATGTTCTTTCTTGATTTCCAGGTTGAAGAGGAAGAAGGGTTGTTGGGGGTTTGGACCCCGCAGGATCTACATCAAATGTAGGATTTACGGGTGAGTTCTACGATCGATGTTATCTAGTTTTTAGCATACAAGTTTGGTTGTGTGAGTCCTTCTTGAATAGCATGCCCTGATCTGTGGAGGTTTTTGACCCAACGACCTCTAGGGAGTTATTTCCCGAAACACCGGGAGCGTGACATGCCATGGATATATTGATGTCGATTAGGCTGGCAGTGTGGTGGATCGTAAGAGCAAATCGGGATGCTGCTTCAATCTTGGTTTTGCTTCGATTTCATGGATGAGAAGGAAGCAAAAGTCGATGGCTTTGAGCACCGCAGAGGTCGAATACATTGTAGCAAGTATGACCTGTTGTGAAGCAGTTTGGTTGTGAAAGCTCTTTAGTGAGCTGTTTGGACATGTGCTACATACCACCGTGATACTCTGTGATAACCAGAGCGGGATTTTCTTGACCAAGAATCCTGTGTTCCATGACCGATCCAACCATATTGATATCAGGTACCATTTCATCTGGGATATGGTACAACGAGGCGCCGTAAGGCTCGATCATATAGGAACTAATGAGCAGGTCGCGGATATTCTCACTAAGCCCCTGGGGAAGGTCAAATTCCTAACCTTTCGTGAGAGACTTGGTATCGTGGAACGACCCTATGATGTGGGTCATGTTGGACGATGAGCTCAAGGAGCTCTGGGGGGCTTTGGGGACAGCTTCTCGGACCTATGAGCAACCACAAGGCTAGGCTTGCCAAACCTTGTTGGTGTGCTTGGACCACACCATTGTGATTATTGAGTTGGTTCACCTCTCATTATCTGTGCCCCGTATGGATCCTACCCATTGAGTTCAGGGCTCATGGAAAGTACCTCTCATTTGGCCAATGAGGTGGAAAAAGCTAGAGACTAATAGCAAAGACTGATGGACGCATCAGAGATTTCCGTACTCTCTATCTACGATGGCACGGTCCAACCACTTGATCTGGGATCAAGTCTAGTGAGGTCTCGGACCTCCACCTGAATTTGGGTCAGATGAACCAACTTCACGTTGGTTGGAGACTCTTTATGAGTCCGATAGAGGTTTCGGACCTCTGGGCTGAATTTGTTAGCCGGGGGATGATGTCTTTGTGACTGACCCACTTCTGTTTTGAAATAAAGAGGCCAGCAAAGCAAGTTACGGTGGGATGATGCATGATGTTTGATTGCACTGGAGTCTGGTGGATGGAGTTATCCCTAGTTGAGAGGGAGTGTTAAATTTGTACAAGTAGGTCCAAACTCCATCTTGTGATGCTCAGATGAAGATTCCAATATTTGTATTGGATTCCTCATTCGGAGAGGTGTAAAATCGATATAAAATTGATTTTAATATAATGACCAGAACATTTATTTTGAATTTATTATTTATAATAAATTTAATTGTAGGTCGGCCTTAAGGTTTTACACCCCCAACAGATGTGTCACACACCTCAATGATGGATATAAATACAGTCAACGTTGGAGAGCTTTTCACTCATCTCATCACACATCTTCTCCTCTGATTATCTACAAGCAATTGAGAAGCAGTTTCATCTCCCACGTGAGAAGAAAGACAAAATCTACTGCAGCTAAAGGACAAAATTTACTGTAGCAAATTTTCTGCAGTTAGGTTTTCTGGGAAAGTTTGACCAGCGTTTTCTTTGGTCAACGCATGGTCCGAATTCGCTGAAATTTTGTGGAGAGTTCGATTTTTGAAGGCTGTACTCATTGGCACAAAAATCAAGGTCAAAAGGTTGACCGAAGTTGGAGCTCCGTTGACTTTATTGTTGCTACCCTGCGTTGAATTTTTCTGGACTGCGTTGAATTTTCTAGGGTTGACATTGAGTTGACTGGATGATTGATTTCAGGACTATTGTGACACATTCTGGGTTGGCCGACCAAGAAGACTTTGCTGGTTGAAGCATCTTGCTGACCGCTGTAATGCACCAACACATTCTCTTGTTTTTGATTTGTCTTATATAGATCCACTGGTATGTTCTATCAACATTTTACTTAACTATTTATGTGATTGATGTTATAAAAGTAAAATTGCATCAAGCATAGAACATCTACAAAACTTTACAATTAACAATAAAAAATATGATCTAAACCAGAGATTGACTGAAGGATAATTTACTGAATATGTCACCTCTAAAGAGAGGGTGAGATTCAGAGGCTATCTGGCCCTTTTCAGACTCTGTCTATAGACTCTTGTCGAGAGGTAATATCCCAAAGGGTTTACTCAGTAAATCATGCCTGAAAAATGCATTCTTCAGGTATGATGGCTTCATATACCATATAATATGTTTGATAACACTAAAAAACCAATAAAAATAATAGCATCACTCTTTTCTCAACTTTTATCATCAGAAATATGGGGAAAAGCAACATTTTATGCACTAAAATAGGTGTATAAGTAAATATACGTAAAATTAAGGGTCCCGGTTCTGGAATATGTTATATTAGGTTAATATGGACTCACATGTCGAATTTCAGTAAAAAATAATAAATTTTTCTATGTTAAACAGTTCCTCCTTCCTGACTAGTCAAGAAAAAACCTGATTTCCCATGGCCTAAATTATGCAGAAAAGTGCTGAAGCTTGGGTAGCGTAATTTCTGAAGGGTTTGGCTGATTTTATGCAGAAATTTCAGTATTCAGGTCCACAATAATATTCATATGGATTATATAGAGAAAAACAGACATTTCTATGAAGGAAAACCCCCAAAATGAGTTGCTGCAATGCATAGAAAAAGACTACAGATCATGACAGCGTTATTTTCCTGAAGATTCAGCTGCTGTAAATTAAAACTCATATATATGATAGATCTATGGCTGAAACATCAGATCCATACTAGATCTGGAAACTACTCAGCCTTCTCCATAAGATTCCCTTGGGGTTTCATCAAAATAATACATTTACAAGTGTAGATCTGAATTTGAAAGCTACAACACTGCAGAATACTCAGAATTTCTGAAGATGAATTTTATTAGAACATGAATCATATCTAAAAATAGCTTAAACAGTAGCTACATCAAAGATTTACAAGTGAGAGGCAAGCCTCAATCACTAAAGATCATCTATTGCACAAAACTGAAATAACATTGAAACCCTCAAGTGCAGAAACAAAGTTCTTGAGAGGAACTGCGTAGTAGCTGTATAAAAATGAACCAAATTCTATAAATTACAGATCTGAATACAAAATAAGAGAGAGATCCTCTTCCGAGTGTCACAAGACACCCTCCCTGATAGAAATCTCCTCCAAAACACTATATCTCTGCAAATCTAGACTACCACTTGCTGCAACTCAAGCAGCTGCAAAATCCTTAATAGGACCAGCGCTGCTAATAGATGGAGCTTGGCCAAAATTCCGGATAGTGGCTCATTTCAGTACAATCTCCTCTAAGAGCTACTCAAGGAAGGAGGGAGGATTCCTAAACAGGAAATCCTCTCCCCCTAGGCTAAACAACTAAGGGAGCTAGAGTTGCTCAAGCAGCCTCTATTTCGAAAATCCTTCAACAACCATCTCTTGAGCCCTCACCTCCTTTTTATAACTTGAAGGGGTGCACAAACCCTAAACCACTTCAATGGACTTAACCCCTTTCACATTGGAACCTTCTTCTAAAAATGCGCTGGTTCTCCAAGGTGGTCCAATTTCTGTTCACACATAAGTGGATTTTTGTTGCAAAGGCCCAGATTTATCCTTTTTCACATTGGGCATGTATTTATTCTTTGATTTAAGGAGCTTTGCATGTCCTCCTCTACATTTTATTCATCAAACAATAAGAAAGAAACAAAATGAAGTATTCCTATTAGCTTGGGCTAAATAGGAATATTACAAAAAGGTGCAAAGGAAACAGAGATTACTTGCTTCTCTTAAGATAATAATTCATTGGACCAACTCTTAGTGCAAAAATTTAAACTAAAATTAATGATCTAACTAGGAAAAATGAAAACTAGCTAAGCATATGTGGATTAGGGCCACTTACTCCAGCTAATTATCTATGTGTTTTTTGTGTCTATTTTCACAAAATAAGTTATTTCATATTGCAAGTAAATTTCCCCCTACTTAAAATATGTGGTTTTTTTGTGAAGACAAACTTAAAAATTTAAAACTAGCAACTAGTAATACTAAAACGTAGCCAAAAGCAAGTTCTAAACAGTCTTGGGACACCACACATAGTGGTGGCAGTTTTTCTCTGGGCTGCCAGCCACTTTAAAATTGGGAAATTGAGGAAAACGGTAGAGAATTTTGGTCTCTGGTTTCAACGCGGAAAATCTTTACACAAACGCGTGACTTGCACGCAAGTCAAAGATGAACTTGCACAACTCGCCGTGTATGTCTTAGAATAGCGTGTGGTTTTCCTGTAAATGGAATTTTCGGAATTTCTGAACTTCAGACTTTCACTGTGGGGAAATGAGAAGATAAGAAAAGAAGGGGAGTTGTCCCGACAACACTCTAGAAAAAAGAGAAGTTTCTTGCAACAAGTGCAACCAATTAACTAAAAAAGTAAAGCTACTGTAGTCGCCAATCCCATGGTTGTGGTTTTGGTGCACAAGTGTAACAATCCACCAGTCCTTAGGAGGAGTGATTGTTGCCTCTAAGCTATGGTCACATGTAGAAAAAGAAGATTAGCCAGTTAGCGGACACATTCTATAAAATATATAACACACTAAATCATGGTATATTATGCAGATATAGAGATAAAACACAACTAAACTAAACATAAACACAAAATTTCATAAAGAGTCAAACATAACAGTAATACTAATGGTGGAATCAAAGTCCCCTCTTATTGCTTACTATTAGGAAGAAATATACTATGTTACACTCTTGCCCAAGGACCCTTAGAACTATGGAGTTCTAAGACCCAGTGTGCAAGGACGTTTTTACCTTTTAGTTTTTGTCACAAGGTCTCTCTCACTACTCCAAAGGATTGAAGTTGTTGGATGGCCAACAACCGAATCCTCTCTCTACTTCTACTCTGGGTTTCACACTACTAGATTTCTCATGGGAAATTTGGTCAGCATAAAAATGTGCTCTCCCTTTGTTCATCTCTTGGTGGCCTTTTATAAGTGAATTCAAATTCTCCTTCCCTCTCTTGGTATATTGGTGGATGGTGACCCAAGAAATAGGGTTGATTCCTTTGTGTGCTCCCTTGAGGTCCCAAGGTGGCTTAGGCGGCTGTTCTTGGGTGGCCTCAAGTGTAGGATCATTTCTTGAAGTGTGTCAAGTGGTCCAGGAAAGTGACTTCTGTCACTCCCTGGACTGCGCGACTTTTTGAAGGAAAGTCGTGCAAAGGCATGCTTATCGAATAAAAATGCGTGTAAAGGCATGCTTATCAAAGAAAAATGCGCGCAAAGGCACATTTTTCTTGAGTATTTGGTGTGAAATTTGAATTTTCCTCTTGACCTTAGAGATTTTTAAAAAATTTCAAATCCTCTAATGTGCCTGAGCCCTGTAAATCCTTCTGCCCAAAATTTAATAATGTCATGTTTTCTTGTCTGATTTTCCAGTGATAATAGCTCCATCAATTCCATGCTTGATTTTTAACAACCATTTTGAAGTCACAAAATACTTCCCATGCAGTCTTGGCACAATATCCCATACATCATTTTTCACGATCGATTCATATGCTTCGACTATGGCATCCTTCCAAGATTTCTCTTTGACTACTTCTTCAAATGAAGATGGTTCATCTTGTATCATAGTTATCATAGTTGCAACATAACCTTGATACCTGGAAGGTTCCTTCCTTTCTCTGAATGATCGGTGAACGTGAATACTCCTTTCACTGTCTTACAGAGTGTCACAAAGCCAAAGTGGTCTTTTCCTTGAAGGAGGATCACCGGGAGGTAGATCAAATGGATACATAGGTTCCATGGGTTTATCATCATTTCATGATTCGATCGTAGAAGGTATATCTAGAATATCCTTATCAACATCATATTCTTTAGGAGGTGGAGGAAGATCTCTTTCTTTCCAAAGCGTTGCATCTTCATCGAAGGTTACGTCTCTACTAAATTAACCCTTCCTTTGACCAGGAATGAATATTCTATAAGCCTTAGAATTTTCATAGTAAACCACAAATATGCCTTTTCTACCTGTAGCTTATATTTTATTCCTTTTATCTTTCAACACATGAAAGAATACAAAGCACCCAAATATGTGAATATGACTGATGCCTACCTTTTTACCT
The DNA here is from genome assembly GCA_034641835.2 of Pinus albicaulis. Classification (NCBI taxonomy): domain Eukaryota; kingdom Viridiplantae; phylum Streptophyta; class Pinopsida; order Pinales; family Pinaceae; genus Pinus; species Pinus albicaulis. The sequence continues at coordinate 1,212,001,941 of CM076577.1, forward strand.
ATGAATATTTCTTCTAGAGTCTTATCCTTCAGTGCTCGATGAGGCACTTAATTCTGAATATAGACGACAACATTTTTTGCTCCAGGCCATAGGAAGTTAGCTTACCTTTTGATCATGAAGCATAGCATGAGCAGATTCAAACATCGACCAATTATTTATTTTAGCAAGACCATTCCGTTCAAGTGTATAAGGAACGGTGGTTTCCTTTTTGATCGATTCCTTATTACAGAATATTATGAATTATTTAAACATGTATTCTCCTCCATTTTCGGATCTAAACACTTTGATCCTTTTCCCGGATTGAATCTCAACCAATGCTTTGAATTACTGAAAATTGTCAAAGGCTTCAACCTCGTGCTTGATGCAATATAACCATGTATTTTTGGAACAATTGTAAATGAAGGTAATGTAATATATATGGTCTCTAATGGAGTTCATAGGAATCATACCACATATGTCAGAATGGATGAGATGGAGGATATCATATGTCTTGTTCTTACTTGAGGGGAATGGTCCCCTTGTTTTCTTTCCACTAGCGCACCTAGGAAAAAATCCTTCATGTCGTGCTTGTACATTGGATATATGTAATCCTAGTATCTTCAATTTCGGAAGGGAGACATAATGTACATGAGCCATCCTATGGTGCCATAATTCACTTAGATTATTGGTGTTGTGTGCTAATTCAAAGAGTGGCCTTCCTGTGACCTTGTAGAGTCCCTTAGATCCCATTCCTAATGTAAATGCATATTTTATATGTGAATACGAAGGCCAATTTAGGACCTTATCATTGATGAAATCAACCCTCATATTTTTATATAGAAATCAAATTATTCATAAGGCCTGGCACACACATGACATCATTTAAAAATACTAATTTCCCAATGTTTAACTGGAATTTAGCCTATCCAAATCCTTTTACAGGTCTATGAGAAGAATTATCTCCAAGAATTATCCTTAGTCTCCCTCTCTAATAGATTGGAGAGGACTTATTTATAACAAGAAAAATGATGAAAGACCTCACTATATACTAACCAGTTGTCCCATGAATCTGGTGGAGAGGAACTAGTAAGTGAAAAAATGAGAACATATTCATTTTTATCTACCGTATTACTTTTATACCTAGAAGCTTTTGACCTCTTTTGAGATGGACAGTATTCTTCACGGTCGCTCGATGAATCTCTTATAATACTCTCATCCCTTTGGTCATTATTGTTCATTTGATTGTCTTTATTTCATTTATAATATTTGTTGTTTCTGATGTTTTATCGTGGCCTCTTTTTCTTTTCGCGACAATCACGAGCATAGTGACCTTTCTTGTGGAAATTGAAGCATTCAAAGTGAGCGAGTTATTTGTTGTTCCTTCCTTTCAAATTTTGACAAGGAGGTATTATAGGTGGGCCTCCTTTTGATCTCTTTCTCCTTCTATTGTTTTTCACGACATAAACAACATGCTCTCTTTCTTCATGTTTCAGAATCCTTCCTCTTGCCATCATTCTGAATGTAATATTCCAAATTTTGTGGAATATTAATTTTTTCCATTTTCAATTAGGAGAAGAATAAAATGGGTAGGAGACCAATTATTTTTATCTACAGGGAATAAAAATCCTCTTATCATGAAGGAGGATCACTTATAGAGCTGGATTTCACACCTCCATGTGTGAAAAGGGGCTTTTGCAGGATGACTAGGTCAATTTTGACCAAGTCAAACAACGCAGTGGCATGAGGTGGAGAGCACATTGTGGGCCAGCACAATGGGATAAGGAGGGAAGCTTCTAGAGGAAGGAAAGCCTAATGAGTGGGGTCCATGGAGAGGTAGCTCACATTTTTTAAAAGGAGGACAAGGTAGCCATTGTTTATCATCTTGATTATTATTCATCTTTGGTCCTTTGGACTTGCTACAGTCACTTGTTGTTTAGAAAGAATTGCCGGGGAAAATTCCTGTTTAGGATTTCCTCTCCTTCTTGTGTAGCTCTTCAAGGATTTCACTCCATTCCCCATATTCAGAAAATGAGTTCAAGCATTATCCTTCATCATCAGTGCAGTTTCAGCTAGAGATTATGCAGTGTTGCTGGGTGTTGTTGGGGAGGTTTTCTACAACACCATCCTTGGATATTTTTCCAGAGGAGGGAGCTTCCATTCCATTAGGAGATCAGTAAGGGAGGTTTATGAGCAGATTCCACCATATTTGGCACCTTGCCAACCACTTACCATCATGAGTAGCGTAGTCCCTCTCTTAGACAGCGTTATTCTTGGAGAGCATTTGCTGTGAGGGATTAGGAGATTGTTTGGGAGGTGAAATCTTAAGTGAGGGGATCAACCTTTCACTTCAGATTTCCATTGGAGGAGGGTTCTTCATTTGATGCAGAAATTTTAACCTTCTCCATCTATTTCCAGTTCTTGAGTTGCAGCTGCTACTGCAACTCCGACATTATTTTATTTTACCATTTTGTACACGTATTGTAGCCAATTGTTCTAAGGATTGTTGTACTATTGTTTTTAGGGGTTGAGAGATTGCTCACCTCATTTATTGAGCTATCATTGATATATCATTGTATTTCCATATTATATGTTGCAGTTCCTTCTATTGACAGCACTGTCATCGCTAGGGCATAGTTATATAGCAGTGTTTTGTCACATGTGGTGTACATGTCTAATTGAGGCTTTCCTTGCCTAGCTTGAGTGAGTGATTCCTCAAAGAATTGTACTCTCTTGCTGCTATATTATACATTTTTCAGACATTTACATCTTCATGTGTCATGGATCATTAAAATAACGCTGAGAATCCATTGTATGTTCATACATTGCTGCAACCCCATTCCTTGGGCAATTTCTGAAGGGAATTAGGTGTGGGAAGCTTGTCTCACCACCCTAGAAGGATTTCTTTGATCCCAACCCTTGGATTTCGGTCTTAGACACATTCGTCTAAGGGATCCAGGTCTTGGTATCAAATCCTGCAGCCTCCATTTCTGGAAAATGCGTTTTCCATCCATGGATTGCTAGCCATTCCTAAAAATGGATATTACACTGGATTCTTCCTAAGTCAGCTTCCCAAAAATTTCATCAAAATATGAAAGAATGTTTCTATTGATCATAGTAGTAATGAAGGTTTCCCAAAGCAGCGGGAGACCTCTATGAGTCACAATAACTAGCTCTTTATCGGGTATATTGTCACCAACCCCCAGTAGTTGATCTTTAAGATGGGAGATCCTCATAATGTAAGATTGCTTAGTCTCACCTTTTTTCATATTCACTTCCTTGAGTTTGTCTTTCAACGTAATGATCTCATTCAAATTGTTAACCTCATACATGCTGAATACTTTATCATACATATCTTTAGACTTCTTCAAATTTCCAACATAAGAAAGTAAGTGATCTTGTAACCCGTCATCTAAGATTTGTTTTGATTTGGACTCACCTTTCTTGTAATGTTCCCAAATTTTAGCCTCAAATATTAATGGAACATTAGAGTTAGAAGTACCTTTAGCCGGTGAATAAATGGGTGGAAAAGCCCTTAAGTCTCCTAACGAGGAATAAAAACACCTCAAGTGTGAAAGGAGGCACTCTTTGCAGTTTAATAAAACACCTCCATGTGTGAATACAGATATTATCAAGTGGATTCAGTCCACTTTGACTAAGTCAATGACGCAGTTATCGAAGAGGAGGAATCAAAGAAGGAATAACACAATTTTGGAGGGAGGGGAATCTTTTGATGACCTAATTGAGTGGGACCAAGGGCAAGAAAACTCATAACTTATTTAAGGAATAGGATGGCAACATTTTTTTTCATGTTTTAGATTTTTATTTTTTCTACTAAGACTTTTTGCTTCCTTTGCTGCATAGCAGGGTCGCAGTGTTGTTTAGAACCGAGTGTTCCCGAGTGGGAATCCCACCTCTCTCCTTGAGGAGCCTATTTGGGAGATTTTTCATTCATCATTCCACATCAGGTTTTCAGGCCAAACTTCAGCCTACTTCATCAGCGCAGTTTTTCTAGAGATTGTGCAGTGTTGCTGGGTACAGCAGTGGAAGGGATTGGAATCCCGATTTCTAAGCCAGTTTCTCATTGGAGGAAGGTTTCCTTCACTTGAGGGACCTGTTTGGAGAGATCTAGAGCCTATTTCAGGTCTGTGGTATCATACCACACATTTCTCCTACATTCCTAGCACTATTACAGCTAGCGAATGCGTTATTTTGGAGGCATCATTTAGCAGATGGTCTAGTGGCTCCATTGCAGTGTTTTCTTGTGATTGAAAGGTCCAACCTTTAATGGGTGGAAGCCCTTGATGGATATACATAAGATAATTCATATTTCATCCTTCTGTACTCTTATGCTTCAGTGTTGCAGTGATTATTCAGTAATTTTTTGAAGATCACATTTGTATGCAAAGTGTTTTGACAAGAAACCCTTACCAAGTTCTCTTGTATTTTGTATAAGGAGACTAGATCTCTATTCTTCAGCATTATTAATCAATATATGAGTATATATACTTTTTCTCCTATTTTCTTAGTTAAATCCCTCTTTAGAATGCGCAGTCACATTATGCAGAAATCCGTGTGGTGCAATATTTGGGGTTTTTGGTCATTTTCAGCCACACTAGTGTGGGAGGTCTGTTTAACCCACCTAGTTTGATTTGTTTCAGCTCTATTCTTGGATTTAGGTTGTATATTGACTAATATATAGGATACAAGAGTCCATTTCACTATGTTATTTCATATGTTTCTTGGAATGCGTTTTTATTGCATGCTTGCTGAGCTGTTCCAAATTTGAAATATTACAGTGGTATCAGAGCTTCAATCTTGGCTCAGCCTATGGATATTAGGCCATTATACTTTCAAGAGAGATGGAAAGAAATAATAATGCTCCAGTATGTGAAGGAAAAATGGAATACAAGCTTACAAAGCTTCTTCCAAAATCTATGCAGAGCTTTCAAGGAGAGCTGAAGAGAATGAGAATGGAGATGGGATATTCAAGGGAAGTTGGATCTAGAGCTAAATCTAGATTTTCATTTGGTGATTGTGAGAATGCAGCTACACACCATGATGCACTACGCAGTCAAGTGCCCAGATCTATGTTGAGATGGATGGGAGGAGGAAGAATGCCTAAGAGGAGAACTCTTAGAAATTTGTTGTAGGAGTATGAATCTCAAAATGAGAGGTCTAGAGATCATAATGATTTCTAAGGGTTTTTCAAGATCCAAGTGGAGAAGGGCCAGTAGTAGGATGTGGGTAGATTTCTACTATCTACTTTTGTTGGATCACCTACGTGTTCAGCTGAAGCTTGGGTGAAGGAGCTAGACTCCTATTTTCAGCAGCACCATATTTCTGAAGATGAAGCCATTAGAGTTGCAGCGCTGTGTTACATTGAAAATTGTCATCCTAACATTTTGCTATGAGTATGAGCTCGTTATGACTCATACTTCCTCCTTTTCAAGTCTAACATATCAGTTCCTCATGTAAAGCCTTGAAGATCAGAGAAAAGTTCCTAAAAATCTCCTTAACTTTGGTGTCGCACTTTCTCTATATCTTGCCTGCGGTCCCGCACCTAATGTTCAAGTCTCCTACGTACTTGAATGCAATTTCTCTGTGTTATGGGTGTGGACCCCTGTAAATATCAAAAAGGTGCAAGTAAACTCAAAAAATCTCACTTTCAGTAAATTCTAGAAGCCTCTAGAAAGAATGTTGCGGTGGCAGAACCGCTCTTTTGAGGTTCATGTATCCCTTACCTTATGGAGCTAACCCCTTAATGTGAGGAGCTTATCCCTTTGAAGGAGGATTCTATCCCTTCATAGTTGGAACTAAAACCTCGTCTTTTTCCACTATAAAAAGAGGCATTGGGTAGCCTCAAGGGGAGTGGAAGCTTTAGAATTTTTTTGAGGTTAAGTGCTGTTGGGATTCAGACTTATTTAACTGAGATTTTTGTGACGAGAGATCACACACCTCTATCTGTCTTAGTTGGAGGAGTGCAGAGCTTATCAAAGTAGAGGATATTCCTGCTTCGGACCCCGGGAAGGCCTGTTCAACATCAAGGCTAAGGTTGTAAGGTTTTCCTTCTTTTGAAATTAATACAAATGAACTCATTTTTCTCAAGAAGCTATTACTTAACTGTTTATTTCATAGATTCCTTAATCACTATGATTAGCATGATTTATGATGTTCTCTATACAGGTGCTATTTAATGTTTTCTTGTTTTTGACTGTAGGTTTATGAAGATAACTCCTTCAAGTGCATGAAGGACAACAATGACTTCGAACAAGCGCTGGACATACGGTAAGTATTTTACACCTCTATAGTGCTTTTTGTAAATCATATATGCTTAGAGAAAGGTTAGTTCATTTGGTTGTTTGTTGCTAGATTACTTTTGGGTACTAGGGAGATCGGTCTTGTCCGCAAGATTGATTAATCCATACAAAAAATTACCGACTCCACTAGGGAAAAACTTGTTGTTTTTTGTTCTCTTTTATTTTGATTTGTGGAAGAGTTTTTCCTGGTTTTTGATTGATAGATATCTGCCTGGGTAGATTAGGTTTTCTCTGTTTTTGAAAATCTTGAAATCTTTTAATTTTTTCTTTAGTTTTTCTAGGGACCGCACTTTGTCTTTTTGCACAATGCGGGCAGTTTCGTACTTTCCTTAAGTAAACAGTACGTGACTGCACCTGTTACTTATGAAAGCTTGCAGACCCTGTTAAAATTTTGAAAAACTCCAGATTTATTTCTTCGGTTTATCTTTATTTTGAATTAGAGTTTTTGGTTTATGCCCAGATTGATGATTATTTCTATCAAAAGCCTTTTGTGAATGAATTCCATCAGTATTTGTGTTTTGATGATTTTCTAGAAGTTTTGCGTTTTGGATTGATTTTCACTTGGTATTTGTAGTGATTCGAAGCATTGGCAGTTTGAAGTACCTCAGATTACATTGGTCTTTTTGCTTTCTTGCTGAGTCTGACCTTATTGTGAAATCTATCCTTTATTGAGAAATAGATCTACTTGTTTCTTTGCAAATCTTCGAAAAACTTTGATATAGGTTTTGAATTTCATTTTTATAAAGAAAACATATCTGAGTGTTTTTTGATTTGTTTGTTATTCTAGACAAATAGATCCTTAGTTTACTGAATAACTAAGTAAAAAATTCTTTAAAAATATTAAAGCTTTTATTCAATTATTTTTTTAAAGTTTGTAGATCTCAAAATTAGTTTTGTAGTTTTGAGTGCTTTTAAAAATTTGTAGATTTCTTTTGAAGGAAATTGTTTTTGTAGTTTCAAGTTTTTGAAAGTGAAAGGATTTTGTTGTGAGCTTTGATAATTTGTCTCATTTTTAGTTATTGTTGAAAAGAAAAAAATATTTTCTTCCAATTATTCTTTATGTTCAAAGAAAGAATTGTTTCTTAAAAGAATTGCATTCTCGAACTCTTTCTTTAGCTAGAATTTCATTGAAAGAAAACGAATTGATTATCATTTTTAGGTGCATTTTTAGTGTTTTTGGAAGTCGAGTCTTCAAACCATCAAAGTTTCATTTCCGCACCCATTGAATTAAGAAACAGCTCATAAACGTAATGCTTAATTAAAATTCATCTAGTAATATTTTTATTTCTAGGGCTCTTATCACCAACATAGCTTAGGCTAGTATCTTGGAGTAGGGAGTAATTAACTCTCCAAGATAGTAAAAACAAACAAGTAGATAAATCTTGCGGTGGGAAATAAATCCAATTGTAATTGGTACAATCTGGGAAGCTTCTCTTAAAGAATTCAATCACGAGATCATGTCTGAACCTTTGAGACAATCAATTCTGTTTCATTGGGGAAGATAGAAGATTTTGCGCGCATTACAAATTGTAAACCTCGGATTAACCATTGTCGAGGAGCCTGGGGTCACTTGTCGATAAAGCTCGGATTAACCATGTCGAGAAACCTTCAAGGGGATTGAGCTTTGTTACTCTACCCTTGCACATGGGATCGGATCGTAGACTGTTCCCCCAGTTGTATTTGTTATTGTTGGTAACCTTAGTGTCCATAAGCTTAAGATTATTTCCTAAGGTGATGGTGAAGGAAAGATCTCACTGTACCTGGAGCAGACGTCAACTAGACTCACTTGGACTCTCTGGGGTGTTCTCTTCACACGAGATGGTTTTGTGAAGAAACTTGTGCCAGTTTGTTTCATTAAGCAAGTTTTCGGGGTAACTGTTCCAACTGCCCTTTCTGTACTAAATTTCTACTAAGTTGGATTTCATCACCAACTAGTGTTTTTAGTACGGGAAGTTACTGTTTGTGTGTGGTTTGAACTCTTAGATTTTAAGCGTGTGATTCAACTGTTTGTTTCTTTAGAGACTTTAGGTGTTTTCATTGAAATTTTCTTTGTTTGTGTGTGATTAGTTAATATTTAATCATGGCGGAATTGTCGAGACAATCCCGGAGACTTCAAGGAAAACCCCCTGAATATACACCAAGCCAGCTTGAAGGGCTTCGTGCTCTAGTATCATCTAGTAGCGATAGGATTAGATCAACAGAAATTGGAACTTCATCTATAGTTTTTCATCATGATCATCAAATACCCACAACATAACACATTCAATAACCGATTTCAGTTTCTGAAATTACTAGTAGTATTTCTCCTTCCAGTGAGCTAGCTGACGAACCTAAAATCTCTGAACCTGAAACTAAACCTTCTGTTTTGGAAACATCCTCAAGATTTATTACACCAACTTCTAGCGATCCTAGTTCACTTAGGGTTAGAAATATTGTCACTTAAGATCTTCCATCTAGCCTTATTTCTATTGAAGAGCTTACTAATCCAGACGAAGAGTTATCTCTTCCCGAATCCCCTCAGTCCTTAAATCTTAGGGAGCGTGAATCTATTTTCTATAGCCCTATTCGAACTACTGCTTGGTATCTATCTTTAACGAAATTTTTAAATAATCCAGGTCTTGCTTTTTCTCCACCTCGAATTCCATTTCATCCTACACCCAGAGGTTACTATCCGTCATCCATTATGGCAGGAGAGTCATCCATGTTTTCCCAGACACCGGAAGCATTTTTACACGGTGGTCCTTCTATTCCTTCGGGATATCAGGCTCTGTCTGGTACTTTATCTGGAGAAGCTCCTCAATCGACTGAAAACATATTATCATCTGGTCTTAATGGAATTAAAACTGAAATTTTGAATGCTGAGAAATTTTTTATGATGTCTGGTAATATTCCAAATCCTCAACCTCAAGGCAGTCAGTTACCGCCTGGAGGGAAATTTCAGGGAAATCAGTTACCACCTGGGGGGAAACCTCAAGGTAGTCAATTACCACCTAGGGGGCAACCTTCAGGAAGTCAGTTACCACCTGGGGGGCAACCTCAAGGTAGTTTTTTCCCAGGACAAACTGTGGAATCATATTATTTTGGAGGAAAACCTCAAGGACAGTACATACCTCAAGGGTACCAACCTTCAGGATAGTACATACCCCAAGCTCAACCCCAAACTCAATATGCTCCTCAGGGTCCTTATCAACCCCAGCTTCAGTACGCACCTCAGGGTTATCAACCTCAAGGTCAGTACCCAATTCAGGGTTTCCAACAGCCTTCTGGCCAATCATCTATTCAAGGAGCCTGAAATTTACCACTTACTTATCAACCCTACGTTCAACCAGGCTATGGTCCTTACGTTCAACCTTCTATGGGACAATACCCCGGAATGAACATGGTGTGGGATTCATCCCAATATCAACAACCTATGCAGCCTAATGTGCAGTTGCCTTCTCAACCTGGACAGCCTTTGGTTTCTGGTCCAACCCAGCAACCTGTCCAACCAACTATTCAAACTCCTGCACCTAGTTACGTTCAGCAATCTGGGCCTAGTACACCTCAAAATCCGCCTCAAACTACTGCAACTGCTGCAACATTTGTTCAACCTATAACACCTCTTTCTGGATTATCTGTAGCTCCGAGTTCTTCTATCCATGCATCCGTGCAAATCCCTCAAGTCTCTGCACCCCAGTCAGGACCTTCAGTTCAGACTTCAGTTCAGATGCCTACGGGACAAACAGGTACAAGTACAGTTGTCACAAGTCAACCGCAATTCACATATCAACCGTACCAGGGACAGCCTAAATTCAGTCCCGTTTCACAAAATCCAAATTATCAGTATCAACCGTACCCTGGCTATACTTATCAACAACCTCAACAACCCCAGTTTGGTCCAGTTAATCCTGGTTACTTGAGAGGTTACACAATTCCTAATGCAAATCCGATTCCCAGTTATCTTGGGTATCCTCCTCCCAGAACTACTTTGGCTACTCAAGGTTTTCGCGACCCTAACCGTCAGTTACCATTTATTGCAACTTTGGATTTACCTGATTTGACGCACCTTACGAATGATCCAATTTTCTATTATCCATACTGGTCGCCAATGCCGCATAAGTTTCCCAGTGATATACCAAAATTCGAAGGTAAGTCAGGAGAGGATCCATCAAATCACGTTATGACTTATCACCTCTAGTGTGCGTCTAATTCAATTATTGATGATTCAATTTGCTTACATCTTTTCTAAAGAACTCTTATTGGTGTTGCCGCCAAATTGTACATTGAGTTACCACGAGGCTCTTTTAATAATTTCAGTCAATTAGCAACTTCCTTCTTGACTCATTCTTAGTTGCCTGTCAGATATGACAATGGCATGAAAATATTAACTTCACTAAAGCAATCCACGTCCACATATATTTCTGATCATATTCATGAATGGCGACGTACAAGGCATTTGGTGAAAGTTTACATTATGGATCAAATTTTGGCGGAATGGTTTGTTAAATCATTGTTACCCAAAATCACTAAAGATGTAGCTAAGGCTGGCGTTGTTACTGAGGAGCAAGTAATTTCTCAAGCTCAGTACCTTGACCTCGTTTATACGCAGTCGGGTACTTTACATGAAAAAATCCCCGATCTTCCAAAACAAGGTCAAATAGCTGCAGCTCCTTCAGGGTCTCATGCCACTGATGGTATGATTGGTACAATCAATACTAAAAGCAAGAAGAAATCTTCAAAGAATTATTCTCCTATTATAACTTTACCTGATTCCCCGAAAGGAGAGTCTTCCCCTGAAGTTTCTGCCGACATTCATGTCGTAGAGAAATCTACGTCCAAATCTAAATCCGGCGGTAAAAAGAAAGGGAAGAATAAAAAAAAAAGAATTCAAAAGAGAAAACTGATAAAAACGAATCTAATGATGAAAAACACAAACCTCGCTATCCTTGTTTCATTTGTGACGAGGATCATTTTACTAAGGAATTCCCACATCGAGTAGAGGTTGCGAAATTCATTAAAGGTTCACAACAACTTGTTGTCTTGAAGGATCCTTTTCCCACTCAAGATAGTAAGATGATTGGTTCTACCTTGAATGCCTCAGAAGAACCTATTTTGATGATGTTTCATGTCAGGATTGCGACTCGATCGCAAGATTACGGTACTAAGAATCCTATTGATGGTAAAGAAGCAGAATCTTCCAATGCAAATACATCAACTACACCTCCTCCTGTTTCTGGTCCGCTACAGATCGAGAAACCAAATCCAGACTTAATAATCAAACCGCCTGCTAAAGGTGTTCTTCGTAAATCAGCTTTTAATCCACATGCGAGAGCTGCTCATAATTACAACATTGTTGAAGACTTAGCTATTTCCCCTTCAGCAATGTCAGCTTTGGAAGTACTGCAATCATGCCCAGCACAACGTAAATTACTTTTGTCTGCCATAGGAGCTGTCGATATTCAAGATTCGAACCTTATAATATTCGATTTAGAAAATAGTACACCTCGCCTACCTCACCAAATGGCTTTTCAAATTCCTATGTTAGTAAAAAACAAACCAATTTTTCGGACTATGATTGATGAGGGAGCCTCAACGTGTATTATGTCGATTCATTGTTGGAAATCGCTTGGTTCTCCTACACTCAATCAGTCTCCAACGATTCTTAAGGCTTTTTATGGCCAAGGTTTCCACCCTTTTGGTATTTTGCAGGATTTACCCATAGGGGTGGAAGGTAAAACCATAAATCTAGATGTGGAAGTGGTTGATGCCCCTCTAGATTACAACCTTCTCCTGGGTCGTAGTTGGTCTTATGCTATGACTGATGTTGTTTCTTCAGTCTTTCGGCTCATAGACCAGTTAACTTATTTTTCTTCCAATCCAGCCTCTACAGAAACAATCCAGCACGTTGGTAAAGTGGCTATCCCATACAAGGATGTTGGATTAGGTTTGATTAAAGATTCTGGTTTACTAGGAACTTTTTCCTTTCCTCCTCCCAATGTATCGCCTTCTATCGCAACTATTAATATGATTTTGTAAGATACTATTATGTTTGATGATCCTTGGATCGTACCTTCCGACTCTAAGTTAGATTCATTTGATGGCATGATGCCTTTGAGTCCATTTGAAATTGCATATCAGGCTGTACAGTCACTTTCCGACCCCTTTTCAACTGAAACTAATCCAATGAATGGGATCCATGAGGAATCTCTTTCTATATCTAGTTCAGCCACAACAACATTTCCTGATCTTGTTCATACTGATGAGCAGATTCACAAACTTTTGTCTATTGATGATTTACCATGGGAAGATCTACATCACCTATCTTCGTTTTTACCTGAGCTGGATAATTTTGAAGATTATTTCGCTTCAATTTTTACTACTGAGTATGTCAAAGAACCGCAGAATCCATTGCAAAATCCTAATTCTGAGTTAAATTTTGAAAATATCTCTTGAACGATTCCAATTGACATTTCAGTAAAGCCAGGAATAATTGAAAACATTCATATAGGTGCTTTTTGTATGGAATATGAAATTAAAACTGATAAATCCCTATTTCAAGAATTTCGTGATGTGTTTGCCTGGTCCTATGAATAAATGCCAGGAATCGATCCGTCAATTGTCTTACATGAAATCAAGACTTACTCGAATGATCTACGTCAAATACATCCTAAAAAAGTTGCTGCTATCAAAGCCGAAGTTGAGAAATTACTTCGTGCAGGTTTCATTTATCCGATCCCTTTAATGGATTGGGAATCGAATATTGTTCCTGTAACTAAAAAACAAGGAACGATACGAGTATGTATCAACTATAGCGATATTAATCGAGCTTGTCATAAAGACAATTATCCAACCCCCTATATCGATCAAATAATTGATGATTGTGCTGGCAGTGAAATTTTTTCCTTTATGGATGGTTTTTCTGGTTACAATCAAATAAACATACTCCCTGCTGATCAGCCAAAAACAACTTTCATTTGTCCATGGGGAACATTTGCTTACTACAAACTACCTTTTGGATTGAAGAACGTTGTAGCAAATTTTCAACGGGCTATGTCTTACGCATTTCATGACATTAATCATATTGTGCAGCCTTATCTCGATGATTTACCTGCTCATTCATCGCGTAGGGCCGACCATCTCACTCATTTACGAGCTATCTTTATGAGATGTAGGCATTATCGAATTAGGCTAAATCCACACAAATGTGTTTTCTGTGTAGAATCGGGTCGCTTACTAGGATTTTTTGTTTTGAAAGCAGGCATTCGTGTTGATCCGTCGAAGGTCGAAGCTATTGTCAACTTACCTCCTCCTTCGACTCTGCGCCAACTCCAAATTTTGCAGGGGAAAGAAATTTTTTTACGTCGGTTCATTCCTAACTAAGCCGAGCTAACAAAGGGTTTTACCCGGTTGCTGAAATAGAACATTCCATTCTTTTGGGATGAGATCGCTGATCGATCTTTTGATGCACTTAAACACGCGTTGACCCATGCACCATTATTGCATCCTCCCAACTACAACCAGGACTATGTTTTGTACCTCGCCGCCTCTCATTCCACCATTGGGATGGTTTTAGTTCAGGAAGATGAATCTGACACTGAACATGTGATTTACTATCTTAGTTGAAATCTGCATCTGACTGAGATCAAATACACACATGTGGAGAAATTGGCCTTGGCAGCTGTTCAAGCTGTCCAAAGATTTTGACACTATATCTTATTACGCAAAACCACAGTAATTTCTGACTGTAACCCTATGATGTACATTTTAACCAAACAATTGATAGGGGTCAAGTATTCCAAATGGATAGTTATCCTGCAGGAATTTGACTTGGAGTTTGAAAAATCCAAGGCAAAGAAATCTTTGGTTTTTGCCAAACTGATGTGTGATTTCCCCTCTACTTATACCGAAACTGTGGTGGAGGAACCCATTGTGGATGAATCCTTATTTCTTATCATTAGTCTTGATCCATGGTATGGGGATATTATCGTTTATCTCCAAACCCAATTTTTTCAGCCTGAAATATCACGATCTCAGCGACGGAAAATACGTTTCCAATCCCAACAATACAATATTATGGGTGATACACTCTATCGTCATGGAGCAGATTTTGTTTTCTGACGCTGTCTTACTCATGAAGAAGCTGAGAAGGTTTTAAATGACTTCCATTCTGGAGCATGTGGCGGTCATATGTCTGGGTATGCCACAGCCAAAAATATATTGCACGCTAGTTATTTCTGGCCATCGTTATTCAAAGATTGAATCTATGCAGTCCAGAAATGCCACAATTGTCAACTCTTTGATCGTAAAATGTGTGCGCCACCCGCTCCTCTTCACCCTATAATTGATGTCAATCCTTTCTAAAAATGGGGTATTGACTTTATTACATGTAACCCTCACTCGGCCGGGGGGCATGCGTATATTATCTTAGCGGTAGATTATTTTACTAAGTGGGCCAAGGTGATACCTACATTTTCGGATGACAGCAAGAATACTACAACTTTCGTATTTAGTCACATAATTTCTAGGTTTGGTGTTCCTCAAGCCATTATTACAGATCATGGAAGTCATTTTCGGAATATCATGATGACTGAACTGACAGATCAACTTGGCTTGCCCCACGACAGTTCCACTCCGTATTATCCACATGCCAATGGTCTGGTTGAAGCTATAAATAAAGTTTTAGTCACTATGATCAGATGAATTATTGGTATTCACAAGTCAAATTGGCATTCCATGTTACTTTCAGCACTTTGGGCATATCGGACCTCAGTAAAAACATCAACTGGTTTCACTCCCTTTCAACTGGTTTACGGTTTGGAAGTTGTGTTTCCGATTGAATGCGAAATTCCGTCATTGAAATTAGCCATAGAATTACTCCCAGCTACGTCTCAAGAGGAGAAACTTTTTTTGTACTTGGCTCAACTAGATGAGAATTGACGAAATGCTGCGATAGCAAACGAAGCTCATGTCAAACGAATAAAAGCTCAGTATGATAGAAGTGTTACCCCTTGAAATTTTTCATAAGGAGACCTAGTCTTAGTTTATGATCAAGCGAACGATAAGCTAGGAGCTAGAAAATTCGTGCCTATGTGGCATGGTCCTTTCATTGTTAACTGAAAACTGGCAAAAGGGGCCTATGAGCTGATAGATTTTGACGGTGTCTCTTTAGATAAACCCATAAATGGGCTTTATTTGAAGAGGTATTATGCTTAAACATGGTGTGGAGATTTATTAGATTATATTTCTTTACTGCTGGTGTGTCTTAGATTAGAAAAGTGTGCCTAGTTTAGAGTGTGTTTTTATCACTATTCCTTCTTATCTGAGTTTTACTCTTGATATTGCATATGTCGACGTCTCTTCAAACCTACATTGGTTTTGATGATGGTGCTTGTCGTAGTACACTGAACATTTATTCTACAGCTTTGGTTATCTATTCACCCTCTAAGGAGTTAGTATTCATGCATGGGGTTAGCCCTAGTCAAACAACAAATAACATTGCCGAGTATAGTGCAGTGATTGAGTTATTGTCTGAATCCGTATCATTTGGAATTCAGAGTTTGATTGTTAGGTTGGATTCTGAACTTTTTGTATTACAGCTTAACAGGGTTTATGCCATTATAAATCCAGTTTTATTACGGTTATTTTTAAGATTTCGTCTCTTGGTGAATTTGATTACATTGAATATCAGCATATTCCAAGACATTTAAATAAATTAGTAGATGCAGTTGCTTCTAGTATGGTAAATCGACATTTGCAATAATAAAAATAGTAAATCAAATAACATTCATAACATGTACACAGATAGCCGGTAAATAGTGATATATCATAGTATAGAAGTGTTTCAAAAAATATACATCGTCTTCGATCATAGGTTGGAAACACCTTATGATCGGAAAAATGGTAATACAAAAGGTCAAAAATATGAGTCTACGACATGATCATCCTATCACTGATGGTGATCACGATAAGAGACCACTGCCCGGGCCACCCTACATAGGAACCTCCTAAAAGGTCCTGGGACACCAATCACGTATCTCTGTAATCTGAGAGGAATATCATCTATGTCCGTCTCTGGAATGTCTAGAGTCAAATGCTCTAGGTGATGCTCTAAATCAGACAGGATCTCTACTGATTGGCCTACTGGGGCTGGTGCGGCTGCAGCTGATTGTCTTCTTTCATAAGGTTGGAGATGGGCTGGTTGTTGTGGACCCACATCTGCATTCAAAACTTTTGGTTATTAGTTTCAAGACGATAAAAAAAAACAAAAAAAAAATTAGAACTTAGAAATTGTTGAAAATGATTTTACCTGATTCATCCCACTGTTCCCCTAGTGGGAGAGTCATCTCTCGGTTGCCACGGAAATCTATTCTGACGTATGGAAATTCCTCTATAACAAAAATTTGGTGTTCTAGCCAACGAAAATATGAAGGAGGAAATCGAACAATCTCGACACCCTCAATACCATGACGGGCCATCATTGCAACCCAACGAACCATCCTAGGTTCTCGAGGTTGTCCAGCATCAACAGGAATGTTCTGCGGAGCTAACATGGGGATCCTCTCTAGAGAAAAGGTGACTACAATGGATCCATATGCAAAGTTATTTATTTTTCCATTCTTTGCTCTGGTTAGTTGGCCTTTTACATTGGCCAACACAGCTTCACACCAGTTGAAAATGGTGCCTTGAAAACAGTCTACAGCGATGCGCATTTGGGAACAGGTAGCCACATGCAACGCTGCACTCCCACACAGTCTGGTGACAGTAAATGCAATAACTTTCAGCTCGGGATGGATGATAGTTTTTATGTCAATCTGTTTGTCCCTGGGGTCTTCCTGATCATTACAGAACTCTTGTCGAAGACTAGCGATAGTTTGGCCACCTGGCCTAGTCCCAAACAAAGAAATTTGTTCGCCCCTCTTAGAAAAACCAGTCAAAAAATAAATATCCTCCAGCTCAATTTCGAGCCGGTGACCACCAATAATGAAGCACTGGTCCTGTACGTTCCACCTATTCACCAGCCATGTTAGGAGGTCTACTTGTGCCCTCATGCCTTGAATGGCCCAGAATTTATACAAACCGCATGCTCTTAATGCTTGCATTGTGGGAAAATGGAGCATTGCGGCATCATCCACGTCTTCATGCTCACGTTCTCTCCAAATTAGCTTCTTGTATCTCCTACAATTCATAAAAATATATGTTAGAACAATCTAATTTGAAATTTTTTGGGTGGAAAATCAGAAATTTTATTTTGAAATTCAAATGCACGGGGACTACACTTTATCTGCATACACAGTGCATAGGAACGCATGAGCGCTTTGGGACAAGTGCAGACCCACGAATTTTTTCTACATAGGAAAAAGTCGGGGTCCGCAGGGCCCATGTGTTGCACCTGCGGGCCCCCGCAGGAAATTTTTTAAACATATTTTTTCTCCTAAAAACGAAATTTAAAGCCTAAAACTAAATGTAAACGGATGAAATACAATATTAGGAAGTCGTGGATTACCTGGAGCTAACGGTTCTCGATTTCGTTGGACAGATTTTCCAGAATCTTCACAGGAACTTTTTTACCCAAAAGCTTTTACTTTTCACTCTAAACTCGAATGGTAAAAATGAAGATAGAGAAGTCCTTTTTTATAAGTTTTTTCAAATAAATGAATTTTTAATTTGTTTATTTTTCACTTTAAAAAGGTTATCATTGAAAGCATTTTTATTTATCTCAAATAGGTATGTGTAATGTTTCAAGTTTTTGTGCAGAAATTGGATTTTTCAGGAGAATTGATCGTTTTTAAACAAAGAGCATACTTTATCACTTTTTCGAACTCTTTCAAAAATTTACGAAAAAGCAAAAACTTGGAGTCCTCTTTTAAGCCCTTTTCGAACTCGTTAAAGTAAATGAATGATCGTCCTTTCAGTATAATTTTACCCCTTTTACGGACTGAAATGGACTATTTACGAAAAAGGTATACGTTGACTAATTACGGTCAATAGAGTTCTCTCTCGCATTATTTTATCCTTTTTCGGGCTCGAGAAACTAAATTTACAAAAAAGTACACCCATGGAGTTTTCTTAAGTTTTTCTTCTGACTCCTTAAAATTGAAAAACATCGAGTTTCTCCTATACTGGACTCGTTAAAATTTAACAGTAAAGGACCTGTTCAATTTCAAACAGGAACGAACCACTTCTTCCTAGGGTTCGAATCTTAAACTAAGTTGGACTCATCCGAAGGATGAGCTTATAAACAAGCAAATGTTTTCCTCCTCAAGCTTGTAAGAAATAAATAGGTACTTGCCAGAAATGGTGGGGGAAAAGAGAGAAAAATGGACTTGTTTGTTGTATTTTGATTTTTCGAAAATCTAGTTAACCACTCTTGAACACGACACTTTTTGTTCACCTGGGTTGGGAAATCCTTTGCCTAACAGTTAATCAAACCACACTGAAAGTCTTCATGCGGTTTCTGGGTATTAGCTTTGGGTCAATTGTCACCAAGCCATCTGCAGTGTCATTATGTGTTCAATAGGACAGTTCAAATAAACCATTCATCTGCAAAATATCTGTCATCCATTTTGACCATCCCTGAGTCAGTCCTTGCTAATATATTTCTTCAAAACTTGATCTATGATTTCGTGTTGTGGGCTTACCTACGACGGATCACTTTCTATCGACGATAGCTCATTATCTAGGAATTTGATCTAGAAATCATCAGTACCTTGAAATTTGCATGCCTCAATGGCAGGTTTCTCACTTTCGACAACAGGTTACATCATTGACCTTCGATCGAATGATTCCGTGACATGTTCGATTTCAGCTCATTCATTCACATTTCATGGATTGTACTAGGTACTTTAAGAGCCATTGACATTACTGGTGGTTACTCTCACACTTGTTAACAGTTTACATCATTGACTAGTAATCAAGTGGTTTCTACCATGTTCGACTTCGACACATTCATTCACATGGATAGAATCGTACTAGTTCGAGATGTGGAAATCAAGACCTTGGATCTAGTTTCTACCATCCAGGCTGTGAGGAATTTTTCTATCATTTATACAGTGGAATATTCATAAACAGATGGTTGCATCCATAATGTGTCTACACATGTCTATACTGTGATGTATTCAAAATCATTTCTTTATCAGAACAGTTTGAATCGGTTTCTAGTTAGTTTTGATCTAAGTATGGGAATGCCTACCTCAGCGATGATATGTACACATATATATATTTTGCATTGAATGTTTTTACAGGTTCCGACTGGGGTGTCCATAGGATGATCCTTGAAATGATAAAGTATTGCACTCTTCATATATGACAGACTTCAGCTTCATCTATTCCATACTTTTCACTTTAGGGGGCAATCTGTTACACTCAAAATTGTCATCCTGACATTCTGCTATGAGTATGAGCTCATTATTACTCGTACTTCCTCCTTTGCAAGTCTAACATATCATTTCCTCATGTAAAGCCTTGAAAATCAGAGAAAAGTTCCTAAAAATCTCCTTAACTTTGGTGTCACACTTTCTCTATATCTTGCCTGCAGTCCCGAACCTAATGTTCAAGTCTCTTGCGTACCTGAATGCAATTTCTCTGTGTTATGGGTGCAGACCCCTGTAAAGATAAAAAAGGCGCAAGTAAACTCAAAAAATCTCACTTTCAGTAAATTCTAGAAGCCTCTAGAAAGAATCTTGCGGTGGCAGAACCGCTCTTTTGAGGTTCATGTATCCCTTACCTTATGGAGCTAACCCCTTAATGTGAGGAGCTTATCCCTTTGAAGGAGGATTCTATCCCTTCATATTTGGAACTAAAACCTCGTCTTTTTCCACTATAAAAAGAGGCATTGGGTAGCCTCAAGGGGAGTGGAAGCTTTAGAATTTTTTGAGGTTAAGTGCTGTTGGGATTCAGACTTATTTAACTAAGATTTTTGTGAGGAGAGATCACATAGCTCTATCTGTCTCAGTTGAAGGAGTGCAGAGCTTATCAGAGTAGAGGAGATTCCCGCTTCAGACCCCAGGAAGGCCTGTTCAACATCAAGGCTAAGGTTGTAAGGTTTTCCTTCTTTTGAAATTAATACAAATGAACTCATTTTTCTCAATAAGCTGTTAGTTAACAGTTTATTTCATAGATTCCTTGATCACTATGATAAGCATGATTTATGATGTTTTCTATACAGGTGCTATTTAATGTTTGCTTGTTTGTGACTGCAGGTTTATGAAGATAACTCCTTCAAGTGCACAAAGGAAAACAACGACTTCGAACAAGCGCTGGACATACATTAAGTCTTTTACACCTCTATAGTGCTTTTTGTAAATCATATATTCTTAGAGAAAGGTTAGTTCATTTGGCTGTTTGTTGCTAGATTACTTTTGGGTACTAGGGAGATCAGTCTTGTCTGCAAGATTGATTAATCCATACAACACACTGCATTTCAAAGGCAAGGCCCATGAATGTTGGATTTTTTAATCTTGTTCTTTAAATATTGCCAACACTTTCTCTTATGCAAGATTCATTGAAACATTAGTGGGAAGGTTTGGTGAAAAACTTCCTAAGACACATGAGCAAAGGAAACTTGAGAGAAAAAACCCTTTACATGTGATGAAGGAAACTCCACTTCAGAAAACCATGGGGGAAGCTAACATCTTGCATTACACATTGCCGAAGGCAAGACCTCTAGTTCATATTCCAAAACAAGAGGGCATGGGGATCACTTTTTCACAAGGGAATCCAATTGTTGAAATGTTGCTTACACACATTGATGAAGGAGAAGAGAGCAACAACACTATCACATCTAGAGCACATCCAGTACCTCATGTAGAGGGAGGAGGGGCACATGCTCCAATAGGAGGGGTTCTTGCACCCTTACAAGAAGTTCCCCAGGATCTCATACAGAGAGGTCCCAGCACAATTAGTGAGCAGCATGATTGTGCAGCATTGTAGCTGGAAGGAGGAGGTGGAGAGGAAGAGAAACATCACTTGATGAGAGGCACACACCCTTCTCTATTTCAAAAAGCTAATACAAGGGAGAGGCAGTCTGAATTGCGCTGTAAGGGCAGGGGCAAGGTTTCCCAACCATATGTGCAGTCTACTCTTGACATTGATGTCTCACTACATGGAGGCATTCCCCCTGGGAGGCCACCTGATCTAGAGTTGATGAGAGGCATCTTGCCATTTGGTTCACCCCTCTTAGATTCCAGAGAGGTGAAAAATTTGGAGGAGTCTAGTGCAGCGCAAAGAGCTTGGGATAAACTCAAGGAGGAGGGGGGCATCCTTCCATTTTCAGTACCACCCACTCTCACTATATATACTGCGCTGACAGAGGTTGTTGTAGTCATGGAGCATGGCACCTTCATGGTGCAAGGGAGATTCTCCATGGATTTGGGGAAATAGAGGGTACTTCCTTTGAGGAAGGAATCCTCCATACATTGGAGTAGATGGAGGCCACTCATGCTTGCATTGGCCAAGATTGGGAGATTCTTCTTAGATGAGAGTTTCTCATGGGAAGCCAACTTCCAAGAATCCCTACTTATTTTGGAGCATGAGCTGCTGCATGATGGGCATGGAAACAATTTGGAGGATGAATTTGGCAAGAGGGATGTCAAAGGAAAAGACAACAACATGTGTATAGCTTCACATTGCAGATCACCAGCACTGTTCCTTAGGAGGATTGATCTTTATTGGAGATCTCAGCTCTTGGTACAGTACTCCAAGGATCTTGGTGCATGCATGATTCTTGATGACCCGTATAGAGATGATGAGTATATGGTGGATGATATGGTCATATATTCACATGACAGAGTCTTCTTGACTAGAGCTTCTAGTCTCAAGGAGGAATTGCTACATGTAGCACATGAGGATTTCTTTTCCATGCATTTTGATGCGTATCTTTCCTTGGAAAAGGAGTTCATTTGGGAGGGCATTCAGCATGATATATTTCAGCATATGGAGATATTCATAGCCTGGATGGTGATAGAGAGGATGTCACAACCACTTCCCTACCCATCGGAGGTGAGGGAGAGATTCCAGTTGATCCATTTCAGCTCAAGATCTCAAGTACATGATGGAGGAGGTATAATTTCACATTTTGTATTGTACTTATTTTCCTTGTTTGAGAAGCATGATGTATCAAGAAGGATTATTTCTTCTTTCATATTATATGATGATGTACTTACAACTACCTGTAGCATTGATTTTGGCTATCTTTTTGGTAGTTTATGGGGGAGGCCACATGATTATTGGTGTGCACCATTGACACCATATTGTAACTTCATGCTTTCATCTTATGAGATGATTGTGGCAGCAAACAAGTGGCTGGTAAATCACTTGTTATTTCTTATTTTGATGCAGTCAGAGGATGCACTGTGCTGGTTCCACGAGTGAAACTATGATTCACTCTCCAGTTGTCACTTGGCAACTTGTTCTCATTATACTTTGCTTCCATATATTGCTGATATGTGTATGTTTAGGGGAAGATTTGGTTGGAGAGTGGGCTTGAGATTTAAGATGCCCATTGGGATCATGATTCTCCCCACTTTACATGTTGTACATTTGAGGAGGAACCATGGGAAAACCATGATTTCCACATCACACTTTTTCCTTTCTTGTGGAAGGAACCACTTGAAGAACTTGAGAAGGCACTTCATGGCTGAATTATTTGATGGGGGAACTTGGGCCATTCTTGGAGGCCATGTTATTTCAGCCCAAGGATAGAGGCAGCCCCATGTTTACCATAGATGGAGAGAGAAACCAATTGGATGGTAGAATCTAATCTCTCCATGCAGCCCCAACACATTGTATAAAACCGGGGTTGATGATTTTCTTAATGAGCTACCTAGAATGGTTCATTTCATTTGGACGATAGCATGGGTGAGGGAGTCACTAATTCACCATGTTTTTCATCACTCCTACTTTGTGGAGGCCACGGGACAACAAACAGGTTTCCATTCACACTTTCCACCTTTGAATTGATGTGAGCCATTTGGTTTTGCACACTTGGGAGGAAACATTGGATGACAGATTTATTGCAGATTATCTTGATGCAGTGATCGAGGCCATTGATGGGAGGCCACATGAGGAGGAGGGGAGAGATTTTCTCTCCCTATTCATTTTCTTGAGGACAAGCAAATATTTTGGAGGGGAGGACTGTAATGTTCCCAAACTTTAGCCTCAAAGCTAAATGCAACATTAGAGTTAGCAGTACCTTTAGCCGGTGAATAAATGGGTGGAAAATCCCTTAAGTCTCCTACGGAGGAATAAAAACACCTCAAGTGTGAAAGGAGGCACTCTTTGCAGTTTAATAAAACACCTCTATGTGTGAACAAGGATATTATCAAGTTGATTCAGTCCACTTTGACTAAGTCAACAACGCAGTTGTGGAAGAGGAGGAATCAAAGAAGGAATAACGAAGTTTTGGAGGGAGGGGAATATTTTGATGACCTAATTGAGTGGGACCAAGGGCAAGAAAACTCATAACTTATTTAAGGAAGAGGATGGCAACATTTTTCTTCATGTTTTAGATTGTTATTTTTTCTGCTAAGACTTTTTGCTTCCTTTGCTACATAGCAGGGTTGCAGTGCTGTTTAGCACCGGGTATTCCCGTGTGGGAATCCCACCTCTCTCATTGAGGAGCCTCATTGGGAGATTTTTAATTCATCATTACACATCAGTTTTTCAGGCCAAGCTTCATCCTACTTCATCAGCGTTGTTTTTCTAGAGATTGTGCAGTGTTGCTGGGTGCAGCAGTGGAAGGGATTGGAATCTCGATTTCTGAGCTAGTTTCTCATTGGAGGAAGGTTTACTTCACTTGAGGGACCTGTTTGGAGAGTTATAGAGCCTATTTAAGATCTATGGTATCAGACCACACATTTCCCCTACATTCCCACCGCTGTTCCAGCTAGGGAATGTGTTATTTTGGAGGTAGCATTCAGCAGATGGTCTAGTGGCTTCGTCGTAGTGTTTTCTTGTGATTGAAAGTTCCAACCTTTCATGGGAGGAATAAATTGAGGGATATACATCATATCAATAATATTTTAGCCTTATAAACTCTTATGCTTCAGTGTTGCAGTGATTATTCAGTAATTTTCTGAAGATCACATTTGTATGCAGAGTGTTTTGACAAGAAACCCTTGCAGGGTTCTCTTGTATTTTGTATAAGGAGACTAGATCTCTGTTCTTCAGCTTTATTAATAAATATATGAGTATATCTACTTTTTCTCCTATTTTTTGAGTTAAAACCCTCTTTATAATGTGTAGTCGCTTTATGCAGAAATCCCTGTGTTGCAGTATTTTGGGGTTTTTTGTCATTTTCAGCTACACTAGTGTGGGGGGTCTGTTTAACCCACCTAGTTTGATTTGTTTCATCTCTATACTTGGATTTAGGTTTTATATTGACTAATATATAGGATCCATGAGTCCATTCCACTATTTTATTGCATATGTTGCTGGGAATGTGTTTTTAGTGCGTGCCTGTTGAGTTGTTCCAAATTTGGAATATTACATTTCTTATACATGTTATTAATCGCAGCGGAGGCATCTTCTGAAGTTTTAGGAATGTTTCCTTGAATATATTCCAGCATATCATTGTTATCAGCAATAGTATCTAATCTGAATTTCCATGCAGCAAATTTTGAAGCGTCTCCCAACTTCTCATGCTCCTTGAAGGTAGAGGAATAAATCTCGACCTTGGATTTTAGATATGCTTTCTGATAGACTTGTGGATCTACTCTCTGACAATGTTGACTTCACTACTTGTCTTCTCTTGGGCTTTTACTTCACCTTAGCTTTGATACCATGTTAATTTTTCAATATTTTTCTATGGTGTATCGGTTACTTAAGCCCAAATCATATTTTCATTAATATTGTATTCAAATCTATGTAATATAAATAACCATAAATTGTAACAAAATATATAATGATGTATGAAAATACAGAGAAGACAATATCAAAACCATGAGACATATAAATTGGTCCAAGTCCAAGGAAAAACCCCTCTGTGTCGGAAACCCTTTCAAATATTCTTCTTCTATATATTGTATTCAAAATGTTTCAATAGAGAGTACAATGAGCCTAGTACATGTATACAGTTGAAAAAAATGGATCTAATCTATGAATCAGTAGATCTAAAATAACAAAACACGAAATGAATGGATCAAAATTACCAAGTGATCTCAACTACCCAGATCTAAATCTGGATTCAGAATACTACTAACGACTAATATGACGTGACTGTGACTATGTGATGGATGCGTGATGACGCTGCAAAAACAATTGACTTAAAACAAAATTTTATCTTCCTAATAACTCTCATAGTTGTGAACTTGACACGCCATATTAGCAGTTGAACTAGCTCTAAACTGCTACCAGGGAGTTCTATGCTCGTGGCTTTAGGCCTGAAAACCCTAGAAACTTGCCCGCACCCTAAAGCCTACTTGCAGGTGACTTTACCAGCTAGGTGGCGACCACAACAAGCTTAGCCCGTGACTCAATCTCAACAGAGCCTCTACCTCAAGTTCCCATGCCCGTGACGCAGATCCAAAATACCTAGATCTGGAATCTTCCTTTGTCTGTGATCCTGATCCACTGTGCGAACCTCTTGCAATGTACCTATGTGAGCTAGAAAACAAAAATACGACCAATAACCAAAATAGCATGAAGAAGATCTCATGAGCGAATGTGTGCAAATGAACTTGAGGTCACTTCTATTTACAACTTTGTGAGGGACCGCTTGGGGCTTTAACCAAATGAACATGTGGTTAGGCCAACTCATAACATAATAAAATAAACCATAAATTAACTTCCACTTAATCAATTAGGACAATATATAGACCGATTTTGATCCTCTCAAAAATAGGAATCTAATTTACATTTTATTTTAATCATATGAGCTGTCCATTGTAGAATTTGACTCTAATTTCAAAAATTAACACCTCCTTGCCTGGTCTGAAAGTTGTATATCAAGGTGGGGAAGGAGGACTAGAGAAACTTTGTTTCATAAATCAGAGGAGGCCTCAAAGGCGTCAGTCATATCAGCAGGACCTGCAAGGTGCACCTTACTCCTACTAGCATGAAAACCATATTGCACCTATGCAGTCTTGGTACACATCCACTCCTCCATCATAGCCTACACCTCCTACTTGGCATTACACCTGTCCATATCACCCTTTACTTATAAATCAACCTTTCCAGCAGTATGTTCCTCAACCACCTCAATGTATCAACCCATAACAAGGGTGGAGGGCACAACACAACAAACCACTTTCTTTACTGCCTCCACCCCAACCTCAACCTCATCTCACCCATTTAGCTCCACCTAAGTTGCCTTAGATGCCTACCCATCCCAATATGAACTTGAACAACAAGAAAGCACAACTGATTTCCATTGGGGAAGTGTCCTATCAATATTATGTTTTGGAGATACATGAAAGTAACCTCAGGTCTGGAAGAGTGCTTCAATACTGTAATATCCCAAAATTGGGACAACTCAGCAAGCCTGCTGAAATAATGCAGTTCTGAGAATTTTGTGCACCGAAATGAGTTTGCAGCTCCTGGATCCCTTATATCAGCTCATCTAAGATCTAAATCCAAAATGAGAGAAAAATAAAATTAGACTAGGTGGGTTAAACAGATCTCCCACAAACTAGTCTAGCTGAAAAACACCCAAAGAGAGGGGCTGCAGCTATATGCAAAGGACTTCTTCAGAAATAATGTAGATCAAATGAAGCACAATAGTAGGCTGATATGGAGGTTCCAAAATCAGATTTATAATAACAAATCATATGTACATTACAGCCCATACATTATACAAGAGAAAGAATAAGACTATAAAGGAAAAATCCTCAGAAATGAGGTGCTACAGCCATGGAAAAAGTCTGCAGAAACTTGAAAACGTTATTTTAATGGGATGAAGTAGCAGTTTATTAATACTTAGATCTATAGAATATATTTACATAAAAATTTAGATCTAATACAGATTTGTGTACAAGAAATGCTCATCTATACATTCCCCTTGGGGTTTTGTGCAAAACATGAAGCACAGAGAGTAGATCTGAGATCTAAAGTTGCAGATCTGCATAAATCTTTAGAAATTTCTGAAGAATACAATAGGGTAGCAGATCATATCTAAAACAAACATGGATTTGGTAGCCAATCCATGTATCACCACAGTGAGAGGAATAATCCTAACACCAGAGATCTCTCCTCCAAAATGCAGACAAAACAACCTGCAACTTCTCACTTGCAAATAATGCAGTCCAGGGAGAGAAAATGCACTGTAGGCTCTGAGAATCCTTTGGCCTGATTCCAAGGTCTGGGTCTAAAGCTCAATCAGCTAATGCACTCTTCCAGGAGGTTAAAATACACACTCACTCAGAAGAGTCACTAGTATAGACTAGATCTGAGCAGATCTAGTGTCTGTTAGGACCTCACAATGTACCATTTTTACTATACATTTTGACACCACCTTACCCTTTATAGCTATATTCAAAAAAGGTTACATTATCATTTTCATCCATTTTATCCAAAGGTATATGAAATCCTTCTATTTACTATATATTTAATCTATTTACATATAATTCCACATTACTCTTATATTTCATCATTAATCGAAGGTAGATCGTTGCTAACACAAGTCTAAAAGATTGTAGATAATTTATGATAAGGAACGTGCTGTTGCTGAAACAATCGGCCGATGCTGAAACAGTCGACTCCGTTGCTAAAACAGTCAAATCTGTTGCTGAAACAGTCAGCGGGCACGTACATTCCGTCACTACTCGTGATTTGCGATCTTGAAAGAGTATTTCAGGAACGATGGAAACAAGACGAAGACAAGCAAGGAAAGTCGTTACACGGATTGTTCTGAAGCCAGTACCTTTTTGTATCTGTTGTAACAATATTTTTCTATGGAAGAATAGAAAGACCCTGTTTTAAGATAGAAGAACAAATTTGGATAAATATAGGATTTCTCTGATGTAACTGTAATAGATGTCTCCTCTTTAAAAAGAGGAGACATCATCATTAGAGGGGGAGTTAGAGACTACAGGGAAGACATTATTTTTGAGCGGAAAGGAGCCAGACTCCATTGTAATGTATCATTCTTTTTGACAGATGAATAAAGGTTTCTTTTGAGCGCTTTAAATTAACTCTTTCCTCTAGGGAATCTTGTGAGAAGGAAAGGGCCCGCCTTCATCACAAGATTCACCCGATTGCTCCTGTAGTTAGTTAATTTCTTTATATTTATTGCACCTTCGTTTAACTCTTTTGCTGAAGAATTATTTACATATTCCTGTAATTTTGTTTAAGCAATCTGTTTCTTTAACACTGCGTTAGTTCTGTACCATTCATTCTTAAGAAGCAAAGAGATATTTTTCTGTTTGAATGTGTGATTAATACCAGGAGACAGGTGCTGAAGATTCCTGTTCATAGGAATAGGGTCCTGCTCTCCTTAGGTTGCTTTCCTTTTTCTGCAGTGTGAATGATAGCAGGCAACAGGTGCTGAAGATTCCTGTTTGAAGGAAGAGGGTCCTGTTCCTTGTTATGGTTGAATGATTTTCTTTCCTGCAGGGTGATTTCCTTTCATTATCATTTCTTATAATTCTTTTAATGAAAGACTACGTTAGAGAAGTTGCTTCTGCTGTAACACAAGTAGGCTTCAGCTTTGTGGAGTGTGAATAGTTATATTTGTATGATTGATGATTGTGTGATTTTTACTACAACATTTCCTTGCTTTTGGAATTGAGCATATCCAGTGCGTGATTGTCTTTGGAATAAACAGACCTTCCGGGTTGACAATTTATGTGGTGCTTGAATTGATAAAACAATTAAAGCGACCAACATTTTGGCGCCGTTGCCGGAGAAGGCAATTATAGATTTCAAAAGCATTGATATTTTCCTTCTAGATGTGTATATTTTATGAGAGGGCGCGGAACCCAGAAGAAAACTAATCCTACAGGTGGCAAGGGCAAAGGAAGGGGAGGAAGAAAGAATTTTATTGACGAAATTGTATCAAAGGCTGAATCATCACAGATATTAAGTTCTCGAAGACCAAAACTTCAGCGCTCCCCTCAATCAGACTACGAAACAGAAGAAGTTGTGGGCCCTGAAAACATAGAGGAACCAATAATGGATATTAAAGAACCAGCAACCAGTGCGGGAGAATCAGAAGAAAGTGCTAACAAATTGGCAGAGCACGTTGAGGAACTAATAGAGAGTATTGGACGACCAGTGGAAAACATTGAAGAGCTAGTAGAAAATCTTGAGGATCGAGCAAGTGCAGTAGGAGAATAGCCAATGGAAGGAAACAACGAAGAATTCTTTGGTGGAGGACGTGTATATCCTGAAGGAGAAGGAAGGGATGAAAATTCTCTCTCTACCTTGGGATTTCCTATCAGTGATCTCCCTAGAGGAACAACTCCTATGAAGAATATTCCATTTTCGGCTTTACCCAACTTCCATGGTTTATCCTCTGAAGATCCGGATGAATTTCTTTTTGAATTTGATATATTATGCAGAAGTTATGATTATGTTACTAATGCTCAGAAGTTGAAACTGTTTCCAGCAACATTAAAAGGAAATTCTTTAAGATGGTTCATGAGCCTTGGAAGTCAGGTAATCACAACATGGGAACAGATGAAACATAAATTTCTGCTTAAATATCAAGACTACTGTCGGACAAGAGAAAAGAGGGAGGAACTATTCAACATGGCACAAAAGTCGGACAAGAATCTGGAGGACTATGTGGAAAGGTTGCAGTATAATCTGCAGAGATCTGATCATCCGAATGTAAGTAAAGAAATTCGTAAAACAATATTACTTAGAGGATTAAGGGATGATTGTTTAGACATGTTAAACATGCTTGGAAAGGGAGATATATCTAAAGAATCATATGATGAGATTGTTGAACTTTGTAAAAGATGTTCAAGAGGAGCTGCAAAGAACAGAGTAAGTAACAGAGATCCCACCTATTCAAGAGTGCAGAAATTAGCCAGTGGGGGAGCAACAAGAGCTGAAATAGGTAATTTACTTGAAGAATTTAAAACTGAGATGTTAAGTTCTTTTGCTTCACAAATTGACACCTTGCAGGTTAAAAAGAAGCAGGCTAAAGCAGAAGCAGCTCTGGCTGTCTTTTTCCCTAAATGCAGAGACAAACATCCACTAAGGGAATTCCCATTGGATAAGATACCAATCTGTACCCTTTGTGAGAAAGATCATGAAACACAACAATGTCCCTCTCTACCGGGAATAAAGGCAACACTGCAGCCAACAGAAGAAGAAGCTGAAGCAGTTTACCTACTAACACAAAGAATACAATGGCAACCAAGAGGACAAGGTATGAATTCTAATATGCCATTTAATCGTTGGAATAATTATTCTTCCTTAAGTCAGAAAAATTACCCTCCCTTTAATCAAATGCAATACCCACCCTTTAATCAGATTAACTTCCCACCCATGCAACAAATAAACCCTCCCTTTGTTGATCCTACAATGTGGACTCCTTGGCCCCCACAACATTCATCTTCTTTTAATCCTTGGAATTCAAACTGGAGAAGCCAACAACTCCCGTATCCAAATCAATTTCCTCAATTTCAACAACCACTTCCTCTACCATCAAATGCTCCACCAAATAATCAAATGAGACCTCAGCTACCTGTGCAACCAAATCCTAACCCCAATAATAAAGTTGTGCAAGTCATTGATATTCAGAATCAACCTACATTTCCTACTATGCAATGTAATGATATTCATTTGAGATCCGGGAAAATAGTAGAACCTATCATCGATGATATAACCTCTTCTGATTCTGATAAAGAGGAAACTGAGAAACATAAAAAATCACAACCACCCTCTAACAAGGGTATTGAAATAACAGAGCCACCATTCCCCGAGCATTTAGTTTTAACTAAAACGCCTGAAACACTTGCTTTTAATATTTTAAGGGAATTGCAAAACTTGTATGTTAAATTTCCACTTTTACAGGCACTAAGAGATGTACCAATTTATGCCAGAACCATAAGGGACATTTGTGTTAAGAAACCTGGTAGGAAGACTAAAGACCCCCTTACAGTTCATGTTATGGGTGATTTATCTGCATTAATGTCTGGAAAAACCCCTCCTGTGAAATATGGTGACCCCGGCCATCCTACCGTGACAGTTCAAATTGGTAAAACAATAATTCCTCAAGTTCTGGTAGATCTAGGTGCTGCAATAAACATTATGACTCTTGAAACTTCACAGTTGTTACAGCTGAATAACACAATTAGAGATACAAAAACCATCCTAGAGTTAGCTGACCGTTCTACAATTAAACTTGAAGGAGTTGTTGAAGATCTAGTTATCTCGGTTGAATCCTGGAATTACCCAGCCG
Organism: Pinus albicaulis; assembly: GCA_034641835.2. Lineage (NCBI taxonomy): Eukaryota > Viridiplantae > Streptophyta > Pinopsida > Pinales > Pinaceae > Pinus > Pinus albicaulis. The sequence goes on from CM076577.1 coordinate 1,212,033,561, forward strand.
ATTTTGTGGTATTACAAACTAAAACAAAGCTGGGGGGACACCCTTTAATTCTAGGAAGACCATGGCTGGCCACAGCCGATGCCTTTATAAGCTGTAGATCTGGTTCAATGACAATTTCTAATGGTTATGAAACTAAACATCTTACTCTTTATCCTCATGCTACACCCATAATTAATAATGAAAATTCTGTATGGATGGAGTATGATGATAATGCTATTCAGCCCATTTTAACTATCGGACAAGATTTAACTCTTAAAGACAATACAAAGGATGAGATAATTAATAATTTTATTTGCGAACCTTCCTCTGTAATTGCTGAAACACACAATCAATTGACTGCACTTTTTGAAACAGATACCCAGGAAAAGATTGAATCTGAAGATTTATCTCGAACATTAACCACCATCTCATCTAAAATTATAACGGTCGAAATTCAACTTGGCAAGACATTAAATATAAATCCTGATCTAACAATTGTTGAAACACAGTAGTTAATGAAGTTATTACTTGAAAATAAGGAAGCATTTGCATGGGATTACACGGATATGAAGGGAATCTCTTCTGAATTATGTACTCATCGAATTTATATTAAAGAAGGATGACGACCAATCTGTCAACCCCAAAGATGAATGAACCCTAATTTACGAGAAATTGTTAAAGAAGACCTTCAGAAATTGCTTAATGCAGGATTTATATATCCCATATCTGACAGTGAATGGGTTTCCCCATTGGTAATAGTCCCTAAGAAAAACGGGAAATGGAGAGTGTGTGTTGATTACAGAGCCTTAAACAAAGCTACTCAAAAGGATCACTTTCCTTTACCTTTCATTGATCAGGTGTTGGATAGTCTGTCAGGAAAGAAATTATTTTCTTTTCTAGATGGATTCAGTGGGTACAACCAAATCAGAATTGCACCCCAAGACCAAGAGAAGACCACTTTTACTAGTCCTTGGGGAACTTTTTCTTATAGAGTTCTTCCATTTGGACTATGTAACGCACCAGCAACTTTTCAGAGGGCTGTTATAGGAATATTTTCTGATATGCTGAATGACTCTATGGAAATATTTATGGATGATTTTACTCCTTATGGTACATCTTTTGAAGATGCATTACAAAATCTTGAGAAGGTACTTAAACGTTGTATACAAGCTCACCTCTCCCTAAGTACTGAAAAATGTCATATGATGATGAGTGAAGGAGTAGTGCTTGGAAATTTTATTTCATCTCAAGGCATTCAGGTAGACCCAACCAAAATACTGGTCATTTAGAATCTTTTTGTTCCTAAAACACAAACTGACGTGAGAAGTTTTCTAGGACATGCTGGATACTACAGAAGATTTATTAAAGATTTTTCTAAGATAGCTTCTCCATTATTTGTGTTGCTTATGAAAAATGCTGAATTTAAGTGGACCAATCTTTGTCAAAAAGCCTTTGAAGAACTCAAGCATCAGTTATCTATTGCTCCTATTTTGAGAGGACCTGATTGGGCCCTCCCCTTTCATATATCTTCTGATGCTTCAAACACTGCAATTGGAGCTGTCCTGGGACAAGAGGAAAACCATCTTCCTTATGCTATCTATTTTATCAGTAAGAACATGACCCCTGTTGAGCTTAATTATACAGTTACCGAAAAGGAGTTTCTTGCAGTAATATATGCCATTAATAAATTTCGACATTATATCACTGGTTATTCTACTTTTTTCCACACTGATCACTCCGCTATTAAATATTTAATGAACAAATCTGTCACAAATGCTCGAGTTACCAGATGGTTATTGTTACTACAGGAGTTTGATATTACAATTGTAGATCAGCCTGGTAAAGAAAATGTTGTGGCTGATTTCCTTTCACGGTTAAAAACTGATAATAATATTCCAGTAGATGATTCCTTTCCTAATGAGTATTTGTTTGCAGTCTCTGCTCATTCTCCATGGTATGCAGACATTGCCAACTGTTTGGTTGCAGGAAAATTACCATCACACCTTTCATACAGGGAAAAGAGAAGAATTGTTCAACAAAGTGCCAGGTATAGCTGGATAAGTGGGTGTCTTTTCTACACAGGGCTTGATCATGAAATCCAAAGATGCATTAGGGAGGATGAAGTGTACGACATACTAAAGGCTTGTCATGATGGCCCCTGCGGAGGAAATTTTGCTGATAAAAGAACATCACACAAAATTTTGAGGATGGGTTACTATTGGCCCTCATTGTTTAAGGATGCAAAGAAATATGTGAGGGCTTCTGACAGCTGTCAGCGAATGGGTCAACCCAATCATAGAGATCAAATGCCATTAAACACCCAGGTAATATCCGAACCATTTGAAAGATGGGCCTTGGATTTCATAGGACCCATTAATCATCCATCCAATCAAAGAACTTGTATATTAGTCTCTACAGACTATATGACTAAATGGGTGGAGGCCAAAGCACTTATTAGAGCCAATGAAGAAGCTGTCCTAGCTTTCTTATTTGAAGAGATCTTCACTAGATTTGGAATTCCTAGAGAGCTAGTTACAGATGGAGGACCTCCATTCAATTCTCATGGTTTTAAATCTACCCTTCAGCAATATCATATTCATCATAGAATGACTACACCATACCACCCCCAGGCCAATGGGCAGGTGGAAAGCACAAATAAAGTATTAGAATCCATTCTAACTAAAACAGTGAAGGATAACCGGAAGGATTGGTCTCAAAGGCTCCCTGAAGCACTATGGGCTTACAGAACTACCTGGAGAAATACTACAGAATTTTCTCCCTATAAATTGGTGTATGGTAAAAATGTTGTTTTTCCTGTGGAATTTGAAATTAAAACTTTAAGAATTGCTTTAGCTGTTAACCTTGATTTGACTGATTTGCAGACAGCTAGGTTGCAGCAGCTTCTGGAATTGGATGAAAAGAGATTAGATTCCATTCACCAAACAACCATGATTCAACAACAAAGAATGAAGTGGCATGATAAAATTATCAAACACAAGCATTTCAAAAAAAGTAATTGGGCCTTATTATATGACTCTCGGTTTGAAAACTTTCAGGGTAAGCTACGTACACGATGGCTTGGACCATATGAAGTAGATGTTGTTTTTCCTAATGGAACAGTAAGACTTTTAACAATTGATGATTCTAAAACACCTCTACTAGTAAATGGTCATAGGCTTCGTTTGTACTAGCGCCCTGTTTCTAAAGAAGATTTCAAGGCTGCTTGCATGACTGATACACATTATATTTTTCTAGGGGATTCCTCTGCTCCTCACAGCATTTAATTTTCTGCACTATATTTCTAGCATTAGATTAGATTTAAAACTAATAATCCCTGTCAAGGGTTGGCATGTTACAATTGTATTTTGCAGAATAAGGGAAAACTCACTAAGGAGGACAGTTTCATCACAGGAAGATCTGAAGCTTCAATCATAGAAGCTTTGTTCCCTTCATTTCAACCCATTTCCCTGCAATATCCCTTTTATCACTTATCCCATTACTCCATCTTTCCTTTTTTCCATTTTTCCCCATTTCTACCTATTCCCGAAACACCATATTTTAGCCAATATTTCCCGTTCCCTACTGCTGAAATTATCCCTCAGCAAGTACTTCTCCCAGTTTTCTTAAATCCAAATCATTACATTCCATTTTCCTTATTTTTCCATTGCTGAAACACCACTTTCAGCAACATGTCATTTATTTTTCCATTGTTGAAACACCACTTTCAGCAACCTGTCATTATTAAAACACCATTCCTTTCCACTGCTACACAAGTTTCTCAGTACTCCACTTTTATTCTTCAGATCCCTTGGATGAATATTATCCATTATTGAGCAGATCCTGATATGCTCATGTTTCTACATTCTAGAGAAATTTAAAGATTCTTCCATCAGTATCAAGCCATTATGAAGCACTCTATACTTCGAATTATAAAAAGAAAGGTAAAAATATAAGGTATGCGGTTTTTTTTATGTAATATAGTTAATTAATATTTTAAAGAGAGGATCTTGCTCATTATGATTATAATCCCTGCACACTTAAACATCATTTCATCATACGTAAGGGGGGAATTTCGAAAAATGAATCATCATTCCACACCATCCAATCCTCCGTCACTCTTCATATCCATTATTTCCGCCGTCATTGATACTCCATATCCTCAGTTGCAACGATTAGCTTGATCAAGCCCGTGTTTCTGTTCTCTGCGCCTCTGCACTTGACTCAAGTTAGTAGCTATGGGAGGCTCGGCTATCAGACATGAGCCTGGCTCGATAAATCTTCTTGAATTATTCCCGGAGGCCTACCAAATTTTTCAGCAGGCAGGTTGGATTACATACTTCGAAAGGTTAGGAGAATTTGATCCTCAGCAAGTTTTAGAGTTTGCGCAGAATTTTCAGGAAGATTACTCCGTAGTCCAAGCGGTCCGAATTTCGGTCATAGAGGAAGATATAGCACAAGTTTCAGGGTTTCCGGTCACAGGTGCTCGCTGGTTTAGCAGGAAACAAGTTATTTTAAATGCACAGCAGAACTTCCTTCTTCCTGAGGAACAGGTTGAGATTAAAGGCCGCGGTATAAGTCTGCATTCATTACCTCACTCATGGCCAACAGTAGCTGAATTCATCAAGCACTATTTGACTTGCGAGGGGCGTTACCAGGTATTTTATCAACACGACTTTGTTTTAATGATTCATTTGTGGCATGGTCGATTAGTTAACATTCCTTATTATCTGCTTGGATGTATTAAAAACATGTCATATTACTGTAGACGGGTAAAATTCCAATCACTATCCCTTACCCATCATCGCTTATGTAAATTATTAATTCAGAGGGGTTTTTCTCAGCAAAACCCCCCCCTGAATAAGCCACCCCTACTTCTCCAACAAGCCCCTGAAATTCCCCAAGAAGCAGAAATTCCCCAAGAAACCCCCGAAATTTCTTATGAACGGCAACTGGAAGATATCCCTGATCCCCCATTAATTCCATCTTCAGAACCAGTTGCTCCACCCCCAAGTTCATCCCAATTAGTAGAGTCACCCCATCCCACTGTCCACATCTCTAGCGATGACTCTCAAGCTAAAACACTCCCATTTCCCCCCACTCATAAAAGGAAGAGACGAACTGCAACAGTCTCTGTCTCAAAAAGGCGAAAAGGGGCCACATCCCAAGTTGCTACCTCTTTCGATAGCCCTTCCCCTAGGAAAGACCCTTCTCATAAAAAAAGGGAAGCCATCTTTTCTGCTTTCCTACCTAGGAGGAAAATGAAAATGACTGTTGAATCTGAAGTCACTCCCATTTCCCCTGACCCCGCATCTATTTTATTAAAACTTCAATCCTCATCACAATTCCAAATTCCCGAATCATTACCCGTCTCGTCCTGTGGCACTACTCCACAAGAACCAGATGCCCAGGGTAATATGACATCGTTTACTACTCAAACAGTAACTGCTCCACAAGAACTAGTTACTCACTCAGCCGCTGAAACACAAGAACTAGCCGCTGAAGTGAAAAAATCAAACACCAAGCATGATAATATAAGGAAACCAGCTGTATCTGAAACACAAGAACCAGCTACAGCTGTGCATCAGCAATCAACTTCAGCAAAAGAAACCAACACACAGGGTTCACTCACCATGGCATCTTTATTGGAGGAGAATTAATTTTTGAAGTCAGAATTAGAGGCCTATAAAAAAGAGTTGGTAATGGCAAGGGAAGCCTTTGATAAAGAATTAAGTCTCTACATGTTGGTACACATAGCATCAGTAGAAAAGAATGAACCATGTAAAGAATACATGTGCCATGAGTGTGGAAACATTTACCAACAGGCTGGATACAAAATAATCAAAGTCCCAGTGCCTGAGGCATCCACATCAGTTGCAGTCAAAGAAGAACGCCCTACTGTCACACAAGAACCAGTAGGGCCCTAAAAAAGTATGGAAAAAGAAACCAAGCCACAGATATCCTGCCCTGTGTTAGTCAGCTCAGCTACTCAGATGATGCCCCAACCCAGTACTTATAATGTCGGGACACAGACTCCACCATGGAAAGAATTGGAGATAATGAATAACTAGAAGAAACAGTATGCTGTTGATCAAGATAAAATGTTACAACAACATAAGTTGGCTTGGCAGAATTACATGTATGCCAACTGGGATAATTGGGAGCAGACACTTCAACAGCTCAAGGATTCTAAGAAAGAAATCAAGGAGTTAAAAGACAAATTGGTTCTGATGTTTTCATTAGTACAAAAATTGTTAGCCACCAGGAAACCTTCCTTGAACTATTCTCTGTTCCTTTCTGAACGCCTTGCTTATTTTCAGTTGAAAGCAATTAAGGATGGGAGACCTCATGAGTTGCTCACAGCAGAACAATTTGTCAAAACATTTGCTGAGGCCCCCGCTAGTGACCAACATTTGTTATGTGAACTTATCTTCATAATGAGGCTATGCATGACAATAGAAAGGTCAACCTCAATCCAATTGTTGGTGATATACAAATTAGGGCATTTGTTTCATTTCTTGCCAATCAAATCACATGGAAAACTGCTTTTATTGCAAGTAGGCATAATGAGGATAATCGCCTCCTGTGGATATGACCAGAACCCTCAAATCCGACCATTTTTGTAGCAGAATACCATCAATTTTTGCAGAAGCCAGGAATGCACAGGTACATACAACAATTGCAATCCTCAATACTCCTCAAGTGTCATCAGTTAATCAGAGTTAAAGAGACTGCTGCCTTGAAGGCCAACACCATGTTCTGGCAACAGTCCTGTAAGGAAAGACAAGAATATAATCCTTTTAGCCCTGATAATCTTCAAACTGCACTATCCAGGGTACCAAACTATATCAGATGCATTCAGAAATGTGCCGAGAATTGGATTGGTTATCATTTTCACTTCCCTGTCTTATGGATGCTGGCAGAACAATATCAGTCTCACTACAAATTGGCTAACAGGGACGAGGCAGTAGCATGGCAGAAACTACAGAATAACCAGGGATTCAGATCTTCGACAGAAGCCACCTTCCATAGTTATTGCTTGAGTAACTTGCATGCAAAGAGTCAGTACTCAGACTCTGACTCAGACTAAAAGTTGCCTGAGGACATGCAACCCTTTCAGCTGGAGGAGATGTTAGGACCTCACAATGTACCATTTTTAGTATACATTTTGACACCACCTTACCCTTTATAGCTATATTCAAAAAAGGTTACATTATCATTTTCATCCATTTTATCCAAAGGTATATGAAATCCTTCTCTTTACTATATATTTAATCTGTTTACATATAATTCCACATTACTCTTATATTTCATCATTAATCGAAGGTAGATCATTGCTAACACAAGTCTAAAAGATCGCATATAATTTATGATAAGGAACGGTTGTTTAAATAATCGGCTAATGTCAAACAAATGACCTATCAATAAACAACAATCAAGGTGTCGAAGTCAAATAATCCAAGATCGTATTCCTCAATACTACTCGTGATTTGCGATCTTGAAAGAGTATTTCAGGAACGATGGCAACAAGACGAAGACAAGCAAGGAAAGTCGTTACACGGATTGTTCTGAAGCCAGTACCTTTTTGTATATGTTGTAACAATATTTTTCTATGGAAGAATAGAAAGACCCTGTTTTAAGATAGAAGAACAAATTTGGATAATTATAGGATTTCTCTGATGTAACTGTAATAGATGTCTCCTCTTTAAAAAGAGGAGACATCATCATTAGAGGGGGAGTTAGAGACTGCAGGGAAGACATTATTTTTGAGCGGAAAGGAGCCAGACTCCATTGTAATGTATAATTCTTTTTTACAGATGAATAAAGGTTTCTTTTGAGCGCTTTAAATTAACTCTTTCCTCTGGGGAATCTTGTGAGAAGGAAAGGGCCTGCCTTCATCACAAGATTCACCCGATTGCTCCTGTAGTTAGTTAATTTCTTTATATTGATTGCACCTTCGTTTAACTCTGTTGCTAAAGAATTATTTACATATTCTTGTAATTCTGTTTAAGCACTCTGTTTCTTTAACACTGCATTAGTTCTGTACCATTCATTCTTAAGAAGCAAAGATATATTTTTCTGTTTGAATGTGTGATTAATACCAGGAGACAGGTGTTGAAGATTCCTATTCATAGGAATAGGGTCCTGCTCTCCTGAGGTTGCTTTCCTTTTTCTGCAGTGTGAATGATAGCAGGCAACAAGTGCTGAAGATTCCTGTTTGAAGGAATAGGGTCCTGTTCCTTGTTATGGTTGAATGATTTTCTTTCCTGCAGGGTGATTTCCTTTCATTATCATTTCTTAGAATTCTTTTAATGAAAAACTGCATTAGAGAAGTTGCTTCTGCTGTAACACAAGTAGGCTTCAGCTTCGTGGAGTGTGAATAGTTAGATTTGTATGATTGATGATTGTGTGATTTTTACTACAACATTTCCTTGCTTTTGGAATTGAGCATATCCAGTGCGTGATTGTCTTTGGAATAAACAGACCTTCCCGGGTTGACAATTTATGTGGTGCTTGAATTGCTAAAACAATTAAAGTGACCAACAGTGTCTTCCACTGCTGCAACTCACAAGGACAACCCAACCCTCAATAGGATTAGCACTGTAGGTGTAAGGTGAAGCTTGGCCCAAGCTTGATAGTGGAAAATATGGAACAATTCTCCTCCAAGAGCTACTCAAGGAAGGGGGTGGGAATCCTAAACAAGAAAACCCAACAAGGGATGTCTAAGCAGACAATACCTTCAGAAAATAATATCTTCAACAACCCCTTCATGTTGCTCTCCTCTTCCTTTTATAATATTGGAGTCTTGTCAAAACCCTAAACCACTTCATTAGTTTAGCTCCTTTCACATGTAGAATCCCCTTCTAGAACTGCGTTGTCCCTCAAAGAGGTTCAATGCATCTAGACTGCGTTGTTGATATGGTCATGGTTGACTTGGTCAAGTGATCAACCTCTTTCACACTCAAGGTGTCTTCATTTTGGCTAGCTAGCTTGATTTTCATTCACATTGAGCTGTCTTTATTTAGGCTCCACTCTTTGAGAATAAATTCTCTTGACTTGGTCAAACTTGACCTTGTCCACATAGTTTAGACATTGTTCAGACATGCGGATGCTTGATCTGGTTATTTCATGACCCCTTTTCACACTATGAGGGATTTTTATTCAAAATTGAGGAATTCATGAGCCTCCTTGCCCATTTATTCATCCATCTAGATTTCAAAAGAAAAATTAATATTCCTATTAGCAATAAGCTAATTTAGGAATATTACAGTCTCCCCCTACCAAATTTTGCTTGTCCTCAAGCAAATGAAAGGGTGTTGCAAAATCTCCCCTTCCTCTCTTGTGGCCTCCTCATCCAATAGTCTCCACCATTTCTTCAAATTTTCTGCAATAGTTCTGTCTTCCAATGGTCCCTCCTCAATGTGCAAGTTGGCCTTTGGTGAATAAACCCAATGGTTGTCATCATGAAGAAATGGAAGGTCTAGTGGAAACCCTCTTGCTGATCCATGGCCTCCTCAAGATAGAAGTGATGACAATCATTGGGAATCTCATTATTCATGAAATAATCCCATCCCCATGCTATCATCCAAATGAAGTGGATCACCTCTCAGCTTGGAAATCCATAGAAAAACTCCTCCCCAATAAATATGAGAGGCATGTTCCCAACAAGCATATGGCTCACTCTACAAAGAGACAAATGAACTATCATAGTGGCCATACAATATCTCATGCTCCCATTGAAGCATGCAGTGCAAAAAGAGTGGGGAACTCCTTCCCCCAAGGACACATCCCACCAATGTGCCTCTCCTCCAACCATGTTCCCAAGATCAAAAACATTCCCAACACATGGAATCATGATTAGAGGCATGCTAGATGCCATGTATGATAAAGGAGAAGGAAGATGTTCCCTAATGTGCAACCAACATAGTTTTAGCCTTAACTGCCATAGAATAGGATATGAAAAGTGTCTCCCCAAACACTTGTTTGCTGCCCCATCCCTCCTGGATGCTTGGAGAAGGTGCATCTAGTTGGTTTAAAAGAATCACACCATGAATAATATAATAATTTCCCAATATCCTTCAAGGAATTACCTGCATCTACATAGTTCATGGCCTTGAGTGGCCCATGAAACCAATCATAAATAGGGCCCCCTCTTGAAGCAATGTTCTGGAAATGAGTGTTAGAAAAATATAAGCATATAGGAAATACATCTTAATACTCAGAAGGACAAGTTCCTCTATATACTTGTTTTACATCAGTGAGGTAACTCATGGATGAGACCCATCTCACACTCAATGAGGAAGGAGGTATGAGTGATGGCTCTTTACAAGAGCTATGTTCCTCCCTCTATAACAAATAGTTCATGCACTTCTCCATATGAGAGTGCATCTCTTCTTTGAAACCTTCCCATATGAATCCACCCAAGAGAGTATGATATGCTCTAATGAAACGAGTGGGTTTGGAAAGAAGGATCTCATAGGTTGCATTTAGTAGTCTCTCCTTGAGCTTGGAGTCTCTAACCAAAAGAATAAGATTATAGAAATAAATTACTTCATCAACTACCTTGAAACTCCCATCCATTACTTCCCCATCAAGAACCCCACATGTGAAAAGGTCCTTGGAGTATTCCATCATGGGTTGGGAATCCCAATAAGGATCTAGGCTTCCCAAGAATGACAATGTTGTAGAGGTCTGAAATGAAACCCCTTTCATGTCATGGTTCTCCTCTTTGACATGCTTGATGTCAAAATAAAATGTTGGAGCTTCATCATCTTCCCTTTGCTGTGACCTTTGCAACTGATCTTTCCTAAGACAAGATTGAAGTAGATGGAAATAAACTTCCCCTCGGAAAGTCCTTGTCTTCCAATACTTACTTAATCTATCCCATGCATGCAAGAGAGTCAACATCCTTTTGTCATGTTCAAAAATATATTTTATGAATGAAGATACCATGGGCTGCCCCAAAGATATGGATTTACCATGTGTCCTCATGTCCATGCCATCATATACTTCTAATTCCTCCTCCCTTAGTGCAAATTACTGAGTGGAAAATAGCAATGCCCCTTTCAGGAAATTGCTCATCTCTCTTCTGAATTCATGAGAGATTCTCTGCGCTGTGCTGGCTTCTCCCAAGGCTCCCTCCTTAGCCAAGTATGAAAACGCTACCCATAGTTGAGAGAACACTTTAGTTTTCCTCCAATCAAGAGGTGCTTGAGGTACTTCTGTTGTGATTGCGTTATCATCTCCTACCTTCCCATCCTCCTCTTCAATAATTGAAATTTCCTCATTATCAACAAGAGACCTTAAATCCTGGTCCTCTATTGAAGGAGGAATCTTCATGCTTTCCTCTTGAGAAGAGAGCCCTTCATCCAATGGAGATCTTGCCCTTGGAAAAACATCCAACAAAAATACACCTTCTTCCATGGTTTTCATAAATGGATTTGGATTCATAGACCCTTCCAAATCATGAAAAATATTTGTTTGATATGGTTTGATAGTTTCAAAAGAAGATGTTACACATGGAGCTTCATCAAACCTTCCCACTAATATTTCAATAAAATTTGCATAAGTAGGTGTATTTGCATTTCTTAAGGAAAATGAGTCAAACAACCACCAAGCATATGAATTACCTTCAAAATTCAAGGTTGCTACTTTGATGGCATCAATTTCAGAAACTTGATGTTGCTGCACAAAGTTGTCTAGCTCCTCCACCCAAACCCTAACTGGACATTTAGGTGATCTATCAAAATTAGATAGAAAGAATCTACCCACACCATGCTGCTTCCCCTTTGTGCTTCCATCCTACCTGATATTGTAGAATCCTTGGAAGTTCAAGTTATCTTTTAACTCCTTATATTGGGCTTCATATTCCCACAAATACTCTCCAAGGGTATCCTTCTTGGGCACACCTCCTTTCTTTCTCTTCATGAAGAAATCACTGACAAAACGTTGAAGATTTGGTGATATGGATGAGTGCACATATCTATGAGATGAGGATTTATAACTTTCCTCATGTATAGATCTTGTATATTTGGTCGAGGGATCTTCTTGCTCTTCCCTTCTCATTTCTCTTATGTCTTTTATGCTACCTTGCAGAACTTGAGATAGAAGTTCTGTGAACCTCCTCTCTCTAGAAAACAAGGGTTTACTCTGGTTTCTCTTGAATATATCTTCCTCCTCATGATAAGACTCCATGTTGCTTGAGGCTCACAGACTGAGCCAAGAAAGCATCTTCAATACCACTGTAATATCCCAAATTGGGACAGCTCAGTAAGCCTACTGAAATAACGCACTTCTGAGAATTCTGTGCACCAAAATGAGTTTGTAGCTCCTAGATCCCTTAGATCAGATCATCTAAGATCTAAATCCAAAAGGAGAGAAAAAACAAATCAGACTAGGTGGGTTAAACAGATCTCCCACAAATTAGTCTAGCTGAAAAACACCCAAAGAGAGGGGCTGCAGCTATATACAAAGGATTACTTCAGAAATAACACAGGTCCACTGAAGCACAGTAGTAGGGTGATATGGAGGTTCATAAATCAGATTTATAACAGTATATTAGATGTAAATTACATCCCATACATTATACAAGAGAAAGAATAAGACTATACAGGAAAAATCCTCAGAAATGAGCTGCTACAGCCATGGAAAAAGCCTATAGAAACTTGACAACGTTATTTTAATGGGATGAAGAACCAGTTTATTAATCCTTGGATCTATAGCAGATTTGTACATAAAATTTTAGATCTAATACAGATATGTGTACAGGAAATTCTCATCTATACATTCCCCTTGGGGTTTTGTGCAAAACATGAAGCACAAAGAGTAGATCTGAGATCTAAAGTTGCAGATCTACAGAAATCTTCAGAAATTTATGAAGCATACGATAGGACAGAAGATCAGATCTGAAAAAGACATGGATTGGGTGGCCAATCCATGGATCACCATAGTGAGAGGAAGAATCCTAACACCAGAGATCTCTCCTCCAAAATGCAGACAAAACACCCTGCAACTTCTCCTTTGCAAATAACACAGTCCAGGGAGAGAAACTGTGTTGTAGGCTCTGAGAATGCTCTGGCCTAATGCTAAGGTCTGGATCTGAAGCTCAATCAGCTAATGCACTCTTACAGGATGTTAAAAGACACACTCACTGAGAAGAGTCACTAGTATAGACTAGATCTGAGCAGATCCAGTGTCTTCCACCGCTGCAACTCACAAGGACAACCCAACCTTCAACAGGATCAACACTATAGGTGTAAGGTGAAGCTTGGCCCAAGCATGATAGTGGAAAATATGGAACAAGTCTTCTCCAAGAGCTGCTCAAGGCAGGAGGTGGGAATCCTAAATAGGGAAACCTAACAAGGGATGTCTAAGCAGACAATATCTTCAACAACCCCTTCATGTTTCTCTCCTCTTCCTTTTATAATATTGGAGTCTTTTCAAAACCCTAAACCACTTCATTATTTTAGTTCCTTTCACATGTAGAATCCCCTTCTAGAACTGTGTTGTCCCTCAAAGAGGTTCAATGCATCTAGACTGTGTTGTTGATATGGTCATGGTTGACTTGGTCAAGTGATCAACCTCTTTCACACTCAAGGTGTCTTCATTTTGGCTAGCTAGCTTGATTTTCATTCACATTGAGTTGTCTTTATTGAGGCTCCACTCTTTGAGAATAAATTCTATTGACTTGGTCAAACTTGACCTTTTCCACCTAGTTTAGACATTGTTCACACATGTGGATGCTTGATCTAGTTATTTCATGACCCCTTTTCACACTATGAGGGATTTTTATTCATACTTGAGAAATTCATGATCCTTCTTTCCCATTTATTCATCCATCTAGATTTCAAAAGAAAAATTAATATTCTTATTAGTAGTAAGCTAATTTAGGAATATTACAGCGTAGATCCAACCACTACACCAAAAGCTCGAACTGTTAGTGAGGGTAGCATCCCAGGGTGTTAAGGGTGGGCCTAACCCCACAGGAGAATCTGAGGGTGGGGGCCCTTGCGCAGCACCCCTCATTACACAGACTCAGACACGTAGCTGCGGGCCCTACCCGCACACGAGATATTATAGATATAATAATCCTCCATCTTCACCTGTAGAGGTTGAGGACAAAAATGAAGAAATAAATTCTTAAACCTATCAACCTCCTTTTTATGAGCGTCTGATCCACCCTAATCAACACACCCCAAAAGAGACTGAACTTTTGGGAGAACTGAAGAATTTGTGTGTGAAAATACCCCTTATTTAGGCCATTAAGGATGTTCCTATTTATAATAGCCTCATCAAATAAAAATGCTTTAAAAATCCTAGGAGATATAAGAAAGACACCCCCATCATCAATGTTGTAGGAAAATTATCCAACTTAATGTTGGAAAGGGTTATATTACTGAAGTACCTAGACCCTGGAAGTTCAATAGTATATGACACATTGATGGTGTCATAATCCCCCACACTCCGATTGATCTTGGGCATGCCATCAATGTGGTGACCAGGGAAACCATGCTTAAAATCAATCTACAATGAGCCTTGAGAAAGACCACCATTGTTCTACAACTTGCAAATATATCCATAGTAGCTCCAGAAGGAATTTTTAAGGATGTTATGGTCTCGATTGACTCCTGGGAGTACCCCACATATTTACTATTCCTTCAACCAAAAACCAAGTTTAATTGATATCCTCTCATTTTAGGAAGACCTTGGTTTTCCACTTCTGATGTGTATATCATTTGTAGGGATAAAAATATGACTATTGAAAATGGGCCCTTGTCCAAATATCTAGTATTATATCCTCCTTCTGAGCCTTCCATTGACCGTGACCTACCTTTGTGGTTGGAGGATGAATAAGAAGAATATGAAGTGTACAGTACCACACCCTACACCATTTGTACCATAGATACTATTCTTATAGGGGGGGAACCTCATGAGGATTATCTCATTGACCACATCATTCAAAGCCAGTCCCCATTGACATTCCACTCAATGACCTAGTGAGAGAATCTAAAATCCACCCTTGAATTGAGCTACACTCAGTTGAATCAACCTCTAAAGCCACCAAGGCTGTGAAAGTTTTCCCATCTAAATCCATAAATACTAACTCATCCATTTTGGCCAAATAAGAAGAGAAACTGTGCAGCTCCAGAAGGAGAACTTAGATGATTTTTCTTGGGACTACAAGCACATGAAAGGGGTGCATCCCTTGCTGTGTACACATCATATTTATATTAAAGAGGGATGCAAGCATGTGCGACATCCACAGAGGAGGATGAACCCAGCCTTAAAATATATAGTGAAGGAGGAACCACATAAGTTCCTCGATGCAGGCTTCATCTACCCCATATCAAACAGTGAGTGGGTGTCTCCTCTTGTTCTAGTCCCAAAGAAAAAATGGGAAGTGGTGAATCTATGTTGACTCCGAGAACTAAAAAAATAAACTAAGAAAAACCATTTGCCTTTTCCCTTCATCAATCATGTCTTGGATGGTCTTGCAGGAAAGATTTTTTTCTCTTTCCTGGATGGATTCACTGGATATAGCCAAATTTAGATCATCCCTGAGGGCCAAGGAAAAACCACATTCACATGTCCCTGGGGCACTTTCTCTTACAAATTCCTTCCATTTGGGCTGTGCAATGCCCCTACTACTTTCCAGAGAGTAGTCCTGAGTATTTTTTCTGAAATACTCCATGATTATGTAGAGATCTACATGGAAGATTTCACGCCTTATGGGTATGATTTCCAGCAGGCTCTCTCCAATATAGGAAAAGTGTTGAGGAAGTGCATTGAAATGCATCTCTCCCTAAATCTGGAAAGTGTGAATTTTTTAAAAGGGCAGGGATAGTCCTATGCCACTCCATATCACAAGAAAAAATGGAGGTAAAAGGGTTCCCATTCCTCAAAACAAGAGAGATGTCAGAATTTTCCTAGGATTGGTCAGTTACTATAGGAGGTTCATTAAGGACTTTAGCAAAGTGGCTTCACCATTATTTGGATTTTTGGCCAAGGATTCTAAGTTTTTTTGGTCTATTATTTGTTAGGAGGCTTTTGATATCATCAAGGAAAAACTAACCATTGCCCCTATACTTTGAGGTCCAGATTGGGCTCTACCCTTCCACATTCATACAAATGCATCGGATAAAGATGGGGGGGTAGCCTTGGGATAATTGGAAGATAAATTACCCTATGCCATTTATTTCATTAGCAATAATATATCCATGGCTGAACCTACCTATACTGTCGCTAAATAGGGGATCTTAGCTATTTTCCATTGCCTAAATAAATTCAAGCACTATATTACTAGTTATCAGACTTTTGTACATACTGACCATGCAACAATCAATTACTTAATGAAAAAACCTGATGTAAATGCTAGAATCATTAGATGGTTTTTTTTGTTGCATCATTTTGATTTGAAAATTGTTAATAAACCAGGAAAGAAAATGTTGTTGCATATTTCTTATCTAGACTAACTTTATTTGCAGATGAGGAAGGGATGGTGGGTGATGGATTCGGGTCCATCTACTGTCGGATTTACCCATGATATTTTACTTTTATGATGTATTATAGTTGCATTTTATCAAATCATTTATAGACACATATGCAGATATAATTAAGAGGAAAAAATGTCAACAATCACACAACAAAACGCAAGACGTTTAATAACAAAGTTCGTCCAGTGTGTACTAAGTCTCCAGGCCTCGGTGTCTCAATGGTGTTGGTTGCTTCATTTGGCGCTGGAACATTTGATGATGTACATGGATGTTGTTTACTTGTCATACAAGAAAATTTTACCTCGACATGAGTGGAAAATTATATCCACGAGACGCTCCGCTACAAGGAACTCTCACTCATAAAAAACCTCCTATCAGCATGATAACCTCACACATGGTGGCAAAGAGTATCCCACCATCAAGGTAACAAATGGATCTCAGAACATAAATGACAATCCATGATGAATACATATAAACATCAAGATTCTGCATCATACATCAAGTAGGAATTGATGCGACATAAAACATCTCACAACAATAATCAATGAGGTAGATGGAAACAACACTGCATATACCTCAACTTTGATGCTCGCTAAAGAATACGCTACTCACCTGCTGGATCTCAATGCACGATCTAAGTTGTGGCATCGAATGGCATGTAATCGACTATCCACACTCTAAAATCTTACACTATCATCCCAATATGGAAAATTCCCAAAACATTGAGACCCCTATTGTAGAAATTGACATCGTCATCAAATTCCCGTCGTCGAGAAGTGTAAAATCCATATAAAATTTGTCGAATTTGTACACCGGACAATTCTGGCCCCTCTAAAAATGTGGCTTAGATCATGGTTCCACTGCATCCCTGAATGGCATAGGCTTCCACCTGCAACAAAAAAATTTGTTTTCCTCTAACTTCACACTCCTCCTCTTCACTGGTCCACCTCCTACAAATTCCTCCAATTTGCATTCGACCTCCCATTCGGTGCTCCAAATTCCGCCACTTTTTCCTCTGAGAACATCTGTGGTGGTATGGTTAAATATCATAGTGGCGGTAGAGTTCAAAACATAGGTCATTTGGCCCAATGGTAAAATTATTAAATTAGAGGTGGGAGGTCGGGGGATCAAAGCTCGCCCCCCTCCAAACTTGACTCATTGTTAAAACATTGTTTAACATTTCACTGTTGCATTGATATTTTGATATGGTATGTGGTTGGTTTAAATGTTGGTTTTTGATTTTTTAATTTTTTTTACATTGATTTGTTTTGGATCCACTATGGGGTGGTTGTGAAACCACCTGGTGGGGGCCGACCACGTGGGCTAGGCATGTTCGAGCCCCTCTGGTCTTGGCATATCTGGTTACATATGTGGTATGGTGGAATATATAGATATGTTGTCATTATATTAATAAAGGCTTTCACGTGGGAAGGGTCCGCTCCATGCGGCCCTGGCCCGACCCTTAACTCCCAACCATACACATTGTTTATAAAATATGGGCTTCGATCGTGGGGCTCGGCGGGGTCATAGCCTGTCGACCCAAATTTTAATATATTATGATATGCGGTTTGGAACTCCTACCAGGGGTGGTGGGGTTGGTGGCCTGCCACCCAAAAATATATAATTTTTGTTATTTTATAAAATAAGGGTTATTTTTTATGCTAAAAAAATTAAGGGTAATTGGGAAAATTAACGAGGCCACAATTTCGCCCATTTCCGGGAGCTGGGTTCCCTGCCGGTTGATGGTGAATTTGTGGAACACTTAAACCTAGCCCACTGCCCTAACTTATACCAAAAATTTGACTCGCTCTAACGTATCCATACGGGCTCATATTGGAGATCCGTTCACACCGTTGGAATTAGGACGACGAGCACTTCAACCTGAACCTGATTTGAGCGCCATCTGACCACTTTGAATTTTGACCTATCATCAGCCCTCTTGGTCTCTTGAGGGTGTCTGGAGCCACCTGGATCAATTGTCCCCACTGAGGAGATTTTGGCTCACCAAAAGCATGAACATAATATGCATTTTCCTTATACCTTGTCTACACCACAAGTGTCCTGAAAGGTCACCCTTCATTCTCCTTTACCATTGTCCTTCGAAGCCATAAGCGATGAGCCAACACCTGCATCCTCTGCAAACCTATAGTACAATATCTTGAAAATTACATTCTTACTAAGTGACCAATCTATGACCCAAGCATTCCCCACACTTTCCACGAGTTTATAACCATACTTGGTGGTCAAGTTTACATTAAATGGAATCAATACCCCCGCTATCAATACAAGGAAAAAATATCATTGTTTCTTCATAAGTCATGGAAAACACATCATCACTTTTACATTTTAAATTGCAACATATGGTTTAAAAATTAAGGCCATGACACTCTACCACACCTAGAAAATCCATCTCTTACTTATCAAATTGAATGGGTCCTCTTCTTGTGGCACATTCGTTTTTCCTTAAGGCGTTGTTCAGGATGGAGCCTCCAACACGTGGTTCTCTGATGGCCACTTTTGTGGCAATGAGTGAAATGAGTTTTCATCCTCCAGACCTGCTTTACCTTATTATTTTCCTACAATGGAGAAGGCCTTTCACACCTCATCCTCCTTTGTGTTGCCATTATTTTCCAACACTTAGAAAAGACATGGTTATGTAATCCACAAAAACTACATCTTTTCTGATGCCATGATCTATGTTCATTGTTAGCGACATAATTGTAATCAAAATGAACACTATAATATCAATCATGGTGAAGAAATCATTCCTCAACTCTTTCACTACCATGTGCGTTGTCATAGAATGTTGGTGAAGTGTTCCCATCATTCTCTTTCCCCAATGGTTTCAGCCATGCAATGGGAGATTTTGACACCTTTGAGCATTGTCCTTTAGTGTACCTCAAACCTGAGGTATTGGCACGACCTACAATGTTTGAATCATGCCTTGGCCATTAATGCCAAGTCCTTCTCCCTTATATCCCATCTTGGTGAAGAGTCTCATGCCAGTTCCTACAATGGGTATCTCCAGAATTCCCTCAGAAATGATATCATGTGAAGAATAAACTGAAGAGAAGTCAACATTGTTTACCTCAGATGTCGATTTAGAAATAGGCTATGATGGATTCTTCAAGCCTTTGTTGCACTACAACTCCTTCAAGGCCTCTTCCATGGCTCGTAGCTAAAGTTGCAGTCTCTGCTGCTTTCTCTTCTTATAGAAGCCTCCTTAATTCAACACCCTTTTCTTGAAGGCTCTGGTCGTTGCACTTCAGTGCTTTCAAGGCTACCTCTATGGCTTGCAACTAAAGCTACACTCTCTACTTATCCTCAGTATGTCCTCGTACATGTCTTTGCCATCCTACATTGCTACACATTCGATCATTTTTTACACTCGTAATTCACATCAACAAGAAGACCACTCTGATACCACTTGATCTGGGTTCATTAGCTACTCGATTTACCCATGATATTTTACTTCTATGATGTATTAAAATTTCATTTTATCAAAGAATTAATGGACACATATGAAGATATAATTAAGAGGAAAACATGTCAACAATCACACAACAGAAGGAAAGACATTTAATAATAGAGTTCGTCCAATGTGGACTACGTCTGGAGGCCTTAGTGTCTCGATGGTGTTGGTCGCTTCATTTGGAGCTAGAAAATGTGAGGATTTACATGGACGTCATTTACTTGTCATACAAGGAAATTTTCCCTCGAAATGAGTGGAAAAGTCTATCCACGAGACATTCTTCTTCAAGGAACTCTCACTCATAACAAACCTCCTATCAACATGAAAACCTCACACATGGTGACAAAGAGTATCCCACCATCAAGGCAACAAAGGGATCTCAGAACATAAATGACCATCCATCATGAATACATATAAACATCAAGATTCTCCATCATAAATCAAGTAGGAATCGACGTGACATAAAACATCTCATAACAATAATAAATGAAGTACAGGGAAACAACACTGCATAGACCTCAACTCTGGTGCTGGCTGAAGAATAGGCTACTCAACTACTAGATCTGAATGCACCATCGAAGTCGTGGTGTTGAATGGCATGAAATCAGCTGTCCACACTCTAAAATCTAGCACCGTCATCCCAATCTAGAAAATGTCCAAAAAATTGAGAACTCTATTGTAGAAACTAACATCATCATCAGATTCTTGTCACTGAGAGATGTAAATCCATATAAAATTTGTCTAATTTAGACAGTGGACAATTCCGGCCCCTTTGAAAATATGGCTCAGATTATGGTTCCACTGCCTCCCTGTATGGCTTAGGGTTCCACCTATAATAAAAAAATATGTTTGCCTCGAACTTCATGCTCCTCCTCTTCGTTGGTCTGCCTCTTGCAAATTCCTCCAATTTGCATTCGACCTCTCATTCGTTGCTCCAAATTCTGTCACTCCTTTTCCCTTGGCACATCTGTGGTGGTGTGGTTAAATATCATAGTGGCAGCAGAGTTCACAATGTGGGTTGTTTGGCCCAATGGTAAATTTCTTAAATTAGAGGTGGGAGGTCAGGGGATCAAATCCTGCCCCCCTCCAAACTTGGCTCATTGTTAAAACATTGTTTAACATTTCACTGACGCATCAATATTTTGATATGTTATGTGTTCGGTTTAAACGTTGGTTTTTGAATTTAATTTGTTTGCATTGATTTGTTTTGGATCCACCATGGGGTGGAAGTGAGACTACTTGATGGGGGCCGGCCACGTGGGCCGGGCGGGTTTGAGCCCCGTCGGTATCGACATATCTGGTTGCGTATGTGGTATGGTGGCATATATACATATGTTTCCATTATATTAATAAAGTCTTTCAGGTGGGAAGGGTCCGCTCCACGCGGCTCCGACCCGACACTTAGCTCCCAACCATACATGTTGTTTATAATATATGGGCTCCGGCCATGGGGTTCGGGGAGGGTCATGGCCCGTTGACCCAAATTTTAATATATTATGATATGTGATTTGGAACTCCGACTAGGGGTGGCGGGGTTGGTTTCCCGCCACCCAAAAATATACTTTTGTTATTTTATTACATAAGGTTTATTTTTTATTTTAACGAAATTAAGGGTCATTGGGAAAATTAATGAGGCCGCATTTTCGCCCATTTCCAGGAGCTGGGTTCCCTGCCAGTTGACGATGAATTTGTGGGACACTTAAACCTGGCCCACTACCCAACTTTGACCAAAAATTTGAATCTCTCTAACTTCTCCATATGGGCTCAGATTGGAGATCCGTTCACACCGTTTGAATCAGGACGATGAGCACTTCAACCAGAACCAGATTCGAGCACTATCCGAGCACTTTTAATTTTTACCTATCATCAGCCCTCTTGGTCTCTTGAGGGTGTCTAGAGCAACTTGGATCAATGATTAGCTTCTGGATCAACATCTATTTTCCATCTCAACACTCTCTCCTTGGTTTTCTAACATATCCAACTACCTAGTTGCTGAGAGGTTTCCTTCAAACCTTTCATCCAAAGAAAATATCATAATTATAAAAAAAACACCCATTTCACTTGGATTGGGGGAAATCTCTTCAAATTGGGTCTAGATCAAATTCTCAGAAGATGTGTGAGGGAAGAGGAGGTCTTTGAAATCCTCTCAGCAAGTCATCATGGTCCCTATGGGGGTCATTTTTATACTAAGAGGACAGCTTTCAAATCCTTGCAAGCTGGTTATTATTGGCCTACCCTCCACCAAGATGCCAAGAGATATACTAGTAGATGTGATCAGTGTTAGAGGATGGAGATACCTACACCAAGGGATGAAATTCCTTTAAAACCTCAGGTGGATTTAGATCCATTTGACAAGTGGGGCATGAACTTAATTGAACCCATTGATCCACCATCTGGGCATAAGAGATATATCATAGTTTTCACCGATTACTTGACCAAGTGGGATAAAACAAGGGTTGTAAAGGAAACAAAAAAAGAGAAGATGGCTGAGTTTTTGAGAGAGAATGTGTTCTACAAGTTTGGATACCACAAAGAGATATTCATCTATTAGGGGGCTCAATTTACATCTCATCTCATTAAGAACCTCATGAGGCAACACAAAATAAAGCACAAGAGTTCCACTGCCTATCATCCTCAAGAAAATTGGAAGGTGGAGGCGAAAAATAGAGCCCTTGAGAACATCCTCACCAAAGTTGTAAGCAATAGTAGGAAATATTGCGGAGATGGATTGATGGAGGCCACTTGGGCTTACAATGCCACCTAGAAGACAACTTGTTGTGTGGATTAATCCATCTTGCGGACAAGACCGATCTCCCTAGTACTAAAAGTATCTAGCAACAAACATCCAAATAAACTAATCTTTCTCTAAGCATATATGATCTACGAAAAGCTCTATAGAGGTGTAAAAGACTTACCGTATGTCAAGTGCTTTTTTGAAGTTGTTATTATCCCTCCCGCGCTTGAAGGATTTTTCATCGTTAACCTGCAGTCACAAACAAGAAAAATATTACATAGCACCTGTATAGAAATCATCATAAACCATGCTTATCATAGTGATCAAGGAATCTATGAAATAAACCATTAACTGAAATCTTATTGAGAAAAACGAGTATATTTGTATTGATTTCAAAAGAAGGAAAACCTTACAACCTGAGCCTTGATGTTGCATAGGCCTTCCTGGGGTCTGAAGCAAGATTCTCCTTTACTTTGATAAGCTCTGCACTCTTCCAACCAAGACAAATAGAGGTATGTAATCTCTCCTCACAAAATTCTTAGTTAACTGAGTCTAAATCTCAACAGCACTTAACTTCAAATATTCTAAAGCTTGAACTCCCCATGAGGCTACTCAATGCCTCTTTTTATAGTGGAAAAGAGGAGGTTTTCTATTCCAACTATGAAGGGATAGAATCCTCCTTCAAAGGGATAGATTCCTCACATCAAAGGGTTAGCTCCATAAGGTAAGGGATACATGCACCTCATAAGAGCGGTTCTATCACCGCAAGATATTTTCTGGAAGCTTCTAGAATTCACTTTTATTGAGCTTTTTGGAATTTAATTGCACCTTTGTGATCTTACAGGGGTCCACACCCGTAACACAGATAAAGTGTGTTCATGTACGCAAGAGAGCTGAACATTAGGAGCGGGACCGCAGGAAAGATAGAGAGAAAGTGCGACACCAAATTTTAGGAGATTTTTAGGAACTTTTCTCTGATTTTCAAGGCTTGATATGAGGAACTTATATGTGAGACTTACAAAGGGATAAGTATGAGTAATAATGAGCTAATACACATAGCAGAATGTTAGGATGACAATTTTTAGTGTAACAGATTGCCCCCTAAAGTGAAAAGTCTGGAATAGATGAAACTGAAGTCTGTCATATATGAAGAGTGCAGTACTTTATCATTTCAAGGATCATCCTGTGGACACCCCAACCAACCTGTAAAAACATTCAATGCAAAATATATATATGTAATCATATCATCGCTGAGGTAGGCATTCCCATACTCAGATCAAAACTAACTAGAAACTGATTCAAACTGTTCTGATACAGGAATGATTTTGAGTACATTACAGTATAGACATGTGTAGACACAATATGGATGCAACCATCTGTTTATAAATATTCCACTGTATAAATGATAACAAAATTCATTGCAGCCCGGATGGTAGAAACTAGATCTAGGGTCTTGATTTCCGCATGTCGAACTAGTACGATTCTATCCATGTGAATGAATGTGTCGAAGTCAAACATGGTAGAAACTACTTGATTACCAGTCAATGATGTAAACTGTTAACAAGTGTGAGAGTAACCACCAGTATGTCAATGGCTCTCAAAGTACCCAGTACAATCCATGAAATGTGAATGAATGAGCTGAAGTCGAACATATCACGGAATCATTCGATCGAAGGTCAATGATGCAACTTGTCGTCGAAGGCGAGAAACCTGCCATTGAAGCATGCAGATTTGAAGGTACTGATGATTTCTAGATCAACTTCCTAGATAATGAGTTGTCTTCGATAGAAAGTGATCCGTCGTAGGCAAGCCCACAACGCGAAATCATAGATCAAGTTTTTAAAATGTATATTGGCAAGGATTGACTCAGGGATAGTCAAAATGGATGACAGATATTTTGCAGATGAATGGTTTTATTTGAACTGGCCTCTTGAACACATAACAACACTGCAGATGGCTTGGTGACAATTGACCCAAAGCTAATACCCAGAAACCAGATGAAGATTTTCAATGAGGTTTGATTAACTGTTAGGCAAAGGATTTCCCAACCCAGGTGAATGAAAGTGTCGTGTTCAAGAGTGGTTAACTGGATTTTCGAAAATTCAAAATACAACAAACAAGTCATTTTTCTCTCTTTTCCCCCACCATTTATGGCAAGTAATTTCTTATTTTGATGTTTAGGAGATAGCATTGGCTTGTTTATGTTTGTCCTTGATGAGTCCACTTTAGGTTTTAAGATTCAACTCAGAAGGAGTGGTTTTGCTCATTTTTGAAATTAATGTGTCTTTATCGTTAAATTTAATTAGTCTGGTAGAGGTAGAGAAAATCGGTATTTTCAATTTAGGGAGTTTTAAGAAAAAACTTAAGAAAACCCATGGTCAGATTAAATTTAGTCTCTCGAGCCCGAAAAAGGATAAAATAATGTGGGAGAGAACTCTGTTGACCGTAATTAGTCAACGTATACCTTTTTCGTAAATAGTCCATTTCAGTCCGTAAAAGGGGTAAACTTATACTGAAGGGACAATTATTCATTTACTTTAACGAGTTTGAAAAATCAAGTACTCGAAAATCTTTTCATATTTAGAGAGTCTGAAAAGGGCTTAAAAGAGAACTCCAATTTTTCGATTTTTCGTAAATTTTTTTAAAGACTCCGAAAAAGTGATAAAAGTTTGCTCTTTGTTGAAAAAATGATCAATTCTCCTGAAAAATCCAATTTTTGCACAAAAACTCGAAAAATTACACATAGCTGTTTAAGATAAGTAAAAATGCTTTCAAAGTACCCTTTTTAAAGTGAAAAATAAATATATTAAAAATTCATCTATTCGAAAAAAATTATAAAAAGGACTTTTTCAATTTCATTTTTATCGTTCAAGTTCAGAGTGAAAAGTAGAAGCTTTTGGGTAAAAACGTTCCTGTGAAGATTCTGGAAAATTCGTCCGACAAAATCGAGAACCGTCAGTCCTAGGTAATCCATGACCTCTTAATCTTGCTTTTCATCTGTTTAGAATTCATTTTTATGCTTTATTTTTTATTTTTAAGGGAGAAATTTGTTTAAGAAATCGCCCACGGGGGTCCGCAGGCACAATACACGGGACCTGCGGACCCCGACCTTTTTCCATGGAGAAAAAGGTCGTGGGTCCGCACTTTTTCCATAGAGTGTGTGCGTTCCTACGCACTGTGTAAGAAGGCAAAGTGTGGTCCCCGCGCATTTAAATTTCAAAATCAAATTTCTCATTTGCCGCCCAAAAATTTTCAAATTAGATTATTCTAACATATCTTTTTATGCATTGTAGGATTAGCAAGATGTTGATTTGGAGAGAACGTGAGCATGAGGATGTGGATGACGCCACAATGCTCCATTTGCCTACAATGCGGGCATTAAGAGCATGCGGTTTGTATAAATTCTGGGCCATTCAGGGCATGAGGGCACAGGTAGACCTCTTGACATGGCTGGTAAATAGGTGGAACGTGCAGGACCAGTGTTTCATTATTGGCAGCCACCGGCTCGAAATTGAGCTGAAGGAAATTTATTTTCTGACTGGTTTTTCCAAGAGGGGCGAACAAATTTCCTTGTTTGGGACTAAGCCAGGTGGCCAAACTGTCGCTAGTCTTCGACAAGAGTTCTGTAATGATGAGGTAGACCCCAGAGACAAACGGATTGATATAAAAACTATCATCCGTCCCGAGCTAAAAGTTATTTCGTTTACTATTACCATACTATGTGGGAGTGCTGCACTGCATGTGGCTACTGGTTCCCAGATGCGCATTGCTGTGGGCTGTTTTCGAGGCACCATTTTCAACTGGTGCGAAGCTGTGTTGGCCAATGTAAAAGGCCAACTAACTAGAGCGAAAAATGAAAAACTAAACAACTTTGGATATGGATCCATCGTGGTCACTTTTTCTCTAGAGAGGGTAGCCATGCTAGCTCCACAAAGTATTCTTGTTGATGCTGGTCGACCCCGAGAACCGAGGATGATTCGTTGGGTTGCATTGATGGCCCGTCACGGTATTGAGGGCGCTGAGATTGTTCGATTTCCTCCTTCATATTTTCGTTGACTGGACCGCCAAATTTTTGTCATTGAGGACTTTCCATACGTCGGGATAGATTTCCACGGCGACCGGGAAATGGCTCTCCCAGCAGGGGAACAGTGGGACGAATCAGGTAAAACCATTTTCAACAAGTTCTAAATTCTAATTTTTTTTATTTTTGATCATCTTGAAAATTAATAACCAAAAGTTTTTGAATGCAGATGTGGGCCCACAGCGACCAGCCCATCTCCAGCCTTATGACAGAAGACAACCAGTTGCGGCCGCACCAGCCCCAGTAGGCCAATCAGCAGAAATATTATCTGATTTAGAGCATCATCTAGAGCGTCTAACTCTAGATATTCCAGAGATGGAGATAGATGAGATTCCACTCAGATTGCAGAGATATGTGATTGGTGTTCCAGGATCCTTTAGGAGGTTCCTATGTAGGGTGGCTCGGGAAGTGGTTTCTTATCATGATCACCATCAGTGATGGGATGATTGTGTTGTAGACTCACATTTTTTACTTTTTGTGTTACCATTTTTCCGATCATAAGGTGTTTCCAACCTATGATCAAGGACGATGTATATATTTTTTGAAAACACTTCTATACTATGATATATCACTATTTACCGGCTATCTATGTACATATTATGGATGTTTGTTTGTTTTACTGTTTTGAACACTGCAAATGTCGATTTATCATACTAGAAGCAACTGCATCTGCTAATGTATTTAAATGTCTTGGAATGTGTTGATATTCAATGTAATAAAATTCACGTTCCAAGAGATGAACTCTTAAAAATAACCATAATAACACTGGATTTCTAATGGCATAAATCCTGTTAAGATGTAATACAACAAGTTTAGAATCCAACCTAACAATCAAACTCCGAATTCCAAATGATATGGATTCAGATAATAACTCAATCACTACACTATACTTGGCAATGTTATTTGTTGTTTGACCAAGGCTTACCCCATGCATGGATACTAACTCGTCAGAGGGTGAATAGATAACCCAAGCTGCGGAAGAAATGTTTCGTGTACTACGACAAGCACCATCAGCAAAACCAATGTAGGTTTGAAGAGACGTCGACATCTGCAATATCAGGAGTATAACTTAGATAAGCAGGAATAGTGATAAAAACACACTTCTAAACTAGTAACGCTTTTCTAATCTAAGACACACCAGCAGTAAAGAAATCTAATCTAATAAAAAAATCTCCACACCAAGTTTAAGCATAATATCGCTTCAGATAAAGTCCATTTCTGGGTTTATCTAAAGGGACACCGTCAAAATCTATCAGCTCATAGGCCCCTTTTGCTAGCTTTCGCTTAACAATGAAAGGACCATGCCACATGGGCACGAATTTCTCAGCTCCTAGCTTATCATTGGCTTGATCATAAACTAAAACTAGGTCTCCTTCTGAAAAATTTTGAGGGGTAACACTTCTATCATACTCGGCTTTTATTCGTTTAACA
Organism: Pinus albicaulis; assembly: GCA_034641835.2. Taxonomy (NCBI): domain Eukaryota; kingdom Viridiplantae; phylum Streptophyta; class Pinopsida; order Pinales; family Pinaceae; genus Pinus; species Pinus albicaulis. The sequence goes on from CM076577.1 coordinate 1,212,061,748, forward strand.
TGAGCCTCATTTGCTATTACAGCATTTCGTCGATTCTCATCCAGCTGAGCCAAGTACAAGAAACGTTTCTTCTCTTTAGACGTAGCTAGGAGTAATTCTACGACTAATTTTAGTGACGGAATTTTGCATTCAATTGGCAACACAGCTTCCAAACCGTAAACGAGTTGAAAGGGAGTGAAACCAATTGATGTTTTTACTGAGGTTCGATATGCCCAAAGTGCTGAAAATAACATGGAATGCCAATTCGTTTTGTGAATACCAATAATTCGTCTAATCATGGTGACTAAAACTTTATTTATGGCTTCAACCAGACCATTGGCTTGCAGATAATATGGAGTGGAACTATCGTGGCGCAGGCCAAGTTGATTTGTCAGTTCGGTCATCATGAAATTCCGAAAATGACTTCCATGATCTGTAATAATGGCTTGAGGAACACCAAACCTAGCAATTATGTGATTAAATATGAAAGTTGCAGCAGTCTTGCCGTCAGCCGAAAATGTAGGCATCGCCTCGGCCCATTTAGTAAAATAATCTACTACTAAGATAATATACGCATGCCCCCCGGCCGAGTGAGGGTTACACGTAATAAAATCGATACCCCATTTCACGAAAGGACCAACAGCAATTATGGGATGAAGAGGAGCGGGTGGCACGCACATCTTATGATCAAAAAGTTGACAATTGTGGCATTTCCGGACTGCATAAATACAATCTTTGAATAACGACGGCCATAAATAGTCAGCGTGTAGTATCTTTTGGGTTGTGGCATACCCAAACATATGACCACCACATGCTCTAGAATGGCAGTCATTTAAAACCATTTCAGCTTCTTCATGAACAAGACAGCGTCGGAAAACAAAATCTGCTCCTCTACGATAAAGTGTATCACCAATAATATTGTACTGTTGGGATTGGAAGCATATTTTCCATCGCTGAGACTGTGAGATTTCAGGCCGAAAAGATTGGGTTTGGAGATAAACAATAATATCTCCATACCATGGATCTAGCATACTAATAAGAAATAGAGATTTGTCTACAATGGGTTCTTCTGCCACAGTTTCAATATCAGTAGAGGGGAAATCACACATCAGTTCCACAAATACCAAAGATTTCTTTGCCTTGGATTTTTCAAACTCCAAGTCAAATTCCTGCAGGATGACTATCCATTTAGAATACTTGCCCCCTAGTAGTTGTTTGGTTAAAATGTACATCATAGGGTTGCAATCAGAAATTACTATGGTTTTACATAACAAGATGTAGTGTCTAAATCTTTGGACAGCTTGAACAACTGCCAAGACCAATTTCTCCACATGTGTGTATTTGATCTCAGTCGGATGCAGATTCCGACTAAGATAGTAAATCAGGTGTTCAGTTTTATATTCGTCTTCATGAACTAAAACCATCCCAATGGTGGAATGAGAAGCAGCGAGGTACAAAATGTAATCCTGGTTGTAGTTGGGAGGATGTAATAATGGTGCATGGGTCAACGCATGTTTAAGTGCATCAAAATATCGATCAGCGATATCATCCCAAAAGAACAGAATGTTCTATTTCAACAACCGGGTAAACCCCTTTGTAAGCTCGGCATAGTTAGGAATGAACCGTCGTAAAAAGTTTGCTTTCCCCTGCAAACTTTGGAGTTGGCGTAAAGTCGAAGGAGGAGGTAATTTAACAATAGCTTTGACCTTCGACGAATCAACACGAATACCTGCCTTGGAAACAACAAATCCCAGTAAACGACCCGAATCTACACAAAAAACACATTTGTGTGGATTCAGCCTAATTTGATAATGTCGACATCTCATAAAAATGGCTCGTAAGTGAGTGAGATGGCCAGCCCTGCGAGATGAATGAGCAGGTAAATCATCGAGACAGGGCTACACAATGTGCTTAATGTCATGAAACGCGTAAGACATTGCCCTTTGAAAATTTTCTCTAGCTTTATTTAATCAAAAGGGTAGCTTGCAATAAGCAAACGTCCCCCACGGACAAATGAAAGCTGTTTTCGGCTGATCTGCAGGGAGTATGTTTATTTTATTGTACCCGGAAAAGTCGTCCATAAAGGAAAACATTTCACTGCCAGCACAATCATCGATTATTTGATCAATATAGGGAGTTGGATAATTGTATTTTGGACAAGCTCAATTAATATCCCTATAATCGATACATACTCGTATCGTTCCTTGTTTTTTAGTCACAGGAACAATATTCGATACCCAATCCGTTAAGGGAATTGGATAAATGAAACCTGCACGAAGTAATTTTTCAACTTCTGCTTTGATAGCAGCAGCTTTTCTAGGATGCATTTGACGTACACGTTGACGAACAGGTTTGGCATCTAGGTAAGTCTTAATTTCATGTACGACAATTGACGGATCAATTCCTGGCATTTCTTCATATGACCAGGCAAACACATCACGGAATTCTTGAAATAGGGCTTTATAAGTTTGAATTTCATCTTCAATACAACAAGCACCTATATGAATGTTTTCAATTATTCCTGGTTTTACCAAAATGTCAATTGGAACCGTTCGAGAAATATTTTCCAAAGTTAACTCAGAATCAGGATTTTGCAATGGATTCTGGGGTTCTTTGACATATTCAGCAATGAAAATTGAAGCAAAATCATCTTGAAAATGATATAGTTCAGGTAAAAATGAAGATCGATGATGAAGATATTCCCATGGTAAATCATCAACAGACAAAAATTCACAAATTTGCTCATCATTATGAATAAAATCAGGAAATGTCGTTGTGGCTAAACTGGATATAGAAAGTGATTCCTCATGGATCCCATTCATTAGATCAATTTCGGTTAAAGAGGGGTAGGAAAGTGACTTTACAGCCTGGTATGGAAGTTCAAATGGACTCAAAGGCATCATGCCATCAATTGAATCTAACTCGGAGTAGGAAGGTACAATCCAAGGATCATCAAACATAACAGTGTTTGACGAAATCATGTGAATATTTGCAACGGAAGGCAATACGTTAGGAGGAGGAAAGGAAAAATTTCTTAGTAAACCAGAATCTTTCATCAAACCTACTCCAACATCCTTATATGGGATAGCCACTTTACCAATGTGCTGGATTGTTTCTGTAGAGGCTGGGTCAGAAGAGAAATGAGTTAACTGATCTATTGTAATGATCCTTCCTTGATATGGAAATTTGATGAGTCGAAAGACCGAAGAAACAACATCAGTCATAGCATAAGTCCAACTGCGACCTAGAAGAAGGTTGTAATCTATAGGGGCATCAACCACCTCCACATCTAGATTTATGATTTTACCTTCGACCCCTATGGGTAGATCCTAAAAAATACCAAAAGGATGGAAACCTCGACCATCAAAATCCTTAAAAATTGTCGGAGATTGATTGAGTGTAGGATAACCAAGTGATTTCCAACACTGAATTTACATAATACACGTTGAAGCTCCCTCGTCAATCACAGTCCGATAGATTGGTCTGTTTTTTACTAACACCGAAATTTGGAAAGCCATTTGATGAGGTAAGCGACGCGTACTATTTTCTAAATCAAAGATTATAAGATTAGAATCCTGAATATCTACAGCTCCTATAGCAGAAAAAAGAAATTTACGCTGTGCTGGGCATGATTGCAGCACTTCCAAAATCGACATTGCTAAAGGGGAAATAGCTAAGTCTTCAAAAATGTTGTAATTCTGAGCAGCTCTCGCATGTGGATTGAAAGTTGATTTACAAAGAACACCTTTCACAGGTGGTTTGATTATTAAGTCTGGATTTTGTTTCTCGATCTGTAGTGGACCAGAAACAGGAGGAGGTGTAGTTGATGTATTTGCACTAGAAGATTCTTCTTCTTTACCATCAACAGGATTCTTAGTACCATAATATTGCGATCGCGTCGTAATCCTTACATGATACATCATCAAAATAGGCTCTTCTGAAGCAGTCGAGGAGGAACCAACCATCTTTCTATCTTGATTCGGAAAAGGATCCTTCAAGACAACAGGTTGTTGTGAATCTTTAATGAATTTTTCAACCTCTGCTCGATGTGGGCAGTCCTTAGTAAATTGATCCTCGTCACAAATGTAACAAGGATAACGAGGTTTGCGCTTTTCTTCATTGGATTCATTTTTATCATTTTTCTCTTTGGAATTTTTTTTTTTTTATTCTTCCCTTTCTTTTTACCACTGGATTTAGATTTAGCCGTAGATGTCTCTACGACATGAATGTCGGCAGAAATTTCATGGGAAGATTCTCCTTTCGGGGAATCTGGTAAAGTTATAATAGGAGAAGAATTCTTTGAAGATTTCTTCTTGCTTTTAGTATTGACTGTACCAATCATACCATTAGCGGCATGAGACCCTGAAGGAGCAGCAACTATTTGACCTTGTTTTGGAAGGTCGGGGATTTTTTTGTGTAAAGTACTTGACTGCTTATAAACGAGGTCAAGATACTGAGCTTGAGCAATTAATTGCTCTTCAGTAACAACACCAGCTTTAGCTACATCTTCAGTGATCTTGGGCAACAATGATTTGACAAACCATTCCGCCAAAATTTTATCCAGAATGTAAACTTTCACCAAACGCCTTCTACGTCGTCGTTCATGAATATGATCAGAAATATATGTAGACGTAGATTGTTTTAGTGAATTTAATAATTCTATGCCATTGTCGTATTTGACAAGAAACTGAAAATCAGTCAAGCAGGCAGTTGCTAACTGACTGAAATTATTAAACGAGCCTCGTGGTAACTCAATGTACCATTTGGCTGCAAGACCAATAAAATTTCTTTGGAAAAGACGTAAGCGAATCGAATCATCAATGATTGAATTAGATGCACACCATAGGTGATAAGTCATGACGTGATTTGATGGATCCTCTCCTTACTTACCTTCAAATTTTGGTATATCACTGGGCAACTTATGTGGCATTGGCGGCCAATACGGATAATAGAAAATCAGATCATTCGTAAGGCACGTCAAATCAGGTAAATCCAAAGTTGCAATAAATGGTAACTGACGGTTGGGGTCACGAAAACCTTGAGTAGCCAAAGTAGTTCCAGGAGGTGGATACCTAGGATAACTGGGAATCGGAGTTGCATTAGGAATTGTGTAACCTCTCGGAAAAGCAAGACTAACCAGACCAAACTGGGGTTGTTGAGGCTGCTGATAAGTATAGCCAGGGTACGGTTGTTACTGATAACTTGGATTTTTTGAACCGGGACCGAATTGAGCATATCCCTGGTACGGTTGATACGTGAATTGCGGTTGACTTGTGACAACTATACTTGTACCGACTTGTCCTGCAGGCATCTGAACCGAAGTCTAAACTGAAGGTCCTGACTGGGGTACAGAGACTTGAGGGATTTGCACGGATGCAGGGATAGCCGAACTCAGAGTTACAGATACTCCAGAAATAGGCGTTACAGGTTGAATAGGCGTTGCAGTGGTTGCAGCAGTTTGAGGCGGAGTCTGAGGTGTACTAGGCACCAACTACTGAACAGAACTAGGTGCAGGAGTTTGAATAGTAGGCTGGACAGGTTGCTGGGTTGGACCAGAAACCAAAGGCTGTCCAGGTTGAAAAGGCAACTGCAAATTAGGCTACATAGGCTGGGGATATTGGGACGGATCCCACACCATATTCATTCTGGGGTATTGTCCCGTAGAAGGTTGAATGTAAGGACCATAACCTAGTTGAACGTAGGGCTGATAAGTAAGTGGTAAATTTCCGGCTCTTTGAATAGATGACTGACCAGAAGGCTATTGGTAACCTTGAATTGGGTACTGACCTTGAGGTTGATAACCTGAGGCGCGCACTAAATCTGGGGTTGATAAGGACCCTGAGGAGCATATTGAGCTTGGGGTTGACCCTGGGCTATGTACTGTCCTGAAGGTTGATATCCTTGAGGTGTGTACTGTCCTTGAGGTTGTCCCCAAAAATAATATGATTCCACAGTTTTTCCTGGGAAAAAGATACCTTGAGGTTGACCCCCAGGTGGTAACTGACTTCCTGAAGGTTTCCCCCCAGGCGATAATTGACTACTTTGAGGTTGCGGATTCGGAATATTACCAGAAATCATAAATATTTTCTCTTCGTTCGACGTTTCAATTTTAATTCCACTTAAACCAGATGATAACACTTGTTCAATTGGTTGAGGAGCTGCTCCCGAGAAAGTACTAGACAGAGCCTGATATCCCAAAGGAACAGAAGGACCACCGTGTAAAAATGCTTCCGGTGTCTGGGAAAACATGGATGACTCTCCTGCCATCATGGATGACAGATAGTAACCTCTGGGTGTTGGATGAAATGGAACTCGAGGTGGAGAAAAAGAAAGACCTGAATTCTCTAAAAAATTTGTTAAGGATAAATACCAAGAAGAAGTTCAAATAGGGCTGTAGAAAATTGATTCACGTTCCCTAATATTTAAATACTGAGGGGAATCGGGAAGAGATAACTCTTCGTCTGGATTAGTAAGTTCTTCAATATAAATTAGTCCATATGGAAGATCGTCAGTGACAATATTTCTTACCCTAGGTGAACCAAGATCGCTAGAAGTTGGTGTAATAAATCCTGGAGATGTTTCCAAAACAGAAGGTTCAGTTTCAGGTTCAGAGATTTCAGGTTCATCAGCTAGTTCACTGGTAGGAGAAATACTACCAGTAACTTCAGAAACTGAAATTGGCTCTTGAATGTGTTCTATTATGGGTGTTTGATAATCGGGATGAACAACTATAGATGAAGTCCCAACTTCTATTGATTTAATCCTACCACTACTAGATGATACCAGAGGACGAAGCCCTTCAAGCTGACTTGGTGTATATTCAGGGGGTTTCCCTTGTAGTCTCCGGGATTGTCTTGGAAATTCTGCCACGATTAAATATTTAACTAATCACACGCAAACAAAGAAAATTTCAATGAAAACACCTAAATTCTCTAAAGAAACAAATAGTTGAATCACACGCTTGAAAATCTAAGAGTTCAAACCACACACAAACAGTAACTTCCCGTACTAAAAACACTAGTTGGTGATGAAATCCAACTTAGTAGAAATTCAATACAGAAAGGGCGGTTCGAACAGTTACCCCGACAACCTACTTAATGAAACAGATTGGCAAAAGTTTCCTCACAAAACCATCTCATGTGAAGAGAACCCCCCGGAGAGTCCAAGTGAGTCTAGTCGACGTCTGCTCCAGGTACAGTGAGATCTTTCCTTCACCATCACCTTAGGAAATAATCTTAAGTTTTTAGTCACTAAGGTTACCAACAGTAACAAATATAACTAGGGGAACAGTCTACGATCCGATCCCACGCGCAAGGGTAGAGTAACAAAGCTCAATCCCCTTGAAGGTTCCTCGACATGGTTAATCCGAGGTTTACTGACAAGTGACCCCAGGCTCCTCGACAATGGTTAATCAGAGGTTTACCATTTGTAATGCGCGCAAAATATTCTATCTTCCCCAATGAAACAAAATTGATTGTCTCAAAGGTTCAGATATGATCTCGTGATTGACTTCTTTAAGAGAAGCTTCCTAGATTATACAAATTACAATTGGATTTATTTCCTACCACAATATTTGTCTACTTGTTTGTTTTTACTACCTTGGAGAGTTAATTACTCCCTACTCCAAGATACTAGCCTAAGCTATGTTGGTGATAAGAGCCCTAGAAAATAAAAAGATTGCTAGATGAATTTTAAGTAAGCGTTACTTTTAAGAGTTGTTTTAAGTCAACAGGTGCGACATGAACCCCTGTAATGGAAGACTCATCACTTCAAAACACCAAAATGCAACTTCCTGCAGCATTCGTACTTGTTTCCTTTCAATGAAATTCTATTTAAGAAAGAGTTGGAGAATGCAATTCTTTTAATAAACAATTCCTTTAATAAACAATTCCTTCTTTGCATAAAGAACAATTGAAAGAAAATATTTTTGTCTTTTCAGCAATAACTCAAAATGAAACAAATTATCAAAGCTCATAAGAAAATCCTTTCACTTTCAAAAACTTGAAGCTACAATACAAGTTTCCTTCAAAAGAGATCTACAAACTTTTAAAAGCACTCAAAACTACAAAACTAATTCTGAGATCTACAAAATTTAATAATCTAATTGAATAAAAGCTTTAAGATTTTTTTTGAAGAATGTTTTACTTAGTTATTCAGCAAAATAAGGATCTATTCGTTCAGAATAACAAACGGATAAAAAACACTCAAATATGTTTTTTATAAAAAATGAAATTGAAAAACCAATAACAAAGTTTATTTTCGAAGATTTGCAAAGAAACAGGTAGCTCTATTTCTTAATAAAGGATGATTTCACAATCAGGTCAGATTCAACAAAAAGACAAAATACCAATGTAATCTCAGGTACTTCAAACAATCAATGCTTCGAATCGCTAAAAAGACCAAGTGAAAAACAATCTAAAACGCAAAAATTCTAGAAAATCATCAAAACACCAATACTGCTAAGATTCATTCACAGAAAGCTTTTGACAGAAACAATCATCAATCTGGGCAGAAACCAAAACTCTAAATCAAAATAAAAATAAATTGAAGAAAGAAATCTAAAGTTTTTTAAAATTTTAACAGGGTCCATAGGCTTGCAGGAGTAATAGGTGCGGTACCGCACTGTTTACTAAAGCAAAAATGCAAAACTGCTCGCACTGTGAAAAGAAGGCAAAGTGCGGTCCCAAGAAAAATTAGAGAAAAACATAGAAGATCTCAAAATTTTCAAAAACATAGAAAACCTAAGCTACCCAGGCAGATGTCTATCAATCAAAAACTAAGAAAACGTTTCCTCAAATCAAAATAAAAGAGAACCAAAAGCAACAAGTCTTTCCCCAGTGGAGTCGCCAATTTGTTGTGTGGATTAATCCATCTTGCAGACAAGACCGATCTCCCTAGTACTAAAAGTATCTAGCAACAAACATCCAAATAAAATAATCTTTCTCTAAGCATATATGATCTACGAAAAGCTCTATAGATGTGTAAAAGACTTACCGTATGTCCAGCGCTTGTTTGAAGTCGTTATTATCCCTCGCGCACTTGAAGGAGTTTTCCTCATAAACCTGCAGTCACAAATAAGAAAAATATTACATAGCACCTGTATAGAAATCATCATAAACCATGCTTATCATAGTGATCAAGGAATCTATGAAATAAACCATTAACTGAAAGCTTATTGAGAAAAACGAGTATATTTGTATTGATTTCAAAAGAAGGAAAACCTTACAACCTGAGCCTTGATGTTGCATGTGCCTCCCGAGGTCCACAGAGTCTCTTACTTTGATAAGCTCCGCACCTTCCAACCAAGACAAATAGAGGTATGTAATCTCTCCTATAAAATTCTTAATTTAGTTAACTCAGTCTAAATCTCAGTCAAACACTTCTAACTCAACATTCTAAGCTTGAACCCCCATGAGGCTACTCACTGCCTTCTTTTTCTTATAGGAAAAGAGGATAGTTTTCTGCGCCAACTAAGGTGAAGGGATAGAATCCTCCTTCAAAGGGATAGACTCTCACATCAAGGGATTCTCACATCAAGGGGTTAGCTCCATAAGGTAAGGGATACATGCACCTCATAAGAGCGGTTCTATCACTGCAAGATATTTTCTAGAAGCTTCTAGAATTCACTTTTATTGAGCTTTTTGGAATTTACTTGTGCCTTTTTGATCTTACAGGGGTCCGCACCCATAACAAAGATAAAGTGCGTTCATGTATGCAACAGATCTGAAAATTAGATGCGGGACCGCAGGAAAGATAGAGAGAAAGTGCGACACCAAAGTTTAGGAGATTTTTAGGAACTTTTCTCTAATTTTCAAGGCTTGATATGAGGAACTGATATGTTAGACTTGAAAAGGGAGAAGTATGAGTAATAATGAGCTCATACACATAGCAGAATGTCAGGATGACAATTTTTAGTGTAACACAACTACAAGGTTTACTCCATTTGATCTAGTTTTGGGGAAGAAATATTTTATTTCCATTGATTTTGAGTATAACACCCTTAGAAAGGAAACTCAGTTGGACTTGGACATCACAAAGGCACAACAATATTTCTCCAGTTGAATGGTTTGGATGAATTTAGAATGTAGGCCCTCCTTCACATAGAAGTAATTCAGCTGCAAAGAAAATTTTTGCATGAAAAGCACATCAAAGAGAAGAAATTTCAGGAAGGAGATTGGGCTTTTCTCTATGACTCTAGATTCAAGGACTTCAAGGGAAATTTAACGACCAGATAGTTAAGCCCTTATCAAGTGGAGAAATTCCATGAAAATGGGGTTTTTCAGATCAGGACCTTAGATGAGGATGGGATCCATCTACTTGTCAATGGTTACACGCTAAAGATGTACAAGAAACCCATGTCTAAGGCTCATTTTATCAATGCAATAAATAGAGAGGTGAATGTAATTGGAAGGTAAATAGTTTCCAACCCCTCACCTTCCTAGAAAAAGGAAGAAAAAGAAAAATAAAGAGGCATGGGTGAAAACCTTTCTGAGGAATCCAAGGCCAACTCTTGGGTTGAAAACCTCCTTCAGGAAATCCTGGAGCAAAAAAAAAGAAGCAAAAGAAAAAAACAGATAAATAAAAGATATTTGTGTGAAAAACACTTTGAGGTGCCCAAGGCAGACTTTTGGGGTGAAAACCTTTGTTGAGGTGGCCCACCTGCCTTCAATATATATATATCCAAAAGAGTGAAATAACACCTATGCACTAGCATTCTTCCGTTTTACAGGTTGCTGAATAGGTACAATATGGACAAAGGGAGAAAAATTCCTTCCATATCTCTCTCTCCTCTACCTATCCACTTGATGTCCAACCCCACATGCATTCCTTCATCCATTTATACCACCAGGTGAGAAAAAACAATAATTTTATCCTATTTTCTGCAGTGCTACAAGATGTCCTAGGCTACTATATAATTTCCTGTAATGCTACAGGAAACCTTGTAATCATACAGGAAAGATACCCAAGGCTAACGAAGCTCACCTAAAGCTCCCTAACCCTAAAAAAGACATGAATTTTTTTTTCTCCACCTATGTCTACCATCCCTAACCATCATTGCATTCCATTCATGAAGACTCACTCATCAAACACTCTATTTTTCCACTCTGAGCCAGTTTCCTTAAATACACACACAGGGCCTCTTCTCTCATGTTTTCCTCCACTGAATCACTCCATTCACATCCTAACACCACCTCTAGCATCCCTACATTATTTTTTCTTCCTTCCTCAAGACAACTAAGCTCCAAAACTGTAACAATAAAACGGTTATAGGAAGATGATCACTTCATGTATCAAATCTGTGCATTGCACATCAAAAAGGCATGATGTGAATGATGAATATTGATCCTGAATATCAAGAGAGGACTCCAGAAGGGAAGCTACACTAGCAGTAGCATATTAGGGTCTCTATGAGGTACCTACATAAGAATCAACATCCAAAGACAATAAACACCTCACTCATAAAATAAGCACCTCACTCAGAAAAAATAAAATAAAATAATAGAATAAATAAAAGCACAACAAATAAAACAAATCACTTGTGACCATCACAGTGCTTCAACTAAATGCATCAAAGGATCCTTCCACTGATCATCAATCAAGTAGGCTCAGGTATGGCTCCCTCATCCTCTTGCTATGCATCATTTGACTAAATGAGTAAATGTCGAGAAAAGAGAGTTTAATAGGAAAAAGGTGGCCAGTTAACTTGGCCACCCTTGAAGAGTTAAAGTGAAAATTTGGTGGAGTTTCATGCCACATGGAGCTATCACATTAGTTAGGGGAAGGATAACAAAAAGTTGGAGTTGAGTATGAGGCAAAAAGGAATGATAGGCTCGAGTGGGAGCAATAGTCCAAATATGGAAACCTCATGCCAAATCCACATCACCAATACACTCCAAGCCTGCTCTATTTAGAATACAAAATGTACTTTGGATCATTTCACCTCATTCTATAGTGCATTTTGAGATTAGTTAGAGCAGGAAAAGGCAAGAGACATCGAGGAGCTTTGATACATGGTCAAGCTTCACATGTAGATCGTGCTTTAGGAAACTTTGCTACTGCTACAGGAAGTTTCCAGGGAGGCCACAAAGTGTTAAAAAGTGGCATGAAAGCCACCATCAGAGTATATTGACACCCCTACACTATCCTTCAAATCAGATACATCATAATTGTAGAGGTAAGTGGCCATCACCCCATCAAGTTGCAAGAATTTTCATGGTAATTTTCACACATACAAGCCATAAATTAGTAAATTAAAGGGTTTCTTAAAGGAATAGGGGATAAGGAAACCACAATTTGTGTAAATTTAAAATATTTTGAGGTCCCATATCATAGCGCCTTCGAAAAAAATCTAGAGACAACCACCTACCTAACTGAGTCACAATATTGGGGGAGGTTTTAATAGAAGGGAGCCCACAGACATAAATACAATTAGGCTACACCCTCCTCTGGTTGAAATCTTTAGAAATCACCTGTGGTTGGGGTTATTTGAGCTCTTCAAGGGGTATGATGATGAAGTGGCTCTAGAATTTCTATTAGCCTTGCACTCTCAAGTAGATAATAGGGCCACCATGTTAGTAAGAGGAGTTGCAATCACCATAACCCCTGAGCTCATTAGGAGAGTCACCACCTTACCTCTAGGAATTAAATGGAACAGAGAGGACAAAGTCTCTATTACTACCTCTAAGAATATTTTATTCGTGCCCAATGATGAATACATTGAAGATAAGAATGGGGTAATAATGGAAAGTCTACCTTACCCATGGGATGAGGTAGCTTACCATATCATGAAGTATATCTCCTATGAGGGTAGATTAAGTGCGGTCTATGGATACCATTTTAGATTATTTCATGAACTTAGGTTCAAAGGGGGTATTCCCTTAGATCAGAGACTGTATATCCCATATTCCCTCCTCCATTCAATGAAAGATATGAGCCAAAGGGCAAGGGAGAGGAAATATCAGCACCTACCTCATCATGGTATCTTTAAAAATCATAGTGGGATATTCTCTAAACAAACTCAACATCCCTGTACCTTGGTCCACTTTCACTGACATGGACAAAAAAATATTAATTGGGACACAAATTATCACTCTTATAGATACCCCTACCTCTAGCCATGGATAATGGGGCATTAAAGAGGAATAAGAAGGGACTGAAAGGAAAAAGGAAAAAGAGGAAGAAGAGGCGATTGTAACATAGGCAAAAACCACAGAATATGTAAGAGAATAGAAGGAAAGTGAAGAGGAGGAAGAGAAATATGAAAAATAATAAGAAGAGAAAGAAGAAGAGGAGAAAGAAGAAAATGAGGAATAAGGAAAGATAGAGGACAAAGAGATCTTAGAACCCAAGCTTACCATAGACATCTCCCCTCATCAAACCAGCCTTTCACTAGGGACCACTGAAAAGGAAGTTGTTTCTACTTTATCCACTCTAAGCACCCATTTGAAAGAAAAAATAAAGAGGCAGAACCCATGTACTTCAAGACTAGGAAAAGCACCAGGGTGAGACAAGGGAGGCCTTAAACTCCAACCAAGAGCCCCATCACAATTGTGGAATCACCTAATAAGAAAGGAGAGATAGGTCCAGAGGAGGGAAATATTCAAGAGGTCACTTCACCCAAAAAGACACCTATGACCTACAGAGGAAGGAACTCCTCAATGCAAGCATCCCTAAAACAAACACAACCACCCACATACCTCCAAGAGGAACAAAAGGAGGCGCAACATGAAAAATAGGGTATGGTACAAAAAATTTAGTTAATGCTATAGGAAAATCATAATTTTCTGCCACATTAGAGGGGCAGGATTCCCAAGGTGGTGAAAAAGAGGAAGAATTTGAGGGGCAGGATGCCAAAGTTGAGAAACAAGAGACAAAAGAGGAGGAACCAAAGGAAGAACCAACCTATCCAAAAATTGTCCCAAAATACAGTACAACAATTTAACATCCTATCGCACAACAAAAATTAAGCTCCTATTACATATTCATTGAAGGAGGGAGGTTGATCCCTCAAAATCTCTCCATTCCCTTGTTCTATGAGTTAGAAAAAGAGAGAGGGCGCACCCACCAATGGATGAAAATTTCCAAAGCTAGGAATGTGGAAGATGTGGGGATCATGGAAGAGAAACTCATTGAGATAGGGAGAGATTTCGATTATTTCAGAATTAGGAGCCAATGTTGAAAGAGCAACTACAAGAGGCACAAGAATAGAATCTAAGGTTTAATGGTCAATTGCAGAAAAAAGACAAAAATATTTGCACTATGGAAGACCTACGTATGGAGTAAATCCAACAAATACATCCCTCAAATTCTTATGCCATTTTTCTGAAATAGCAGTGGCTATAGTTCCATAACAAAACTTTAGCATCACATGGGCCATTTCCTTTCCAAAATTATAAGAAATTTATTGATTTTTGTAGTCAGTCCAACATAAAATATAGGGCCAAATTGGCAGAGTTCGACATGCATAATCTTGTCCTAATTGATCTGAAAATTTTGGACCCAATCTCTAGGTTGGGGGATATGTAGCTGATGCCCCTAGCCTCTTGAATAAGTAATGAATAAGTCATGGTAGAGGAGGTAAAAAGGGCGATGAGGAGAGAAAGAAAAGAGTCTCTCCAAATCAGGGCAGAGCTAATCAGCCCTAGAGGGGTCATAAACAACCACGAAATGATAGCCAATGATGTCGGCTTTGTAGACATATATCTCAACACACAAGCATGGGAAATTTCACATTATGATGAAATCTCTAGACTACGAGGAGAGGAGTTTGTGATGCCATGTTAGAGAATATGGCATGGCCTCCCACTTAGCCTAACAAACCTGGAGTATCATACTTCAGGCAGATTTAGAGTTGCCCTAGAAATAGCACTCTTGTATAAAAGGGTCATGGAAACAATGAAGATCAATTGGCTTTGATTAAAACTTAGTCCACCTTTTTTGTTGGAATTGAGTGAAGGAAAATATAAAAGTGAGGAGGAAAAGGAATGGGAGGAAGAAGAAAATAATGTGGGGTTTTACCCACCTAGAGGGACTCCTTCCATGATACCTTTGGATGTCAAAGAGGCCACAAGGGCTCTAAAAGAAATCAAGAAAGAGGACTAAGTTTCTCAGAGGATGAGCAACCATTTGGTAGGGGGTGATGATGAGCATAATCATAGTAGGTATATTCTAAGGGGTTAGTTGTCAAATTTTTAGCTTAATTATTCTCTCTATCACACATTTAATTGCATTTTGTCATATTTTGTTTAGTGAGAATAATGTATTAAGGGTTGTCATGATTCGAGGCCTAATGTGGTTTAAATGGAGTCAAATATAAGGAATAATTCCATTTTTGAGAAATATTGCATAATCAAGGCTCAGAGTAGACAACAAAGACTGGTTGTAGGAGGGTTTACCACCTTCTTAACTCCTAAAGGTAATCAATAACTCTTCAAGATCCTACTCCAACAACTCTAAATAAGAGCCAGCCAAGCAAGTGAATAGTCAAACACAACCAAGCTCCAATTCTCTTGAGCTCCAAGGGAACAAAGACCTAATTTTTAGGGAGTTTTCGATAGCTACGCTCTATCATAAATATGCGAGAGCAAGAGCTCACTAGTATTCAAATTTTGGATGTATCTAGAGCACTCTTGGCTTTTTTATTAGACATTTCTGATTTTCATTGTTCATGTAAAATAATGGTTATGAAATAAAATTAGAATTTGGTTTCTTCTCCACTGAGATAACTTCAGGGAGCTGAGCCTATGGGTTAGGGCCCAATCCATTGGCCTCACTCTCTCTTGTGTATATGTTTTTCTCTTTTATGTTGTAGTAGGTGATTTCTTTCATTTCATGTTTGGTAGCACATAAAACATTAAAACTGTGTGCTAAGCCTCCCTCTCTCACCTCTTCCATTGGAGCTCGAGGAGGAAGGTCTTCCACCACAGAAAAAAAATATCTTTTCATTTTATGATTTCTTAGAAAAGTTAGATAGTTTTACTTTTATTATCATGAAAATGTTGTAGGTTTGGAGGTAGATTTCTATTTCAATTGCATAGGTAGGTTTATTTAAAATTCAACTCATCTTTTCCGCCATTTTTATGATAATTTTGTCAATGATGAATGCATGAACAAGTATATTGATTGGAGGTTTGGATAGAGTAGCATAGAAGGACCCACTTAGCATCATCATCTTCATTCTTCACCCTTTATCAACCACCTTCCATCCAAGTCACCTACAAACCTATTTTTGAGGTCACCATTACATCACCGAGAGAAACCTTGAGGGTACAAAACAGGCTTTGTGAAGAGTTCCGAGCTTGGCCAAGGGGTTGGCTACCCTTCATATACCAAGATCCACCATTATCCCACTTCTCCTAACCTTTTTATCATCATTTCTAGGCTCAAAATCAACTCGACCTATTTCATGTAGCTTTTCAGGACATCCTACTATTATAGCATCATTTTCCACCTTCATATACTTGATGATTGATACTTTGGCCTTGGGCACCCTTTCCCTTCAGACTTGAACATATTCACAAAAAACAATATCTTAAAACCTATACACGACTTTACCCAGACTTTTCCATGTATATACGCGAGTCCATTCATAGATATCCACGTATAACTTTTTAATCATTAAAAAATATATAATATTCCCTATTTTCGAGGCAGGGTTGATGGTTATTCCTGTAATTCAACCACCCCAGCCCGTGGCCTAACTATTTCGAACTTCTGAAACTAATTTGGTGGAGTATAGAAGACCCTCATGTGCATGGCCTAAGGGAGAGAGAAAATTATAGATATTATACTCTGTTCAAGCCCTATTTCAAGTCTGATATTCCCGTGCCTCCTGCACTTCCCAGGTATATTCACGAAACCCTTGTTTCCTTGACTTGCTCATCATCCTATATGACATCTAGTGTGCACATATCTTGGAACAATTCTTGAGAGACGAGGGCTGGACGGATCCAGAGGATGGTATGCTCGAAGGCCGTGGAAGGATTCAGGTGATCTCTCCACATTTTTGTTACTATACGTGTCATTGATAATAAGAAGAACCATCTTGTTCTCGATATTCACGTGTTTATATCTCTTTATATATGTGTAATGATCATTAATTGAATGTTTAATATTGTTCTTATGATATTATGCATGAGTTACACTGACATCTATGAACTATATATGTTGTACAACTGGAGTTTTGTGTTCGTCCTTTCTTTATTTTCAGGTTACGAAGCACAAAGGGTCATTGGGGGTTTGCACCTCACGGGATCTACATCAAACGTTGGACTTTCGGGTAAGTTCTACAACTTGCTATATCTAGTTTTCAGTTTAAAAGATAGGCTAAGTGAGTCCTTCTTGAATGGTATGCCCCTCATCTGTGAAGATTGTCGACCCAAAAACCTTTAGGGTATTATATCCCAAAATAGAAATGGTGACTCTGCCGGGGATCACAGTTTTTTTATTTCCCGTTTGGATTGTTCTATCTATCTTGTAGGTTCTCGACAATTTCTATCATTTTTTCTAGTTCACTAAATATTTTTTCCAGTCAGACTGAAGACCTGGTCTCCTGATCAGGCTTGACCCTTTTTGTTTTTCTTTATTCACCTTTCCATATGCGGTTTTTCTTCTACACAGTCACGTATATACGCTTTTTTTTTCAAAGGGACCCACGTATACATGATTTTCCTTTGACACAGTCACGTATACATGCTTGTTGCTAAATTGCAAAAATGCGTATTCTTGGGTAAAAATTGAAATTTTTGGTTTTAAGCTTTTCTAGTCTTGTCTGCCTATGGTGACATGTTCCTGTAGTGTATTTGAAGCCTCTGGACTGTGTCAAAAGTGGTTTTATGTCTATTTATCTCTTATTTATGTCAAGACCCACTCATTTGGTGAAATATTTGTTTATTGTGTTGTCAATTCTGGCTTGAGCACCAAGGTATTTTCCTCAAGTTTCTTGGTTGTTCTGAGTATTCAAGACAGAGAGATTCTACTCATTTACTCTTTCTTAACCTTATGAGTTGCCTCGCATTTGGTTTTTCACCTTTGGTGTGTGTGGTTTTCTTGATTTCCTAGACTAGTTTTGTTGCAATTTTCAAAGATTCTCTTGTTGATCCTTTGGAGTTTTTGTTCATTGCAAGTTTATACTATTGTGCTGAGTTGGTTTATTGAGTTTCTTCTCTTCCTTTTTCTCATACAAGTCTCGCTGCAAGAGTGGCATGGTTGGATTTCGGAATTTTTTTGAGGCTTTTGCTTGAAATTTAAGTTTGCTTGACTCAGTTACTAGATAGTTCCATTGGTCTCCTTTGAAATCTCTTTTTCTATAAACTCAAAAGCCAAAAAAGAATTGTTTTTTTCATTGCTTTTGTTTTCATTTTGTTTGGCAGTTTCTTTTCATCTTCTGAGTCTTCGTTGAGTGTCTAATCTTCAGTTCTTGACTTGATTTGGAAGGGAGTCTTGTTTGGATTTTTTTCTCATATCAAGTATGTTTTGGCGTTTTTATACATAGGAGTTCTGATTTGGGGAACTGACTCTGTTGACTGCCAAAAAGTGATTGAACCTTGGTGTTTTTAGAGACTTCTCTTTGCTTGTTTAGATTCAGCATATTAGGATTTGCATGTTATTGCTAATTTTAATTAGGTGCACATAATCATTTTTAGTCTTTTTCATAACTTTTGAGATGTGTGGACTGTGAATATCTGAAAAGAAAATAAAATATAGTCTCGTATAACCTGTGTAGAAATCACTCTTCATCGAAAGGAAATCAGTGCATTTGCATATAGTTTGGTTTTCATTGGTTTCTTTCTGTGTCATACAAACACCATTAGTTTCATTTCCACATGCCCTTGACATAAAATAAAAGCCAACTAAAACAAGAGATATAATTAAAAACAACTAGCAATTTTTTGTATTATTGTCATACACCAACTAGCTAGTTTGTAGGGCCTTGGATTAGGTGAGTGGAGAGTTAACTCTCCAAGGCCGCTCAAATTTTGAAACATAGAAGTTTATTAATGAGTGAAATCCAACACCGCTAAGTGGACCAGGAAAGCTCTCCTCGAGAGAGTCAAGCGCGAGGGAAAGTGGAGGCAGAGAAGAGAGATACCCCCTTTCCTATTTGCTAAATCTTGACCTAAGACCGTTCCGCCCGGTTGCCGATACAGATTGGTGCCCATAGTTGCCTATCCTAGGGACCACACAGTTGACTGCGGGGAGAAATACCCGTGGTACCTGAGGCAGATGATGCATCACTTCCATCAGTGCTTCTGGAGGGTAGCCTTGTGAAGCTTGGGTACTTGCACCAGCAAAGGTTGTTGTTAGGAGGTCAGCGTAACTATTTATGTTACCTTCGCTATTAGGCCTGGGTCGTAACTACCCCAGGCTACTTTTGGGAGGTCCTATTCTTCGCTTTCTTTTATTTTGGTGTCCGGTCCTCATCACCTGGAGCGGAAATACCTAAGAGCTGCTTGTCTGGCTGTATCTTATGGATTTTGTAGAGTCTTCTCTTTGCTCCTAGATTGCTTAGCTTCATATATTTTTTGAGTCTAATAAATCTCTTAAAGTGACTAACCGACCGCCTCGTCGATCGAGGAGGCTTCGTGGGTTGTCTCCCGTGAGTACCGAGCGTTCTTCAAGAAGGCGTAGGAGTAATTCGAAGGGTGATTTTCACCCCGTGTTTTCAGATGCAGCGGAGAGAGATCCTCCGTTAGGGCTAGTTGTTTCTGTAGCTAGTTCTGGTGTTGGTGTCAGTGCCGAGAGGAGTGCTTCACTCATCTGGAGAGTTTTATTTCTGGAAGAAGAAGTAGAAGTAGAGAAAGTCCCTTAGTTTGTTGAATCTCTTCCATCTCCTCTTCCTTCTAGTTATTTGTTTATCATCGAGTACATCGGACTTGAGTCTCAGAGACTATAGAGTCCTTATCCATCATATTCTTACCTTTCGATGGCCATGACTGGGAACACAATTTCCGCTGTGAGTGCTGAAAGTATTCAGACTCCTTCTTCAGTTGAAGGAGGAGGCACCATTTCTATATCTTCAATTGCTTCTAGTACTGCTATGTTTTGCTCTAGCCACACCCAAGCACATGCTTCTCAATCTGGTCCCTTTTGTTTCAAAATTCCCACGAGTGGGATTCCTTCTTTTTCCTTCTCTACTGCTGCAGCTGAATCTACACCCATATCCTCTATGGCTAGTAGATCAGCTTCTTTTCAAGGGTTCCCCTTTGGAAGTGGGCACATCCCTAATCCGACCCCTTCCTTAAGATCTTTTCCTTTCACTTCCGAGACTCAAAGTTTCAATCCATGGTCTGGAGGTCAAAGTTTTACTACCTTTACATGTTGGAACCCTATTTTCACAGCATCAGGAGCAGGGAATCAGTTTCTCACTTGTCAACAAGGGAATGTTCATTTCCTTTCATCAAGTGCTTATCAAGATTTTTCTCCTTTTTCAAATGCATGGAACCCGTACCAGGGGGTTTCTTCTTCATTCACTACCTCAGTGGGGGGAAATGGTCCGGTTTATAGTAAATCCATGTTGGGAGGGGGTCCTTCTCCAAATGCTGGGTCACAAGGATTTTCCTATGGCCCAACATTTTCTTTGAACTCTACCTAGCAACCTGGTGCCTCATCAAATCTAGGTTATTCTTTTCAAAATGAGGATAATCCATCCTATCAGGGATGTAATTCTCAGGCTCCTCCTCGATTACCATTTCTAGCAACATTAAACTTGCCAGATTTGTCAAAATTGACTAGCAGTTCTATCTGATATAGTTCAGTGTGGCCTCTGGTCACTACCAAACTGCCCTCAGACATCCCAAATTTTGAAGGGAAGAATGTATAGGATTCGGCGAATCATATCACCACTTTCCATTTATGGTGTTCATCAAACTCCCTGATTGAAGATTGGATTAGGTTGAGGTTATTTCAACACACCTTAACTAGAAATGCATCGAAGTGGTATATTGAGTTAATTGGGGGCAGTTTCACCACTTTTGGAGATCTGGCTACCATTTTTCTAAATCATTTTCAGTTTCCTATTCTTTATGATGTCGGGACTGAACTCCTGGCTAATTTTTAAAAGGACAAGGAAACTCACATTTCTGATCATATTCAGGAATGGCGAAGAAGGAAGAGGCTCATTAAAACCTATATGCCTAATTAATTCCTTCTGGAATGGTTTTTGAAATCGTTTCAGACAGATATTTCTAAGGACGTACCCCTATCAAGGGTATAATATGAGGAGAAGGCTATTTTTAGAGCTCAACAATTAGAACTGATTTACTCTCAGTCTGGAGTCCTCAATAAAATTTTGCATGAAGCTCCTCATTCCAAATTGGACTTGTCAAAAACTAAACTTGTTCCTCATGGTGATGGAATTATTGGTTCGGTCGATAGCAGTGCAGCTAACCTGCTTAGTCAATTGTAGCAGTTTTCCATACAATTTGCTTCTTCTAGTCAGGTTGTGCCTTCGGTATCAACCCCTTCCCAGCATTTTTCAATAAATGCGGTCTATACCTATAACCCCAAAGGAAATCAACAATCCGAAGGGAAGAAGAAAGGACAAAATAATTGAAAGAAGGGAAAAGATGGAAAGGGGAATGCAAATAAATCCAACGAACATGTTGGTGAGGGTCAAAAGGATAAAAAGAAATTCAAGTTTCCATGCAAGTTATGTACTGAAGACCATCTTACTCACATTTTCCCTAAAATTCAAGATGTGCAGCGCTTGTTAGCTCAACATGGTTCTTCCAGTTCCCAGGTTGTGTTAACAAACCCTTTTCCCTAAGGGTAGCAATTAGTTTTTTGCGCGAATCAAAATACTGGGGCTCCCTCTCGGGGCACCCAAGAAGGGGAAATCACATCAAACATATATATGATGAGTGCTCACACAAATATCACTACATGATCTCGTGATTATGGTGAAGCTAAATCTTCGAAAGCTAAGGGTGTCCCTGATAGTACTGAGACACTTCATATTACGAGGCCCACTATTGAGCCTATACCTCGGATTCCAAAGGCATCTACAATGTGTACGATGATTAATCTAAATGCCAAGGCCATCTAGAACTACTCTGTTGTATAAGATCTGACGCAAAGTTCTTGTGCCATGTCAGCTCTTGAGGTGCTCCAGTCTTGTCTAGCTCAACAAACTGCTCTCCTCGTTGCTATTGGGGCTGTTGATCCAAATAATTCTCTTACGATTACATTTGATATGTCTAATTTCAAAAATATACTCCCTCATCATATGGCTTTCCATATTAAATCGTTGTATCGAAAATGCAATATATTTCGAATGGTCATTGATGAGGGTACTTCCACGTGTGTGATGTCTCTCGCATGCTAGAAGGGAATAGGATCTCCCAAATATGTTCCTTCAACCACTCTTCTGACTGCGTTTTATGGTCATTCTCACAGGCCGCATGGTATTGTCCCGGCTTTGCCCATCTATGTTGGGGGAAAAACTATTAATATCAAGGTTGAAATAGTTGATGCAAGCTTGGACTATAACCTTCTATTGGGGCGGAACTAGATTTATGAGATGGATGCCATTGCATCCTCATTATTTCACATTATTTGTTTCCCTCATGAAGGGAGGATTGTCACAGTTGACCAACTGGATTGTTATCCTATAGACCCGAATGCTTCTACTGACTCAACTATTCCTTTAGTGGACAATATCAAACCGCCTGTTGAAAATCTAGGGGTTGGAATGTATTCTTATTTGATGGGTACTTTTGATCTTCCACCTCCTTCCATTCATATAAATGCAATTTCATCCTCCAAGACTCCTATTCAAAGAGAATACTTTAGAACTCAATATTTTTTGAACCCTTGGACCTTACCTTCCCCTACCTCCACATTAGCGGAATGTCAAGTGGGTGGAATGGCATTCCCTATGTCTATAATTGAGATTTCTTATAGCTCTATTGTTGACTCTGTAGAGTCCACTCCAGTTTCTCCTTCATCAAAGGAATTGGATGGAGATGTGGCCCCGGCTTGGACTCTTAATTCTTTTTCTACCCAGGATTGCCTTGATACCACTCTTCCCTCTGAAGAGGCTATCCTGGAAGCTATGACTGGTATAGACAGACCGTGGGATGATTTGCATCATCAGTCTTACTTTTTACCAGATTTGAGCGATGTTAAATCAAATTTTCCTAGTCCTCAGTCTTCTGGTCCTACTCACCCAGTCCAGAACACTTTAGCACCAACACAAGTTTTTGTTGAAGGTAACATGGTTGTGATTTCTCTGACTATCCCAATGAACATTTCCAGAAATCCCAACATTATCGAGAATGTTTTCATCGAAGCTTAATGTTACCCTGAAGAGGTTCAAATCTACACCGATCTCTTTTGAGAGTTTAGGGATGTGTTCACTTGGTCTTATGAGGAAATGCCTGGTATATGTCCATCTATTATCCAGCATGAGATCAAGTTATACGAAAATGCTAAGCCTGTAAGGCAAAATATTCATTTGGTCAACCCTAGGAAGGCAGCAGCTATCAAAGTCAAGGTAGAGAATTTGCTGAAGGCGGGATTCATTTTCCCTATTCCTTTGACAGAATGGGTTTCCAGTTCAGTCCCGGTGGACAAGAAACAAGGAACAATTCAAGTTTGCATTGATTTCAGAGGCATAAATCAAGCATGTCCTAAACATAATTACCCCACACCTTTCATAGATCATATTATCGATGAGTGTGTGGGCACTGAAATTTTCTCCTTCATGGACGGTTTTTCTGGATATAATCAAATTACTATCCATCTTGAAGATCAGCATAAGGCTGAATTTATTTATCCCTGGGGTACCTATTCTTACAAGAAAATGTCTTTCGGCCTTAAAAATGTTGGAGCCACTTTTCAGCAAGCCATGTCATATGCCTTCCATGACATCAAACATATTATCGAGGCATACTTGGATGATTTAGTTGCTCGTTCTCACAAGAGAATTGATCATCCTTCTCACCTTCGTCAAGTATTTGAAAGATGTCGGTTTTACAAGATCAGGTTGAATCCGAACAAGTGTGTATTCACAGTCACATCCGGTTGGTTGTTGGTATTTATTGTGTCTACGGAAGGGATTCGGGTAGATCCCTTCAAGGTTGAGGAAATACTTCTGTTGCCTCCCTTGTCATCTATTCATCAACTTCAAAGTCTACAAGGAAAAGCTAATTTTCTACAGATATTTATCGTAAATTATGCCGAGATTACAAAAGGATTTATGAGATTATTAAAGAAGGGAGTCCCATTTTTGTGGGATGACTTTTCTCAATGCTCATTCGATGCTTTGAAAAAAGCATTGAACTCTGCTCCTATACTGAGTCCAGCTGATTATAGCAGGGATTTCCTCTTGTATCTCACAGCAACATAATCTACTATTGGTATGGTTTTGGTTCAGGAGGATGATGCTCTTTCAGAGCATATTATATACTACCTTAGTTGAGGCCTGGTAGGACTTGAACTCTGGTATTCTATGATAGAGAAGATTTCTTTAGCACCTGTTCATGCTGTACAGTGGCTCATACATTACATTCTCCTTCGAAAAACTTATGTATTGGCAGCAGTCAATCCATTTCAGTTTGTTCTCAGCATGCGAGTGATTGGAGGAAAATACAATAGATGGATTGTGATATTGTAGGAATTTGATCTTGAGTTTATGTCTGCCAAGTCCAAGAAATCATTAGTTTTTGCAGAATTAATTTCTGAGTTGCCCTGTGGAGAGGAGATAGTTTATGATGAATCCTTTCCAGATGAACATCTTTTTCTCATTTTACCACAGGATCCTTGGTATGGGGATCTCATAGTATATCTTTAGACTGCAAATTTTTCCTCGAATTTTTCGAAAGATGAGCGCCGTAAGTTACGTCACATAGCTAAAAATTATTTAATCATTGGTGACACTTTATACCGTCATGGGGTCTATTCGATCCTTAGACGTTTCTTAACTCTCGAAGAAGCTGAGGTGGTATTGAATGATTGCCATAGTGGAACTTGTGGTGTTCATTTATCTGGGCTTGCTATAGCCCAAAAAATCTTGCGTGCCAGATACTTTTGGCCTTCAATTTTCAAAGATTGTATGGAGTCGGTCAAATGGTGTCAGCCGTGTCAAGTATATACTCAAAAAATGCATGCTCATCCAGCTCCACTCTTCCCTATCGTCATTGTCAGTCCCTTTAAAAAGTGGGGTATTGATTATATTGATTGTAACCCACCTTCGGCTAAAGGTCACAAGTACATTATTGTAGCAGTAGAATACTTCACGAAGTGGTTCGAAGCTATGCCCACTTTTGGGAATGACGGTGAGAAAACAACTCTTTTTCTCTTCAAACAGGTCATTTCGCGTTTTGGTATTCCCAAAGAGATTGTCACTGATCATGGCTATCACTTTCAGAATAGCATTATGGCTATATTGGCTCTAAAATTAGGTTTCCGGCAGGAGCATTCATCTCCATATTATCCTCAGGCCAATGGGAAAGTGGAAGCCGTGACAAAATCCTTGAAAACAATTCTTCAACAGCCAATTGATAAAGCTCGATCCAATTGGCACATTATGTTGTATCCTGCACTTTGGGCATACTGGAAGTTAGTGAAAACTGCAATTGTTTTTACCCCGTTTCAACTAACTTATGGGTTGGAATCCATATTTCCCATTGAGTGTGAAATTCCTTCTCTTAAGTTAGCCATAGAACTTCTTCCTGACACCTCTAGTCTCGAAGAACATCTCCTTCATCTGGAACATCTCGATGAGCAGCGTTGAGATGTCGCCACGATGAATGAGGCACATAAGAAACGGGTAAAATTTCAGTACGATAAAGTGGTCAAACCTAGGGTTTTATCTGAAGGAGATCTTGTCTTGGTTTATGCCCAGGAGAAAGATGCCATGGGGGTGGGTAAGTTTAAGTCTATGTGGTATGGCCCCTTCATCGTTTAGAAGGTCCTCAAAAAAGAAGATTATGCCTTGGTTGATTTTGAGGGAAATGAGTTGCCAGAGCTCAGAAATGGGCTCTATCTAAGAAATTATTATGCCTAGGCCCCGGCCTGGCATATTATTTTGTATATATTTTTGTTTTTTTTGTTGTACATATCTGATTTTTCGGTTTATGATGTGATGGTGATGTTTTTGATCTGCTTTGGTAGGTTGTGTTGGATGTCATGAGTCATTTTGGTTTTGTCGATGGTGCTAGTAGACACACCCAGAACTTGGCTTCCGCAGCTTGGGTACTTTGTTATCCATCCAGTCAGCTGTTAGTTTCAAGAGGGGTCTGCATTGGTCCTGCTTCAAACAATGTAGCAGAATACACTGGAGTCATTTATCTACTCTCGGAGGCAACATATTTGGGTGTTGATTCATTAGTAGTTTTCTTGGACTCCTAGCTGGTGGTGTCGTAGTTGAACAATACATATCGGGTTCAGGATCCATTTTTTCTCCGATTATTTTTGAGGGTACGTTTGTTACAAAGATCATTTCAATTTATAACATTTATTCATATTCCTCGGGCTAACAATTGGATGGAAAACTCATTGGCTAATCGAGCAATTGATTGGCATATTCATCATTCAATACTTCAATCAAATAATCAAATTCATCATACATTTCATACATTTGTTTCATCACGTCATATAAATCATTGTATATATATATATATACATCATTTGAATGTTCAAAAAAATATACAAAAATTTGGACCCATATGTCCTACAAAATTATGTCTTATGCCCGATCATGTTCAATTTCAAAAATATAGTACAGTCATCCGGTAAAATCTATGGTTCCTGCCCAACATTCGTGTTCCTATAGAACACGATAGCAGTAACCACACGATGGAATAACCGCACCTAGTCTCGCGATACCCCGACAACCCGTCTCTGGATAGCCTCTGGTAGGTCCTCTACTGCAGACATAGGCACTTGGCGAGTTAAACTCTCCAAGTTTCTCTGAACGGCATGTAGGGTTCTACCATGGTCTTTAGCATCTGCTTCACCTCTACGGTGTTTGTGCCTTGGGTATCCCTCAGGACGCACTGGTCCCATATCTGTACCATGGTCATCACATCATTTTGTAAGTCATTTGAGTCCAATAAAAGAAAATATATATATTTTCATTGTTGCATATATTGAAAAAATCAATAAAAAGAAAAAATCATATAATAAAAAATTGCAGTCTTACCGATTGCACCCCATGCTGCACCGGGTGGAAGGACTAAGTCTGGATCACCACAAAAATCCATCCTAGCATAGGGATAATCCCCCACGGTGATAACTTGTTCCTTCCACCATTGGAAGAACTCGTCATCCCAAGTGGTCCGAGGAACTTCACTTCCCCCCAATCTCTTCATCAAATCAACCCACTGGGCTATTCTTGGATCTCTGGGGCTGTTGATGGATGAGATCACTTTGGGATGAAGTCCTGGTACCGTCTCAAAGAAGAATGTCAGTAAGATGGACCCATATCCGAAATGCTTTGTTTTTGCTTCTTTTGATGGAGGTTAATTGTTTCTTCATGTTAGTCAGTAGTGCAATACACCAGTCAAAGACGTGAATCAAGCATTCAACCGCAATATTCATCTGTGTCCTCGAAGCTTGGTGTAAGGAATCAGACCCTGCTACCTTGCCAATGGTGAAGAGGAGAAGTTTCATATGTAGTTCTAACAAATATTTGATTGCAATCTGAGTTCCTACTTTCTAATACCCCTCTACACAATAAACATGGACATAATCGTCCACTGTAAGCCCTCCCACAGGCTTTCCATGTAAATCTACTAGATCTCCTCGTCGAGAGAGTCCAGTAATGAAGTAAATGTCTTCTACTTCTATGCGTATGGGCATTTGATCAATCATGAAGCAGTCTTCCTCTGGTTCCCAGTGATCCACCAACATTTGGAGCAACCAGACATTACTTTTCATATTTGGCATTTTAAAAAATTCGAGCAAACCGCAATTTTGAAGGATATTGAGCGAATTTTGATCTTCCATCACTTCATTGTCGATGGCACTATGCTCACATTCCCTCCAAGAGATAGTCATCCTGAAATAATCCATTAAATTCTTCATTAGGTTCATTTTTTACATTCACGGACTACGCATACGTGACTTCTTTTGAGTACAGTCGTGTATCATACGCGGGTTCGTTCACATGAACCCGCATATGTGCAGAAAGGTTAATAAAAAATAATCTTTCCTACAATGAAAAATCAAAATTTTTATCCTATATATGAATGAAATTGATGGCAATGATGGATTTAGCGCTTACTTAGCTGATCTGACAAAATTTGATGGTTGATTGCTCATATTTTGAGGAAAGGGGTTTTACTCTAGAGCTCCTTTCTCCACTTCAGCAATGTAAAAATAAACCAAATATGATGTAAAATGTGTATTTATGCCCAGAAATTGAAATTTTTTTGCAAAATTTCATTATGCTTATTTTTCAAATCTATCTTAAGCTGCATAACTGTGTTGCTTGTAAGTGTTGGGGAAGGTATGTGTTTGTCACTTTAATTGTTTATGGAATTAAACAATTCAAGTGCTACATAAATTGTCAACCCAGGGAAGTATGTTTATTTCAAAGGCAATCACACACTGTATATGCTCAATCTCAAAAGCAATGAAATGTTGTGGTAAAAATTACACTAATCACACCTTGCTTCAACAAACTGAATTCTACTTGAGTTACAACAAAGATAATCTTTCTATTGCAGAAAATTATCAAAAGAATCCTGGATTACATTAAAAAGATAACAATATAGGAAAAGAAACCAATCTGCAGAAGGAAATACCAACTATGCTATAACAGAGAACAGGACCCTATTCCCCAAGTAGGAATCTTTAGTACCTATTTCTAATCACAAAGGTTTCACAAAATCATTCTGTAAACAAGATTTCCAATTAAAATAATCCATAATTACCTAAGAATGAATTGTATGAAATCAATGCAACAAGTAATGGAAACAGAGCTTCAGCAATAGACAACATAATTCCAGTACTCCATAAATGAGTTCAACAAACAGAGTTTAACAAGGCATAAATGAAAAGAACAGTTAAAAAACTACAAGAATAAATGGGTGAATCTTATGAGGAAGGTGGGCCCTTTCCTTCTCAAAAGATTCCCCAGAAGAAGGAATTAAAATGAAATGCTCAGAACAAACTTTTATTCATCTATCGAAAGTAACATATTACAAAGGATTCACGTTCATTCTTTGTTTCAAAAATAAACCTCCCGTCGTCTCTAGTTTTCTCTAATGCTGATGTCTCCTCTTTTTAAAGAGGAGACATCTATTACAATTGATTACATTATGGAAATCCTATTTTTAATCCAATCTGATCTCTATACTGAAATATGACCTTTCTGTTCTTCCACAACAAAATGTTGTTACAATGGTTACGATAGTACCAGCTTCAAGGTGCAGTTGTTACGGCCAGTGTAACAACTTCCTTACTTATCTTTCTTGTTGCTATCATGCCTGAAATACTGCTTCAAAATTTCAAATCACGGGATGTTTCAGCAACGGGATTTGCATACTATGCTGACTGTTTCAGCAACGCGGTCTTCAAACAACCATGATAGATTATCTGCAGTCTTCAAACTATCTTAGCAACTATATATCTTCGATTAAATATGAAAGTAATGTAAAATTATATGTAAAACAAGTTAAATGTATAGTAAAGAGAAGAATGTTATATACCTTTGGAAGAATGGATGAAAGTGATAATATAAGCTTTAAATATGGACTGGAAAAGAGTGGAATGATAACAAAATGTATGGTCAAAATGGTACATTATGGGATCCTAACATCCCCCCCAACTAAAAGGGTTGCATGTCCTCAGGAAACTTTAGTCTGAATCAGAGTCCGGATACTGGCTTTTGGCATGCAAATTACTTAGGCAGTAGCTATGGAAGGTGCTATTTGTTAAAGCTCTGAATCCTTGCACATTTTGTAATCTTTGTTAACCTGCTGCTTCATCCTTGTTAGCCAACCTATGATGAGAATGATATCGTCTGCTAGCATCCATAAAATAGGAAAATTAAAGTGGTACCCTATCCACTTTTCAGAACATTGTTGAACACATCTGATATAATTGGGTACTCTAGACAATGCAATTTCGAGATTAGTAGGACTAAAAGGATTATACTCCTGCTTCTCCTTAGAGGATTTTTTCCAAAACATATTTTTTTCTCTTAAAGCAGCAGTTTCTTTGGCCCTGATAAAATTGTGACAATCCTAGAGTACTGAAGCCTGTAATTGTTGTATATGTTCAGTCATCCCTGGCTTCTGTAAAAATTGATGATATTCTGCCACAAAGATGGCAGGGTTCTGAGGTTTTGGCCTTATCCAGAGAAGGCTGTTGTCTTCATTATGCATAGTTTCAAGAAAATCAGTCTACCATGTAATATGATTAGCAAGGAAAGAGGCAAATTCCCTGATCTGAATGTCACCAACAAGAGGGTTAAGATTAATCTTTCTGCTTTTAGGGATAGCCTCATTGTGAAGGTACAACTCACATAGTAAGTGTTGATCACTGGTGGGGACCTCTGCAAATGTTTTCACAAACTGTTCGGATGTAAGAACCTCATGGGGTCTTCCATCTTTGACTGCTTTCAATTGAAAGTAAAAAAGGCGTTCTGAGAAAAATAAAGAGTAATTTAGAGATGGTTTCCTAGTAGCCAATAATTTTTTTAGCAGTTGAAACATTAGGAGCAGTTTTCCTTTTAGCTCTTTTTTCTCCTTCTTGTAAACTCTAGATTGCTAGAGTGTCTGCTCCAAGATCTCCAAATTATAATATATATGATTCTACTAGACTAATTTGTGTTGCTGCAAGGTTTTACCTTGCGAGATGGCATATTGTTTCTTCCACTTGTTCATTATTTCCATCTCATTCCATGGTTCAGTTTGTGTTCCAGCATTGCAAGTGGTAGGCTGAGGTATAGTCTGAGTAGCAGAATCAGTTACAGTAGGGTAGGATACTTGTACATCAACTTCTTTTTTTGAAATTTTTGAAGGCCCTACTGGTTCTTGTGTAACATTAGGGCATTCCTCTTTGACTGCAGAAGATCTAGATGCTCCCAGCATTGGAACTTGAACTATATTATATCCTGCTTGCTGATAGATTTTTCCACATTGGTTGCACATATATTCTTTATATGGATCATTTTCTGTATGTTTATCTGCCATGGATGCTATATGGGCCACGGTATAAAAATTTAGCTCCTTGTCATAGGCTTCCCTTTCCATTACCAATTCTCACTTATAAGCTTCTAATTCTGATTTTAAAAACTCATTTTCTTGTAAAAGGGAAGCCATCGTGACTGGGCCTTCTGTATTAGTTGCATTCTCCGAAATTTATTACTGTGTTTCAGCTGTAGCTGATTCTTGTGTGACGGCTAGAGCTGGTTCCTTTGTGGCAGCTACTAAATAAGTAGTATCTTGGATGTCTAGTTCTTGTACATTGGCAGCTGGTTCTTTTGTTTCATCTGCTGACTAAGTAGCTGGTTCTTGTGGGACAGCTACTGACTAAGTAGTTGGTTCTTGTGTGAAAACTACTTGTTCTGTAGAAAATGATGTCACATTACCCTGGGCATCTGGTTCTTGTATTTCAGTGCCACAGGGTGAGACAGGTAATAATTCCGACATTTGGAAGGGTGGTGATGTGTGGAGTTTTAAAAAAATGGTTGCGGGATCAGGGGTAATAGGAACGGTTGCTGCTTCAGTAGACATCCTCATTCGTCTCCTAGGTAAGAAGGAAAAAAAAGTAGTAGTTTGCTTTTTCCTTTTATGAGAGGGTTTTTCCCGAGGAGAAGGGTTATCAGAGGAGGTAGCTGCTTTAGTAGCGACCCTTGTTTGTATTTTTTAGGGAGGCAGTTGTGATTCACCTTTTCCTTTTACGAATAGAGGAAGATGGTGGTGTATTGACCTGAGAATCATCACTGGGAATGTGGACAGTAGGATCAGATGATTCTGCTAAGTGGTGAGATGGACTTGAAGAAAGGTTAATTGGATTAGTTGGTTCTGTGGATGGAATTGATGGAGGGTCATGGATATTCTCTGTTTGCTGCTCGTGGGAACTTTCAGGAATTTCTTGAGGATTTTCAATAGCTTCTTGAGGAATTTCAGCAGTTTTCTCAGGGGTTAGGGGTGGGTTGTTTAGAGGAGGGTTTTGTTGAGAAAAACCCCTCTGAATCAATAGCTGAAAAAGGTGGTGATGGGTGAGGGAAAGGAGTGGGAATTTTACCCGTCTACAGTAATATGACATATTTCTAATGCATCCAAGTAAATAGTAGGGAATGTTCACTAGTCTACCATGCCATAAATGATTCATTAAGACAAAATCATGCTGGTAGACTACCTGGTAGTGACCTTCACAAGTGAGGTAATGTTTGAAAAATTTAGAAACTTTCGGCCAAGGAGGCGGCAATGAGTGAAGTCTAACACCCCGGCCTTTAAGCTCGACGTGTTCTCCTGGTAGAAGAAAATCCTGTTGTGCATTCAAAATGATGTGCTTTCGAATAAACCATCGAGTACCAGTGACCAACAGACCTAAAACTTGTACTATTTCACCCTCTGATACTGGAATTCGGACTCCCTGAACAGTAGAATTATCTTCCTGAAGATTTTGTGCAAATTCAAGGACTTGTTGTGGATCAAACTCCTGAAGTCTCTAAAAATATCCTACCCAACCTGCCTGCTGAAAAATCTGATATGCGTATGGGAATAATTCAAGCAGAGCTATCGAGCTAGGTTCATGTCGAATAGCAGGTCCTCCCATAGTTAACCAGCTTTGGTAAAATGGAGAGTCAAAGAGCGAAGTTACCAGACTTTGAACAGAGTAAATTTTGCGAATGAGAACATGGAGTAACGGTGAAGAGGCGAAGTAATGGGTAGAAAAAATGACGGTAAGCAACATGCTATGAAATGATGGCATATAATTTTTATATTCCCCCCAACTATGGCTGAAATGATGTCTTTAAGTGTGTGGAGAGTGTGGTCATAATAAACGAAATCTTCTCTTTAGACCATAGTTTAATTGTACTTACATATAAAATTTACATACCTCATGTTTACCTTTGTAGTTCAAAAAATATAGTGCTTATTTATAATGGATTAATATTCATGGAAGAACTTTAGAAGCTTTTTGAAACATGAGGGAGATTATATTAGAGGTATGTTTTATCATAGGAAAAGACAGTGAAGGACAGGAGTAACATAAGGAAAAGGAGAAGTGGAGATGAACGAACTGAAGAAGATGATTTCATGACAGAAAATGTTGCATAGTCATGTCTTTAGAGAAAGAATTGGTGTTTCAGCAACGGGAAAAATGGATGAAATGCTGCTAAAAAGTGGTGTTTCAGCAATGGAAAAATAGGGAAAGTGTTGCTGAGGAGTGATGTTTTAGTATTGGGAAAATGGGGAAAATATTTGCTGAGGAATGGTGTTTTAGCCATATGAAAAATGGGGAAAGTATTTGCTGAAGAATGCTGTTTCAGCAATGGGAAAAATAGGGAAAATGATATGGAAAGGGAAAAAGGAATGAAGGGAATGAATAATGAAATGTTACTGGAGGATGGGGAAATGAATTGAAGTGAGGGAAGCAATGCTTCTCAAAGTGAAGCTTGGATCTTCTTGTAGTGAAATTGTCCTTCCTTGGTAAGCCTTTCCTTAATCAAGAATCTACAAAATAATCAATTGTAACATGACATCCCTTGACATGGATTATTAGTTTAAGAAATATAATTTCAATAGTAAAAATAAAATGCAAAAAAATTAGTTTCAATGAGGGGCAGAAGGCTCCCCTAAAAAGAGATAATGTGCATCTGCCATGCAAGTAGCCTTAAAATATTCTTTGGAAATAGGGCATTGGTACAGACGAAGCCGATGACCATTTACTAATAGTGGTGTTTTAAATTCATCAATTGTTAAGAGCCTTACTGTTCCATTGGGAAAAACAACATCTATTTCGTAGGGTCCCAGCCATCTTGTACGTAACTTCCCTTGAAAGTTTTCAAATCAAGAATCATACAATAAATCCCAATTACCTTTTTGGAACTTCTTATGCTTAATGATTTTATCATGCCACTTTGTTCTTTTTTGTTGGATCATAGTTGTCTGATGAATGGCATCTAATATTTTTTCATCCAGTTCATGAAGTTGCTGCAACCTGGCTGTTTGTGCATCAGTCAAATCAAGGTTAACATCTAAAGCAGTCCTTAAGGTTTTAATTTCAAATTCCATAGGAAAAAAAACACTTTACCATAAACCAATTCATAGGGAGAAAATCCTGTAGTATTTCTCCAGGTAGTTCTATAAGCCCATAGTGCTTCAGGGAGCCTTTGAGACCAATCCTTTCAGTTATCCTTCACTCTTTTTTCTTAGAATGGCTTCTATTACTTTGTTTGTACTCTCCACCTGTCCATTGGCTTGGGGGTGGTATGGTGTAGTCATTCTATGATGAGTGTGATATTTCTGAAGGGTGCCTTTGAAACCATGAGAAGTGAAAGGAGGTCCTCCATCTGTAACTAGCTCTCTAGCGACTCCAAATATAACAAATATTTCTTCAAATAGGAAAGCTAGGACAACTTCTTCATTAGCTCTAAGGAGTGCTTTGGCCTCCACCCATTTAGTCATATAATTTGTGCAGAATAATATATAAACTCTTTGGTTGCATGGAGGATTAATGGGTCCTATAAAATCTAAGGCCCATCTTTCAAATGGTTCAAGTATTTTTTTCACGAGTGGAAAGCTCACGGGAAACCCGGGCGTACTTCCCCAGAATTTCTGGATGGTACACACGGTAAACCGTTTGGTCGACTTTCGGGGCCTAACCCCAAAGGACTCAAGAATCGAACCCGTGACCTCCCACAACGGAGAGGACCATGTATTGGCTCACTACCGCTTGAGCTAACCCTTGGGGCTAAATGGTTCAAGTATTACCTGGAGGTTTAATGGCATTTCATCTCTATGATTAGGTTGACCCATTCTCTAAGAGCTATCACAAGCCCGAACATATTTCTTTGCATCCTTAAAGAGTGAGGGCCAATAATAACCCATCCTAAGAATTTTATGCGCCATTCTCTTATCAGCAAAATGCCCTCCGCAAGGTCCATCATGACGAGATTTTAGTATATCATACACCTCATCCTCTCTAATACATCTTCAAATTTCCTGATCAAGTCCTGTATAGAAAATACATCCACTTATCCAGCTATATCGAGCACTTTGTTGAATGATTTTTCTTTTCTCTTGATGTGATAGGTGTGATGGTAACTTCCCTGCAACCAAATAATTGGCAATGTCTGCATACCATGGTGAGTGAGCAGATACTGCAAATAAATACTCATTAGGAAAGGAATCATCTACTGGAGTATTATCATCATATTTTAACTGAGAAAGGAAATCAGCAACAACATTTTCTTTACCTGGTCAATCTACAATTGTAATATCAAACTCTTGTAATAAAAATAACCATATGGTGACTCGAGCATTTGTGACAGATTTGTTCATTAGATACTTGATAGCCGAGTGGTCAGTATGGACAAAAGTAGAGTAACCAGTAATGTAATGTCGAAAATTATTAATAGCATAAATTACTGCAAAAAAATACTTTTCAGTAACTGTATAATTGAGCTCAGCAGGAGTCATATTCTTACTGATAAAGTAGATAACATAAGGAAGATGGTTTTCCTCTTGTCCCAAGACAGCTCCAATTTCAGTATCTGAAGCATTAGAAGATATATGAAAGGGAAGTGCCCAATCAGGTCCTCTCAGAATAGGGGCTATGGATAACTGATGCTTGACTTCTTGTTGTGTAACCAGCTCCAAAGAGAGAAGAAAAGGCTACACTATTAATATAGGGACTTAACACTTCTACAAATGCTTCCTGGCAAATATTAGTCCACTTAAATTCAACATTTTTCATAAGTAACACAAACAAAGGAGAAGCTATTTTGGAATTTTTTTTAATAAATCTCCTGTAATATCCAGCATGTCCTAGGAAACTTCTCACATATGTTTTTGTTTTAGGAATAGGAAGACTCTGAATGACCTGTATTTTGGATGGATCTACCTGAATTCCTTGAGATGAAATGAAATGTCCAAGCACTACTCCTTCACTCATCATCAAATGACATTTTTCGGTACTTAAGGAGAGGTGAGATTGTATACAACGTTTAAGTACTTTCTCAAGATTCTGTAATGCATCTTCGAAAGACACACCATAAGGGGTAAAGTCATCCATAAATATTTCCATGGAGTCATTCAGCATATCAGAAAAGATTCCTATAACTACTCTTTGAAAGGTTGTTGGTGCATTACATAGTCCAAATGGAAGAAATCTATAGGCAAAAGTTCCCCAAGGGCTAGTAAAAGTGGTCTTATCTTGGTCTTGGGGTGCAATTCTGATTTGGTTATACCCACTAAACCCATCTAAAAAGGAGAAGAATTTCTTCCCTGACAAACTATCCAACACCTGATCAATGAACGGTAAAGGAAAGTGATCCTTCTGAGTGGCTTTATTTAAGGATCTATAATTTACACACACTCTCCATTTCCCTTTTTTCTTAGGAACTATTACTAATGGGGAAACCCATTCACTTTCAAAGATAGGATATATAAACCTTCATTAAGAAATTTTTGAAGTTCCTCTTTGACAATTTCTCTTAAATTAGGGTTCATTCATCTTTGGGGTTGACAGACTGGTCGACAGTTACCTTCCTTAATATAGATCTGGTGAGTACATAATTCAGGAGAGATTACCCTCATATCTGTATAGTCCCATGCGAATTCTTCTTTATTTTCAAGCAGTAACTTCATTAATTGTTGTGTTTCAGCAACTATCAAATTGGGGTTTATATTCAGTGTTTTTCTAGCTTCAATTTCTACTGTTATGCTCTTAGAAGAGATGGTGGTTGATGTTTGAGGTAGATCTTCAGATTTAAGCTTTTCCTGTGTATCAGATTTCACAAGTGCAGCCAACTGATTATGTGTTTAGGAAGTGACAGAGGAGGGTTCACAAATAAAATTATTAATTACCTCATCCTCAGTGGTATCTTTAAGACTTTAAGCTTGTTTGATAGTCAAAATAGGTGGAATAGCATGATCATCATAGTCCATCCATATATAATTATCATTATTAATCGTGGGTATAGCGTGAGGGTAAAGAGTAAGTTGCTTAGTTTCATATCCGTTGGAAATTGTCATTGAACCAGATCTACAGTTGATAAAGGCATCGGTTGTGGCTAACCAAGGCCTTCCCAGAATTAGAGGATGTCCCCCCAACTTTGTTTTAGTCTGTAACACCACAAAGTCAGCTGGGTAATTCCAGGACTCAACTGAGATGACTAAGTCTTCAATAGCTCCTTCTGCTTTGATTCTAGAATGGTCATCTAGCTCTAGAATGGTTGGTGTATATCTGATTGTGTTCTTTAGTTGTAGCAATTGTGAAGTTTCAAGAGTCATAATGTTTATAGAAGCACCTAAATCTACCAGAACTTGAGGGATTATTGTTTAACCGATTTGGACTATCACAGTAGGATGGTTGGGGTCATCATATTTAATTGGGGGAGTTTTACCATACATTAATGCAGATAAATCTCCCATAACATGGACTGTAAGGAGATCTTTAAATTTCCTACCGGGTTTCTTAACACAAATATCTCTCATGGTTCTGGCATAGATTGGTACATCTCTTAGTTCCTGTAAAAGTGGAATTTTAACATATGGATTCTGCAATTCCCCTAGAAGATTAAAGGTAGGTGGCTCAAGCATTTTAGTTAAAACTAAATGCTCAGGGAATGGTGGCTCTGCCGTTTCAGCACCCTTATTAGAAGGTGGTTGTACCTCTTTATGTGAATCATGTTTTTTAGTTTCTTCTTTATCTGAGTCGGAAGAGGTAACATCATCGATAATGGGTTCAACTATTTTCCCAGATCGTAAATGAATGTCATTACATTATGCAGGGAAAATAGGAAGTATAGGTTGGTTCTGGATATCAATTACTTGCAAAGCTTTATTATTGGGGTTAGTATTTGGTTGTATAGGTAGCTGGAGTCTCATCATTTGATTGTTTGGTGGAGCACCTGATGGTAGAGGAAGTGGTTGCTGAAATTGAGGAAATTTATTTTGGAACGGAAGTTGTTGACCCCTCCAATTCGAATTCCATTGGTTAAAGTAAGATTGTTGTTGTGGAGGCCAAGGAATCCACATTGTAGGATCTACAAAGGGAGGGTTTGTTTGTTGCATGGGTGGGTAATTCATTTGATTGAAGGGTGGATATTGCATTTGGTTAAAGGGAGGGTAATTTGCTGGACTAAAAGAAGGATAATTGTTCCAATGATTAGAAGATGTAAATGGCATATTAGAGTTCATACCTTGTCCTCGTGGTTGCCATTGACTTCTCTGTGTCAGCAAATAGACTGCTTCAGCTTCTTCTTCAGTTGGTTGCAATACTGCTTTTATTCCTAGTAAAGAAGGGCATTGCTGTGTTTTATGATCTTTCTCACAAAGGGTGGAAATTGGCACCTTGTCCAATGGGCATTCCCTTAGTGGGTGTTTATCTCTGCATTTGGGGCAAAAGATAGCCAAAGCTGCTTCTTCTTTGACTTGTTTCTTTTTAACCTACAAGGTGTCAATTTGTGAAGCAAAAGAACTTAACATTTCATTTTTAAATTATTCAAGTAAATTACCTATTTCAACTCTTGTTGCTCCTCCACTGGCTGATTTTTGAACTCTTGAATATGCATTATCTCTTCTATTTGACCTGTTCCTTGCAACTCCTCTTGAACGTCTTTTACAAAGGTTAAAAATTTCATCATATGATTCTTTAGATATGTCCCCTTTGCCAAGAATATTTAGCATATCTAAACAATCATCCCTCACCCCTTTCAGTAATATTGTTTTAAGAATATATTTACTTACATCAGGATGATTGGATCTCTGCAAGTTGTATTGTAGTCTTTCCACAAATTCCTCCAGATTTCATCCTCCTTTTGTACCATCTTAAATAGTTCCTCTCTTTTCTCTCTTGTCCGGCAGTAGTCTTGATATTTAAGCAGAAACTTCTGTTTCATCTGTTCCCATGTTGTGATTACATGGCCTCCAAGACTTATGAACCACCTTAATGCATTTCCTTTTAGTGTTGCTGGAAATAGCTTCAACTTCTGGGCATTAGTAACATAATCATAACTTCTACATAATATATCAAATTCAAAAAGAAACTTGTCAGGATCTTTAGAAGATAAACCATGGAAGTTAGGTAAGGCTGAAAGTGGGATATTCTTCATGGGAGTTGCTCGTCTAGGGAGATCACCAATAGGAAATCCCAAGGTAGAGAGAGATTTCTCATCTTTTCCCTCTCCTTCAGGATCTACTTGTCCTTCGCCAAAGAAGCCTTCATTGTTCCCTTCCATTGCTTGATCTCCTACTGCACTTGCTCGATCCTCAATGTTTTCTACTGGCTCATCAATGTTTTCTGCTGGCTTTTCAACATTTCCTGTTGATTCCTCAACATTTTCTGCTGGCTCTTCAACGCTTTCTAATGGCTCTTCAACGCTTTATACTGGTTCTTCAACGTTTCTTGTTGGTTCTTCAACGTTCTCAGGGCTCACAACTTCTTCTGTTTCATAATTCGATTAAGGGGAGTGTTGAGGCTTTGGCCTTCGAGAGCTTAGTCTCTGAGAAGATTCAGCTTTTGATACGATCTCGTCAGTAAAGGTCTTTCTTCCTCCCCTTCCTTTGCCCTTCCCACCTGTAGGGTTAGTTTTATTATGGGTTCCACGTCCTCTCATGCAATCTGCACATCTGAAAGAAAAACATCAATGCTTTTTAAATCTATAATTTCCTTCCCTGGCAACGGCAACAAAATGTTGGTCACTTTAATTGTTTATGGAATTAAACAATTCAAGTGCTACATAAATTTTCAACCCAGGGAAGTATGTTTATTTCAAAGGAAATCACACACTGTATATGCTCAATCTCAAAAGTAATGAAATGTTGTAGTAAAAATTACACTAATCACACCTTTCTTCAACAAACTGAAGTCTACTTGAGTTACAACAAAGATAATCTTTCTATTGCAGACAATTATCAAAAGAATTCTGGATTACATTAAAAAGATAACAATATAGGAAAAGAAACCAATCTGTAGAAGGAAAGACCAATTATGCTATAACAAAGAACAGGACCCTATTTTCCAAGTAGGAATCTTCAACACCTGTTTCTGATCACCAAGATTTCACAAACTTATTCTATAAACAATATTTCCAATTAAAATAATCCAAAATTACCTAAGAATGAATTGTATGAAATCAATGCAACATGTAATGGAAACATAGCTTCAACAATAGACAACATAATTCCAGTACTGCATAAATGAGTTCAGCAAATAGAGTTTAACAAGGCATAAATGAAAAGAACAGTTAAAAAACTACATGAATAAATGGGTGAATCTTGTGAGGAAGGTGGGTCCTTTCCTTCTCACAAGATTCCCCAGAAGAAGGAATTAAAATAAAATGCTCAGAACAAAATTTTATTCATCTATCGAAAGTAACATATTACAAAGGATTCGTGTTCCTTCTCTGTTTCAAAAATAAACCTCCCGTCGTCTCTAGTTTTCTCTAATGCTGATGTCTCCTCTTTTTAAATAGGAGACATCTATTACAATTGATTACATTATAGAAATCCTATTTTTAATCCAATCTGATCTTCTATACTGAAATAGGACCTTTCTGTTCTTCCACAGCAAAATGTTGTTACAATCGTTACAAAAGTATTGGCTTCAAGGTGTAGTTGTTACGGCCAGTGTAAGAGCTTCCTTACTTATCTTTCCTATTTCTATTGTGCCTAAAATACTGCTTCAAACTCGCAAATCACGAGCTGTTTCAGCAACGCGGTCTTCAGACAGCCATGATAGATTATCTGCAGTCTTCAAATTGTCTCAGCAACTATATATCTTCGATTAAATATGAAAGTAATGTAAAATTATATGTAAAACAAGTTAAACGTATAGTAAAGAGAAGAATGTTATATACCTTTGGAAGAATGGATGAAAGTGATAATATAAGCTTTAAATATGGACTAGAAAAGAGTGGAATAATAACAAAATGTATGGTCAAAATGGTACATTATGGGGTCCTAACAGTATGTTTTCAGGTACATTTTACTAAAATTCAGATTTTTCCCGATTTTTCGAATCCATGACCGCTGACTTGTCATGGCAGGTATATGATCTTAACTGGCATATAGTTTAGGGAGTCCACGTTCCATTGCATTTTGCATGCTAGCCTCCATTTTGATCACTTTCCATAGGGTCGATCCCATCATTTCATGAGTACTTAATCCATTTCACTCGTTGATTTATAAATCATGACTTGGTGGTAGAGCCTTCCTTTACATGGGCTTCCTAGTTAGTTCCTCGCTAGCACTTGTCACCCATGCTGCACTTTATGTAGGCTTGGGAGTCCTCTTTAGCCCCACCATGACTTATGCATTGAAGCTTCATTCTTCTTCTTCTTCAGTATGATTTTTTCTAGACATTACCCTAGAGGCTCCCTGGTGTTGTTGAGTTGTATCACTACATTGCATATTGGCTATTTGTTTATCTTGGCCTTCAGCCGGCTTCATTTGGACTCAATGTTTAAGCCATATTTTGACCATGACTTTCTGTACAAGTTAACCATGAAATAACTTATCTATCATGACTTGACACCCTTTTACCCATGGATGGAACACTCCTTTGAGTATCACTTACCAATTTCCGCCACCCTGCATTGAGCATAGGATTGTTCCTATCCCAGGAACTAGAGCATTTGTTTTCTGATACTCATTCTATCCATTTTACTATAGCATTATTTTATTCTTTTTCAGTGTTATTATATGAAAAAGACAAAAAAATCAAATATATCAAAAAGAGCGGGAACGGGATATCACTTCATATTTTGATGGAGGTTACAATGTCAGTTTGTCGCCCTTGAACAAAGCACACAGAAATATGTATTTCCTTCATTTTGGATGGTTTTACTTTTGACATAGGAGAAGCCATAACCTTGTTTTATAAGTTAGTTCTCCCCCAGCTGGTTATCTCTTCCAATCATATGGAAATCTTGTAGCAGTGCCAAACACCCTCTCCTTCAGCCCAAAATCATTATTCCACCTCATCTAAGCCCATCCAAGCCACCAATAGACCTTCAGATCTGAACCTTTGGTCAAGGTACCCCCTTAGACCACCCAAGTGCCTCCTTTTTTTGCAAAAAATATTCATTTTGAAGTGTGATTAGTTCGTTACAAGATGAATCAATAAATATATTAGTTAAGAGTAAGTTAGATATGACTTAGTTATTAATTTATTCAGTATGTGTGCTCTATATTAGTTTCCTTTTCTGCAATTCAATTCGGTAATCTAGACTATGAATGCCACTTACTGTAATTTCCTTTTCTTGCATTAGCATAAGTGTGAATCTTTCTTTGTTTCAAATAGTTAGATTAATCAGTGTGATCTAGAGTAGTTTATTTCCTTTTTGATAGAGTAATGGTTATGTTCTATTTCCAGTCTTAGATTACATTTATAAGTGTGACAAACTTCATTTCCTAGAAGTAACCATAGCATTAGCACCTCATTGTAGAACTAAGATGAGGATGGCATCAGTAGAGCTCATTTTCTATGCATATAGCACTTCCACCCCCAAGTTTGTATGAACCCCGAGTTGATAAATTAAATTTGAGTAGCCTTTAGGAGTTTCAACACTCTTTGTGTAATACCAGGGCTCACCAGTTTTTGTTGTGATATATGTTGTTGTTGTGATCCATCTCCTTGTATAGCCACATTAAAATTCTTCTTGGGTGCCACATTCTCTTTCTCATATGTATTTTGAGGCCTTGATCTCTTAGGATTCCATTTACCTTTACATTTTTCTTTCCCTTTCCATCCTTGCTAAGACTCACTCTTGCGCTTTGACTCTTCATAGCAATGCTTCATCTTCCCAATGAATTCCTTAAGTGACTGAGGCTCATCATACTCAATCTAGTCTGTAAATGTTAATGGAAACCCACTGAAAAATCGTTAAACTTTATCCTTCTCGTCTTTAAGCTATGGCACATACCATAGTAGCTCCACGAACCTGGTTGTGTATTATTCATCTGTCATTGACCCCATCTTTATCTCATAAAATTATTTTCCGTTACTATCATAGTACCTCTATAACAAGCACCTCTTCCTTAAAATCCTCTTGAACTCATGCCAACTCAATTCCTCTATTCCGATGTCTCTAACCCACTTCACATATTCCCACCATATGTATGCTTTACCTTTCAAAATTAAGTTAGAAAAGTTTGCCTTCATTTTATCTGTTTATTCATGCAACTCAAATAATTTTTTCATTCCAAGTATCCAAACCTCTGCATATTTTGGTTTATTCAAGTCTCCATCAAAATTAGGCGGTTTGGATTTCTTAAATTCATTAATAAATTATCCACTATCACTCCTCCTATAAGGATGATATCGATGCTAATCATGATGTCTATTAAAACCAGAACTAGAATGGTACTTGTACTCATCACTCCTCCTATCCGGAGTGTCTAACAACCTACCATCTCTCAGTGTATCAGCTCTATATAACTTATGTCTACTAGGAGACCTACTGCCATATTCCCTGTTAGTTATATCCTCCTGTCCATGGCTAATCCAAAGTGTCCCTTGCTGCTACAAGTCTGACAAGCTCTAAAGAAGTATTCCATTCATCTCTTCTTGTTTCTCTTGTGCCTGTATGATCCTATCAATGTCTACCTTACAACTCCTTATTTCTTCCTTTAGGATTCTCAACGTGTCTTCCAAATCAGAAGAGTGCCCAGCATGCTTCTCATATGACTCATAGGGAGAGTCCTTGTAGTCTACATCATAAGCTGCAATACAATATATATCACCATATATACATTTTGCATTCATCCACAAGTAAAAACATGGGGAAATCCATACATCATCACTGTAAAAATACATGCTCATAACCTGTTAGTATCAATATTTGCATACTTCCACCAGGGATCAAAACACATTTTCCATGTGCATCTTAGGTGTCCCATTCTAAAGAATTTTTCAATCATTCCATTAGGTCATGATATAAAATTGTTCCATTGGTGGTTTTCCTTGTCAATAAACTTCACTTTCCCTCTAAGATTCACATTTCTGACTCATTCTCATGTATCCTTAAGCATAACAACACCTATGGAAATTCTCTTTTCACCAGGAAGTCTTTTTCAATCAAATCTCATTCATCAAAGTCAGGTCTAAAGAAGTCCCATTATGTCATTAGGTTTTTTATTTTTCAAGGTCAATCCTCCATTTCAGATGAAGTTAGCAAATATATGAGAGCAACTAAATAAGAATTTTTTTTTTCCTATGTAGGAGATCATCATGATGTAATTATCATACTTTCAAAGTTGTAATTTTTGAGTTTAATGAATTTTATATCAAAATTTCATTTTGATATAAAATTTAATATGTAATTTGTTTATGTTTTTACAAATAAAATTTTATGTTCTCATATGTAATAAATTCATCCCAAGCTACTAATTGCAATCATTTCTAGCCTAAGTGGAGCAAAGAAATCCAAACTCCATGTCTTGATCAAACTGCAAAATGCCAAAAATTCAGAAAGATAAAGAGTATCAGTGCCAAATTCCAAAGGTAAAAGTGAACATAGGAAAAGTGGGTAATTAAAATTAAAAATTCAAAACCGCTAAAGATTTAAAGCCATTTAAACACCTCAAAGCAAGTCATTTCCTCCATTCATCAATCAGGAGTTTCCAGTAAAGGAGAAATTTCAAGTTTTTCGAGCATTTTGAGTCAAATTTCAGGGTCATTGCATGTTTACCCTCAGGCGCTACGTTTTTTCCCAGATGCTACGTGTTTA
Organism: Pinus albicaulis; assembly: GCA_034641835.2. Classification (NCBI taxonomy): domain Eukaryota; kingdom Viridiplantae; phylum Streptophyta; class Pinopsida; order Pinales; family Pinaceae; genus Pinus; species Pinus albicaulis. The sequence goes on from CM076577.1 coordinate 1,212,106,590, forward strand.
ACCTCAGGTACTGCGTGTTTGTCTGACAACTGCTGACCAAAGAACACAGGCACTGCACATTTACCCTTGGTCGCTGTGTGTTTTCTCGGGCGCTACGCATTCCTCCAGGACGTTGTGCATTTGCTCAGGCATGGTTTCAAAGGATTTCACAACCTCCAACAAGTTTTCATTTCCTCACAAATTTCTGCAATGGTATTTAAATCAGTAAGTGAACCCTAAGACACCTATCATCTAATGTATTTGGTGTTTCATAAGAAATTTGAAGTGCTTATTGCTATGAAACCCTAGTTTTCATTTCCTTTCGCCATTTCATTCAGATTTCGCTTGTTCATGTCCCTAAACACATATCAATCATAAAAATTGTTAAATCATAGGGTTTTCATAGAACTAGGTTTTCATTTACATTCACTCCCTCCATTTTCCTAAGCTATTCATTTCACCTCTCACTCCCTTCATCTCATTCCATTTACCCTAGGGTTTTCAAGGCTTCAAATTCAAAATGTCTGAAGAGGAAGACATGAGTGTCAATGAGGAACAAACACCAAAGAAGAAATCATGTAAGAAAGGAGGGAAAATCATCAGATACGAACTAGAAACCAAAAAAGAGCTCATGGCTTCTCCCCTCACCGTGTCATGTTTTAAACATGTTGGTTGTTTTGAGTTTTGTGAGAAAGTGCCATAGATCCAGTATCACCCTATGTTAACAAGGCTATTCATCTCAGGTCTTCATGATAGGCAGGTCACTCTTGCTGGGGTTACCTTTACCATGTATACTAATTCCATTACAGCTGCTACAGGGATCCCTAATGTGGGAGATAAATGGTTTAAACTAGGAAACCTTGATCATAGCTACTATGAACCATATCTTAAACCTAGATACAAGGATGGAAAAAAGGCCATTTTCCCTTCGTCTTCTTGACCGATATGTCCCTATGATGAAAATCATCATTAAATACTTCACCTATAAGGGGAGGTTATCTCGACTCTATTCATATCATATCCGACTCCTCATGCACTTCACTAGAGTCAAAATGCTTCACATACCCTATTATCTATCCCGCAGCATTGACAAGATGGCTTACATTGCACAAAACAAGGATTATAATCATCAAATGTAGAGTCTCTTTCATCACTCTCTTATCAAAATGATAGTCATGCATCAACTTGAGCAAAAGAACATTCCGTGGGACACATTCATAGAAAATGAAATTTTCACAACCCCACCTAGTCAGCATGATCAGAATATCCCCTCATCATCTCATCCTCCCATATCCACTCCTTCATCTCATCCTACTGCTCATACAACATCACCAAGTGAGTTTCATTCACTTCATGTTGATCCTTCTTCTTCACCTTTCTATAACCCCTCATCATTGCCACATCACGGTTTTGAGTCATCAAGAAGTGAAGAGGAAATTGAGGCAACTTGGGATAATTTGATTGATGTTGACCCATTTCCCAAGACTTATCAGAGAGGCTACATGCATGTGTTTTCTTCACTTGGGGTGAAATTTTCCATGCCTTCTTCATAAAAAAAACAGGTGGACAAAGGCAAGGAAAATACTAAAGAGGAAATCATTGATGAACAGGAGGACAAACATGAAATGGAACATGAATTTCAGTTGATTGACCTAGATGAGGAAGATGAGGAAAAAATCACCAGTGCAGAAATAAAAGGAAAAGAATCAAATATTAGTGAAGTTCAAGCTAATCTTGAGAGAGGAAAATATGTGATTGACTTTCTTGAGCAAGAAAATCAACAGCTGAAAACTATGCAAATCATCAATGAGGTAAAGGGCATCAAAGAAAAAAGAGAGGCAGAAAAGGCCAAGGCCTTGCTGGAGGAGACCTTGGAAATATTTGTTGAGGTTGATGATGAGGAGGATCAGCCTCCAAGACAGAAACCAAAGACTATAGGGCTGAAGAGAGCATTAGCTCGGGAAAGACAAAAAGAAGCTAAAATGGTAGAGCATCTCACACCAAGTGAGCTGCTTGCCCTAGAGATTAGCAAGGACAGGGAATCATGGCTTGATGGAGAAAACATAAATTTGGAGAGGTTTCTAGAGAAGGCCAACAAGGACAATAAATTTTTGAGGACATGGGTCAAACTTCATGCACGGAAAGAGAGAATTGCATTGGCCAAGCTCAAAAGAGCCAATGCTAAGATTGAAAGTTTGACTAAGCAAGGGGAGAAAGAGAGGTTAGATATAGTTTCTAAGGTGTCTCTTCATGCCTTAAGCACTTTATAAACAAGTACCCTCACTATTTCGACAAAATTTTTGCACACTTGGCACTTCAATTCATTTTTGGTTTTTTTAGTCTTTTGCACATAGAAATTCTGCCAAAGGCGTAGCGACCTAGACGCTGCGCTCTTTTTTGGGGCCTCCAAATGAAAAATGGACACCACCATCATTTTCATAATGATGACGACATCAACCCTAGAAATTTTTAGAAAATTTGGAGGAGAACTGGTCCCTCAAAAATGCAAAAAACTACCAAATTTTCATGTTTCTGCCTCCTTTTTGACCTGGTCGCTACGTATTTACCAGTATTGGGAGATTGACTTCGTGACAGGGAAAATGAGCACCATTTTGGAAACTGCGGGTATATTTGGAAACTAGATTCAAAGCGATTTCCTATAATATACCATGGAGTTGATTTGGACATCGGGAAGGCACTCAAACACTGCTTGCAAAAGAGGCTATTTTCCCTGCCTCGACGCTGCGCATTTGACAAGGGAAATCCATTTTTCACAGTATTCAGCAAATTTTGAAGTTTCACTCTAGTTTTACTGTTACTTTGGGAAATGAAGAAATTAATGATGTAAATGGTCATGATGAATGTAAATGCCATGTTTTTACTTTAATCTAAGGTAGATATATTAGGTGAGTCCTCTAGAGGTCAAATGAATCAGTTTCCTCTCTTTAGAGGAAAATTGTTGGGTCTTCCTAGTCTTCACTTTCTTGTTTGGAATTTGGTGTAACTAATTCCCATCTCATGGATTCGACTCCCTAAGGCTAGGGAGAGTGGCGTTTAGGTATATATCATGTATTTTCTCAGTCATTTGTAGGGGTTGGACTCATTTGGAGGTTTGGATTTTGAAGAAACACACTTTTGTATCAGTTTTGGCCTGGACATTAATCAAATTTGCAGCTATTTTTATGGGATCCATGTGGTATGGTGTTTAGTTTGAGTTTATTCTCGTGTCCTCAGATGTTATATATATATTTTTTTCCATCCATCATTTCATTGCTAAAAGTGCATGTTTTTAAGTTAGATGAATAGAATCCATAATTTCTATGCTCTATTTTGGGTAAATATTCACAATCTATAATTTCTTCCATTTAGAAGGAAACCATGATTTCACCATGCTATTTCTAGCTCCTCACCTGTATTGATCATCCCACCATAAAAATCCTAAAGTGCTAAACATTGTACCTACCTTTCCCCATAAAACACCCTGCAAATCTTGACCTAATTTCCTTGCCCTGACTGTTTGACTCCTCCTGATCCAGCAAAACCATATACAATAAAAAAAAAAACCTGAGCTACTATACCTGGCCTAATATCTTCTTTCCTTGGTCATTTTGGTTGTGATATTTATGGAGAGAGCCCTACCCTTGCCTAGTAGGGTTAGCTACTTGACTAAGCATGGCTTGTGGTTACCTCAAAATTACCTTTTTCAGCCTGAGGTTCAATCCGAGTGCTAACACAACCAACATAATAGCAACAGAAATACCATGGATACAACAACAATAAAATACACATATAAATAAGTACATTTTAATTCCAAATACCAAGGGAATTAATTTCTCGTTAATGAATGTAGAAACCAACCAAAGATGGGACTACCACATTCCACCTGACCATATATTGGCTTATCCAAATCTCTCTTCAACCAATCACCCTTGTGACATTTACAAAGCATGAATGCAGGACTCATAACCAACCAAAAAGAACCAAACAAACATGAATGCTACCAGGGTTCTCTGGCTACACCATGAGGAATCCGAGTGCCTCCTAGTCTCATAGGCTTTACCGTAATCCACAATCTGAATCAGGGATCACTAGGCCCTAGACTGAGACATACTCTCTAGGATTTACTGTACATCCCATCTCAGGACTACTAGGCCCAATGGAGAGCAATCCACCTCTTGGATTTACCGTATATCCGTCCATTCACCAGCAAGGATTCCTAGGCCCATCGAGGCACAAAAAATGGCTTTACCACAACCCACAATCTAGCTCAAGGGTTACTAGGCCAGTGGATTTACTGTGATCCATAGTCCAATTCAGAGACCACTAGGCCATGTGTTTTTCATTTTGAAGATCCATCCAAACCAACTTTGAATGCATCTAGCAATCCAACTCAACCGAAATATGAGAAACCCATATCATCAAAGCTATAAGGAAATGGCAAGGCTAGGCTAAAAACACTATCACACCTGGAATAACCCATGCAAAGGTATAAAATAACCACACGAAATACCATGCATGCCAAATATAGCAAGGAAATCACATATGAAAATAAATACTCGTAAAGAATCATGTTATAGCTGCTTGATCCTTCTCTTCCTTTCTTTGTTTTCCTTTCTTTCTCCAATGCAAATGTGCTCGAAGAAAACTCTAAGTGTCCAAGAGTGAGTGAGAGAGAGAGAGAGAGAGAATAATGAGAGAGCTCCAAAAATGAACTGACAAAAGTTACCAACTGATATGCATAAGCCTTTTTATAGAAGAGGCCTCTATTTTATTCATTTTCCATTATTTTCCTCCATTTTCCTCATCACATGCAACCTATGACCTTTAATCTCCCATTTCTCCTAATTTCCATTATTTTTCATAAATAAGTATGCCAAATATGCCATTTTTCCTTTCCAAAGCCTTTGCCTTTTCCTTTGCCAATTTCCTTAGCCGCATATTAAAACAAATGAACACCCACTAGGATGTTTTGACCAACATTCATCTTGGAATAAGTGTCCCATCAACCGTGGTTATTATTTTAACTTTTACTACATGTAATTTTCACCAGGGCTATTACAAAAATTATGATAGTGTCGAATGTCAGAGAGATCGATGACATTAATATGAAATAGCAATTCCCACTATTCCACCTGAGGATGTCCCTTAAGGGGGAAACATGCAAGGTACTGCTTCGATCTTGGAAGATGTTTGTTGATGTCGACATGAAAGAAGCACCAACCACCCAAAATGTTTATTCGTGAATTAAAACGAATAAAGATGAATTTAATATGGTGGGTAAACCAGGAATGACAATGAAATTTGAGAGTATGAATGGATACAATCAACTGCCTGAGGTTGGAGCTGTAATGCAAGTGGTGATAGTCAAAATAATTCTTCTGGGGGAATACCTCTAGAGTCAGTAGGACATCCAAGGTAGAAATAAGTATGTTCTAACTGGTATAATGGATGATCAATGAATGGTGTGGTGGTAATCAAGCTCCAACCAAGGGTGACTAGGGACTGACACCAGGTAAAAGACATGAAATATGGGTGGGAGCCCTTTTCCTAAAAAAAATTGTGTGCAATTACCAAAAGAATGTAAAAGTGGTTTGGGATGTACAAACATGGAGATGGGTTCCCTAATAAAACGATGGTATGTGTAATGATGAAGGTGGGTTTTTTCGTTGAGGGCGGGGGATCCATTGGTTTGTATCGGTGTGCGGGTGATGAGGTGGATACAATGACATAAATGGACTATTGCAATATGGGTGGATGGTAGTCAAAGTGTAGCATGTTGTGGTGCATGCAGTTCAATCCATTTTTTATCAATAATGTCAGCCCTAGAGTAGGGGAGGTAAGAAATATGAAAAGAAGAGACATATGAGGTTGATCTTTGATACATGTGCATAAAATGGCTCCCGGGCCTGGGGAAATGGAGATGGATACCAATAGTATGAATGGGACTATGAACTAGGGTGATCCATGAAAGTGAGGCTCTATCGATCATCATGGAAGTTTACCATGTGCAGGTGGAAGGTGATGGTAAGCATGGTCAAGATGGTGAACTCTACAGTTTATTTCAAAGAAATGACGACAATATATGCAACTATTTGCAGGAATCCTATCATTTTGAGTGGAGAATGATACCTTAACTATCAATGGACACCGGGGGAATGAGTTTACCGAGAAGATGTTGATAACCTACAACTTCAAAAGCCAATGTCCCAAGGGAAAACATCTACGTATAACAATATGTGAATTGAAAAACAAGATGTAACAAAAACATAAGAAGGCGCACCTAAAGGGTTCTCTGAAAAGGTGGATCTAATGCTACCTTTTCCTAACATGGAAGGAATTAGGCCATGTGTCAATGTGGCGCTCCACTATTGTAGGACTAATTCCTAGCATCTTTGAAAAATACCATGCAAATATGTACCTATATTATTGAAACAAAGCTTTGTATGGGGCCACCTCCTCTGGGGAGCATGCTGCCCCCAGTGATATCTCTTTAATAATGCCAAGTTTGTTTGAAATGTCGATCTTAATGATAGATGAGATATTTGAAAATTTCCCCTCCTTGAATGCATCTAGTGCTGGGAAGGGGTTTTTAAACCAATCTATCCTAGAGGTAGGAAATCCTTTGATTCTATTGTGCAAATTTCATGGCTTGGTGTATCAATAGGCACAAATTCCTTGTCATCTAGAAATAATGAACGGTGATGCATGGTGTCCCATGGAAATTCGGGTTCCATCATGGATTCTAGAATATCTTCGTTTGAGTGAAAAATATTATCTTATGTTGAACTGGCTTATAAGAGGTCATGAGGGTATATTTCGATCCGAGTTATGCTGGTAGACAAGCAATAAAATGATTTGATGGTTGATTCCATAGAACCAAGTGAAGTTGACAATGTGAAGATGGGATGGGTTTGCATAGTCGGTGGTGGTTCCACCATTTTTGTGTCTTTAAAGGTATCAACACAAAAATATGACGAACATACAATGCAAGTTAGGGTTCATACGGAAGAGGCAATGAATCATATATTATTTTTTGTGTCGTCAATGTTTGGAAGTGGTAGAATCTTTGTAATGACGGATTGATGGTGCTTGGGAGAAATTTCCTGCGATAATGTTGGCCTCTTGGGAGCCAATGTATCGTTTGCCATGTGAGGCTGGTCTTCAAGGGTTTTTTGAACCTATGGATATTGAATCCTAAGTTGTCCAAATGTCTATAACATAGGAGATGTCTCATAATGGTGAGAGTCGTTGGTGCAAATATTAGAAGCAAAGATAGTGCTAACATGATAATTTGTGTGGATTTCAACATCTCCCATAGTGCGAGATGACTATGCATGGTTGGTGTTGTTATCACTCATTAGTTTTTACACTTTCATTGATAGGGTCTTACATGTCATTCACCTAGGTTGATGTGGTCTCATAAGTCATTTTGCATTAATGACTTATGAGATAAATCTCACGAAAAATTTACATTTGATGATGACTACCTTAAGTTTAAAACCCACCTTTAATCATGTCTTTTCAGTCAAATCAACCTCATATCATATAGTTTTAACCCCCTTTCCTTTTAATAACAAAACATTCCACCTGTCATTTTTTCATAGTTTCGTAGCGAATTACAAAGCAAATCAACATATTTAACTACGAAACTTCCTAACAGTTCCTTATCGAATCTGTCAGTAGTCAGACCATTTTCGCTACGAAACTGGGCTTTTCTATAGAAAGGATTCTGAAGGTAATGAGACATCACTATTTCATCATGGTCCGATAAAAATGTTAGTGTAGAAAGAGTTGAAAAGGTTAAACAGAGATTGGACCTCTTTTTCGTTTATGAATGGGTGTGAAATAGATGTAGTGACTCCCAAGAAAATTTCAAAATCTAAAACTACTACATCCCCAGCTAAAATAGAAGAGGTTGAAGAAGAGAGAAGGAAGTCTCCTAAAGAACCAATGGACATTGAAGAAGAACCTCTGTAAGAAGCTGATATCCCTCAGCCAGCACCTGCAAAACAGAAACAAAAGATTAGCAAACAAAGCAGTAAGAGGATAACAAGGAGTCAGACATTGGCCAAAGGAAATCTGGAAGATATTACATGCAATAGATATTGAGGAGTCCCCAATAGTGCGAGCATAATACATTGAAGGTGATGGAAGGAAACTGAAGAAAGGCAAGTCAGTTAAGAAATTGGATTTTGTAGGAGAGGATGATGGCTTCATATTTAAGCCAAGGAAGCCAATGACCCTGTTTGTAGAGAAGGCCATGGAGAGAAAAAAGGCAGAGAAAGATAGTGAAGGTATGTAGCTAGAAAACATCATAGATTTATCCGTAGCAGCAGAAGAAGAAGTTGTTACTAGGAAGAGAAAGGGAAAAGAGAAGATGATTGAAAAATCAGAAGGAGAACTCCTCAAGGAACAACTGAGGGAAGCAAGAGAGGAAATACTTGAGTTGAAGTTGGAAGCAGAGAAGCACAAGTCTGAAAAGGCTAAGTTTGACGAGATGATGAAAAAATGAGACAGTCAACTCTCAGATGTTTCAGAATGTATGAGTAATGCCAAAATACTGCTGAAAAGGAACCAACATCTAAGACTTATAAGCAAACATACCAGGAGGATGAACCTACACCTACAAGATAAGAAAATATCATTGAAAAATCAAGTGGAAGACGTTCAGGAACAAATGGACATGATTCAAGATGAGTTAGAGAACAAAGGACTGAAAATGAAAGTGATTGAAGAACCTAAATTTCAACCTATATTTAATGAAGATGAAACTCCCAAGGACTAAAGAGCTGAGCTAAGACATTTTTGTTGAGTTTTATAGCTTGCAAGAGACATAAATTTTGGCTTAGAAGATCATTTTGAAGACAATTAAAAAATCTGCAATTTCTGCCTTGTTAGGTAGTTTCGTAGTGAGCTCTAGGCTTGAAGGCCTAAAAACGCTACGAAATTTCTGAAGATGCTTTTTTTCCTATAAAAACATTTTTATGAAGGTCCAAGTGTTAGATGATCCAAATATCATAATTTAAAGTTAGGATAAAATATTTATTAAATTAGAATATTTAATAAATATTAGAGACACTTAGAAATAGAATATTGTTAGAAAATATAGGAGTCTAGAATAGAGTCGTATCTTAGGCTCTAAAATAGGAATACAGTTAGTAGATTGGATAGAATATCATTTATTTTAAATGGACACTTATTGTTTTATGTTGACCACCCCGTGATCCCGTGTATAAGTGTCATACCAAGACAACCTAGGAAGTATTCCCATAAACTGGTTGGCCACTGGAGCTAACCAAAACTCCCCTAGCAAATGTGCATGCTCAACTGCTAGGCCAACTGTACCCTCCAAGACATAGTCAATCAACCTGCCTAGAAAATGATAGGTGATCCCACCTAGATCCCAATGCCAATCTGGGGTTCCTGTACTCCCAGCACCTGGAAACTCCTGCTGAACTATACTTGGGTCCACCACCATCTCCATAACCCACTCCACCGGGTACCAACTCAAAATCTCTCGCCACCCAACCTCAACATGTGGATGCTGTACCCTGTGCAACTCTGGTCGTCTCATACCGCTATCCAAGTCAACGTATGAGATCTAACTAGGTGGCTCCGTCTCTCTCTCTCCAATGGGAAGAGGTAACCCAACAACGCTACTAGTCCCGTCCATGCATGCCTGAAGGGGAATGAACTGACGCTCCAACGTGCCCTCTGGTTGTACCATTAGGGAAATCAATCGTTCCCCAATGCAAGCCAACTTGGTCGCCGACTTGGCACAAGCCACTCTCATGCTCTCCAACTCCTTGACCTGCAACAAAATGGCCTCCCGTACTGAAGTGGCCTTCCCTTTCAAAACTCGAAGGTCTGCCCGAAGCCGATGATAACGCTGTCTATGACCATCATCCAATCCCTCTGTATCTCCTAGTGCCTCATCGAATGTGGATACATCTCCTGTCGCCTCACCCATCTGTTGTGTGCTACTACCACCCGAAGACTCGGACACGACTCCGGTCATCACCTCAATGGATGGCTCTATTGGTGTAGGCTCTACCTCCTCCACTACGATATCAACCGGCACGGTCAAGGAGGTCTCTAATGAGGGTGAGTCCTCTGTCACACTAGGTGTATCTTCGAACTCCCTACAATCCTGTGTGCTCACATCCTCCAAGTGCGAGGTAACCATTTTGATGGTTTCCCTCTCCGATACTCGGTCAAGCTGGAGAGAGGTATCCAACTTCTCCACCCAAGCTTTTTCCGAACGCTCGGATGACCCGTCAAATGTCGCAACGGGAACCGCCCACCCATGCTGTAAGCCTCGCTGCGTGAGCACCGTTCCTCCGGCAGCCGCGGGGTCCGCGCACCCTAATGAGCCGGGACAAAATCTTCCACCGGGGCGGTCCCCCGGCCTCGCCCATATGCTCGACATCGCGAAATGTCCGGCCCGTGCTGCCGGTGCCTCGGCCCTCGCCGTGCTCTTGCCCCCGTGTCCCACCCCGTGCGTGCGAGTGACCGGGGTGTATGTGATGCCACACGCCGAGCAGACCGCGGCCCGCAAATGGTGGATGTACCGATCGCTCGCCAACTGAAAACCGCTGGGGTTTCCGCCTTGCCCAGCCTCCGCGTTGAATCGTCCCATCACCTCAATATACCTCGATAGATCCTGTACTGATTTTAGGAGCATCTCCCAAAATCTCTTTGCACCATCATCACTTGCCATCGGCTCCTCCTGCTATGTGTCTACAGGCTCCTCATGAAATGGCACTGCTGCTCCAAAACTATACTGCAGCTTGTCTTCGGCCTCTGATTTACCCACTGAAAACTACTCAGAAAATTCTAGGAACTTGGGAAGGTGATCCTTGCCCAAAACCCAGAAAAACCTCGAAAGGGTTCCTTCTAATTCCAAACTTCAAAATTTGACCCTTTGTATTTTGGCCCTTTTTCCAATTTCGTTTTTGGTACTGCAACTGCTATTGCTCTCCAAAATTCCAGAAAACCTCTGTATGATCTCTTTCCCGATGTCATAGACCACAGGCTGAGCCAGAACTCTGATCTGATACCACTGTAATATCCCGAAGGGAAATAGACAACAATACAAGCATACGACAATATAGAAAATGCCAGAAATAGAACATAAAGCAAATATCCATAAAAATGCCGGGAATGCTAAGCCATTTTATTAATCTAAGAATATAATGAAATACAATAGATGATCAGAATGATAGCACCTATTCTTTCTCAAGGTAAGTGAAGAACTCTCTCAGAAAGACAGGAAATGGCTGCTATAAGAGACTGCGTCCCAGCTGCTGGATACTGCCGTAAAACTGCTGCTGCTGGAATGGATTGAAACTAGGGGCTGATCCCCTTGCCGGAATGAGCTGAAAATCTACAGACCACCTATACTCACCACCCCGGACAAAACCCAGAAACCATATCAAAATTGGTCAGCCTCCGAAAATCACCAAAGAAACCCTCCTCAAGGAATTACGCTGCCTCTGCAAGGCTCAGTGCAAATGCCAAATGATAATAGCTGAAACTGTGCCACAAAATCCTCAGGAAACCTCCTACTGGCAAAGACTGATCCTCTCCTCTCGATATCAACTGAAACTCCTGCAGAAAACCTCGCACCGGAACACCTCCAAGTAGAACTGCATCCTCTCTCCCAGGGACTGCGCAGTCACAAGAGAAGCCCAGCTCCTCAGCAAAACAACCAACCAAACCTCCCACTAAAGACTGAATAAATGACCTTACCCGAGCAGGCGCTCGAAGTCCCCCGGGGCTAAGGGTGAGATCTCCGACCGGAGACACTCAACGCACTAAACAGTGCTGCAGACAGGCTAAACAGCCAGTGTGCTCAAGAAGACAAAAGTCTAGCTCAAATATCATCAACAAAAAGAATTCCAAATGATAAGGCTCTCCCACCTTTTATAATGCTGGCCTCTCTCCAAAACCCTAACGTGGTCTCCCTCTCCTCCACGTGCTCCTCCTCAATCTGCGCAGAAGCTCCTAGAGGCTACGTGGGCCCCCTCCTCTACGTGGTGTTGGACCCCCAAGGCTCCCCATAAGTTATAACGTTGTTCTACTAGGGAGATAATTTATTTTTCTTAAGTGAGTTAGACCCCTCTTCTCACTTTTATTTATTAATAAACTATAGTCGGCAAAACTATGCAAAAATCGAATATTCCAATTAGCTGTTGCTAATTAGGAATATTACAGAAACATTGCTCCTTTTGGTGAAGTGGCAATGATATTTATCAATGGTCTACGCCTTGTATCTGTCCATCCATATGAGACTATGGTAACCCCAGAGCTACTCCAAGAAGAACGAATTGGTGATAACACATCCTCCACAAGATCCTTCTAATTCTTGAGAAGTTGAGTTTTAACTTTCTCATAGTTGGGCCCCTTGTACCCTTGAGGAACTTTGTTAACTACCCTTATCACATCTTGCTAGTAAGGAGAGAGAAGAACATTGAATGGGAGACGACATGCATAGATGCACCGAGCCACTCTGGAATCAACTTCTTCTCTTCCTTGCGCATTCACTAGTTTAGCAATTCTGATATCTTGAACTGTATCAGATGCCCCTTTGGATGGTGGTTGTTCTGGTTGTTGAGTGCCTCTCCTCTTTCTTGCTTCAACTACAATCCTTGGCTCAATGTTTGCTGGATTTTTAGCTTGACTAAGATCATCATGCTTTCTTTTAATTGCATCAGGGTCTGATGTTTTCGTGCAACTTGCAATCCCCTGTCCTCCTCCATGCAAAAGATGTTCCTTCACTCTTGGGTAAGAGCCCTTGTAAGAATTATTGCAAAGATTACACTGCCATTCCCATGAGCCACCACCTCCACATCTTTGCAACTTCTCAATATGCCTCCAAAGAGGATAATATTCAGCCCTTGGGTTGGCCTTGGGGTTTGCACTTGAACCTTGAATTGAAGAAGCCATTGCTGCAAAAAAATTAAAAAAAAAAATCTATAAATAAAAAAGGTTTTTTTTTTTTTTTTTTTTTAAATTTTGGTAGCGTAAACCCTTGAAAAATAGATGAAACAATGGGAAAAAACCAATGTTCCACCAAGACTCAACTACGGGGAGACGCACAGGGGGGACGTGTGAGAGTACCTTGAAATTTCAGGGGTGTGGGGAGTCGTCGGGGTATATAATTCAAGTTCATATTCATTGTTAAATAATAAAAGCATACATATTAAATATTAAACAGACTAATAATAATATAGTATATAGTATATACTAATATGAATACCAATACATTGAAAATTGAATTTTGATCTACACATGATAAAACTTAAATTCATAATTGAATTGAATAATGACATACATTGATCCATCCTCATCATTCATTTTGATACATACATCATTCATATGACATACTCATTATTCTAATATTCATCCATAATCAATGACCATTCAATAAATAAATTCAATAATGAAATCTTCAAATACATTGATCCATGATTCCATGTCATTCATCATTCATCATTCTAGAATCGAAATTGAAAGCAAAACATACTATAAGTCTAGAAGTAGATAGTAGATACTAAAGTTTGAACTTTGAATAGGAGTATACATAGTTGTGGTCTCCCTCTTAATCCCAACTTCCCTGCAAAAGTCATTGAATTCATTTGACTCATACTCGGTCCCATTATCGGTCCTCAAAATTTTTATTTTCTTCTCAGTTTGATTTTCAACCAAGGCCTTGAAGGTACAAAACCATTTGAATGCTTTTTCCTTCTTCTTCAAGAGATATATCAGGTTTTGTGAGAGAAGTCATCTATAAAATTCATGTAATAGGAACATCCTTCCAAGGATGTTACGAGCAACATACCAAATAGATCAGAATGTATCAATTGCAAGATATCCGATGTCTTTGTGACACTTGAGGGGAATGGTCCCCTTGTATGCTTCCCTTCGACACAATCCTGACATATACCTTCATGATCACCTTTAAACTCAGGCATCCCTGTCACCACCTTCCTTGCTTCGGGAAGGCTTTGTAATGAAGGTGTGCAAACCTCCGGTGCCATAGCTCTGTTTAAAGAGTTGTATCACATGACATGGCCCCCAATGGAGTTCCTCCAACCTGATAGAGTGTATCAAATCTAAAACCAATAGTAAGAGCTTCTTTGAAGTTCTTCTTCCAGATGTGTACCTTTCCATCAATGAATGCCACCTTGAATCCTTTGTCTTCCATTGCCGAAATGGGCACAAGGTTCTTCTTCAAATCAAGTATGTACAACACATCTTGTAAGCAGAGGACTTGACCTTGAGATAGATGAAGGGTCACAGTCCCTGTCCCTTTCACGGGGTAGGTGGCATTATCTCCAAGGATAATTTCTAAATTAGTATCCTTCTTAATCAAATCAGAGAGGGCTTCTTTATAACCAGTGAGGTGCCTTGAAGCACCACTATCAATCAACCAGACATCCAAGGTGTCGAGAGGAGATGCAACAGGGAGGGTAGATACAAGAATGTATTAATTTTTCTTATTATAAAAAACATTGGACTAATTGTACCTGGAATTCCTTGACCTCTTGAAAGGTTGGCCATTTCCACTTCTATCAGAGGGAGCCTTCCTCTTTCCTTTGAACCTATTGTTCCTTTGATTTCCATTCCCCCTGAAGTTGTTGTTGTCATCATCCCTGTGAGAGTCCCTTCTATTGGGGCACTCTCTTGCATAGTGACCAGTCTTGTTACAAGTGTAACATCTTCCCTTTCTTCCTTTGGGCCCCACTCTTCCATGGTTTTGATTTCTCGGGCCACCATGGTTCTTCTTTGCATGAGCGGTGAAAGCCGTAGGGTCACCTCCATTTCCATTAGAGGGATGGTCTCTCTCCATCATTCTTGTCTCCTCTTGAGTTCATCTCGTCAACAATTCATCAAAATTAGGAATCAAATTATTATTAATAATCTTAGTATTAAATACATACCAGTCTCGGGGAAGTCCTCCAAGAGCAATGAGGACGAGCTCTCGATCAACTACTTCTTCTCCTATGGCAAGGATATCATTCTTGATTTCTGTGAGCCTCATAAAATATGATTGGATGGATTCATCTTTTCCCTTCTTGATATTCTTCAACTTGTTTGTGAAGAAAAGAACTTGATTAGCATTGCTAGCCCTAAACATGCTAACCAATTTATCATACATCTCTTTAGATGTGCCCAACTCAGAGATGTAAGCAACCAAGTGCTTATGTATTGAATCCCTGATAATCATCTTTTCTTTGATTTCCCCTTTTCTATACTTTGTCTTTGTGGCAGCCGATGCATTTGATGGAGGCTTGTGCATCTTCCCCTGCACATAATCCATGACATCTTGATCTTCCAAAACCAAATCCAAAGACATCTTCCATGCATGATAATCAAACTTGTCAGTCAACTTATCATCAGAGTTGAAACCCTTGTATGTGGAGGCCATTGATCCTTGATAAGATTTCTTCTTGGTGATTTCTTGTCACACTATCTTCGGCTTTGTCTTCATCTCAACTCTTATACCATGTTAAATTTAGATAACCATGGCATGTTCTATGCTTAAATGCAATTTTACTTCAATCTTATTTAAGGCCCAATTCAGATTTAGCAATCACATAAACTTGAAAGTAAAATGTTGATAGAACATAAAAATAGATCAACAGAAGAAAAGCCAAATAATGTATCAGAATTTTTAATTCTCCTTCTCCTGCAAATGGATAGATAAATGTTTGTTACAGCCGTCAATAGGATGCCCTAGCCAAAAAATTCTTGATTTGGTCAAACCAACTTCTCCAACAACCAAATTAGCCTTTCTACAAGTGTCACACACACCCCTCAAAGACAGTTCCAAAAAGTCAACGCAAGTCAACCCAAAATGGTAAACGCAAAAGTCAACGCTATAGTCAAAGTTGTAGTCAGCGGACAACAGTCAAAGTCAACTCTTCTCCTCAATTTTTGTGCCCTCCAATGCGGCCTCAAGAAATCGGATTTTTTGTGCAAAAATTGAAGTCAAAATCCAAGAGTTGACCCAAAGTCAATGCTAGTCAACGTTGTCTAGAAACCCTAAAAAAAGTCCGAAAATTACAACAGCTTTTTCAGGTTCAGATTCACACGTGTGAGGGAAAGGAAGCCTCTTCTAGGTTGTACAAACCAATAGGATCACAAGTAGAATGTGTGTGATTAGATGATGATGAAATGAACATTATCTCTCTCCAATTTGTATCCATCAATGAGGGTGTGTGACGCATCTGTTAGGCTTGTGAGCCTACATTACAAATCTGGCCGACCTTGCACATATGTGGAAAATAAAATCAAAATATATGTTCTGATCATCCAAACAAGATGATCTTTAGATCAATCTTGCACCTCTCCAAAAGAAGAATCCAACAAAAAGATATTCATCATATGAGCAATGCAACATGGAGTTTGGACCTAGTTGTCCAAAATTAATAGGGCCTATAGAGAAAACCATAACACAGTTATGGACAAGATATCTAAGTTTTTTGATGGCTACAATGGGAGAAAAATTATTCCCTAGGTGACCTATGGAGGCTAGGTCTAGAAAGAGAGGGAGAGGTGAGAGAAACATTCTTTAAAGGTGGTAACCTATGGAAGGAATAGTGCCTTATCCTTTGGGGGAGATGGAGTCAAAGATAATTTATTGTTTGGAAAGGATTTACCCAATCAAGAAGGCCTTCAAGCAACTTTGCATGGCATTAGAGCATGAGAGCAACTACTTAAGGTCTTTATACTTCGATATGCAATGATTAATGACTTTTTGGAGAATAATCAACATAACTTATCTCCTAGGAACATTATTTCATTATACATGATTCAAGTGATGATGCAGTGCTTCACAAGGCCAAAATTTCCACAATTTTTCATGGAGTAGCAGTAAATTTCAGATCTATATAGCGAAAACCCCAACAACATACATAAAATATGCTTAAACAAGAGTAGACATAAAAAAATAGATCACTTACATGTACAATGAGTATATCCAATTATCAAATCATGTCAATGATGAAGCTCCAAGACATGAGAAATAGATCCAAACATCAAAATTTATCTATGAAATCCAAACTCATCCTCCAAAAGGGAATGCGAAATTCTCAAGTAGCTACTAAATCCAAATCCAAGTGATGATGAGAGAAATGAATCGCCTCTCATCTATTTATACCATCTCGAATGAGTTAGATTTGCCTAATTGGCCTAACTAAGCCCTAAATAATAAAATAATGTGCAATAAAACATCCCTTGGTGACAAGCCTACCAAGATAGCTCAATAACATAAACAAATAATCCTCTCAAGAGGGTAGAATGATCAATAAAATAGGTCGATGGGCCCTTGAGGAGGCCTAATCAAGTCCAGAGGGTGCCATGATGTGAGAATGGACTCCAAACATAGTGGACAAGGGGTTGGCCCCTTGTTTTCCAAGCAAGTCTCTATGGTGCTCCCAAGTGGGTGTGAGAGGCACAAGGACATCCTCATGGGTCTCCAAGTAGATTGAAAATGCCTATAAACCATTTGTAAGTGCTAGGATGATGACATAAGCCCTCCCTTTGTTTCCTACAGTGAGACAAATCTTCATCTGGACCCCAGAACACCTGCCAAGTGTATGGAGCAAGTGTGCAGTCGGCTAGGCATGGTGAACTAGGCGCATTATCCTCATCCAAAAGGTGGAATGTGAGCAATCAAGAGCGGTGCTAGGGATCCAAGAAGTAATCTCTGCTATGGTGGAGGCCCATGGCTCTCAATGCTCACCCTACAAGTGCCAATGTGGCCCTTTGGAGGGCTAGGACCTTGTATAGGGAGACCAAGCCCCAAATGGAGATTGACCTGCAATCTTGCATAAGATCCAATGCATCCCCTTGCCCTCCAATACAACAAGTCATCAGAATAATCAAGTAAAAGAGTTTACAAGTCATGGAACCAATGGGGCACTTCATGGTGGCATGCCCTTCCATAGTGGGCTTTGGCATGTACAAGTGTCTCCAAGCTCAAACAAGGGGTTAATCAAGGATCCTATTACGTGGTTTCAACCTTTAAAGGGGGTGACATGCCCATGGTACATCCATTAGGTGGTAGGTGGCAAATGATACAATGATGGAAAAAAGTGGGGATTAAGGGAATGCTCCAAGCCACATGCCATGGTACAAGGGTAACTATGATAAGGGAAGCCCACCTAGGAATATGAGTGTAGGAGGGAGAAAATCGTGGTACATGAGTTACCCCAACCTTTTTTTTTCCACCCTTCTTCATATGCCTTTTGCCTTTGATTGAGTTTTCTTCATAACTGCTCAAGGCACCAAGGGATGAGAGCATGATATGTAGGATATAACAATAGGTACCCCCTTTTAAGGTGGGGCATTTCATTTCCCACCAGGGGTTGGGACAATGATGGGTTCCTTAATGTGGAGGGGTCTCATCAAGGGTCCATACGAACTAGGGTGATGGCCATGAATAGGTGTAGAGCTCATGTTTGTCTTTTTCCTATGTGCTAAATTTGTATGTCCTGACCATATTTTGCATTTTGTGGTACATTTCCTATTGATAGTGGCCAAATTATGCTTTTTATTTTCTTTTTAGCTGCATCAACCTCCCGAGCATTGTTCCAGGCCTGACCCAAGGTGTGGGAAAGGGGAGGTGGAGGCTAACCGTATGTGGACCCGGATGGGAAAAGAGGTGAATGGGGATAAAATGAGTGGAAGTGAGTGATGTACACGGTGTTAGGAAGTAGGACCCTGCAACCAAAATAGGGATTTCCCATGTAGTTCCAACCCTAAAGCTAATGGCCAGCAAAGGAGATCCCACGAGACTAGGATAAAGGCTAACCACAAAATCGGACAAGGGAAACAAGAGGGTAGACCTAGCCCACTCTTTCTGCCGAATCCCCTCACCAATCCATGCTCAAATGTGCCCATGACAAGTAAGTAAAATTACTCAACTATACCAATTAAAAGCCATACCTTTGGGGTTGGGAGGCCCACCTTCAAAGATACAATCATAAAAAATGGGTGAGGGACCACATGGCTGGCTCAGGTGGCGGAGAAAATGGCACATCGAGCTATTTGGTGGCTGCAAGGGGTTGTTGGTTGCCAGCTGAGGACCATCTAGGAGAAAAATTTCTCCTATACACATTACCCACAGATGGTGGGTAACATCTGGCTCCAACTAGGAGATGAGCTCTCGGGAAGGTGCGCACAACTACTCAAACGGGAGGTCATGAGAACCCCAACAATCTCTTGGTACGATAGACCTGTTACCTGCATGTATCAAAGACCAAGCACATGGGGCAACGTGTTTTTGTGGTGTCTTATGATCACCCATGCTTAGTATTAGGCCATAAAATAAACAGGAAATTAAAATGCAAATTTAATCTAAATGCAACATCTCTATTATGAAAATATCATATGATGTTAGTTCTAATGAGAAAATCAACATGCAATGCATCCTACCCTAGCATGCATATATGTCAAGTGCCTTAAGGGTAGTACTCTTTAAGGAGTTGCTCGTTCACATGGAGAGGAATGGACTCCTCATCAAGAGTCTCCAGATGGTAAGAGTTTATGCTTGCTATATCATCTACCCTAAATGGGCCAATCCACAGGTTATCGCATTTCTTATGCATGCGAGGCTTGTCCCTCCTTTTACCCCATGAAAGCACAAGGTCACCAGGTTTGAAGGCTTTATTTCAGATGTGTTTATCAAAATCTTCTTTCACTTTATCATGACTACGACGAAGCTAATCAAGGGATTCTCTTCTGTTTTCATCGACCTCAACAATTTGGTCAATACGGGCTTGTATGTCATCTTGTTGGTGAGGGAAAGATTTTAAGCATTCAAGGGTGGGAAACTAGAGCTGGATAGGAAATTTAGCCTCAGAACCGTGACTAATTGAAATGGACTAAACCCGGTTGATGCCTTCATAGTTGTTTGGTTGACCCATAGAGCATACTTAACCTTGCTATGCCAATCCCTTTTATGCTCCCCAATAGTTCGTTTGATTATCTTTATGAGGTTCTTATTGCTTTACTTAGCTTGAGGATAATAGTTAGACGAATGTGACAGTATTATACCATGTTTATTACACAAGGATGTTAAAGACATGGAGTCAAATGCCTTGGCATTATTAGTAACAATCTTGGCAGGGACACCAAACCTGGTAATAATTTTGTCCTCAAGGAAGTCCATAACTACATGATTAATTGCTCTCTTGGTTGGTATAGCCTCAACCCATTTTGTGAAATAGTCAGTAGCCGTGATAATCCACCTATACCCATGGCTCGAGTTATCCTTGAATTCACCAATAAAATCCAAGCCCCATTGTTCGAAGGGCACATTTACAACAACATTTCTTAAAGGCATTGCAGTGAGTTGTTGTTTTCCAGCAAACAATTGGGATGGTTGGCATCTTTTTGAAAAGTTCAATGTATCAACAAAGATGGTCAGCCAATGGTAGCCATCTCTCGGGATCTTGTGATTAGTGGTTCTAGCAGCATAGTGTCCTTCACAAAATCCATCATGGAATTCTCTCATTAGTTTTTCAAATTCTTCCTTACTAGCACATTGAAGGATCACTCCATCAAGATTCATCCAACCAAGGCCATCTTGGGTCAAGCAGAACTTAGATGCCTTCAATATCAGGGTTCTTCTTTTGTGATCAGTGAGGTGAGGAGGGGCGACAGGTTTCGTAAATAGTAAATGATATCCTTATACCGATAATTTCCTTCAAGTTCAATAGAAGTGGCACATACCTGCTCTTCTTCCCCTTCTTTTAATGGCTTCGTTATTATTTTCAGTCAACATCTCAACTAGGCCTTGACATTTGATGATTTTCTTAGGATGGATATCAAGGTCATATTCTTGGATTTTAGATACCCACTTCCTTCTAGATCCTATGAAATTAGTTTATGTTAACATATCTCTTACAGTGGGGTATGGGACATATGCATATATTTTGTTGTATCCCACATATGCTCTAAAATACTTGAGAGACTTGACAAGGGCATAATATTGCTTTTCAGTGATTGTGTATCTCATCTCAGCATCTCAGAGTGGTTTAGTCATGAAGGCTATGGGTCTCTCTCTTCCTTCGTCATCCTTTTTCATAAGTATAAGAACAATAGTATCTTTAGAGGTAAATGAGTAAATGATGAAATCCTTCGTATAATCAAGGCTGACAAGGACAGGAGCAGAGGCTTGTTTCTTTTATTTCTTCAAAGGGCTATTCTTTGTATGGTCCGATATGTAAGGAGTGCCTTTCTTTAGGAGGTTTTTCATGGGCTTTACGATTTTAGTAAAGTTTGGTATGATTCTTCTTATGAAATTGATTTTTTCGAAGAAAGACCTTAGGGCACCTTAGTCCTTTGGGGGAGGAATATCTTTGATTATCTAGATTCTTTCAGGGTCTATGCTAATTTCATCTTTATAAACCACATGTCCAAGCAATTTACCTTTTTTGACTCCGAAGACACACTTTTTGGGATTAAGGGATATGTTGTATTGTCTACATTTCTCAAATACTTTCCTCAAGTGCTTGCAATGGTCTCTTCTTTCTTTGGAGGCAACGATCAAATCATCTTGGTATATTTCCATGATCTTCCCAATGAGCTCCTTGAAGGTGAAATCCATGGCCCTTTGGAAAGTGGACCTGACATTGAGTAGCCCAAAGGGCATCCTGAGATACATGTAGGTTCCCTGTGGTGTGGTGAAAGCGGTTTTCAAACGATCTTCCTCTTTAACAATGACTTGATTGTATCCAGAAAACCCATCTAAAATGACATCATCTGTGACCCAGTTATTCTTTGCAATAGATTCTCCATGTTGGCCAATGGGTAATTATCCTTTAGGCACACTTGGTTAAGATCCCTAAAATCAATGAACATCCTAATGTTGTCAGTCTTCTTGCGGGTGATCATGTTGAGATTTTTGATGTGTTGGGGTAGCATCAGATGTGCTTTAGCTTCCAAACTTTGTGGAGGGACTAGAGTACATGAGAAATCCAAGACCCAGAAAGCGATTTAAGACATTCCATCCTGTTTAAGAGATATTTAATTAATTAATCTTTTTAATTAAGGACCCTAAGTCTAACTTAGGAAAATTAAAAGATTAAAGTTAATTAAATTAAACATGTGATGAAAATGACTTAGGTCACACAGATGAAGCTTTCTTATAATCTTAGCCGTCGATTCAAGATTAGATCATGGTCGTTGGTTTCCCAACGAGAAAAGTATAAAGGAAAGGCTTGGGGTCAGTTGGAGAACACACATAGTGGCAGAGCACTGAGACTAAGCTGGAATTCTAGGCTGTGGTTTGCTAGAATTTCAGAAGTGTTTCAGCTACAGTGAGGGGTAGTATTGGCGATACGGATGGTTTGATCGCAGGCCAAGAGCGCAACAAGAGGCAAAGAAGCAGCAAACTAAGCAGCGTAGAGAGGGCAGCAGCTACGCAATGCAGCCACAACCCAACAAAGGCAGCGCAGAGGCTTTAGGGGCTATGCAAGGTTGACATAGGCCCAGAAAGGGCAGTGTAGGGGTAGCAAGAGGCCAGCAGGGCAGACGCAGGTCCAGCTAGGGTAGCGTAACCCAGTCTAGGGTGATGCAGGGCCTTCCGGATTAGCATAGGGGATGACGCAGGCTAGCAGAGCTGACGCAGAGGGCTTTAGATCCACGCTGGGGTTTCTGAAGACTGGAAAGGGCTGAGTTCTGTAAATCCCATTTGAGGGTGTGAATCAGTTAGTTTTCTGTCTCCAGAATAGAGGTATAGCTGTAGTTTTATTTCTTTGTCGGGTTAACCAGTTGGTGCCCAGATTTGTTGTACTTAGATTCTACTTAATAATAAAACCCTCTAGTAGCCAGAAGACCGGTTTTCTCGCATTTGGTTTTTCCGGGGACAGTTGTCCAGAAAATCCTTGTGTGTCACTTTTTCATTGTGCATGTATTCAGTTTAGATCTGTATGTGTAGGTTGTTGATGTATTTACTTCAATGTTAATGTTGAATATTTCACATTAATAACTTAATGTAAGTAGGAGAAGTAAATCTGAAAATTAACAGTAGGGTTGCAGTTTGAGATATTAAAAAATTTTCGCATGGTATTTGAGTGATTGTAGTTCTAGCTTGGATCTCCAGCAAGAAGACTGGAGAATCTTTGCTACAAAAAGTAGCAACAGCGGCAGAAAACCGAACCAGGAAGGCCAACGTAGCAATAAAAGGAAGCAGAGCCACACAGAGGCCAAGGTGACGAGTCTTCATGCAGATCCATGTAGGCCCACGCACTTACAGCGCAGAAGCTGCGTTGAGATTGTCTGCTCATGCAGAGGCCAGCCAGGGTGACGCAGTTCTGAGGCTGTTTGCTGATTTAGAGTGTCGGAAGCCGAGCTGTAGACCTTCGGTAGTTGCTGGTGGGGTTAAAATTCTATCGGTGCAGAATTTAGCCTAAGCTAAGTTGACGAAGAGTGGGAGGAGAACAACTTCTCAGAAGATTTCCAGCCAAATAAGTCTAAAGATTGATTAGAGGATCAAAGAGAGATGATTCGTTTTGTTTGGCAGACTTCCAAGAGAGGGAGTCAGTTATCAGAGGGAGCAGAGGGTGCCTTTCTCGTCAAGGACCCTAGATCCTGTTGAAATTTGGTCACTGGAGGACAGGTGGTTCCCTAAGGCTTTGATCTTTGGCCTAGGGAAAAGTGTCCAAAAGAACTTAATTTTTCTCCTAAAGTGACTCTATAAGTTATAAAGTCAAATCTAATTTAAAAGTGACTTTAAGTGATAAAGTTACTAAGTCTAATTTTAAAGTGACTTTAATAAAGTCAATGTGAAGTTAGAAAGTGAAAAGTGACTTCGGAAATAAATGACTAAGTGGGTCTTTATTAAAATGGGGTGAATTAAAAAATAGAAAGTGAGATTTAAATGAGCATTTAATCTCAGCCCTAGATCTAAAGCTATCTCAGCCATTGGATTTAGGGATTCCCCAAAAGTCACTTAGGGTTAGGTTAAAGGAGGAAAATGAGAGAAAAGAACATTCATTCTTTCATGAGCAGTTTGAGAGAAGGAGAAGAAGAGCGCAAAGGAGATTTCTGAGCAGTGAGGAGAAGGAGAACAGAACCTTGGCACGCATACCGAGGCAACACTTCAGCAAATCCGTACAACAAGGAGAGGCACATAGTTCAAGGCAGTTTGGGCATGAGTTTCAAGGCAAAACCCTACAGCAGCTTGGGCACGTATTCTAAGGAGGCCGTACAACAGTTTTGGCATAGATTTCGAGGAGAAGTTTGCTGGTTTTTGAGGCACGGTTTTCAAGACAGTTCGTATAGTGAGTTGTTGTCCTTGTGCACAGAAACCGAGGCAGAAAACCGTACAACATTTATTGCTATTTCTCTGCATGCAGTTTGAGGAGGCCATACAACATTTATTAGTGTTTGCACACTTTTCAAGGAGGCCATACAACAGCATTTAATGTTGTAATTTATGGGCACAAAATTCAAGGAAGACCATAAAACATTTATTTCTGTTTCTGTTTTGTTGTTTGCACGTTTTTCGAGGCGGTGGTTAAGCATGGAAAACGAGATAAAATGTATTTGTTACTTGCTGAAATTTTTTGAGTATTCTCTCTCACTGTAAAAGCTAATTTATCAGAAATAAGAAGCATCTTTCGAACTAGTTTTCCCCAAGAGTTATAAGGGGTTTTTCCAAGGTCAAGTTGACCAAAAATCAGCGTGTCTATTTTCTGTGTGTGGTTGATTTATTTTTCTGAGTTTTTATTTCTGCATTTCAGCACTGTGAAATTTCCAGAATTTGTGTTTTCAGAAAATATTTATTTTTCCAACTTGTTGAATGTATGGCTATGGGAATGGACATTTAACTTTATGGGAGAAATAAGGAGAAACTGAAAACCGGGGTTGCGAACAGAAATTTCTACATGGTATCGGAGCCTGTTTGCTGAAAAGTGCAGTTTGGGACAACAAGCTGATTTTTCACACAGAAAAACAGTGCTTTTACTACAACAGTGTTATTTCCAGCT
This sequence comes from Pinus albicaulis, assembly GCA_034641835.2. Lineage (NCBI taxonomy): Eukaryota > Viridiplantae > Streptophyta > Pinopsida > Pinales > Pinaceae > Pinus > Pinus albicaulis. The sequence continues at coordinate 1,212,131,576 of CM076577.1, forward strand.
TATTAGGACAGCAAGCATGTCTTTGGGCTTGAGGGTGGACGATAGGTTGGATGGGCATAGTAACTACAATGTATGGAAGGAAAGAATGTAGAGCATCTTTAAGTAGGCAGAAGTCTGGGGTATAATGGTGAATACCCAACCACACCCTGTGAATGTGCCTACTGATGCTATTCAGTTGGCAGACTTTAACAAGAAGAATAACAAGGGTAAGATATTGATTATGTATGGTATTAAAGACCATGTCATTCCTCACGTGAGAGGAAAAAGATTTGCTCATGAGATGTGGACAACCTTGACCAATCTCTACCATAGTACCATTGAGAACAGAAAAATGGTCCTAAGGGAGAAGCTGAAGACTATTAAGATGGCGAAGACTGATAGTGCTACTGGATATCTCAAAAAGATCACTAATGTGAGAGATGAGTTGGCAGCAGTTGGAGAGGTCATTCCACCCACTGAGTTGGTGCGGATTGTAGTGAATGGCCTTCCCAATTCATGGCTAAACTTTGTTGATGGAGTTTGTGCACGAGAAACCCTTCCCACTTGGGAGAGGTTCTGGGATGATTTCATATAGACTGAAATCAGGAAGAGCCAGCTTGGGCCAGCCAAACCTGTTGAGCAGGATGAGGATGTAGCACTGTTAGCAGGAGGCAAGAAAGGCAAGAGAAAGAAGCAAGCTTCCACAAGTGTTGGTGGGGGCAAGGTAAAGGTAAACAGGGGAACACACAGAAGGACTATTCCAAGGTGAAGTGTTGGAATTGTCAGAGGATGGGTCACTATGCAGTTGTGTGTCCGGAGAAGAAGGGGAAGAACAAGAACATGGCATCAGCAGAGATAGAGGACTTTTCGGATAGCTTTGACCGGGAGTTTGGGTTCATTTCTTGTGAGTCCACTAGTGCAAGATCCCCTGCCACATAGGTTGAGAGGGAGTGTGCATTTCCCTCCACTAGCGGAGCATCTTCAGGTATCTGGTATGTTGACAGTGCGGCTTCACGTCATATGACAGGAGTCTGTGAGTACTTATCAGAGCTTTCAGAGAGTGGCACTGATATAGAGGTAGTACTCGGAGATTACACCATTGTTAGAGCAGTGGGTGCGGGGACATTGACATTTGATAGGGAACCCAAATCTCCCTTGAAAGTGTCGGATGTTCTATATGTGCCAGGGATGAGGAAGAAACTCATATCCGTCTTAACATTGGAGGACAGAGGGTATGAGATATTGTTCAGTAGAGGACATGTGCTTATATATCCCAGGGGCACTCCAGCTGATTCAGCTAGAGTGATTGGTGTACGCCATGCAAAGGTGTACAAGTTTGCATTTCAGCCCCTTTTGGAATTGAGCAGTAGTACCAGCAGCAGAGCTAGCAGTTCAGAGCTGTGTGAGATTTGGCACCGCAGTATGGGGCACATGTATCATGGAGCCTTGAGGACATTGCGGGAGATCACTATAGGTGTGCCAGATTTCAGTACTTATCACTTTGATACATGCAGAGGATGTGTTATGGGCAAGTTTTCCAAATCCCCTTTTCCCAGCAGTGACAACATATCGACTGGGATACTTGATTTGATTCATACCGATGTGGGTGGTCGGATGTCTCATGTTTCCTTGAGTGGATATGAGTATTATGTTTAATTCATTGATGATCACTCCAGGAGGACCTGGATTTATTTCTTGAAGACCAAGAGTGAGGTCTTCAAGCAGTTTCAGGAGTTCAGAGCTCTTGTGGAGACTCAGACAGGTCGAAAGATCAAGTCCCTGAGGTCGGACAATGGAGGTAAGTACACCCTTGGTGAGTTTTTTGAGTATTGTGCACAGGCAGGGATTAGGAGGGAGTTCACAGTTCCTTACAATCCCCACCAGAACAGGGTTGCAGAGAGGAAGAATAGATCCATCGGAGGGGCTGCCAAAGCCATGCTACATGATCAGGGGTTACCATTGTTTTTGTGGGCAAAGGCCTACAACACTGTTGTATATTTGCAGAACAGGAGTCTTCATCGTGCCTTGTGGCATGTGACTTCGGAGGAGGATTTTTCTGGGAAGAAGCTTGATATTGGTCATCTTCGTATCTGTTAGCCACCTATAAAATTTATTATACCAAAATGTGGCTAAGACTTTTTGAGCCTTCAAGAAACAAATTTTATTGCTAAAAATTGTTGGCTGTTGAAGACTCTTGAAAGGCCTCATGCCTCTGTCCAAAATCTTCATTTGCTGTTTCCATTTTATACTCTGAGAATTTTGCTAAATTCCAAGAGAAAGACTGCTAAAAAACCATCATTTTCCCTTTTTTTCCCCACTCAAAACCAACCTTCATTTGCACCCCTTTCTTCCATAAAATTCCCCTATTTTTTATGAGTTTCCTTCTTCCATTCATAAAAATCCACTTTATAAGGTTTGAAACCCACTTTTTAACCTTATCAACACCTTCAAATCCCTTTGAAAACATTGAAAAAACCATAAAAATTCATGTTTTTATGACAGGCTTTAGCCCCATTGGCCCAACCCCCCTAACCACTTCCCCCACATGCCCTTACCATAAAAACCAAGTGCTAAGCCCCTCACGGCGCTTATCGCATCGCTAAATTTCAAGCGAGCACAAGTCTTTTGCCATGTTGCTTTAAAAAGTTCCGATGCGATCACCCGTTGTATTATAAACCTGGCCGATCTCCTTTTTTTCTTTTATAAAATACGAAGAACCCATTTATCCAAAGTTTGTTTTAAAAACTGAAGTCACGTGTTTAAAATAAATGGTTAGATTGAAAGAGCCGATCGTGCAATCGCATCAGAAATATCCAAACGTGCAAGTCTTGTGTTATGATTAAAAGTTTCGATTGCGATCATGCCTTGTATTGAGAATCCCCGATGCAATTAAAATCCTTTGTATTATAAACCCCCGATCACATCATATTTTATACATATCCTGTGGGCCCGCCTTGGCACTTTAAACCTTATAATATTTCTTCTCCGATCTGCTTTTCCCTTTGTAAAATATAAAACCCACTTTTCCAAACTTTTGTTATAAAAATCCAAATCACGTGTTAAATATTAAAATGGGTTGATTAAAAGACCGACGCGCAATCGCATCGGCAAATTTCAATGGGTAGATTGAAAAGCCTCGGCCCGAAAGCCCGACCCCGATTAGCCCCTATATACATAGGCCCGGGCCTATCGGAGGTCTATTTAAAACCCGACCCACAATCGAACGCTCAATCGCATCGGAGTTTTCCTTTGGTGTGGTTTAAAATGTTACCACCACCGATTGCGATGGCCCGATTATCGCAATCGCATCGGCCTATCCCCCGATCATCGCAATCGCATCAAACTATTCTCCGATTGCGCAATCGCAATCGCATCGGCCTATTCCCCGATCATCGCAATCGCATCACCTCATTCCCGACCTCCGATTGCGACTCCCCCGATTCATTCTCCATCGTTGATCTCGTTCTTAGATCAACGGCCATCACTAAATCGCCTCGGCCCTTTCGATCGCGCAATCGCATCGGAGTTTTTTCATCGCACCCCTTTTCTCCTCCCGCCGATTTCAAATCTCCCGATAAGATCTAGACTGTCCACGTGTCCAGATCCAACGGCTACACTCCTCTCCCGCCTTCCGAAGCAGTTTAACCCATTTCGCAGGATTTCTTAACTATTTTTGTGTTTTGCAGGTGTTTTTTATGGTTTTCCATTGTATAATGAAGAAGGGCCAAAGGCCGGGAAAGACGTTTTCCGTGCCTTTGAGCTATTAAAGAAAACCATTCACGGGGTTTCATTCAATGTTTTATCAATGTTTCATGGGCATTGATACCTTTAAAAGCCCAGCGGCTCTACACATTGACAAGACACTGTGGTTCAAAACTGCATTTAAAAAGAGTATCAGTTTGAAAGACCGAGCGCAGCAGAGATGAAGACTGAAGACAGATTTAGGGAACTACGACTTAAAATAATGATCAAAAGCTTGTTCCCTGCATTCAAACACAGTCAAAGGAAGTTATAACTGTTTGATAGGCAGAAAGGACCTCCACCGCTGCATTTTGATGCGAATTGATTCCTCAGCTACCATAAATGCCACCTGTGCCTTAAAAGCATTAAAAACAGAGGCCGAAGTTATTGATTAAAGAAATATCTGCCTCCAGCACTACTAAGAGGTTAATTCTGCCACAAGACGCTAATACAACAAATATCTTTAGGATTACTCCACGTTATGCAGAGCTTGGAAGTCAACAAAGCTCCCACTGAGTTTAAATATTAATTGTAAAACAGTTAATGCAGAACCACCTGTAAACTTCTTCATTGAGCCCCTCAAAAGGCCAAGAAGTCTTGAATCTGTATTAATTGCCTTGAGAGATCTTTTATCATATCTCAACTCCTCATCCTTCTATAAATACTTTTATGGAAGATGAGAAATTGTTGGTTATTGTTTGATCACAAGTTGTAATACTGAAACTCTTTGAATTAAATACATAGTCTGTTGAAGTTGAAGAACAAATTGAAGTCTTGGAGATCTTGATGATGTTGTTGCATGCTTGTTCCTGAGAAGGCTCTATCATTGGATCCATGAGCTTGGCTGTTGGTGAAGTATTCTGAATTGTTTTATGTTTTCCCCTATTTTCATTATGTTCCATAATTTCTTACTGCTACACCATTTTTTTGGTCATCTAACCTATTATTATTAGATGAACCCAAGTACACCATGTAAGACCAATTTTACTCTAAGTAAAATTTCTTTCACCATATAAAATAACTTATTTGGTCATATTTAACCCAAAACAAAGAAATTAATTAAATAAATCTTTATTTATTTAATTATTTCCTAAGAACAAGTTATTTAAATCATTATTTAAATAATATTCTTAGTTAAATTTGACTAAATCATCCATAAATAATTAAATAAATCATTATTTATTTAATTATATTCCCATCATTGCCCTAAAATGATAAATAAATCATTTATTTATTTATTATTTATAAATAAAGGAATTGACCCAAGTCAAGAATCCTTTTCCCTCCAATAAATATAATAAAATATTCCTAAAAGGTGCTTCTAGAATTCGATTAATAATATTTTATTCATGCACCGAGTTCTAGACTGCCCCCATGGGTGAAACTTGACTTGAGGTATGACAGATGAGTGAACATGAAGTACTTCCCGGACTTGGAATTTATGGCCATGGATCTAGACCTTTAGTGTACGGTCTACATGAGTGATGGATGCCATGGAGGGTGAGGCTCTACCAACCTGCGAGAATGTTTACCATGTGCAAGGTGAGATGATGATAAACATGGTTAGGTGAATAAAAAATCTGGTTGATTTTTGTGGAGAAATTATGTGAGGATATGCAAAGCTTCTTTGGGGAGCCTATCTTGCTAGGGATAGAATGATACTTGCTCGTGTACCTTTAATGGTTTGGGAAACTAGTGATTCGTCATTTTTTGTAATACCTGGAACCATTACCCCAAGAAAAAACATATTTTATATTCAAACATATTTAAAATAACATTGAATGTAAAGAAATAATAGAGGGAATAATAGTTGTGAATGAAACAATGACATTTTTGGAGGCGTGGATGTATGGGGCCTAGCTTGAACGTGATAAAGTGTTGATCACTGTGTGTTTTTCCATTTTTCAATTAGTCTTTCTGAGCTCCAGTTATGGTCTATCGAATAATTATAAAAGGGCGATATATTGGCCAATATAGCTCACTTCAGCTCATTTTTGTTATTTGAGAATCTAAGGAAGATTTGAGCCCTTGCTTTTGATCCTTTCTTGTCGTTGCAGTTAGCATGAGTATCCAGGATTCCCACCGTTAATGTTAGGTAGGGCCCGAAACATCCAGCTTTGTAATTTTGTCACTTTTTTCCTTGGGGTGGCGGGTGGGGGGGGGGGTCCGTACAAATGTGATTTTTATGAATTTCCTATCTATTTTTTGCCTCGACAGCACGGGCGATCAAGGTTGAGTGCCGTGGTCCTCGCACAGAAGGAAGTATTTGCATGACATCTTTGCACTTGAAAAAGGATATGCAAGATGATTCATGTGTTTGTATCTGATATAGATGTGCATTCATCATATATGTTCTCTACACATGTACGACAAAGCTAGAACATTTGATTTTATTTTTATTTTTTGGGTTTTCTCTCTAGTGACAGGATGTTTTGGTGTGAGAGATATCTGGATGATGTTCGAGTAGCTGTGGCCCAATACCGTGGTGCTCAGGGGCTTTTAGTGCAATGGGGGCTACTCAAATTTCTATAGAGAAACATACTGATGTCACAATATAACTTTCTTCGGTTCTTAGCTTGATGTTGGGACAAGAGACAACATCTTATGGTGCTGCATTGCAGAGATGTCATTATTCGTTTGGAGATGGATATTTACTTTGTGACTGGTTTACTACCTCAGGGGCATGCTCTTATGCACCTACTCACCCCTTGGAGAGTGAGCACCCGACATTGGGATGAGGAGCATTGTGTTCCTGAGTCGATTACACAGGGTTGTGTTCATATCATCTCTATGACAAATTTAGCTAAGAGGGGCACCCTAGCGATGATAGTTCGCCTAACAGGGTTGTCATCACCAAATAGGGCGTCGAGTCCTCACATTGGCATCTTGCACTCGGTATGGGCCAACCTCTTCTGTGATTGGGCTTGCCATGTTTTCGATGGCATGGTGACACAACTGGAGAAGGCCCAAAATGGGTCATCCAAGATCTTCACCTATGTGAACATCATATGCAATATTATGTATAAGTGGGTGGTTCTCAGACCTTTTGTGCCAGTGCCCCTAGGTCCTTCGAGGGATCCTTGGATGCAACGATGGGCACCTGTGATGTCCCGCAGTGGAGGAAGAGAGGTTGGTCTCTATTGGGATGCGATCATTAAGGCGTGGTTCCAGGAAAACCCACAGATGTTTCTACAATACCCATACAGAACAATGAACTTCCGGGGGGATCCGGATATGGGTCTTCCTGTCAGTTATGCATGGGGTCAAGAAGGTACAACCTTTGATGTTTTTCAGCATTTTGTTGAGGATTTTATTATGTGTAAATTTATGTGTCTTTTATGGTGACACTGACAAATTTTTTTGCTTCTCTTGCAGATGTGGGTGTGGCGAGGTGTCCCTCATATGCCCCTTATAAAAAGACTCATTGAATCATTTACCACCAGACGACCCTTTTAATCACTTCAACATTTAAAATAAACACTAATCGGTCTTCACAAAATATCAACGGATCAATCAATTTTCTGATCCATATGTAGCCCCTCAAAAAAATAATCAATGTAACATACCACCTAGATCAGGCTAGGTTTTGGGACGCATATCCCTTCATCAACAAGAATCCAGAGAGTATCCCTTTTAATGCAATAGTTCACAATTTCTTGAATGAAGCCCTTTAAAAATCTGAGAATTATATTCACTAACAAAGAATTAAATTCACCAATGGATTTACCTTCAACAAGAATCATTCATGAGACCGACCTTCATTGTACAGAATAGAGTGGATTTCAACATACAACACAGAGAAAAATTGTAGATTAAATTAGTGATTCAACACATATTCTCTTTGCACATTGTGCATCAGCTAAAAGAGGGGGATAACCATCATTTATGGTGCATAAAAATACTATAGAAATGTTAAGCTAGGTATCATAAAGGACCATGGGTTTGATGCCTTCCTCTAATTGCTTCGGTGAATATCAATGATGATCAACACAAAGAACATTGAATAATGAGAGATAGAGTAAGAATTAAAATAGGAGACAGAGAATATGTCAAATAAGAGCAGGAAAATTATTTGAAAAGAGAGTTACAATTATAAAATGGCACCTGTGCTCTAGTACCATGTCAGGTGAGGAGGGTAACTCCATGAATTAAGTTTTTTATTACAATATTCAATTCATGAATATATACATGAAGCGAGATACTCTTGGGATTCCTTGATAAGGTTGGAAAGGTTGAACTTGCAATGCTTTCCTTAGATATTTTTGAAATATAGGAATGAAACCTACTTGGATTCCATTATGAGCTTCCTCCTTCTCCTTGTTAACTCCAGCTCCAACTCCAATTTCTGAAAGTGGAACCTACAAATAATCCAAAACAAGAAAGAGAACCAAAACATACAAAATAGACTATACAAACAACTCTAAACAAGAAGTTAAGAATTCATGTTCTACATATGAATAAATAAGGAATATTGTATAGGAGAAACAATGCACTTTTGTATTAACAATGGTAGGAAAATATTACAACCCTTGTAGGTCATGAAGTTGTAGATATCTCATAGCTATCATATCCTTCCTTTGCCACAATATCAAGCCTTCAATCACACCTCAAGCACATGAATATATTATGGACCTCTAGACTCAAATGAGCAACATAAAGGCATAATTTAGAGTCTCTAAAAGCCAACCAAGACTCCATGGCTGGGGTTGGATTTAGAGGGTAAATGAGGTGGTTTGGGATTTACCATTTTAGGAGTTAGATCCACATTAAGGGAAGGTGAGTTATATGGGATAAGAGATAAGACCTCAATAATAGGAATTTGATATCTCGTCCAACATTAAATAGTTAAAACTACTCTTCAAGCTTCTACAGAAAGAAGCTTCAAAATATCTTTTTATTTTTCCCCATTTCTGGGTGTTCATTGCACTTTTTGTGAAAGCAACCTACACTGATGAGCATAGGTTGCATGTCTACAAAGTATACCATCACAAGTTTCCTTGAAGGTAATTGCGATGACCCAAAAAATTAGGGATTTTGGCCAATGTAATACGGGATTCTGTTGACAGTGATATATGTCACCAACTTGTAAAGGGATATCATCGATGTGAAGTCCCAATAAGACCTCATATCATTTGCTGTAGGAGTCGAATCTAGATGTATGGTCCAGCCACCATTAGAAAGGTTTCAAATGTTTGCCTTGGTTACACAACACACATAAGAGATTGAAACACCTCTTGATGGCAACAAGTATGTAAGCTTTGTGAGACACCAAATGTAAGGTGCACAAGGAACTTCCATGGCTAGCAAAGGAAAAATATCCTTTAGTTAGGAAAGTAAGAGTAATATCTGTTTTAAAGAAATAAAACCTACGGATAGATAAGTTTCGCTAAGTATGGTGGACATACTTAGAACCGTAGATGAAAGACGCTTGACCTTTTCCTTAAGATTAATAGATAAGAGAAGAACAGCCACTTGTGACCTTTTGATATTCCTCATCTCCCTTTTGTCACTTCTGTCGCTCTCAATCAAATTGAACTCGCTTGATTGGTAGCTACAATGGCTAACAGAAGACATAAAATGACATAAAGGCATATGATCTATTCATTTTAATCAAACTAAATCAATTGAATTTGAAAATGCGCATATAAAAACATGAACACATGTATTAGGAAATGAACAAATATCTTTATTATAAGGTAGAAGGAGGAGTTACAACTAGTAAGATCGATTCAATTCCAACTTACTCTAGCTTCAATCATATCCTCATCACAGCAAAAAAATCACTCCAGCAACATAATATTACATGCAAACAATACCTCAAAGAGCTATGATCTCACCAACATAACTCTACAAATTAAAACTCTTGCTCCCTTGTGCACTATGCTCACTGCTCAATTTATAAGAAATGATTGTAGTTTGGCATTAATTGTTCATTGAATGGATTTTCCATAAATGTATGAAGAATTTTACTTGTTCAATGGAATAGGATGATAAGTGGTTTAATGGCTCTATGGTGTACATATTCAAGGTTATCAGATAGTATGATAGTTGGAACAACTTTTGGAGCCAGTAGAAAGTGTGAATATTCCCAGAATCCTTTGAACATTTCACTCCCAGTTGACCAATGCATTTTCAAGTGGGCCTAAATGCACTTAACCATTGGAATGCATGGGATTAAATGCTCTTCAATGCACTTACTACAGTCTAGGGGTGCGTTGTTGGCTCAATGGAGCATTTCAATTAAACTTCAAACAGTGAAACTTTCATGGATGAAAACAAAAAATGGAATGAATTGTTTAAGGCAAGTAGAAACATATTTAGAGTACAATAGACCCTAATTTTTATTGATATGAGTTTCAGGAGTGATGCCCAAATTCACCTGTAACAGCAACCCCCTAAAGCATGAAGTCAGAAATGACAATGTTGAGTGATATGATTTACGATGTGATGAGTAGGATCTTAATCAAAGAGTGACCTGCATCAATTACAATACATTACATCATGATACCTTTTTCATCTTGGACATGAATTTTTGAGGGAGGCATACCCATACTCAGCACATAAACTATCATAACATCACAAAGTCGTCTACAGATATAGACCCATGATAGGATGACCATCTACGTAAAGCCATCGTATGGATGATGTGGTACTGCTCCTGAAATTGTAGCGTAGACAGATGAAACTAGATCCGTGGTCCTTTATCTTGTTCACTTGATCACTCAAGTACGAGTCTAACCATGCGAATATGTGATCTGAAGTCAAACATGGGAAGACAACGTATGATTATTAGCCAATGATATAAGTTGTTAACATATGCGAGAGAAACCACCGATGATGACAATGTCTCTCAAGGCACTGTAGTACAGTCTGCATGGTGTGAATATATGATTGGATGTCAAACACCATACAATGTCCTTCAGTCGAATTCTAGTGATTTCAACCTATTAGCGAAAATGTGAAACTTGTCATTGATGTATGCAAGCTTCAAGGTACCGGAAGGGTGTTTCTAAGTCAAATTTCTTGATGATGAGATGATGCCGACAACAAGCGACTTGTCGTAGGAGGGCCTTGATGTATCCCCCATCAAGGACATGAAACATGAGTAATGATTTCATAGACATAATTTAAATTATGAAGCAATGTTCAGGGATGGTGGAAATAAAATGAAGGTTTATGAGTATTGCAAAGGATGAGGAATTACTGAGTGACTTCTCTTGAACATATCAGTGACACTGAATGAGTTGGCATCATTGACCCAAAACCAATGTGATGGAAGGTATGATAGACCATAGGTATGATAAACCATCAAGCATGTAACCCAATGCAATAGCCACGGAGATGAAGTGAGTGAGTGTCATTTTCAAGAGCGACTTGCTACCATAAAGTGATTTATCCCTTTCCAATTTTCCCCAGTCATTGCTAACCAATACCTCTTTATTTTTTAACAAGCCTAAGGAGGATAACATATGCTTGATGTATAATTAAACCCTTTGGGTTAACCTATTTCTATATTATGTTTTAACGAGTATAGATAAAGTGAAACTCGATCTTTCCATGATGGACAAGTCCATCGCTATTTGATGTTTTAACGAGTCTAAAAAAAATGAAACTCGATCTTGTCATGATGGAAAATTCCATCCATATTTGATGTTTTAACGAGTCTAACGACAGTGAAAACTCATTCCTTTTTCATGTTTAAAGAGTTTGAAAAAGGGACGAAAAGAAAAATCCACAAGTTGTTTTTCGTAAATTTGTCCCTCAAGTCCGAAAAAGCATAAAATAATACTTGAGAGAACCTCCTAGCCATGTTCGACTAGGGTGTTCCTTTTTCTTAAATAATCTATCACAGTCTGCAAAAGGGTTAAACTTATACTGAGTAGATTTTGTTTCAATTCCTTTTACGACCTCTAAAGGAAAAGTGCTCAACAATATTTTCATGTTTTGGGAGTTTGAAAAGAGATGAAATAGGACTCCATGGTTTCTCTTTCTCGTAAGTTTTAACGACTCCAAAAAAGTGATAGAAATTGTCCTGATATGGCTGAAGTTCTATTTCAATAAAAATCAGGAAAATACGGAAGGACTCGACATTTTCATGTATGTTTTACGAGCATGAAAAGAATAACAAAAGAAGCTCAGGATTTTCAAGGGTTTAACAAGTCTTGAAAATAATAACCGAAATGGAATCGAGATAGGTTTCATTTTTAAACAAGATTGAAACAGAGAAAAAATATGCTTGAAATTAGTTTCAATGCCCCCCCAAGCGTAACCTGCAAGAGCACATGCTCCCCAAGCTTCATTTCATTCACCTAAGTATATTATTGGTTATTAATAGCTGGATGGAATGAAGGGTCATTTACGAGAGTCACCAATTTTTTTTATGGAAATAAAACCTATGGATAGATAAGTTCCCCAAGTGTGGCAGACACACTTAGAAAAATAGATGAAAGACGCTTGACCTTTTCATTAAGATTAATAGTTAAGATAAGAACACATATTTGTGATCTTTTTCTATTCCTCGTCTCCCTTTTGTCACTTCCATCACTCTTAATCAAAATGAACTCACTTTATTGGTGCCTGCAATGGCTAACAGAAGACATAAAATGACATAAAGGCATATGATCTATTGATCTTAATCAAACTGAATCGATTGCATTTGAAAATAAACATATAAAAACATGAACACATGTATTAGGAAAGGAACAAATATCTTTATTATAAGGTAGAAAGAGAAGTTACAATGAGTTGGATCGATTCAATGTCAACTCGCTCTAGCTTCAATCCTATCATCATCACATCAGAAGCATCACTCTAGAAACATAATATTACATGCAAACAATACCTCAAAGAGATATGATCTCACGAGCATAACCCTACAAATTAAAACTCTTGCTCCCTTGTTTACTACTATCAGTGGTCAATCTATAATAAATGATGGTAGTTTGGCATTAATTGGTCATTGAATGGATTTTCCATAAATGGGTGAAGAATTTTCCTTGTTCAATGGGACAGGATGATAATTTTTTTAATGGCTCCATGGTTTCCATATTCAACATTATCAGATAGTATGATAGGAGGAACAACTTCTAGAATCCACTAGAAAGTGGGAAAGTTCCTGATCTGAAATGTGTGAACAAAATATTTCTTATATAGAGATAGACAGTAGGGGCTTTTACTGGTTATTTCACCTTTACCAGAAAGGATGAAACTAGAAGCTTCTGGCCCTCTTACTGGCTCTGCCTAAAGAAATATGAAGTAAACACTAAAACGATTTGCCAATGAAAGTATTTGTTTCTGTTTGCAAAGTATTCATTAACCAATTTTTATGTGTGAATAAGAAAGTTAAGGTATTCTGCAATGGAAGTAATGTGGTTCAAAATGGAACAAATGAGTTTTGATCACTGTATAAGTCTCATTGTGAAAAGTGGACTTATTAAAAATTATTGTTTAATGTAGTAAACTCTAGAAAATAGCATAAAAAATGCACAACATAACAGTAAGCATTTTTTTAAGCAGTTCACCCCTCTCTTGGGCCACCTCTGCTGGGTCCAAAAGCCTCTAATTAGGCTTTTCCCTCTTTCATTAATGCTCAAAATAAGTATTACACAATGAAGAAAGCCTCAAAAGGCTAAAATAGCTACAAATTCAGAAACAGAGTGCTGGAAATAGTAAAAATTGACTATTCATTCACCTCAAATAGATGAACATAGTCCAATACAGCTGATCCCTGGTGGCTCCACAAGAAAATTCGTTGATAAAATCACTGACAGAGTGCCCTGATGGCTCTGCAACCTATTCCAACAGCTTCAAAATGCTTCAATACCCCCAAAACAAAAAACAAAAAATCACTTCAAAAGGACTTCCCTAGCCCAAGTTACGACTCAAACAACTTTTTTTCCAGTTAAGGCTAGAAACCCTCCACCAAATCTGGTGGAACTGTAGTTAGCACCGAAAAATTAGGGGCGGCCACCAGAATAGGCAGAATCTGCCATAACACCACCAGTTATCGGGGGTTTGAGTTAATGTCCACGTGACCGCGCCCGTCGAATTTCCATTGAACAACATTGAGTTGTATGCGAAAGTCTTAAAGTCGGTCCATATCATAAAAAACTGTGCCCGCACCTTTCACCGGTCCACATGACCATGTTGCAATCGGTTTTAACGCACCAATTGATTAGCAGCTGGTTCTGAGCCCTGAGGTTATATGCGGAGGGGGCTGGCCCTTAGGGTCTGGCCCCCTTTCGGGCCCCGCCCAAACCCTGTTTAAAGTTTATATAAAATCTCCTGCCGATGATTAACAAGAACTACTCATGGCCCGATGGTTGGGCCGCTCGATTGCTACCGTCCTGACCTGGGGTCAACTCCTACCCGCGACATACAAAAACATTTTGGATTGCCATTTCGTTTGATCTTGGGGCCACGTGGCGGCCTCCGGGCTGGCCACGTGGCGCCCCCGATTGGCCGCCATCGAAATATTTCGTAGAATATTCTATGGAATATTCTATGGAATATTTCTGGAATATTCTGTGGAATATTCTCTTTTTAATAAAAGATTTTTATAAAGTCAAATTGGCCATTTTTTTACTGAAATTGGCAAACTTCAAAGCTGAATAACTTTCTCATACAGCGTCAGTTTTCAATGTTGTTTGCATCTACAGGATCATTTTTCTGAGGTCTTTCCAGTCATTCTGTTTTGGATCATTTCTGAGCAACTATTTTTTTGAGCATTTTTCCATTAAGGACCTGATCTCCTGATCACACCTCCCAAATGGGAAGCTTTTGGACCCCAAAAGATCTCTTATTAGTGAAACTGATAATGTGGAGACTGATTCTCCACTCTTCCACACTTGAATAACTAAAATCTACCCAATTTCATCAAATGGAGCTTTTGAGAAAATGATAATCTGTCTCTGGAATCAACTGATCGACCATTACTAAGATTGACGGAGTCATAATGCAAATGATTAAAATTTGCAAAACAAAAATTTTAATTTGTAGAAAACAAACTTTTTCTACACTGGTCAAACTTCCCGGAAGACTTAAAATAACTTTCACCTTGCAAACTGTTCCCATGGCGAATTCTACCATTCTGAAACCAACTTTTTGCCATGCTGAATTGTGTGTCCTCCTTGCTTGCACTGCTTTGCTTTGACACCTCATTCACTACATTGGCTGACCCAAAAGTTAATTTGTGCAACATAACATCATATTATTTCAAAGACAAAATGTTATTAAACTGAGAAAAATCATTAGCAACATCATAAAAAAGTGAATGCTCAAAATCTGGTCGTTTCAACATTAACAAAGTTAGACTTTGACTTGCATTAACCAGTATTTTCAATTGACTTGCATGGAGTAAAGAAGATTCCAGCTTCTTCTTGTGTGCTCTCACAATGTAATCTTTACCATCTTTGAACAAGTGATACTTGTTTTCATGACGATGAAAGATGGCCTTCCTGTCAAATAAGTAAGGACTTCCCAAAACAGTACCTGAAATATCAAACGGCACCACATCAAGTTCAACCGTGTCAATAAAGTGTGCATTTATTGCAAAGTGAAATATGCGCTTCCTTGAGACTTGAAAATTGGCATCCTTGCATATCCACCCAAGTGGATAAGGCTTCGGATGTGGAATGGTCTCAAGTTTAAGCTGCTTGACCAAGTCTTTAGATATAAGATTCGCTTGTGACCCACTGTCAAATAGTGTGTCAATTTTGGTATGTTTTGAAATTACCCTCACATGGAAGAGTTTTATCCTCCTCTTTTCTTCATGAGTATCTTTGTGACAATTCAAAGAGCTAGAACTACGAGTTGTGTCTTGCACCACTTATTTCCCCTTAATGTTCTTTAAAACCATGGCGATGCTTTTTGTCTCATCACCTGAGTCTGACCCAAAGTCTTGCTCAACTGTTGCTACAGTTTTCTCCTTTTCTTTGGTCTTGTTTTTGTTCTTGTATTTTTCTGGTTTCAGTTTAGGATGAATCTTCCAACAATGATCTTCATCATGACTTGTCTTTGAACAGTTCTTGCAAAAGAACTTTCCTTTTTCTTTTCTTGAATTTGCAACTCTTTTCTTTCCTTTTTTTTTGAAATTACTATCCTCAGCAAAAGTATTGTTTCCTCTAGCTTCTAAATGTGTAGCCTACACACAGACTTCATCTAAGATGGTAGGATTAAACATTAGAATAGTATGTTTAAGGTAATTGTGCAAACCTCTTATGTATTTTAACAAGGTGTCTTGACTTTGTAAGTCTACCCCAAGTAGAAGTGCTCTCCTTCTAAACTCTTGGGTATAATCTTGCACATTTTGACCCTTAAGTTGCCTGAAATTTTGCCAATTCATGATTTCTTTTTGAATATGAGCAAGAGGATAAAACTGTTTCTTAATAGCAGTAATAAACTCATTCCAAGTTAGAGTTATCTTACCATGCTTTTTAATCTCCTCTCTGGTTTTGGCTTCCCACCAAACGAAAGTTGCTCCATCCATTCTCAATGAGGCTAATTGGATTTTTGTGTCATCATCATGTAAATTCTGAATTCTTATATAGACTTCCAGTTGTCTAATCCAGTTATCCAATTTTTCTACATTAACATCACCATTAAACATCGGCAACTAAATTTTCACATCAAGATTTAACAAATGATTTTTAAGAGATGTTTTTGTTTTGTGTGACTGATTAACAGAAGTTGAAGAGGATGATGTGGAGGAAGAGGATGAAAATGGAGATGGTGGATCACCATTTCCTCCATTCCCTTTCTTAGAATTCTCATTGTATTTCTTCCCTCCTAAAGAATCTCCTTCTTCTCTTTGGTTTCTAGACCCTTCTCCAGTAATCCTATCATTTCTTTCCTAATAGAGGATCCTAACCATCTCAGTCATATCCAAGAAAGCTTTTCTAAAAAATCTTTCTTCTTCCTTGGGATCCATTTCCTCATGTACTTCTCCTTCTCTGGAAGACATGTTTGTGCCTGATTCTAAGGCTAATGAGGATGAAATGGAAGGAGGAGATAATGGCACCCTAGCCCTCCTTGGTTGAGAATTATCTTGCTCTCTAACTAATTGACCTTCCCCTCTTTTCAATTTCAGCTTAGTAAGCATCAAATTTGCAGAACAACACAATTTACTTGCACAAAATTCACAAACTCTTGAGCAACCTAAAGCTCTGATACCAATTTGATCTGAAATGCGTGAACAAAATATTTGTTATACAGAGATAGACAGTAGGGGATTTTACTGGTTATTTCACCTTTACTAGAAAGGATGAAACCAGAAGATTCTGGCCCTCTTATTGGCTCTGCCTAAAGAAATATGAAGTAAACACTAAAACAATCTGGCAATGAAAGTATTTGTTTCTGTTTTCAAAGTATTCATTAACCAATTTTTATGTGTGAATAATCAAGCTAAGGTATTCTGCATTGGAAGTAATGTGGTTCAAATGGAACAAATAATTTTTGATCACTGTATAAGTCTCATTGTGAAAAGTGGACTTATTAAAAATTACTGTTTAATGTAGTAACTCTAGAAAATAGTAGCAAAAATGCACAGCATAACAGTAAGCATTTGTTTAAGTAGTTCACCCCTCTCTTGGGCTACCTCTGCTCGGTCCAAAAGCCTCCAATTAGGCTTTTCCCTCTTTCATTAATGCTCAAAATAAGTATTACACCATGAAGAAAGCCTCAAAAGGCTAAAATAGCTTCAAATTCAGAAACAGAGTGCTGGAAACAGTAAAAATTGACTATTCATTCACCTCAAATAGATGAACATAGTCCAATACAGCTGATCCCTGGTGGCTCCATAAGAAAATTCACCGATAAAATCACTGACAGATTGCCCTGATGGGTCTGCAACTTGTTCCAACAGCTTTAGAATGCTTCAATACCCCCAAAACAAAAAAAAATCGCTCCGAAAGGACTTCCCTAGCCCAAGTTATGACTCAAACAACTTTTTTTCCAGTTAAGGCTAGAAATCCTCCACCAAATCTGGTGGAACTGCAGTTAGCACCGAAAAATTAGGGGCGGTCACTAGAATAGGTAGAATCCGCCATAACACCGCCAATTATTGGGGGCTTAAGTTAAGGGCCACGTGACCGTGCCTGTCAGATTTCCGTTGAACAACATTGAGTTGTATGCGAAAGTCTTAAAGTCGGTCCATACAATAAAAAATTGTGCCCGCACCTTTCGCCAGTCCACATGACCATGTTGAAATCGATTTTAATGCACCAATTGATTAGCAGCTGGTTCCGAGCCCTGAGGTTATATGCGGAGGGGGCTGGCCCTTAGGGTCTGGCCCCCTTTCGGGCCCCGCCCAAACCCTGTTTAAAGTTTATATAAAAACTCCCGCCAATGATTAAAAAGAACTACTCATGGCCCGATGGTTGGGCCGCTCGGTTGCTACCGCCCCGACCTGGGGTCGACTCCTACCTGCGACATACAAAAACATTTTGGATTGCCATTTCGTTGGATCTTGGGGCCACGTGGCGGCCTCCGGGCTGGCCACGTGGCGCCCCCGATTGGCCACCATCGAAATATTCCGTAGAATATTTGTGGAATATTCTATGGAATATTTCCAAAATATTTTGTGGAATATTCTCTTTTTAATAAAATATTTTTATAAAGTCAAATTGGCCATTTTTTTACTGAAATTGGCAAACTTCAAAGTTGAATAAATTTCTCATATATTGTCGGTTTTCAGTGTCGTTCATGTCTACCGGATTGTTTTTCTGAGCTCTTTCTAGTCGTTCTAGTTTGGACCATTTCTAAGCAACTAATTTTTTGATCATTTTTCCATTAAGGACCTGATCTCCTAATCAGTTCTCGAAATCCTTTGAAAAAATCGCTCCCAGTCGACCAACAAAATGTCAAGTGGGCCTAGATGCTCTGCAACATTGCAATGCATGGGAGTAAATCCTCTACAAAGCTCCTAATGTAGTCTAGGGGTGCGTTGGTGTCTCAATGGAGCATTTAAATTGGACTTCAAGAAGTGAAACTTTCATGGATCAAAAACAATAATGGGATGACTTGGTTAAGGCAAGTAGCAACTGATTTAGAGTGTGATAGACCCTATTTTGTACTATTCTGAGTTTCGGGAGTGATGCGCAAATTGAACTGTAACACTATACTAAAGGGGGACCCAGGAACAAAGAGAAAGACTTGTTGATTACCTGCATATTAGTCAACATAATAAACAAGAATCATGAAAACATAACAAGACTTACTTAATAATAATGATATCTAAGTAATGAAATAGTTCATTAGCCTTAGTATGTAATTAAACCAACATATACCACCAACATAACAATAATAGTCCTACTACATCCATGATACATGTATGAAGAAGTATCAGCTCATAGAGCTTCTGATTATAAATGAAATATCCCAAGTACACTATTACATAGACGAAACACTAGATCCAAAAGTGCAACATGAAGCCACAACTTGCTTCTCCAAATAATGATCTATCTAATATGTGCTACAAGGTAAGCCAATGCAAGACTCCAAGAATCTGAGCCCTTAGCCTGATTTATGAGTATCCATTTATGAAAAATTGTGATGACTTTTGAGCTTCCTCATGACTCTTCATCTCCTATGACTTTTAATATTCTATACATGACTTATTACATTCCATATGTATATTTTCACATTCAAAATTTATTTCTTGGACTTCAATGCATACAACTTATTACAAAAGAAACATTACATATGTGATGGTGGCTATATGAGACAAAACTTACAATAGGAAAAAATATTATCATATTGTAAAAACATTTTCTTCCTCATGGAGCTCATTCGTGATGTATGTGTGCCATGATTTGAACTCCATAGAGATGAATTTGACCCAGACCGACAAGTCCGTTGCATACCACAGATTCACCTCTAGTGAATATCTCAATATGGTATTGGATCTTGATTGTACATTATTCCATATCCATGACAGTTTTATGTGACCTTTGAACGACACAATGGCATATTGTAGAATAATGTCTTTGGTGATCTCCAAGCCTTCCTATTCTAATGCATGCTTGATATGTTCTATGTAATTCCTGACCTCCTAGAAGATGGTTTCCTTGATTTTGAATTATTCAAGTGATCTTATTGAAGGCATCCCATGTTTCTCTGCTAGATACTCGAAACCATTTTGGACAGGACCATAAGCAGCAATGGTGTTAATTTATTTTTCTCTAATATGGTTGAAGTTATGATGGTGGAGTCTCAGGATTTTCAAGACTTCTTTCACTTTATTCTGAATGCCAACATGGGGAGCCACTACCTAATGTATAAGTATCATCTCATCATGTAATAATGCCATAATGTCCTCCATTATCCCTAACTTCTCCTACATGGTTGACTTCCATTATATTGTACTAAATTTATATGAATATAACCATTGGTTCTCCACAGTAAGGTGTTATGGTTGTTTCTTCACTACAACTAACTATATTTTCAATCTAGAATTCTCATTCAATATATATTTATATTTTTCCTGTGTTGCTATAGTGAAAGAAAAAATTTCTACCTTGATTTATCTAGGATTCTTTCTGGTGTTGGAAGTTATCACCCCCTTTGTAGACACTGTGATAATATTATGAGGATCATTTTGGAATTATCTATGCTTCTACTTCACAATTCTATTCTTAAGTTGATAAAACATGAAATTGCATATATCGTTGACTCTATATTCACGAGGAGGTGTGATTCCCATTTCATAAAATGGGAGATGACCACTCGTGAGAGAAGGTTCTTTCGGCGAACGTGGTTCATAAACTATAGGTTGGATTGTATCCTCTTCCTCAAACTCTTCCTTTATCTTCCGAGTCAATTGTTCTTCCTCTAGTGTATGTGATGCTTCTTCCTCCTAGGAATTCCTTTATTTTTCCTCTTCTTGTCTCCTTCATTCCTATTCCTCTTCATGTTGATTCCTAAGAAACTCATATTTCTTCCTCTTCTCCTCTTCTTGTAATTCTCTCATGTTCTATTCATCTTGAATAGCTCCAGTGTTCAAAGCATCAAATTTCCATTTCCTATT
This sequence comes from Pinus albicaulis, assembly GCA_034641835.2. NCBI lineage: Eukaryota > Viridiplantae > Streptophyta > Pinopsida > Pinales > Pinaceae > Pinus > Pinus albicaulis. Next base: position 1,212,152,319 of record CM076577.1, read on the forward strand.
TCTTTCTCCTATCAAATAATACTTGATCATTTCCCTAGGAGCTACACTATTTTCTTGAGGGTTTATTTGTTCTGCCTCTTTTACCTACATATCTAGAGCTATTGGATCATAGAATGAATCAGCTTCCATCCCTAGATGTACCTTTCTAACTGTATTGTACAAATTCTTCACCTTATCATCTTTTGTAGTAGACATTGACGAATATACCCAATTGAAACTGATCCTGTCACAATTTTTTCTTCATGCTCTCTTTGGATCATATCCATGAAATACTTACTTGTGAAGTGCAGGTGATCTAGATCTTGCATTTATGCATATTTCTCCTTATGGATCTTCACTTCATACAATTTGATTCTCAAAGGGGAGGTGAGCCAAGAGGATTTCTTCCTTCTATGAAGGACTCTTGAAAACCCTTTGTCCAACTGATATGCTACTTCTAGCATGACCACCTTATTGTTCACATATCACGACTTGAGATGATGGGGGATATGACATCCAAAACACCTGATCTATGTGCCCTTAGGCGTTGCAAACCAATCTGTGATATCGTGTAGTGACTCATTCAGATGGCCAGTCATGCATGGAGAATTGATTTCATATATCATATGGAATATGACTACAAATAAGTGCTCTGTAACCTGTCATATGCACCTATGAAGCTTGATTCTGACAAAAATTTGAAGTGGAAGTAGACTGGAAACTTTTTCTAAGGGGTCGATTTTGAGTACATTCCGGAGAAATCATATCATCGATCAATTCCATATAATGGAAATGCAGACATATAGAATTGTAGTACTTTGTTTGCCCCCAAATATGCCTTTTCCTACCCCGCATGACGTTGCAACTCAAATGACATTATATATGCCCAATTGAATATCTTATAGTGGGTAACTACAATGTTGAGCATATATATCTGGTGTAGAAGTCATTATTTTCATTTTATGTGGGCCTAAGAATCTTCTAGTAAGTCTACTTTTCGTCTACAAAATAGGTGGTGAGATAACCACCACTTTCACTATGAAGCACAAGATGAGAATCATATGTTTGTAGAAATTCACTCAATTAATTCTACAAAAGGGATGACTAGGAATCTGCATGCGATTATGTGTATCATAGACCATTTTATATTGATATATACCTCTAGATCCTCCAACTTTTCTGTGAACTACTTTTTCATGAATGTGTCTTTTATGTCATTCCATGTGACCTCAATAGACTTATAGATGAAGCACTTTGTATTCACATATATGGGAATGGTAGGCTTTGTCACTTCAACTAATTCTTCAGTGCTTGCCTCTAAAGCTTCTTTGGAGGCCATTTTACATTTAGTCAGAAGAGTGGTTCCAATAGATGATGAAATAATAACAATACTTGTCAGGGAAATTTTAGGGGCTAATATTTGCAGGTGGGTTAATTTTCCATGCTTTTTCCAAAAAAAAGATTCACCAATTTCCATTTTCTTGAAATTTTATTTGCCAAAATTTTATAGTATAAAGTTATTTTGCTCTAAAAACTCGCCAAAATTATATATGTAATAATATAAAATGATTATAAACCTAAATATTTTTATAAAAATATCTTCAAAAATTTTACAATTTACATATAGGGGACTGGTAAGATTCGCCAACGCTTCTAAACTTTAATATAAACTTCCATCCTTAAAATTTTCCCTGATACTTGTATCTCAAATGCATTTTTTTGGAAGAACACTCATGGAGACAATGATTAGATTTATGAATTGTCCTAACTATTGAAAGAAAAAGATTATAAAATCATATTGAAAGAACCATTAAATGTAATTGACAATGTAATCCTCCCAACTATGGAACATAGCTACTTGCCTGGGTAAAAATATGTATGCAAACAAGGAGGGTGCACTTCCAAAGCATGAAGGGAGTTCAAGGGTCATTCATGGCTTTGAATTGCACTCATGTGCTCAAGCAAGAGAGGGAAATCATCAAGGCTGTTGGGTGCACTAACAAAGCATGAAGGGGAAATATTTGCGACTTGAAGATGTTATCATGTGCTCAAGGAGACTTAGAGGGTGCACTAGCACATTTCGAAGAGATGAAGGAATGAAGCTTCGGGAATTATGGCCTTCAAAGTGTGCTCATGCACTTAAGAGAAAGTATGGTGCAATAGAAAATGATGAAGTGATTAAGGGGAAACACTTAGGCATTCATGGTGTGCTCATGTGCTCAAGGAGGGTGCAGTTCTTCGTGATCAACGAGTGTACTCACAAGGAAAAATTTTATTTTATGGGTGCATTTTTTTGAGTTAGTCGAGGCTTCAGGTTCTCGAAGTGCACTATTCTAGAGAATGGCTCAAGCACAATTATTACATGAATATTGGAAAATATAAATGTGAAGAGGAATGATCTACAAGTTTTTATGGGTGTTTTCATAATAATTATTAGAATGTGAAGAGTTAAGGAATATGCAGAGTCACAACATACGACAACAAATTAACACTTGTAGAGGAAAGAATGAACATAAATGCTAATAAATAGACGTGAAAGAAAAGAAACGACAAGAATCAATATATTTTACATGCAAAACTTACTTAGAATGCATATCGATGAAGAGTTTCTTAATCCAAATTTGTTCACCTAAGAATGATTATGAATGATTAACTAGGTTATTTTAAAAGAGATTACATGCAAATAAGTCTCATGGATTCTTTCTACTTATCGACAAGTGACTGAGTTAGTTAAGGGAAGTTAAGTGGGCTCCTATTTTCTAGGAGTGATCCCACATGAAAGAAGGAATCTCATGCATGCATTATAGAAGGGTGCATGTCTTTGTGCCACTCAAGGAGGGCACACTCCTTTATCCCAAAGGAGTGCACCCAACACAAGAGCAAGTCTTCATCTTATTCAAGTGAAAACTTTCCTTAAAGAGTGTTTTTCTTGATTTTTTTTGTTTTTGTGAGCTTTTCATGTGTATGCATGGTGAAAAAGGATAGTTAATCATTCAACAAAAGTTATGATCTCACCTACCATGTGATAAATAACACAAGCGCTCCTAACTGTTAGAAATTAGGGGATTTTTGAGGTCTAAGATGGGCCCCCTAAGGAAATTATAAAATAATAGTGGAAATAATAAATAAGATTTGATGACATCATCAAATTTTAGAGGGAAAAAAGAAAAACCTACTTTTTCAACTAGTATTTTCGACTTATCTACCAAAGTTTTTAATCAAATTTCGAGTGGAATTACTCGTTGGATGAAAAATTAAATTCTCTATCTAAGGTGTTGGTGCTGGAATTATCACTTGGACTGCAGCAAGCGTGTGTCCAGACACATCTTAAAATCTAAGGAAATTTTAATGTTTTGTTTAATGGGATTGCAAGATGGTATAAAATCTGATTTACTGAAAAGAGATTTCGGTCAAATCCACAATTATACTAATGAGGGTATTGTAACTTGATGTGGTAGCAAGGCGCATGTTTGTAGTCTATGAGGAGAGGAAATTGTGGGATGAGAGAAGAATCAGTAGGTCTGTGAAACAAAATTCTACTACATTTAGTAGAAATTCACAAAAGTAGAAGTTTGACAATATTCCATTGAGAGAAAGCTATTTCTAGTCTAACAAGATTCTCAATGAAATATCATGAAGAATAACTATCATGAGTGATGCTCTTACATTGTTATAACATATATTTTATCATCTTTTCTCACTGTGTGAGACTAACAAGAACTGATAAAACACATAACATGCTTAAGAGACTAATAAAAACACATAACAATATGATTATTTGCAAAGTGGAATTGCAAGAAAGGAGATATAGAAACACAAGTAAAGTAGACAATATAAACAAAAAATTGGTAATAAGTCCTCATTAGTATCATTCCATTTCATTCACAAAAAAATTTACAATTCATATAAGTCAAAATTCTATAACCACCAACCAACCCTGAATTCATATCAGTTTGGCATCTATATATAAAATATGATACTCTCATCTTCCACAGAAAAAGGTAAATCTGTTTCAAAATTCATTACAACATCGTGCAAGAGGTGAGGCTTATCTCTTAATCTTAATTACAAAGTGCTACATTAAAAACCAGATAAACATCATGAAGGTTGTCACTCTGAAATGGTTATGTGAAGTGGCAGCTTATTCGAAGACCACTCTCCTGTTCTGGTGCAACCAACTCCATAAAAAGTGCAAAAAATAGTGAAAATGGTGTGTGGTGGTTCCTTGAATGTTGCTTGGTGCCTGGTAAAAATGTGTTGGTACTAAGAGTAGTGGTGGAAAACTGTTTGAGAGAAACTCTGCCCTTGTTCCACTTTTCCTTTCCCATTTTTTGGTTGGAAACCCTTTGAAACAGGTTTAATTGAAAGAGGAGACATGGAGTGGAATGAATGATAAGCGAGGGGGGTTGATGACCTGGTGAAGAAGTGGGACTGATCACAGATCTCGCATCAAAATTTTTATTGTGAAATGCGGGGATTAAATGTTGAAAATGGCGAAGTGCAATGTGCAATGAGAGCGAAGGTGACGTGGCTGAGAAATGGGACCGACCGTAAATCATGCATCAAAATTTTTATAAACATACATATGCATGCAATCAACAATAATCACTTTATAGGAAATTTAAACAACACCTCAATTAATCCCAAACAATATGAATACACGCGGAATTGTGGTTCTAGGGCCCCACAACCTGGTGACCAATCAGAAGGCATCGCACATCGCAACTGTTCGTATTATCGAAAATCGACCACCCACAAATTTAACTCTACACTAACAACGACTAAATCGTAAACTCTGTGATTTGTAAAATTGCGTTGGTGCGCTATGCTGACATGTGTCCCTCGCCTCATTGCATCACAAATCACTTAACATACCATGCGATCGCCTTAACGATAAACTTTAAAACTGTGATTTGTAAAGTTGCTCCATCTGCGCTTTAATCCCCACCGTTGATTTGTGCCCAAATGTAACGATCTTCCTTGCTCACCCTTCACCTCATCACATCGCAAATAACTTAACATACCACGTGATTTCCTTAATGCTAAACTTTAAAAATAGTGATTTGCGAAGTCGCTCCATCTGTGCTTGTATCTCATCCATCAGTTTCTTCCCTTTCGGATTTGCGATTGGATCATGGTCGCCAACTCGTCTTGCACATGGTTCTCCTCTGTCATTTCATAAATTAGTCTAATTCCTGGTGAGCTTCCTTTAAAAATTCTATGTTTCTCTTCTTAGGATCTCCCTCTTTGTTGGTCAATTCTGTTTTCTGCAGGCCGCACTTTGCTTTTAAAGAACTCTGGTTGCCATAAAGCCTTAATTTACCCTATTTGAAAACAGATTACCTATTTACCTGTAGCCTCTTTAGTGAGATAACCAAAATCTTAGTGAAATAGTTCCACTTTTCACTATGTGGAATATATGAATTTCATTTCTGAGAAATAACTTCCCTTTACTGTATTATTGTTTTGACAATGAATTTGCAACAAAGGTAGCTATTATTCCAGACCAGATGACTGCACCAAACATCGACTAACTTTCAACACTAACATAAGTCAAAATAGGTATTTTAACTTATTTTAGGACTCTAAGACACTATGAAATCTATTTAATTAAAAAATACCTTGATGTTGGGACTCTTTTTAACTTTTATTGGAAATGACTCAAACTTTGGACATGGATTAGGAAACAATACATTTTTTTGAAAACAATGACACAATGTCAATTACACCATTAACATTTCTAGTGCTATCAGTGGCTCCTATTGGGGATGAAGTCCTCCCTGTGAGGCTTTAGTGACTATAGACTCAGTGCCTCAAAAAATCCTGAAACTCATATGGGTTCTTGAAGATAAAGACTAGGGTTGAACATTGACTCACTAGACTCAAGAATGACCATATATACAAACCTAAGTACCATTGGGCATGAATTTTTTTGACACATCACACTGCATATTTACAATGGAGTGAATCAACTGACTTACTAAATAAAGAAATTTTTAAGAAAATTACCATTGACTTGGCCTCCAGTCAACCGATCTTCATCAAGATGTTTGAGAAGAAAAGTATTATTCTCCGAAACTTCAGCAATTCTAAATGACCCAAACCATAGATTGTCAAACTTATCATGCTTTCCATGGTCTTCTCTTCTAGCATCCCAACACAGAACCAAATAATTCTCCTGAAACAATTGCTGATTTTCTCTTTTATCATAAACATATTTTAATTTAGGAAGGAAACATGAAGTTGGGTTACACTTTTGTGAGAATTGGGGGCGGAAAACTTTTTTCGGCAATAGTTCGGCCAAAATTTTTCTATAGTTCGGCCGAAATCTGTAATAGTTCGGCTGAACTTTCTTAGAAAGTTCGGCCGAACTCGTGATTCCGTTTAGATTGACGGCACACTAACGGCGCGGGAAAACATAATTTTTGTCAGAGATTGGAAAACCGACAACAAAAGTTCGGCCGAACTTCCAACAAAATTTCAGCTGAACTGTGAGTTCGGCCGAGCTTTTACTTTTAAAATAGTTCAGCCGAACTAATTCCTATAAATAAATCGCCCACAAAGTTTGTTTGTTTACCGGTTTCATTATTCCCGCGAATTTCTGTCAGCGTTGCTGCTGTTCGCGCATTTTTTCTCCTCCCTTCAACGCTGTTGCTCCTCCCGTCCGTGCTGTTGCTCTTCTCATTGGCACTGTTGTTACTTTCATCGGGTATTTTTTTTCTCAAAACCACAATATATAGTTTTAGTGAACGATGATACAAAATTATCCTATAGCGAATCGACAATGAATTAGAAATGGATGCTTTAAAATTATTTCGTAGTGACTGATTAAAAAAATTTACCGTTGTGTTGAGGGTTTTTATCCCTCTTTCTTTATAGGTTTCCAGCTTACTGGTCACATTATGGGGGTTCTACCCATGAGTACTTGTCTTAGATATCTGGAGTTCTAGTTTTATTACAATTTGTATATGAGATTAAACCCTCCACTTAGGTGTATCCCAGTTTTGAAATCAGGTTGTAAATGTTCTAGCATTTTTAATGTGGGACTGGTTGTAATTTTATCAGGACTGTTGAACATATTTCGTATGTGTTATTTTTCTTTCGGTACATTGTGTAACTCAACTCCTATTTTCTGGTTTTGGTAATCGATATTTATATATATACATATCTTGTGGAACAATTACGCTTTCCTTTGATTATGCTTGTCTTCAAATTGCCATTTAATATTTTTTTTCTTTTAAAGTTATTTTGTTCAAACCCTTGTCCCTTTTCATCATTTATTTTGACAGAGGTTTTGTGAGGAATGTGCCAAGGTTTCTCTTTTTAAAAGAATGCAGTAATCTTGTTCTTGCACTATTAAATTTATCAGGTTCAATTTATTACGAGGAAATGAATTCTCATGAATAGTTTTTCTTCTATTTTTTTTCATGATTCAATATTACATGTTCCTATGGTAATCCTCATGGTTGATTCTTTCCTCTAAATATTTTGAATATAGTTATCTTGATTTGTTGCATAGTTGGATGTAATGTGTTGTCGTTTTTCCTTCATTTCTGTTTTACAGATGCTTAACATTGTGCTTTAGATACTGATAAAAATATATAGATAACTTTTGTCAAGTAATTTATTCTTCGAAATCAGATTTTTAATCTGATAACTATATAATTCATGACATGGTACCAGAAGAAATAAGACCCAGGTTGGTTACTCCGACTAGGGTCTTAAACGTCTGCTACCCCTCTAACAATTAACACAGTCTTTAATATTAGAAAACAAATAATCGTTATCTAGTGCAAAACGATTTAATTTTTTTAGCCTAAGAAATTGCCAGAGTACACTTCACCAGTTATTCTTGTAATTTTTCGTCAACCATTACAACTTAGATACCTATTTTTTTGGAAATCCTAAGGAGAATAACAATTCAACTCTTTTCCTGGACTTATATCTATTTTAACTTGAAACTCATAACATCACAATTTTCTTTTCACTTATATTTTTAACTCTATTATGAGATTATGATACTTATCTCAAATTAAATCAAACTGATGGTAGCTGCCCAACCATGAGAGAGGTGATGACATCCTCATCTCACCTCGTGCTCCTCACCAGAGTGGAATTTAATAACAGTTCTCTTGGAGAAATACCTCAAGACTCTTGTTAAGACTCTTCTCCTATTTCAAGTTGGAGAGTTCCACCAGTTGCTAACTAGCTCTGGACCACTCTCACCTTACAGGCAACTTGTTGTACTTTATTCTTTTCACCAAACCCCTTCTCCTCTCTGGGATTTCCTTTCTATCCTCAAAGGAGAAGGTAACTGTCAATAACTACTTCATTCCAACTACTCTAGAATCTTGGAAAATTTACCCATCAGTTATGGAAACAAAACCATATTGTAATTCTTTATTCAAAAAGAAAAAGAAAAATTCATGTTCATAAAATTATTAACATACTCGTTATTCCCTTTTTACTTAAAGGTCAAATGTATTTTTTTTTAAAATAACATAAAGAAAATAAGATGTGTGTTACATCATCCCTTTCAACCCACTATTATAGAAAAAATACAAACAATATTTCCCATGGATGGGTGTCAACTACAACTAACAGAAAAACAAAAACCCACCATAAATTTTTATGATATCTCACAAAAACACTGTGAATGGTGCAATAATAGACAATTAGTGACAAACAACTCACATATCTCCCTTTTACAACACCATAGATAGCCAAAAGAAATGGAAATAACCTAGGTAAATAAGCCCAAAACCACCATAGACATGCACAATACACATAGGTGTAGCGCCCACTAACAAAGTGGGCCATATCCATCACATAAAAAATATAGATGTGACCAACCTATGCATCCATATTTTGTAGACCAAAAGGATGACAAGTACCCTGCATAAAACAAAACTAGAATTTCCAGGAAATCACCATACTACACCACCTACCATACATGCTCATTGGTTATTTTTCGAAGGTGAGATATTTTCTAGAACCCTCACACTGGAGCGAGGAGGATCCATTAAGTCCCCACCATCTAAATCACAAGAAATATGGCTCTCCACATGCTCCAGATACAAGTCAATCCTCTCCACGAAGAACCTTTGGTTCTTGAGCATTCTCTTGACTTCCTCAAGTGAAGCAAAAATATTATATCTCTCCACGTGCTTGTCCCTCAACTCCAGTCACAATAAGGTATTCATTCTCCAATGAAGAGACACCAACTTTAAATATTGCTTCCTCCTTCCCTTGGTGTGCCAAGGGTCTAGAACCCAAGCTGATATTTAGTCTAAAACCTCAGAATATGAAAGGGATTTCCTTTCCTCCCTTGTTTTAGACTCGATCTCATAGATTTCCTTACGAGTATGAAACATAACTACATTAAATTATGTGGCTTCCAAGTCATGTGAAAAGAGTCTTTCCCCTTGTTGGCCTAGCTAAGCCCTAACACATCCTCCCCTTATGCACCCCATTTTTTGTCTTGGTGGAATTACAGAGTGTCGAGGAGTTGACTTATTGTCACTATAGTGATTTCCTCTACCTACATAAGAGTAAACTGAAAAAATCAACCTACCTTCTATAATACCAAGGAACCAACATACCAACTCATCACAATAACAGTATATAAAAGACTTATCCTTAACATAGGACCCACTAGAAAGGGCAAAGGATGAGTCTTCCTCAACCGAGGTTCCTTCACCCTTTACTATCAAATAAGAAAAGAACAACACTAGAACCAGAAGAAATCCACACCTAGGAGAGCGAACTAGACACCAAATTACATCAACTAACACTTATCTTGCCATGAAAGTAATCCAACACAATTGGAATCTCACAATTCAATATAGATATGACTTGCAAACCACACCTTAAACTAAGAGAAGAAGTCCCAAGATGAAATAAACCATCATCATAGCTCGATTTTTCAACGTTGATGTAGAGCTGAAATAAACCATTGGTTCATGTTCTCTTTGACTAGGTCTGGGTTTCTGACTGAATCTATATGAACATTTCTTTCTAGTTAAATACCCTTCTGTTTGCAATATTGATTTATGTTTTAATATTTTGCATTTGTGTGTTGTATGTATCAAAGATTTCTATTCCCAGTTTTTCTATGCACATCAATTCAACTGTACAAACAATTAAATCTAATTTAATATTATTGTCTGCTAGAAGTTAGTTTATGTTTTAAAAATGTGCAGTGTTGTATGTAGCAAAATATTCTATTACAGGTTTTGTTCTACCTATGCATTCAGGTGTTTTGAGATATCCTTGTGTGTTACGTTATTTATGTTTTTAAATTTTGCAATGATATGTTGTAATGTTTTTATTACAGTTTTTGGTTTGCATGTTCATTTTGGCTGCAGAAATATTCTCTCCATCATAATATCATTGTTCTTGATATCTTGATTTATGTTTTAAATTTTGCATTCACATGTTTTATCATTTTGTAGCAAAGTATTTTTATGCCTGCTATATTAGACTCTCTCTTTTCATACAAACTACATAAGCTTAAGCTTAAGGGGATATAATCCTTTTTGCCTTCCATATAGATAATGAAAATGATTGTTCCAAGTCTCATTTTTCTTCTCATGTTACTTTATAAACCTTGATTGGAAAGAAAAATAGGAGGGCGGAAATGTAAGAAATATAAAACATAATGAAACACAACGTAAGAAATAGAGAACATAATGAAACACACACATACATATCTCTAGACAATCAACACAATTATTTTCCTAGGAAATCCTTATGGGAGACAAGAAACCCTAAAAGGTAATGATGCTCTAGACTCCTTTTTCCCTAGGAAATCCTTATGGGAGAAAAACAACACTAAAATGTAAACATGCTCTACTCTCTCTTTTTTGGTATGGAAAATATGTAAGTACAAAGAAAGAGGTAATCTCTCTAGAGTTAGCTAAGACTTTTGGCATGTAAGGTTGCTATAAAAACTTAACTTCATACATTTTTCTCTCTAACTTCACACTTCTAGTTGTATTTTCAACTATGGAAAAAATTAAAATAACACAAAATGGAACTCTTATTCCTCCCAGTGGCCAAGTATTTAACATAGCGTGATAGCCAACTAGGTGTAATATTTGACTCCATCAACCATTAACGAGGTTTGTGATTTTAGACCTTTTAGATTCTTGTTAAAATTCCACATGTAGCTAGCTTGCTATGCATGAGTAATGGGGCTAAAATGACATTCTCTCGTACCATGGTGGTCAACATGATAGGTCAACTTACTAAAGGCATAAATTTTGAATGAACTTAATTTTATGTTTTTCTTGCACCATTGGATCTATCTTTAAGTGTAGAATAATGGTCAAGATTTCAGCACAAGGGATAATCGTTTGACCCCCAGAAATGTCATTTAATACCTCAAAATGACTCCAAAAGGTTTTAGACCACAATTCTCCACCCACCATTAAAATGACCCTACAAGTTGATTCTTTCAGTTTTTTCACTCTAAAGCATTAAAATATATGACAAATAATATAATTATCCAATCTAGATCATTATTTAATAATTTGTTAAAATTATGAGTAAGATATACATCATGGAATTTAAATAAATAGCGTTAATTCATTGAACACCCTTGTACATTCTTTTTTGATACTTTGAAGGTAATACGTTTTGAAAAATAATTTGTTTTTTGGATTGTTAAGATTATGTAACTTTCGAACCATAATTACAAATTTATTTATTTTTTTACTTATCATTTAGTTGCTAAAAGTTGAAGAATTTATGTTGGTAAATAATTAATTAGGTCTATTTAAATCATTTACCACTTTTGGGATTTTTGTTTTCGTGGTTTCACTCATACTTTCACTTTTTTGCAAATTGTCAATTTCAATTTTTCACACCACATGTGCACAATCAAAGGACCTAAGGTCTTTCCCCTACTAAAGTATGTTCTTTTAAAACATGTTTTCTTGGTGATATGGGTGATTTAGACATGATTGGGAGAGAGAAATTCCTCATTTAATACACAATATGTTTGGTTCATGCCATTTTATTCTCATGATTAGGTTGTAATCATGAGGCTCTCGCTCAAGAGTGGACCTTCCCAAAATCTTGTGACGTCTTGTCACAAACAAAACCATCAAACTGAAAAACACATCAAGCAAGAAACATAGCTCGCTGACATATCATTTTTCTCCTTCAAAGAAAAAAAATTCACATCATGTGAATATCTCCATGTACTCTTACATATTGGTGTACAAAACCATCAACCAAACACAAGTCAACAAACATGCCTCTTCAAACAATTGACTCTCAAGTCAAATAATATCTCATGTACAAATTTCCATATTTGTTACATTTAAGTGTGTCAACATAACTCTACCTTCAACATCTTGCTTCATGCAACATGCGCCATACTTTGAATTTGCAAAGAAATTCATGAAACATCAAAATACATGCAAGGCCTTAATTGGATAAGAAATCTAACCATCCGTTACCAAACCATTTCAATGGCGCTTCATTTGGCTGCACTTCATCATCATGTGAATCATCTTGACCCTCATCGATTATGGAATCCTCTTTTCCATTCTTGTCATTATATCTTTCCACCTTCTTCAAATGTTGTGGATGACATGTTGGATACAAAGTCCAGCACTTGTCTACAAGGTGACCTTTCTTATGGAAATGAGTAATAAACAATTGCAACTTATTTTCAACATCATTTTCCTTGTCCAATGGGCCTTGGACTTTTTGCCTCATTTATTTAGAAAGTTTCATGTGCATGGATATCTTCTTCCAACATCTATAAACATTATGATTATTCAAACCACAAAAGGAACATGCAAGTTCTTTTCCAAATCTTATGTGAATATTTACCATATTTATCATAATCAAAAGCAATTTGATTAGAGGCAAATTTATAGCTTGAACATTCACCGTTTTCGCCTTCTTGAGGAGGTGAATTTGATGAGGTAGTGGCTCTCCTCTGAATAATAGCATTGAATTCAATGACTCTAGAACTTTCAACATACTCTTCTTTTACATTCTCATTAGCTGCATGATTATTAACATCTTCTTGCAAAGTGGGTGTCAAACTTTTCCATTCATCATGAATACAAACTTCACAAGCTTGAAGTAATGAACACGAAATAAAATTCCTTCTTGGAACAGCTTCATGTGCCTCCTTGGCTTTGGAGCGTTCTCCATCATGTTTTACATAACCAAGACCCAAATAATTAGGCCCTTCCTCAACAACATTTGGCTCAACTATGCCTTGTACTCAACTATGCTTTGTACATGTTTGAATTTAACCCTTTACTTTCATAGCACATTTTCATCAAAAATTTGGACCTTATTCCTCTAGTGTGTCTCTGAAAAGCACGTACACATTTATTTTGATTAAAATAGTTTGGCCAAACAAATTTCTATAAATAAATCGCCCACGAAGTTGTTTTGTTTACCGGTTTCATTATTCTCGCGAATTTCTGTCATTGTCGCTGTTGTTCGCGCTTTTTCGCTCCTCCCATCCGCATTGTTGCTCCTCCCATCCGTGCTGTTGCTCCTTTCGTCGGCGCTGTTGCTCCTTTCATTGGGTATGTTCAAACTTACCGTTCTCAAATTTTTCACATGTATTTGAAAAATTCTTCACTAGGATATACTGCCTCTTATGTATTTGATTATTCTTCACTATTTTCAAACTCTTTACACTTAGACTATCCTCAATCTACATACTTTATTTAGAAAAGTTAATCTCAACAGAAAAAAGGAAACTGATGTAGAAAAGATGCGAAACGGAAATTGCATAGGCCCAAAGTAAGAATGAATATATGATCAAGCATTGTATAAAAATATTACCTGTGCTGGGAGTGGCCTTTTACAACTCCGGAAAGCATTTGGTTCCACATTCATTCCTCCGGCAGACGCTACCTTGTAGATACCATACATCTGTCTAAGGTTAAAATAATACAAGAAGAGCTTCATTCCGAGCTTCACCTTTTCTACAAGCCCCATTTTCGTTGGTGGCAACCCAAACACTTTGTATCAGAAACACTCTTGCTTTGTTTGAGAATTACACATAAAAATCAAGATGGAAAACTTATCTTTTCCACTGCCATATTCATTGTTTGTTTGCTTTCCACCTTGTTTTTTCTTCTTATTTTGATCAACCTTTGACACAACAGGGTCAGATAAACCCTTGGGTTTGTTCTCTGTCTCTATTTTAACATTCTTATCCACAACATTAACCTTTGACAAAACAGGGTCAGATAAACCCTTGGGTTCGTTCTCTGTCTCTATTTTAATAGTCTTAGATCCACACTATTTTCAAACTCTTTAAAATTCACACTGAAAGCCCATCAACATATTCGTACTGAATCTTACAAGAATCTGTAAACTGTTTTCAGATATTTCCGTGTTATTCCTTATCAAAAGAGCCACAGACAAGGTATATAAATATAGATAGAATTACTTCCTTTTAGTCCGACCAACACTTTGCCATGTATGCTGATTTGTAACACATCATAATAGCTCAATTTTTCAACGTTGATGTAGAGCTAAAATAAACCATTGGTTCATGTTTTCTTTGACTAGGTCTGGGTTTCTGACTGAATCTATATGGACATTTCTGTCTAGTTAAACACCCTTCTATTTGCAAGATTGATTTATATTTTAAGATTTTGCATTTGTGTGTTGTATGTATCAAATATTTCTATTCCGAGTTTTTCTATGCACATCAATTCAACTGCACAAAAAATTAAATCTAATTTAATATTATTGTTTGCTAGAAGTTAGTTTATGTTTTAAAAATGTGCAGTGTTGCATGTAGCAAAATATTCTACAAGGTGACCTTTCTTATGGAAATGAGTAATAAACAATTTCAACTTATTTTCAACATAATTTTCCTTCTCCAATGGGCCTTTGACTTTTTGCCCCATTTATTTAGAAAGTTTCATGTGCATGGATATCTTCTTCTAACATCTATAAACATTATGATTATTCAAACCACAAAAGGAACATGCAAGTTATTTTCTAAATCTTATGTGAATATTTACCATGTTTATCATAATCAAAATCAATTTGATTAGAGGAAAATTTATACCTTGAACATTCACCGTTGTCGCCTTCTTGAGGAGGTGAATTTGATGAGGTAGTGGCTCTCCTCTGAATACTAGAAATGAATTCGTTGACTCTAGAGCTTTCAACATCCTCTTCTTTTACATTCTCATTAGCTGCATGATTATTAACATCTTCTTGCAAAGTGGGTGTCAAACTTTTCCATTCATCATGAACAAAAACTTCACAAGCTTGAGGTAATGAACACGAAATAAAATTCCTTCTTGGAACAGCTTCATGTGCCTCCTTGGCTTTGGAGCATTCTCCATGTTTTCCATAACAAAAACCCAAATAATTAGGCCTTTCCTGAAGAACATTTGGCTCAACTATGCCTTGTACTCAACTATGCCCTGTACATGCTTGCCTTTAAAACCCTTTACTTTCAAAGCACATTTTCATAAAAAATGTGGACCTTATTCCTCTAGTGTGTCTCTCAAAAGCACGTACACATTCATTTTGAGAGGAAATTGAAGACAAAAACCAATAGCTAATTCTTCTAACTAACCTTGACTAAAATGAGCTAAATCGTACTTTGATACCAACTTGATTTGAATATGGACAAACTAGTTTTGTTGGGCTATCTCCCTCATTAGTTAAATAAAAATGTGTTTAGGATCATCTAAAGTTAGCCAATTGGGAAGGGGTTTATGTGTCAAGCTTTAAGTGTATTTTGTGAGAAATTTATGAGTTAATTAGCTTTTAAAAACTCATGTTTACAACAAATAAAATGCAAAATTTTTATTTCTAGGAAAATCTTTTCCCTCAATCCAGATTTCGATCATTGGACATGTAAGAGGAAGAAAGAGGGAATTCACTTTTCAAATTCTAGACCTTGTCTAAACCAAAATAAACTAGAGGTTTGGTTTTCAAATACATTCACTTATTTGGAAAAGTTCTAGCTACCAAAAGTCCATATGCCAATCTACCTCCCAACAAATCCATTTATTACACCACTGGTTAGTTTTTTGTCTTCCTATATTCTTTATCAACCTCTTCTAGTGATTCTTGAAAGGTGGATACTTAAATCCTTACTAAAAATTTGAGCTCTAAAACGAGAAGACATACAAGGTCATTTTAAGTCATTCTTCTATCCAATTATAAAAACCAAGTGAATATTTCTACATATTGATTTATGTCCCATAAACTGTACAATATATGTGGATTTGCCTCGCCCTAAGTGTTAGTATGAATCTTTCGTCGTAAAATATCACTTTCGCTACGCATAACAAATAGCCCTAACATCGATTATGGCTCCAAAATATCTTTAAGTCTGCAATGAGGTGATCCAAATAATGCTGGACAAATCCAGATCTAAGCACAAAAGATATTAAGCAGATAAAATACAATATGGCTCCATGCATCCAATAGACAAGACCAGAACAATGTATTTAAAAGAATTTTGTATATGATATTAAAAAATGGGGCACCTGAGAGGAAAACAAGAAAGGTGTTTTCTGGTTCTCCTCAACAGGATGGGTTCTTGAAAGTCCTCAGCATTTCAGATCTAAAATTCCTCTCTCTTATTGGTGTACAAAACCTAGACAAACATAGAACTCAATGGGAGTTCACAAGGCAAAAATGGAAAATGGTGACCAAGAGTAGATCCAGAGTGATCTAATACAATGGAGGTGACTAATGAATTGGGAGAACCCTCCTGTTTATAACAAAATATTAGGGTTATCTAGAACTTGTTGCATGAATAAAATATTATTAATCAAATTCTAGAACCACCCTTTAGGAATATTTTATTATATTTGTTGGAGGGAAAAGGTCTTTTGACTTGGGTCAATTCCTTTATTTATAAACAATAAATAAATAAATTATTTATTTAATTATTTAAAAATGATTTAGTCCAATTTAACTAGGAATATTATTAAATAATGATTTAAATAACTTATTCCTAGGAAATAATTAAATAAATAATGATTTATTTAATTAATTTCCTTTTTTGGGTTAAATATGACCAGGAAATATAGACAAATGTTATTTTATATGGTGAAAGCAATTTTACTTAGGGTAAAATTGGTCTTACATAAAAAATGGTGTAACAGATTTCCCCCCAACGTACGAGTGTTAGGAGAAAAGCGTATGACCGAAGTACGTTGTAAGAGCTCAATCACTAGGCATCAAGAGGGGAGTGAGAGAGAGAAATGTAAGGTAGTCTAATGTGCGAAAGGACTAGACCCGGAGGAGACGAGACTTATAGGTGCAACAAGTCTCTAGTTGATGAAGTGGTACTAGTGTTAAAGGCGGCGAGGGAGGCATACCTATGCCTGTCGAGACAAGAGTACAAAGAATAAGGCACCTGGAAAACCACGGAATGCACTAAGGAAGCATGTGCTGGCCTAAACATGAGCCAGATAAATAAAATGATGAATCCCACATACATGTGATGCCTGGAATAACTGTCAGGACTTATACAAGAATATTTCAGTACATGAGATACAAATACACCCAAATGCCCCCTACACACAGGGAAGGGCTCGCAAAATCTGACGGATACATGCAAATTGAAGAGGCGCTACAAGCGGTTGAGGCTGATATCATCAAATGAGAGGAGCTGCATCAAGGGCGGAAATGAAAAATTCATCCGGGCATGTGGGGGGTTATCTGCAGGGCCACCCCCTCATGAGGGTTGAGACATCTCACACAAGCGCGGGAATCACCAATAGTTGTTGTTGCATCACTGGACCATCAAGTGTATATATCACGATCATGATAGGAAGAGCTTGAACCAAGGTACACTGCCCCCTAGACCTTGCTTCTGGAGTAAATGATCTGATGTCGACAGAGGTAGGTTCGCCATAGGTGAGGCAATAAGGGAACCCCAACTAAGGCACGAGGGAAAATAGTAGAGCGACGAACAAATAGAATCTAATGATGATGATGGAATGAGGGATATGGATCAGTTGGATGAATTCCCTTGTTAGAGCATAAAGGGCATGAATGGCTTGGTAGCGACTGACACAATATCATGAGGGATAGGGCACAAGGGTATTGAAGGCCATAATGTGTGACACGAGAGAGGGACCAAGCAAGAAAGGATGGAGGACTATCGCGGGGTACAAAGGGACTCAGGATAGACTCTATGAATGCGATGATGACTCGACTCGGATGCTCTAAACAAGGGCGACTCGATGGTGCTACCTCATAGTAAGGGTCCAATGGGGGACCATAAAAGCATGAGTACAATAGGGTAGCTCATGACGAAAATCAACACGAACGAAGATGACTAAGGAGGCAAAGTGGTTCCCCAAGTACAAGTGTTGTAAGTGAAGAAATTTGATTTTGAGAAGAGGTGAATAGACCCTTCATGGAAAAAATGTGTCCCGGTGAAGTATCAAAACTTGAAAAACTGACAGATACCCATTTGAGTGCTCAGTGAGAGCTTTCCAACGGTGTGGACGGTGTGTCAAATGGGGCTAAGGTTTGGTCACAGCAGGCGAAAGAAAAAATAGGGGTTTTCTTCTAATAAGGCATTTTCCCTCCAAAATCATTCATTTTCTTGTGTAGCTGTGTTGAATGTAGAGAGGAGAGAAGGCCCTAAATCTTGCGGCGATTATAGCGGACAAACCGACTGTTGGAATCGTGATCCGTCAATTGCAGGTAAGAGGCCTAATCCTACTCTTTGTTTTTGATGGATTCAAATTTCAGATTAGGGTTTTAAATCTCAGTAACTACCCCTACTTCATCATTACGGTCGGGTCGCACTTTTTGGGGCAAAAGCTGTGACCTGGGACACAGGTTTTGGCTTGAAAATTGTGACCTGGCCCAGGGTTTTCCCAAAAAGTGCGACCTGTTAGATGTGGGAGGTTTAAGTGCTATTATGGGCTGAGATTTAGTTTTGGTTTAAGTTAATGCAGTTTTTTTGATCTGTGGATTGACAAAAATGATGGTTTTGTGTAGATATGGCAGATATACGGATCAAGTAGAGAGAGAGAGACTTAGGTACATTACGGATGGAAATCCAAGCGGATCAGGGTGTCCGTCATGCACTGGCTAGGTATGGGGTTCTGAAATTTTTGGAGAACCCTTTGATGAGGGCTGGAGAGCGCTTGTTGGCCCAGATTATCAGTTATTGGGATCTGGATCATGAGGCGTTTATAGTGCAGGGGCACAGGATCGAGCTGACGATCCAGAATCTGTATTTCTTGACTGGTCTCCCACCATTAGGGATGGTGGGAAATATGCAGCCAGTGTTACCATGGGGGCGTAACATTATGGAGTTTGTTGAGCAGCATTGTCGACCAGGTGTTCGAGTCAAAGGGACTCAGATATCCATTAGGGATCTAGAGAGGTTGGAGACCCGGGCAGTGGCCACAACAGTGTTGTGGATCTTGAGCAGCCAGGCGTTCCATCACATCACTGGAGGGAAGATGATGATTGTAGAGAGTGTGTTGGGGGGGACCTACTATGGGTGGGCGCAGATGATGTTGGTGTCAGTGAAACGACAACTGTCGCTATGCAAGCAGAAAGTGAATCATGATTGTGCCTATGGGACGGTTTTGTGCTCTTTATTCTTTGAGAAGATCCTGACCTTGCGACCTCGTATACAGTTACCTGATGGAGGTCTGAGAGAGCCTCAGATGCGTCGGTGGGGACGATTATTGTGTAGAGGAGGGGGAGGGGCAGTCGGACGGGTGTTTCGACCAGAGTTCTTCGCCCATTGGGATCAGATGCCATTATACATAGACAACTATCCCTATAGTGGGATGAGTTATTGGGGGGATCCAGACTTGCCGCTTCCGCCTGGTTGAGTGTGGGGGCCCGATGGTAAGTGACAAGCAACTAATCTGTTATGTGCATTTTAGATTTTGTGACTATTATTCATGGTACTAATCTTTATATTTTTTGGAATGCAGATATAGCTCTGGTAAAACCAGTCGGATATATGGGACGACCGGCAGCAACAGGAGCTACAAGTGCAAGTGGATCAAGGACAACACAGAACAAGGATATGGACGCTCTATTGGAGGAAATCCATCGTAGATGTGAGGGGATACTGACCGGTGTGTTGGAGCGTGGTTGGCAGGATTTAGACGACTAGTACATAGAGTTATGTATTGGGCTACCCTCAGAATGGCGAGGTATCATGCGGCACATGGTGATGGACGGTCAGAAGGTTCGTGATCTAAGAGCTGCGGGAGTAGAGCCGTTGGCTCGAGATCCTCTAGAGAGTGATTAGATGTAGGGCAGGTGGTGCCCCCCAGCGTTTATGTAGGGGCAAGTGGTGCCCCCCATTTTTGTAGTTTTGTTTTTTGTACCATGCTTTGGGCATGTCAAATGTTTCAGAGCAGATGGACTCTAAAAACACATGTTATATGATATATATGATTTATGTACATTTTGTTGATGATGTGAAATTTTATTGTCTGGTGTGTGATAAATGCCAGTCTAGAACATGATTTTCAATTTGATCTACGTAGTGATTTCGATGTCGAGGGATATGGTTGAAAGTAATGAATCTAAATTTATGTATCAAAAGTTTCACTCATAAATATTGTCTAAACAGGATAGGGTTATGTACACGATAGACACCATTAAGTTGTAAGAGAAGAAGCAGGGAATCTAAATGAACATGTAGATGGAGGATGTGATGAGAGAGGGCGTCGGCTAAGAGACCACGTACTGCATCGTATTCGGCATGATTATTGGTGGCATTACAAATGTAGACCCCATTTGCAAGAACCAGGGTATGCAAGGGGGTAAAGATGGCCCATGCTGCCGAAGCGAGATTCCGAGAATAGCGACTTGCCCCATCGACATAGCCAAGATAATGTGTGGATGAGAGGGCCGATGTAATAGTGTCATAAGACAAGAAATGGGAGGGAGGAGAAAAAGGATGGCAGTGTGAGTAGAGGATATACATCCACTAACGGCTATGGGAGGGAGCAGTTCAGGTAGGAAGTCTAGGACTCGTAGATCGACGAGAGGGAGATGAATGAGAACTATGGGATGAAGAGAGGGAACTCAGGCTGCGAAGAACATCAAAGATACGGATGGTATGATCGTGATTATGAGAGGAAATGGAAGGGTCAAGGAGGCCAAATGACGCTGCAAAGCTACCTAAATCATTAGTATGGGAAGAGAGGCACAGATACGGGTCATTACGGGGAATGAAAAAAGAACAGGTAAAAAGATGGTCAAAACATGAAGAGCCCGAGAATGTGTTTGAAGGAGGATAAAGTAGAATAGATGGAGTGGATTCAGAGGGAATGTACTCTGAGGGTCATGCGGATGATGATAGGTATAGGAGGGGAGCAGAAAGTTCCGACATCTCAACATTAGGGGGAGGACTGTCAATGGTAGCAGGGGGATCCTCGAGTAGACTTGACGCATATTGAGCAAGGATGGGAGAGGCGGATTGATTTTGTTCAACTTCATATTCGTGAATGACCTCTAAAGAGGCTTGGTAATGCGTGAGGTGAGGAAAATGGTGAGAGTAATGGCCATGGACACCACACAGAGCACAGGGTTTGTTGGTGTGAAGAGTCTTTGGGTTCTTGGCTGCGGATGAGGAAGAAACAGAGGTTTCAGGGATCGTAGATTCAGGGAACGCGACTTTAACCATGGGTTGGATACGGGGCAACTCAGGACAAGTATGGGTGGGATGACCAATACCATTACACAAGGCACAAGGCTTGGCGGGTGGGGGAGAGGTAGGGTCGGGTGCGGTAGCCTTGTCTTTGGATGCTCCCTTGTGAGTTTTTATTTTCTTGCCTGTAGCTGTCATAGCATGAGGAGGGTTCTGCGGAGGGGCTAGGGGCACTGTAGCGGTGGAAGGAGCGAAGGGAATCGATTGCACAGGTGTCACAAAAATGTATGGTTTAGGGTGGCCCCGTGGGGTCTCGGCTGGAGGATTAAGATACCATACTGGTATTTCCAGGGTTAAATTAGGGAGGGAAAGGGTGGCCATGACGGGAACCGAATAGACGCCGGGGAGGGGGGGGGACCAAGGAAAGTTCTCTGACCAATGGGGTAATGACTAGGAGGGATGGCTCCCATATGATGGAGACCTGAGGGAACCGACTCAGGAGGGTAGGGAGGTTCCTGAGTGTGAGGTGGATGGGAAGGTCCAAGCGAAAAAGGGTCGGTCGACTGAAGCAAAGGGCTAGGAGTAGGTTGCGGTGGGCAATATTGAGGTTGCTGACTAGCTGAAGCAGGCTGTGAAAGGTCAGCCTGAAACGATTGCATCATGCAAACATTCACTAAGCTTGGGTTAGAGACTGGAGGAGGAGGACCAGGAAAATTTCCAAGCAAGGAGGAGGCTTTGTAGACGCCAGGGGAAACACTAGTCAAAGAATAAACAGTTGGCTTATTGGTGACAGAAGAGATGGTGGACTCAGGGGAGGTCTGAGATTTTGGTTCATGGTAAGTCAACTGGTCAATCGTGAAAATTTTTCCATTATGAGGGAAATTTTTTTTTCGGTGGACTGCGGATGGGACAATAGACATGGCATAGGTGTAACTACACCCCAAAATAATTTCGTAGTCAAGAGGGGCGTCGATAACTTCCACGTCGACGCAAAAATTCTTACCCGCAAGGGTGATAGGACAGTTACGAAAGAGGCCGATGGGCTGGGAGGCATGGCCATCCCACGTGCGAAGGGTGATTGTGGAAGGGGCCATCTCACGAGATCCAAGTTGTTTCCAAACCGAAGTAGACATCACACAGGTAGATGCCCCTTCATCAATAATACACCGAGCGACATTGGCATTTCGGATTTTGACTGGGATTTGGAAAGCTACAGAAGGAGGAAGAGGGGGATGGTCTAACTGACAGGCATCGAAAACAATCAATAGGTCATCAGCAGGATCTACAGCACCCACGGTAGATAGTAGAGCCTTATTTTGAGAAGGGCACGACTGGAGGATTTCTAGTGTTGAGATGGCAGTAGGAGATTGTGCCAGATCATCTACTATACTATATGAATGGGAAACCCACCCATAGGCAGCGTTTCGGCGTAATGGGCCCTTAGGATTCTTGGGATGAACCTCAGCTTTGGGCAGAGGGATTTTCAAGGGACCATTGGGTGTCGACAGAGGCTTTGTAGGACCTGGAGATGGAGACTCGGAGACAGACGGAACGGGAGGCATGGAATACTGACGGGACTGAGTTTGAAGGTTGAGGTCGACGGTGAGACGTGGGTGAGAGGCCATCATGAGAATCTGGTAATCAGAGGAACCAAAAGGGGAAGGTTGAGTGGTTATCGGGGCATGAGGTGGTTGAGTGGCCACGAATCCTTGTTGAGGGAAAGGATCAGTAAACACAGTGGGTTGAGAAGTAGGTGGAGTGGGAGGGATAGTAGGGGAGGAGTGTTGTCCTCGCACAGTGGCCTGAGACTCCCACATCTGCTGCATTTGTGGTAATAAGGGACAACCATGAGTGTAGTGACCATAAACACCGCAACACGAACATGACTTATTGGTGCGAAGCGGCTTGTCCGGCTTGGGCTGAGAGCCCTGTGGCTGGTTGGTAGTGGTAGAGTCAATACTAGAAGGATTGGATCCATGATTACCAGAAGCGGATTGATTTCCTTTTCTCTTTCTTTGAGAAGGAAGAAAATTAGTTGCCCCCTGCTGTGCAAATACTTGCCCTGGAGGGGGTAGTAAGTTTGGTTGCGGGGGTGGAGAAAGCAAAGGAGTGGGAGGTCCAAATGCTGGAGGAGCTGGGACACCAGGTTGTGGATATGGATAAGGGGAAGGATGGGCAGCATTGAGGTAAGCAAGAGTGTGGGCAAAAGGAGGAGGTATGCTGTATCCTGGGTACATGCTACCGGGAGGGGGGAAAGTGTCAGAGGGGCTAGCCCCACCTGGAGGGAAACCATAGCCCAGAAGAGGTTGAGCAAAGGTATGTGATAGGGTTCCAACGATACCGTCGGCAGAGTGAGATGCCTCTGAGGCATTGGGGCCACCAGACTTGGGGAGCTCAGGAAGGACGGTATAAACATAACTAGATTGGGCATAGATAAGGTCATATTTCAAGGCTATTTGGAGGGTGGATTCTTCGGTTTTGGGAAAATGGGAGGCGACATCTTTGCCAATAGGAGGTAAGAGAGAGCGAAGGAACCAGTCCATGTAAACCCGATCTTCAAAGGGGGGAGCGCGACACAAGCTCCATCTTCGTTGCCATTCCTGGACATGAGTGGAAAGGCGGGTCGAAGAGGATTGATGGAAATAAGTTAAGAGTTCAGTACCAGTGTTGTATCGGAGAGGGAGCTGGAAATAAGATAAAAAGGCTTGGGAAATGGTCGCAAAGGTGGTATGGGAAGTGGTGGCTTGATCAACATACCATTTAGAAGCTTCACCAGTAAGCGTGCGTTGGAACAATCGAAGACGGATGATGTCATCGGTGATGGAATTGGAGGAACACCACATGTGGAAAGATCGAATATGGTTAGAGGGATCTTCACTAGCATGGCCTTCGAACTTGGGAATTTCGGAGGGGAGCTTGGTTGGCATAGCAGGCCAACTGACATCGTGGCGGATAGGATCGTTAATCAACTGATTGAAGTCGGGGAGATTGAGGCCGACCACATAAGGGAGAAAAGGGGCAGTCGAGGTAGGTCCCACAGTGGTTCCACTAGAAATAGACCCAGCAGTAGAACTGGGGTTGCTGCCAGGAGTATGCCCTGAAGTAGACATGGCGAAAGTAACAGGGGGAGAACCAGGAGTAGGGGGAGAACCCGAACAATCAGAAGAAGAGTCGGAGTGTGGACTCGGGGGAGGAATTACTTGATGACGATGGGAAGAAGGAAGTTGACCAACCTGAAACTGAGGGTGAAGGCCAAGAAGTCTCCGGGACAAATGCCTTGGAGGCGCAATGATGATGGGAAGAAGAAAACTGACAGGGGTAGGGAGGGGTAAAATCAAGTGAGATCAATGTCGAAACAAGGGCAGAGAGGTGCAGTGTCAATTGATTTTAAAGGCTTTTCCAGGCGATGTTAACTAGGCTCTTCTTCACTTAGGGTCAGTGTGTGGCGTGCGTTAATTTCAATTGTTGAAACCCAGACGTTTTGAGAGTAAAAGAAAAAGTGTGCTGCGTAACTGAAAATAAATCTGTAGTAAATAAGACTAAAAGAATAGAAAATGAACAACTACCAATGCATCAGTCTAACCCAGGAAGGTGGGTCTCTCAAAACTAGTCTATAAGAGGGAAAAAACTAAGCAAAGCACACTAAAAAGAGGCCAATAGATCTAAGGTCTGGAGGGACGGGGATCTAAAGGAAAAATCTATTGAAAAGAGGTGCAGAGAATAGCAAAGAGGCAGAGGCAAGGTTGCTGCTAAAAAGGAGGAGATCAGCTAAAAATAGAAGGGACAAGGAGGCGGCCTTAGAAATGAACCCAAAAAAAATGATATGAGGTGATTTGAAAGGGAGAAGAGCTGATCTAAAGGGATCTGAACATGAGGTATCAGATCTGGAAGAAAAAAAGCTGAAACCCTGGAAATTCAGACTTCTGAAATAGAAAAAACTCTCCCACAAAAAATGGAGGGTACTAGAGCCCTAAGGGGAAATATTCCCACTTATTTGAGTGAAACAGATCAGAAACAGGTCTAAACGGGTAGAGACATAGGCTAGAAAACCCTAACAGAAGCTTCAGACAAACCCAGAAAAAGTGCTGGAAAATTGCAGAAAAAAGTGCAGGTCGCAGGTTCTGACCTGTTTGCAGTCCAAGTCGCAGATTTGGGGCAGAAAAGTGCGACCTCAAGGCCAGGTCACACTTTTTGGGCCGATAAGTGTGACCTGCAGATCTGGTTCTCTCGGCGGAAGATTTCAGGAAAAGTTGTCGTCTCAGCTGCGGCTGATGTCTGTCACCTATGCAATAAGGCCAGAAACACATGGAAGTTAAAAATTTGACTGTTTAAGGGTTTTAGAGGTGGAAAGAACCATAAAAATAGGAAAAATAGAAAATGGAAGAGAAACCCTAGGGTCTGAAACAGCTGGATATGCAAGAATATATGAAACGACAGCGGTCGCAAAAGAAAACCCGTGTGGAGTCGCCAATTGTTAGTATGAATCTTTCCTCGTGAAAGATCACTTTAGCTATGCATAACAAATAGCCCTAACATCGATTATGGCTACAAAATATCTTTAAGTCTGCAATGAGGTGATCCAAATAATGTTGCACAAATCCAGATCTAAGCATAAAAGATATTAAGCAGATAAAATACAATATGGCTCCATGCATCCAATAGACAAGACCATAACAATGTATTTAAAAGAATTTTTTATATTATATTAAAAAATGGGGCACCTGAGAGGAAAACAAGAAAGGTGTTTTCTGGTTCTCCTCAATGGGATGGGTTCTTGAAAGTCCTCATCGTTTCAGATCTAAAATTCCTCTCTCTTATTGGTGTAGAAAACCCAGACAAACATAGAACTCAATGGGAGTTCACAACGCAAAAATGGAAAATGGTGACCAAGAGTAGATCCAGAGTGATCTAATACAATGGAGGTGACTAATGAATGGGGAAAACCCTTCTATTTATAACAAAATATTAGGGTTATCTAGAACTTGTTGCATGAATAAAATATTATTAATCAAATTCTAGAACCACCTTTTAGGAATATTTTATTATATTTGTTGGAGGGAAAAGGTCTTTTGACTTTGGTCAATTCCTTTATTTATAGACAATAAATAAATAAATGATTTATTTATTATTTTGGGGAGATGCTGGGGATATAATTAAATAAATAATGATTTATTTAATTATTAAAAAATGATTTAGTCAAATTTAACTAGGAATATTATTAAATAATGATTTAAATAACTTATTCCTAAGAAATAATTAAATAAACAATGATTTATTTAATTAATTTCCTTGTTTTGGGTTAAATATGACTAGGAAATATAGGAAAATGTTATTTTATATGGTGAAAGCAATTTTACTTAGGGTAAAATTGGTCTTACATGGTGTACTTGGGTTCATCTAATGATAATGGGTTAGATGACCAAAAAAATGGTGTAACACTAAGTGAGATGTTTAACAAACATAATAATAGAGAAACAATTATTGACATCACCAAAAGATGTAGCCTCTTCAAGGTGTCATATCCTCTCATCAAGGTCAAGAATCTATTCACCAAAAATGTCCTATGGAAATTATGGTTTAAGAAACAAAACTCTAGACAAAAACCTTCAGTGAGAACAACAAAATCTAAAACCTCTTCAAGGTCTTCAATCTGCTCGTAAAGTTAAATTGTGTCTTGATCAAGTCCAAAAACAAAGAAACATTTGGTTACAACACCAAAATCTACAACTTCAACATCTTCTAAACCATCTTCAAAGTCAATATGTGTGCATCAAATTCCTCAGAAAGGTCATCAATGGAGTCATCAAAACTACTATATATCAAACTTCAATGCTAAAAATAAGTCAAAAGAATTCAATTTCTCCTCCAAAACCTTCTTCTCTGAGCAAAGCTAGCACGATGTCGTCGAGAAATTCAGTAATTCCACGAGGAAATTCTATCAAATTTAAAACAAATTCTTTCCATCCATATTTAATGCATACTTTTTCAGGTGCAACACCTCCAAATTTAAGACCTAATAGGTGTAGACCTAGAACCCCCAACTGTGCGTGACATGTACAATTGAAGATCTTATATGGTAAGCAGTGTGAGAAGAGAGTCATGGTCACTGAGTTGAGCAAGAGAAATAGTTTGGTATGACAACCTTACTTGTGATAGGTCTAGCTAGCAGACTACCAAATTACATGGTAATGGCATTAAAAATGTGAAAATTCCCATTTCACTTGGAAATAATATGGTAGAGAAAGGTATAGATGAAAGGAGATATCCATCTATGGTAAAGAATCAAATAGTTCTATCAATTCCACCTTGCAACTCTAAGAGACATTGAATTAAATTTCATCTCAAGACGGGGCTTTAAGAGGACACTCTCAAAGCCAACCTTCGTTATGGCTTTGAAACACATGGTAAGTATCAAGACTTAGCAACCTTATTTGCATAATTTTTTCTAGCATGGACCTTAATGTCATAGTCTTCTTTTGCCTAAAATGAATGCAAATTTCCTTGCAATTTGGCTTGCGACATTCATAATTCATGCTCATGGAACATGATTGTGTTGCAATTGTGATAACATCTGTTGTATGCAGAAGCTAATAAAAAATGATCGAAAATGACATTTTTTCTCTTTTTTTGAAGATTTAAGGAAAATTACACCAAGTAGCTTCCAACCTCATATGGCCATCATGTCAAACTCATCTCAGGATATTGTCCAAGTAAGAGCCACTTAAGCAAGCAATATAGTATACATGACTCCAATTTCAATTAGCAGCAATGAAAATTCTAAGTATGGTGCAAACATTGCTCCAGATCCTCAATGGGGCATGTTTTATGACAATAATTTGGGGAGTGAGAGAGGGAGATGGTAGGAGAAAAAATTCAAGGAATCTACGGGAAATTTAAAAATATATAACTAATAAGGTGGAAGACATTTGTAACCTAAGAGAGAAACCTGTTAGGAAATGGGTGAAGTTGGTATTACACACCCAATTGGATAACCTCGAGGAGAAAACATTTCTCCCACTTTATTTGTTGGCATAACCTAGTAAGTGTTATTCACTAGCATGGATTTTGTAAAGGCCTTGACCTAGTTCCCATTCAACTCCATCCACCAGGTTGTAGAGGATTCCAAGCCTAATTTCATGAAAAGTAAGTTGGGGATGATCACATTGACCTACTTGATGACGTGTCTATGAAGATTAACTACCTTGAACTATTTTTTTGCGTAGGGAAATAGACACATTCCCATGTCTGAGCATGAAAACGTTCTTTGATATTGTTAATGCCTCTAGTGTTTACTTCTACAAGTTCTATAGGAAGAGTTTGTAAAGGGCTAGGTAGCCTCTGGATCTCATCTTTTATGAAAGGTGACATATCTAGTAAATGCCCCTACAGTCAATCTCTAGAATGGATCTAAATAGAAGTTCTTCATTTTAATATCCATAAAACACAACAACTTTAAGGTAAACTATGTACATGTGTCATTTCTCCCACAAACTAAAGTGTATAAGTGGTAAATTTTATACCAAGTGTGCTCCCACCATGTAAAGCACAATTTGGTGAACTTATTTTTTTTTGATTAAATTTAGTTTCACACATAATCAATTATTGCTTTGAAAGTTGTGTTCTACATAATTTGTGTACACTAAGTTACAAATTGATTTTTTGAAATCTATTTTGTGTAAATGTCGACCAATAGATATATATCATGGAGGATGAAGACGAAGATCAGCCGAATCCCATATGGAGGTTCAGGGATTAGGGGATGTTCACGGTATTTAAATATATAATCTTAAATCTCCATACAGGTGTGTACATATGGAATTGATTTTTTATTAACTTTGTGAGTTAAATTAGTTGTTAATAAGTTTCATGTTTTAATTTTTAGGAGGTAAGAGGAGAAGGGTTTCTACTCCATCCATGGAGCGTGGCCATGGTTCAACCGGTCGAGGTATGAGTGGTAGCAGGTTGCGTGAAGGGGGTGATATTTATTCCCCTGAAGGCTAATCAACGGCTGTTGGTTCTCAACAAGGTCATTTTAGGTCTGGTTCTCAGCAGCGTCATTCTGGGTCTGGTTCTCAGCAGGGTCATGTTGGAGAAGATGTTAACCAACAACATCAAGGTTGCCATCAATTTCAATATTTTTTCATTAACTTTGTACAATTTTTTTTACACGTGTTTTTTCTAATATGCGAAATTTTGTATATATTGATGCAGAGGCCGAAAATGTTTGAACTAGTGGTCAAAACAGACGCAGGGTAGCCCGCTACATTCAAGAAAAAGGCTGTCAACCCAGCACAACTTATCCGGCCAAGATTACTGATATACCATGGGAAACCAACATGGCGGAATGCACCTTACAAAGGTGTGAAAGACTTCATGCAAAATTGCAAAGAGATCTCGTGGCTTTGTCTCTACTTGCTGAGAGTCGACAAAGCCTTGAAATAGTTACACATTCATTGGGTGAAATGGTAAATGTGTACAGAAATCTTAGGCCAACAACTGATTCATTTGTAGAAATGATGAGAAAGATAAAAGAAATAGTGATGGGTCCCGATAAATGGGACGACGTAAAACAAAAAGTTACAAAAGAAGTGGCCAAGTCAATGTTTAATTACAAGGAAGGGCCAAAAAGAAAAATGTTGAAGGTGCAGTATTTCAAACACCAAAACATAGCTCGTTATTTGTATGATAGGCACCTTGCGGCCTATGGAAGGCTTCCATGGAACAATGAGGTTCCTGTTTATTTTGCACAAATGTTTTATGCAGAATTTTTTTTGGGTATGAAACCCAATTATAATGATCTTCCTTCATAATTTTTTGGCCCGGGGAAAGGTTGATTATATGACCGTAAGGGTGCTAAGTGAGATGTGGAGGTGCCTCGCCCTGAGCCACCATTGGTGAGTCGACCGTTTCGAGTCAAAAATTTGCGATCAGAGATGGATGTGACTTCTCAAATAAGTCGAGAAGTAAGGGATGTTATGATCGAGAATGTTCATAGCGGATTGGGTGGAGTCGACCTTTCTCTAAATCGACAAAGAGCACGTGAAAATGCACGTGCCAATTTTGTTTATTGTACAGATGAGGAGATTGACAACATGAATGTTGAATATCTCCAAACATATGCAAAAAATTGTCGCAATGGTTTGCAAGACTTAATTTTTCATGAGGAAGAGGGCATTGGAACGGTATGTGTTAGTGATCTTAGGGTTTGAAAATATTTTTACATATACATGTGTACAATTTGTAATAAATACATGTGTATGTACATGTATACATTTATTTTTTTGTGTACATTAATCTAACAAAAATGTATGATTATATGTTAAAACACCATTTGCAGTTCTCACACATGATGCGTCACAAAAATGTTAATATCACGTTCGGGACCTCTGGTTCAAACAATGCAGATGGGTCTGACCATCAAAATATGTTGGAAAATGTTAGTGTTTTTTAAGTAAATCTAAAATAAATAATTGTTTCCACACATGTACATGTATGTATATATATAATTTGATAAAATGTTTTAACAGGTACCGATTCCATCTGATGTTTTTGGGATGGCAGTACCTTCTTCTTCCTTGGGAGAGGAGCCACAAGTATGGACAATTTTTCACAAGTTTAAAATTTATGTTTAAAATATATATATATATATATATATATATATATATATTCTACCTCAAAAAGTTCCATTAAAAATTGAGATATATATATATATAGAGAGAGAGATCTATATTTTGAGTTATTTAAAATTTTTTGAATTTAGGTTCCTATAAAATATTTCTTTAATCCACGGACTCTAGCGACGGAGATAGGAACATCCACAACATTTGAACAAGTTGTCTTTAGTTCCTTTTTTTAATATTATTGAAAATAAGTTTATATATGTACACGTGCATTTTCATTTGAAAGTTTTTAATATATATATATATATATATATATATATATTTAACTGTACATGTATATTGTACAGTTTACCACTACAGATGTTCCTATGGGAGAACTTGTTCATCAAATGGAGAGGGAACCTTATGAGGTATTGCATGATTTTTTTGTTATATTTTGTTTTTTACATGAAGTTCTAGATATATATATTCTCATTCATTTTTAAAACACCAAATTTTAATGTTCAAGTACATGTGCATTGTGTATGTAGGTTTCCCATTCACATGATAGGGCGCGGACTAAGACCATAGTAGGGAAGATGCTAAATCCGTCTCTATTTGATGGACATGATTTTTAAATTTGATTTCAAAATTTAGATGGTCTTAAAATTTGTTAAACTTGATAGAGTTTGATACTTGTGAGATTTACAATTTTTGGACATATTTTATTACATTGTTAATATAATTTGTTTTATTTAATTTTTGGATGGTTTTAGTACTTTTGGCATGTGAATGTGAAGTAATGTTGTCATCTATAAATTAATGTTGTCATCTGAACTACATTTGACATGTTATGTAATGACATGTGTTATAATTTGTTTTGATTTTAAAATTTAAGTTTTGGATGCTTGGAGTACATTTGGCATGTGAAGTAATGTTGTGATCTATATTTTTTTGTTAAATTAAAAGTTTAAAGTTTTGGATGGTTTCAATCTACATTTGGCATGTGATATTTAATGTTAAATGTTTTTGTTGGATAGTTGAATTATAATTGGCATGGCATGTGAAGTTTTTAAAACTCAAGTTTTGGATGGTTTCAATCTACATTTTGCATGTGATATTTAATGAACTTTAAATGTTTAATGTTTTAACGTTGCACAATATATAATCAAAAGGTTTTTAAAACTTAAAGTTTTGGATGGTTTCAATCTACATTTGGCACATGTGGTATATAATGTTAAATGTTTCTATTGGATCTAGTTGAACTATAATTGGCATGGCATGTGAAGTAACGATCTATATATAATTTAAAGTTTTTTAAACTCAAGTTTTGAACGGTTTCAATCTACATTTCGCATGTGATGTTTAATGTTTTAATGTTGCACGATATATTATCAAAAGTTTTTAAAATTTTAATGTTTTGGATGGTTTCAATCTACATTTGGCACATGTGGTATATAATGTTAAATGTTTCTATTGGATAGTTATTCACTATGATTGGCATGGCATGTCAAGTAATGTTGCACAAATCCCTTTTGGATGGTTGAAGTACATTTGGAATTTTAAGATTGCTTTTGATCTCTCCATGTAGTTTTGTTTGAATGAAAAAATTTCCAATAGGAAGAACATAGCTTTTCAATGCAACTTACCATGTATCAATTGAGCTCTAATTGAAAAAAGAGTTTAAAGAAGTAGATATATGTACAAATTATCCCTTTAATTTTGATTGGAAATATAAGTCTAGTACATATATATGTTTTTTGAATTTGGGTCAATGTCAATAATGCATTCAAATAGGTAGCCTTGTCGATTTATTTACATTGTGGAAACTTTTTACAAAAAAATTCAACTAGTTTTTCATCAATGCACATAGAAAAACTACTTGGAACAATTAATTGTGAATTCTAGAACATATCTATCCAAGACAAGTAACATTTTTCATCAATGCACATTGAACATATCCGACCATTGGACAAGCAAATTTTGTACTATATTTTCAATCAGGATTAGAGATGTGGGTCAAATCCCACCAAAAGTCGGAGAAGTGCTCCGAGTCTCTTGTCTGAAAGGAATTTTCATACAAAACTACACTCCAGATGATTTATTTACATTGTGTCCATACTTTTTACTAGAAAATCCAACTAGTTTTTCATCAATGCACATAGAAAAACTAGTTCCAGTTAATTGCATTCTAGAACATATATATTGAGTACGTAAATAATTTTTCATCAATGCACATAGTAAAACTAGAACAATTAATTTCATTCTAGAATATATATATATATATATATATATATATATATCCAATACATATAACATTTTTCATCAATGCACATGTATAGAAAAACTACTTTCAGTTGATACTAGAGCACGTGCTTGTACCCAAACAATTTGTACATTGCAAACACTTGCACAAATAACATAAGCAGCTCAATTTTTAGTTGAGTACTGGAAGTTCTAAAACATATTTAATCCAAAGATAATAAATTGTTGGACAATTCACTCAAAAAAATTATAATAGAATTCCATCCTCAATAATCCGTTCATGATCGGATTTTGACATTTTCCATCTCTTAATTTTTGATTTTTTCTTTGATTGAACTTCTATCAACTTTATGCATGCTGCACACACCAAGTGACTATATTGACAACTTATGGAATCAGGTTCATACTCTTCAAAGTAAACAAAGTCTCCACTTTGATGAGTTTGTCTGAAAAAATAACCTTTCAGTATAATAGACCCTCTGTCATATTGAAATCCATGATCATTATAGTTTTGTAATAATTTCATTTTTTGTTCAGTGCAACGCATCAAATAATACTTCACATTTTCATCATTGTCAATAGGTGCAATTACAGCAAAAACATCTCCTGCACAATAAAATAAATTTAACAAAATTATGCATATTTAAATTTATTTCTAGATCTTTAAATCATTAGAAAGTAATTCAAATGTTACCTTCTCTAACAAGATCAGAAACTCGATCACCATCAGATGATATTGTAGTTTCCTCTGATTTCATTTCTTCAAACATTGCAAGAGACATTTTTCCCTTTGTATTTAGCTCTGTATGTTTCCAATCGTTCACATACATTTTGTTTTCACAAACATCATTAGATTTTCTGTTTTCTATGCAAACATCACAAAAACAAGAATATTTTATTTTATCCAACGCAAACACATTTCTGGATGACTTTGTTTGAATTGAATGCAATTTTCGAGTCCCTTTTATTGTTTCAACGTCATTTCCAATTGATCTATCTACGTCTTCAATTCCAATATGCCAGAAAAAACTTTATATGGAAAATTAGAAAAAGAATTTGTAAATATGATATCAAAATACAATCAAAGATAATCATTGCATGATAAATGTACAATGTTTAAAATTAGATTTCCAATATAAATTAAATTGAATGTACCTTCACACTTCTTTTCATGGGTTTCTCTCATGGCTTAGAGCAACGATGCACCATTGAACAACTTCTTCAACATTCACAAGTTGGATTGCAGAGTGGTTCATTTGATATCTTTGAAGTGCTCGTTTTATTCATGCTCCTGCACCATCATGTTCTCATTTTCCATGGCCAGTCTTAATGAAATTCCAACAATGTTTAATGCTGGTTTTCTTATGAAGACAACACAACCAAAAGAATGATCGTGCAGATTTGAATTGACCTGCGCATCTGTCTGACCATATCCAATGTTCATTGAATGTTATTCCTTGATTTTTCAATGAATTATAATTTTTTCCAAAACAATGTTGTACAAAACATGTATCATGTGTACGATCGTCACTGATATAAAAGTGATATTATTTAATGATATGTCGATTTCACTCGTGCTTTCTATATGATCGACATTTTGTTCAGCATGTCTATATAGAATATGGACAAGCATGGAGACTTGGTCAAAATGATAGTATTCACTCTGAATTTCTTTTTGTGGAACAAATGTGTAGTTTTCTGCAAAATCAATCACTGACAAAATGGTCCCTGGTGGAAAAACTTCACGAGATTTTTTGAATTGCAAGTCTTGCCATCGAGCTCTATGGGAATGCATGGTGTATTTGTAAATTTCTGCTTCAAACTTTCTCAAAAAGTCTATTAGAAAATTTTCGTCTTCTCGTAATTCGATTCTTTTAACACTATCTGCACTTTGAATCGATGTACTGGTATATTCGTATCTCTTCCATTTCACTTTCATGTTGGACAATTATTGATCATTTATATCAATACGATATTTGTTTTGAAATTTAGTCAAATTTCCACAATCATCGCATTTTTTACCACCAACACATTTCTTTTTGTAAAATAGTTCATTGCTTTCTCTTTCACATAGAATTTGAGATATGAATTCACGGATAGTGGAAGGAGGAGGTGAATCCTTCCATAATTTTCTACCGAAATCAAGGAATGTGTCATAATATAACTCAAATTCCACATGATAACGGCAACAACAAGTGTCGTGTACGGTGATAGGTTTTACATACCATGGTTTTTGTTGAACAAAAGTACTGAGTGAAACATGAATTTGACGATTCTCTTCTTTGAACTTGTTGAATAAATCTATCTGAGTGGTTTCCAAGAAATATTTTTCATGTTCTTCGTACTGATTTCGTGCTATTCTTCTTCGCATCACATGCCTTGCAGTTGGCGAAACACGCGAATTGTTCTTCCAATATTCATATATTATTTTTTTAACATTTTCTCCAAGTCTATATTTGTATGGTTGCCTACAAATAGCTCTCCAGCAAGCGAGTTCATCATTTACATCTATTTGCAGGTGAAATTTCTGATGTTTGTGAAAAAAATTTCGTGAGGTTCCCGGTGCTCATGCCATAGATGTTACCAAACGATTCTCTTGAGTACTTGATGAAACCATTGCCATCTGTATTCCTCTACGTACAATTGAAACATCCTTCTCTCTAGATCTCTTAATTGACTTTATAGCACTACTCATATTTTTTATCACATCTTCCCTCATTTTTTTATCTTTGGTTGATTTTCGAATACCCAATAGTGTCGTAGCTTCTTTTAATTTCCTTAATGATAGGAGACCTTTCAACATTTGAGCCTGAACTGTCACTTGCTCATTTAAGAAATACTTTTCAAAAATGCAGTTAACACGATATCGTATAACATGGTCAGGTTTTTTATCTCCATATGTGTGAGTGTCAACATTTTCTAACATCTCATTATTGATAGTGATTTCATCTGTACATATTCGAAAAAATAGTACATATTCAATAAATAACTAAATTAATAAATATATCTATAATTTAAAATATTTTTCAAATTAGTTCATCAAATAAAAATTAAGCTTCACATTTTACATTAGGAAAATTTTAAATATATCAATAGATCATAATATTTACATTTACATACCTGCTTCAATTTCTGCTTGAGGTTGATTTTATTCTTCAATATTTTGAGGAATATCTCTGTTTGTTTACATTAAACAAAATATTTTTCAAATTAGTTCATCAAATAAAAATTAAGCTTCACATTTTACATTAAGAAAATTTTAAATATATCAATAGATCATAATATTTACATTTACATACCTGCTTCAATTTCTGCTTGAGGTTGATTTTCCTCTTCAATATTTGAGAGGCCTTCTAAATTTCTTTTGCGAGATTGTCTCATCTCTTCTCTACGTTCCTAAGGGTCTCTTTTTCGATCATATTTTCTCGCACAAGTTCTTCGATTTCCCATGATAATAGGGTATGAAGTTCAAAAAATTTCCTTCAAAAAATTAGACAATAACTCGATTACAAAAAATATCAAAAAATATTTAATTTAAAAAAATTCAGTTTAAATTTTTTGCAAAAAATACATACTCCAATTCAAAACACTTACTTTAAAAAATTCGAGAGAAAAATGTCTTATAAAAATGAAACGAAGCTCAAAAGATTTACTTCAACTCAAAACACGTACATACCTCCAAGAAATGTCTTTTGAATGTACGTCCAAGAAATTTTTTTAAGTTCAAAACAGTTTTTTGCAAAATCAGGCCGCCTCCAAGAAATGTCTTCCAAAAAAAATCTTTAAACCCAAAACAATTCTTTGTAAAATCAGTTTGCTTCCAAGAAATGCTCTTAAATCCAAACTTTGAAGAAATTTTTTTAAACCCAAACCAATATCTTTGTAAAATGAGATCGAAGTGTGCGAAAATTGTGAATAATTTCGCGGAAATTT
The DNA here is from genome assembly GCA_034641835.2 of Pinus albicaulis. Classification (NCBI taxonomy): domain Eukaryota; kingdom Viridiplantae; phylum Streptophyta; class Pinopsida; order Pinales; family Pinaceae; genus Pinus; species Pinus albicaulis. The sequence goes on from CM076577.1 coordinate 1,212,189,711, forward strand.
ATATTTCCACGAAATGTGTTTTAGTAGGGGCTTCGCAAAACTTTCCGGCCGAACTATTAACTCGTTAGATTTAACGAGCCGTCGACGCAAAACATAGTTCGGCCAAACTGTTAATCAAAGTTCGGTCGAACTAATATGTCACCAGTTACGCAAAAACCAAGCTCTGAATATGTTTCTGCAACTTTGGACTGATTAGACTCAATGAAAGGTGGTTAATTAACTGTCGGAACGAAGACAAGAATTTTCAGAATTGAATCTACTTTCAAGAAATATAACTTTTATGGAATTTCATAAACGTTTACTAATTTAAATTATTTTTCTAATAAAATGGGTGCAAACAATTTCTGAGGGTCATTGTGATTCAGTGAAACCAAAATTTTGTATCTCCCAAAATACATTGTAAAAAAAATTGAAAAAATTATGGGGCATTACATTGGTCTGTCGTCTCTAATGGGTAGCTTTTATATTTTTAGTTTATAACTTATATGTTAAGAAATATCTTGCGTCTCAAAACATATCCAAAATACGCAGTTTTTTGTATTGGACCAGTTCAAAAAATTCTAGTAATTATGATATGGATCCATTGGCTTTGTGAATATGACAAAACCAAAGTAGACTTTGTCTATATTATTGTAACACATTTTGTTTTCTCAAAAACACAAATTTTCAATGAATACAACATTGCGTCATAACATGACTTCTTATGAATCCTTTGATTGTTAAGAAACACACACTAAAAGAAATGCTAAGTTGACATATCAAATCTGCATAAAAAAATTTCAAAAAATAAGTAATAGAAAGCTAACAAAATTTCTCACAACTTTTATTTTTATCGCAAAATGAAATTCCACACAGAAAAATTGTTATAGTTTGCAGAAAGTTGAAGAACTGAAAAAAAATGAAATTTTTTTCTCAAAAAAGGGCAAAAAGTGTAACCAGCTTCACATTTTCAGCCTGAAATTCTTCCAGCAATGATTCTCTGATTTGGTGTGCCTCTATCAACTGTAGCATTCTCCTTTGAACTGGGTTTTCATGGTCAAATTCATCTTGTAGGAACTTCATCACAGGAAGAGCTAATTGAAAAGGCATTGCAACATCAGTACCATATACAAGCTGAAATGGAGACATTCCAATTGATTTTTTACCACTTACTCTATCTTCGCACAGAGCATGTATCATCTGAGTGTCCCAATTCCTCTTATTTTCAGGCAAAATTTTCTTAATAATCCTTACCAAAATTTTATTAGATGTCTCAGCCAATCCTTTACCTTGAGGGTAATAAGGCATGGAATGAGTTAATTCAATCCCATATTACTGACAAAAGTTGTACATATTAGCATGCTTAAATACCATTGCATTATCAGTTACTAATTTCTGTGGACAAGCAAATCTTGACATAATAGTTTCCAACAGAAATTTGATAATTACCGTATCAATAGTATCCCTAGTTGGTACATCTTCAATTAATTTAGTGAAATAGTCTATAGTTATGAGAATCCATCTATATTGTCCTAATGAAGGTGGATGAATTTCACCGATGAAGTCTAGCCCCCATTACTGCAAAGAAACATCTACTGAAATAGGGATGAGAGGTAATGGTAGAAATTTCTATTTACCAAAAAATTTCTAACATTAAACAAAACTCTTGACTTTGGCGAAGACATCAGAGAAAAGAGTTCGCCAATAATAGCTATCTCTTAATATTTTGTTTTCAGTTGCTCTCCAATACAAATTCCCTCCACACACTCCTTCATGTATCTCTGTCATAATCTCCTGGGATTTTGCTTCATCTACACATATTAACAAGACTCCAATAATATCCTTCCAGTAAAGTTGGTCTTTCGAAATTAAATACTTCATAGCTCTAAATTTAAAATCTCTCCTTTTAGATTTATCCATTTCAGGTGGACATTTGAAATTTAAAAATAAGTAAACTATATCCTTGTACCAATCTGAATTAAATATTTCAGGGTAATTAACAATACCTTCTCTGTCTTCTCCTTCAGTTGACTCTACATTGATATTTAAAGTTTTGCAGTTAGATTCATCCATCAAGCGAGCCAAGCCCTGACCCTTTATTAATTTATTTAGTTTTATTTAAACATCAAATTATAGAATTTTGGTCAGCCATCGTCCTCTCCTTCCATCTATATCTAGCTGCATTACCACATCTTTAACGATGACATCGGGCACAAAAGCAATTATTTTTTAATGCAACACATAAAATCGAAAAGACTTCAAAGCCTTAACTAGTGAAAATTCTTGTTTTTCAGTCAAGTTGTACGTTAATTCAAAATTCCTTAAAGCATGACTGAAAAATGAAATTAGCTCATCCAAACCCTCCTTGTTCTTTTGTAATAAGACAACTGCAATTGTTTCTTCTGAAGCATATGAAAAAATAAAAAAATCATTTTCAAAGTCAGGACTAATCAAAACTATAGCTTCAGTCAAGGCAGATTTAATTGCTAAAAAATAATTCTTTGTTCATCTCCCCACTTAAATTATGCATCTTTTTTCTGCAAGACATATATACGTTTGATCAGCTCTGCAAATTTAGGAACACAATTCCTCAGAAAAATGATTTTCCCTAAAAATTACTGCAATTCGTTTTTATTTCTTGGAAAACCAATCTTCTAAATAGCTTCTACTCTTCTTGAATCAATACAGATGCCACTTTTTGTTACAATAATTCACAATAACTTAACTTCTTGGACAAAAAAAGATGACTTTTTGGGGTTTAAGGACAAACCAAACTTTCTACATTTATCAAAAACTTGCTTCAGATGTTTCAAGTGATCTTCATAAGATTTTGAATAAACTGTGATGTCATCCAAATAGATGACCAAAAATCTATCATTTTCTCCCGCAAAGGCAATATCCATTTCCCTTTGAAAGGTTGCACCTACATTCATCAAACCAAATGGAATTTTATTGTACGTGAATGTGCCCCAGGGTGTGGTAAATGTTGTCTTTTCTCTATCTTGCTTGTCAATTGAAATTTGATTATAGCCTAAAAATACATTAATTATTGACAGTCTTTTGGATCCTACAAATTTTTGCAAGATATAATCCATCTTGGGCAGTGGATAGTTATCTTCCAAGGATCACCGGTTCAGGTTGCGAAAACTCCTTATATATCCATTCTTTTTCTGGACCAGGACTATATTAGCTACCCAGTTAGAAAATATCAAAGGTATAATTATTTTTTCTTCCCAGAAATTTTTGATTTCTTTCTCAATGATTGGAAGCAGCATGGGATTGATATGTCTGATTTTTTGTGCCATAGGCTTTGCATCTGTTTTCAAAGGAATATTGTGCTCCATTATGCTCTTATCATAAGTTTTCAACTCACTATAAGACCATGCAAAAATATCAACAAATTCCTTCAGCAGTTTGATATATTTTGTTTTGGTTTCCAAAGGAAGGAATTTGGACACTTTGACTAATCTTGGTTGGTCTTCTGTACCAATGTTAAATTTTGTTTTACTCTCTCCATCAAATTTTCTCTTAGGCTTGAGAAAAACATCATTATTATCAAAGAGTCTTTCTAAAGGAACTAAGCCCTTAGGAATAAAGTTATTTTTCAGATCTATAATGTTTTTCCCAGCCATAGTTTTCTTAAAAGGACTACTATTTTGGTTTTCAACAATATCTTCCTCATCATCAATCTGTATGTCTGCAAACTCTTCTACACACACTAAAAATTTCTGAATCTCCCTGACATCCTCAAATACTTGCTAGTTTTTGATGTTATCAGGAATTGAATGTCTGTTTTTTATTTGAACATCATAGACTGCTTTTACATCTAGAGGAACTTTGAAATTACTAGCAGCAATAGCTAGTGAATCAAAAAAATTATTTTCTTCTCTAGTGACAAAATTTATATTAAATTCTGAAAAGTAATGCTCAATCAAATCCCTAAATTCATTCCTATAATTCTTCAATTTTGAAATTTTCACTTGGTAATTGTTTCTCACATGTTTAATCACCAAAGGCAATTAGTTGTTTTTCTCCCAAATCTTTTGCTGCCTTCATACCCAGCACAAGTGCTTCATACTCAACAGTGTTGTTAGTGGTAGCGAATTGCAGTTTGTATGATATGGTCACCTTCTGCTGAGTAGGAAAAATGAGGACTACACCGGCTCTCGATCCTTCTCTGGAAGAGGCTCCGTCAAAGTATAATTTCCAAATATGTCCTCCTCCTGAATGTTTAACATTTTCACCTTGGAAGTGTTGTTTTTCACCTATTTCAGGCTGTAAATAGTTATCATCTGTAGCAGCGTGCATAATTGATGACCCCAATTCCTTTTCTTCAGCATATATGGGATCATTTAATGGATTGTGTTGATCACTAATGATGTAGGCCATTTTATTTTCCCTATACATCCTTCTGAATTCCCCTCCAAATACTTGGATGGTAGCATATGACATGTCCATCTTAAGGGTACCTCCCAACTTCTTAGACCAAGATCTGGAAAGTAACATCCCAAATCTAGAAGGAATATGAGAAACCACAATGTCCGTCACTAAGCTCTTCATGCGCAGTTGGGTAAGGGAAACAACCAAATCCTTAATCACTCCTAGACACTTGAATTTTTTGGATTCAAAGGAGTAAAGTTCATGGTATTGGTTGGTGATCGCTAATCCCAATTCATCCATCACTTTATTTGGCATGAGATTGTGGGAAGCTCTAGAATCTAATAGATAATTATCCGGAAATTTTGCATGTATATTGAGTGATAGGTAGAAAGGAGGTGAGTTATCATCATTTTAGTCTTGGAAATGACAACCTAGATAAATAGTGGGATGTTCATCCTCATGGTTTACTGAATCAGAAGCGAGAGGAGGTTGCAACAAACTCTTAAATGACTCTTTATATGTTGGATTTTTCAATAATTCTAGGAGTGGAATTGGAATTTTTATTTTATTCTATTCGGATTTGAAACTAAAATAAATTGGAACTAATTCCTTATTTTATGTAGTAATTTTAACAATTGGAGTAGAATTTTGAGGTGGAGGAACCTTATTTACCCTGGTCTTCTGTTTAGTGGATTTTTTATCTGAATTTGATTTTTGTTGAGGCTGTTGAACATGACCTTTTAAATTGAAAGAGTAATTTCAGTTTTGAACTTCTTGTTGTTTTTTATCATTTTGTGCATAAAATTGAGCATTCATATCATCATAAAACAAAAAAATCCTTGATCTATCTTCATATTCTTGCAATGTCAAACATGTTGACTGTGAATTTTCTCCCACATGGTTCATTTCTTCATTTTCTTTCTCATTTACTTGTTGTTCTTCTTCAGCAAAATTATTCAAAGGAGGCTGAACATTTTGATCATCAGCGTTTCTCCTTGGGCACTATAGGATTTGTTGAGGCTGAAAAGGCCTCCTGAAGGGAGCTTAATTTCTCTTAGCTTCGTTTTGATTGGCTCTAGCAGCTGGTTTATTTTCTACCTCTAATTTTGACATCTTAGAGGAAATTTCCTTGATCAAATTGGACATTTGATCGATATTTTCTTCTGCTAAAAGAAACTTGGAAGAAGAAGGGTTTTCTTCTTTCATCTTTTTTTCATCTGTAGATGCCTTTTCTTCCACCATTTTTAATTTATTAGAAGATATGAGATTAGACTGCACTCCAATTGAAGCCTCTTGCACAGTTGTCAATGCATGTGCTTTCTCAGCCCTCAACCATAAGGAAAACTCAGAATCTAAAGCACTTGCAAAATTTATCATAGTTATGATTTCAGTGGGTTTAATCTCTTCAGGAATTTTCTGATAAATCTTATTAAACCTCTTAGTAAAATTAGCTAAAGACTCATCTACCTTCTTTTTCAAAGTTCCAAATTCTTTAAGATAATAGACATAGTCTTTCTTATCACCCCAATTCTTCACAAATATCTCTTATAATTCATCAATTAATGTTATTTAATTTGGAGCCAAACTTCTAAACCATTTTCGAGCTTCACCATCCAAGCTCTGAACAAAGAGTCTTGTCCAGACATCTTCATGTTCAATATTCTGATTGTCAGCGTAACTATAGAAATCCACTAAATTTTCCTCAACAGAAACTCCTTATCCCTCATCAATTTATTTTGGAATATATTTCAAGTAATCTCCTTGGGGAAGTGCATGCAAGAGTTGATGGAGGATGAGTGGTGCATATCTCGCAGCCACTATCTGCTGGATCTTTGTAAAGGCAGGCTGAGCCATATTTTGCTGATCTATAGTTGATGTAGTTTCTCAGGAAATATGAGTTAAAATTGGTGAATTCTGATTCTGATTTAGGATAGCAGAAAATTGGGGGTCTTAAGCTGATTATCCAAGTTTTGGAACTGAAAAGAGTGGGTTTTCAAAAATATGCACAAAGGATGTCTTGACTTTTCCTTCAGTAGAAGAATCAAAATCTAAAGTTGTCTCTTGAGGGGTTGGAGTTAATTCAACCTTATTTTACCGAGCAGAGAAATCATATAAGTTAAAAGTAAGAAATTCAGGTACAATCTCTTTAAGTGTATGAGAGGAAGATGCCCCAACAACTGGATTTGGAGAGAAAGGAAAATATTTTTGCTAAGGGGTGACAAGAGACTGGTATTCAGGATTCTTGAAGTCTTCTTCGGTCAAAATATCCCTATCTAGAAAAGGTGCAATAGCCAATAATTTTTCTAATTCCCCTTCAGTCAACACAAATTCTTCTGGCTTGTTAACAACAACCAATTTATTTTCTAGGGGAGTAGATTCAATTTGAGATTTGTCAATAGAATGTTTTGAAGCTAAAACTTCTTTAGATTCTAAAGTAGATATAGGTACCTTTTTCTTTGGAAATTACTTTTTGTGTACCTTCTTCACTAACTGAGATGTGGCTTCAACTGACCTCTTTTTTCCTTTAGCATCTTTGATTATTTTCTCTGGGTCAACAACTTGAGTCACAGTTGGAGATCTTTGATTCCCCCTTGAAACACCTATTCCTCTTCGTGGAGTTGCCAGGTGAACAAATTTGTACTCTTCTTCATATCACCAATTTTTTTTCACCATCAAGAACTAATTATCAACAATTCATAACAATAAACTCGAAAGAATACTTCGTTAGAAGGCCTTTGTCTCCCGGCAGATGCACCAAAAGATGTTGGCGCTAGAGTCAACACTTGGAATGCACCAAGCGCCTGACCGGACACATCTTAAACTCTAAGGAAATTTTAATTTTTTGTTTTATGGGATTGGAAGATGGTATAAGATTTGATTTACTGAAAAGAGATTTCGGTCAAATCCACAGTTATACTAATGAGGGTATTGTAACTTGATGTGGTAGCAAGGCACAAGTTTGTAGTCTAAGAGGAGAGGAAATTGTGAGATGAGAGAAGAATCAGTAGGTTTGTGAAGCAAACTTCTACTGCATTTAGTAGAAATTCACAAAAGTAAAAGTTTGACAATATTCCATTGAGAGAAATCTATTTCTATTCTAACAAGATTCTCACTAAAATATCATGAAGAATAACTATCATGAGTGATGCTCTTCCACTGTTATAAGATATATTTTATCAGAAATGCTCACTGTCTGAGACAAAAGAACTAATAAAAGACATAACATGCTTAAGAGACTAATAAAAACACATAACAGTATGATGATTTGCAAACTGGAGCTGGAAGAAAGGAGATATGGAAAATTCTATAATGACCAACCAACCCTGACTTCATATCATTTTGACATATATATACAAAATATGATACTTTCATCATCCACAAAAAAAGGTAAACCTATTTCAAAATTCATTACAACCTCGTGTAAGAGGTGAGGCTTATCTCTTAATCTTAATTACAAAGTGCTACATTAAAAAAAAATATAAACATCATGAAGGCATCATGAAGGCTGTCACTCTGAAATGGTTATGTGAAGTGGCAGCTTATTCGAAGGCCACTCCTCTGATCTGGTGCAACCAAATCCATAAAAAGTGCAAACAATAGTGCAAATGGTGTGTGGCGGTTCCTTGAATGTTGCTCGGTGCCTAGTAAAAACGTGTCGGTACTGAGAGTAGTGGTAGAAAACTGTTTGAGGGAAACTCTGCCACTGTTCCATTGTTTCTTTCCCATTTTTTGGTTGAAAACCCTTTGAAATAGGTTTTATTGATAGGGGGAACATGGAGCAGAATTAATGACAAGCGACGGGAGTGATGACATGGCAGAGAAATGGGACAAATCACAAATCATACATCGAAACTTTTATAAACATACATACACCTGCAATCAACAATGATCACTTTATATAAAATTTAAACAAAACCACAATTACTCCCAAACAATATGCATACATGAAGAATTGTGGTTCTATGGCTCCACAACCTGGTAACCAATCGAAAGGCATCGCACATCGTGACTTTCCATATTATCGAAAATCAGTCACCCGTAAATTTAACTCTACATTGAACATGGCTAAACCGTAAACTACGTGATTTGTGAAATCACGGTGGTGCACTATGCCGACACGTGTCCCTCTCATTGCATCACAAATCACTTAACATACCATGCGATCGCCTTAGTGATAAACTTCAAAAACTGCGATTTGCAAAGTTGCTCCATCTGTGCTTTAATCCCCACTGTTGATCTGCAGCCAGATCTGACAGTCTTCCTTGCTTGCCCTTCGCCTCATCACATTGAAAATCACTCAACATACCACACGATAGCCTTAATGGTAAACTTTAAAAATTGTGATTTGTGAAGTTTCACCATCTGCACTTTGATCTCAATCGTCGGTTTCTTCCCTTTTGGATCTCCTATTGGATCATGGCCGCCCGCTCATCTTGCACGTTGTTCTTCTCTGTCGCTTCATTCCTTAGTATAATTCATGGTGAGCTTCCTTTAAAAATTCTCTATTTTTCTTCTTCAGATCTCCCTCTCTGTTGATCAATTCTATTTTCTGCAGGCCGCACTTTGATTTTAAAGAACTCTGGTTGCCACGAAGCCTTAATTTTCTCGCTTTAAAAACTGATTACCTGTTTACCTGTAGCCTCTTTACTGAGATAACCAAAATCTTATTGAAATAGCTACGCTTTTCACTGTGTGGAATATATGACTTTAATTTATGAGAAATAACTACCCTTTACTGTATTATTGTTTTGACAATGAATTTGCAATAAAGGTAGCTATTATTCTAGACCAGATGATTGTAATTTTATTACCCAAACATCGACTAACCTTCAACACTAACATAAGTCAAAATAGATATTTTAACTTATTTTAGGAATCTAAAGCACTATGACATCTATTTACTTAAAAAATACCTTGACGTTGGGACTCTTTTTAAATTTTATTGGAAATGACTCAAACTTCGGACATGGACTAGGACACAATAAAAAAATTTGAAAACAGTGATACAATGGTGATTACACCATTAAAATTTTCAGTGCTAACACAAGGAGTACCCATGTTGCATACTTTCGATGGACCCTGCTACAAAAAAAATGATAAATACATGAAAATGTGATTGCAATCACATTGTTTCATGTATTTCTCATTTTTCATGTAGCAGGGTCCATCGAAAGTATGCAACATAGATACTCCTTGGATGAGGAATTGAATTTTGTATCCAACGAGTACTCCCACTTGAAATTTTAGTAAAAACTTTGGGAGATAATTCGAAAATACAAGTTGAAGAAGTAGCTTTATTATTTTATTATTTTATAATCTTTTTACCATTTTAACTAAAAAATGGTGAATCATCCCCCATAGTTGGCATCATCATCGTGATTCCTATTGGTTCTTATAAAGTTTATTTTGGTTGTACATTTTTCTTAGGAGACACATTTTAGACCTCAAAAATTCCCCTAATGTGACGAAACTTAGGAAACATTGACTTAGGAGGATATGACACTTCGAAAAAATAAATGAATAACAAATCAAAGAACATGAAAACAACATAGGGCTTGAAATCATCATTCATTTAAGCTTCAAAATCGACTTAGGAAAAACATTTGGAGGGTCATTTTCATACTGACAACAGATTCTTGTAAATTATGGAAACAGAATGATTTTAGCTTCGTAGGTGATTATTTCAAAGTGTAAATGGATGATGATGTATCCAAGTTCAAGGCCATTTGGTTGAATGTGACAAAATGGCATGTAACACTACTGGATGGATACTATAGATGCAATCAAGTGCTAGTAGCAGAAAATACCACCTTCGGGACGAAGTGGGGAACTTTTTCTTTCAAGTGAATCTCATTTGGACTCATTAATATTGAAAATACATTCCAACATTCCATGTACATCACATTTTGTGGATTGATTGGCTAGATTTTTTTCATCTACTTGGATGATGTGACAACATTTTCCAAGAAAATATCTAACCACATCTGCCATCTAAATCATATTTTTGAGCGATGTCACAAGTATGGAATTTCATTAAATCTAGAGAAGATTATCTTTCGTGTGTTTGAAGGTAACCTATTAGGACACATTATTGATAAGGTTGGAATTAAGATTGATCTAGATAGTGTAAAAACTATTTCCCAAAACCCTTTTCCCATGAGTAAGAAGGCGATGCAATCCTTCATGGGAAAGATTAATTTTCTATGAAAATCCATCTCCAATTATGCACATACTATTAAACCATTATAGCATATGATAAAAAAGGATGCCATATATAAATGGGAAGAGAGGGAGAAAGATTCATTTTCCTGAATCAATCAAGCCATTGTTGATGCCCTGACCTTATAAAACTTAGATTTCGGAAAATATTTCTTATTATATACTTTTCTTTCTGACTCGTCTATTGTGTCTGTATTAACAAATATGATAAAGGAAAAAATTATCCTATATCTTTCATAAGCACTATTTTATAGGGATCAATACTGAATTATCAGGCCATTGATAAGAAAGCATATGTAGTATACAAGGTGGTCAAGAATTTTATGCCTTTCCTCCTGAAATCTCACACTATATCTATCCTTCTCATCTAGTAGCCAAACCACTCTTTGTACAAAAAGAGTTGGGTTAGAGGAGGAAAAACTAGATGACTTGCTTACAAGAGTATGATCTTGAATTCAAGCTATTTCACACTATCAAAGGCCATGATTTATGTATGCTTTCAGAAAAAGTGGTGAACTCACTAGAAGAGGAGTCTTCTAGGTGGGAAGAAGAGATGGAGATGTCTAATATAGAGTGACTCTCCTCCACAAGTACAACCATGTCTTGTTATGAAAATTTATGACAATAATTAGAGGATGAAACCTTTCCTTCACATATATCCACTGAGAAAAAGAGGGAAATATGCCTTAAAGTGTTATCTTACCAACTTATGCATGGTGTGCCTTTTTGAAAGCACCAAAATTGTGTCCTACTTAGATGTTTGGAGCATCCTGATTCAGAAAGGGTGTTAATAGGTCTCCATGATGGACCATCAGCTGGGAACTTCGCAAGCGATAACACTATGCATAAGGTGATGAGGGGTGTTTATTATTGGTCCCCAATATTTCATGATACTCACGCCTACACCAGAAAGTTCCCAATTTGTCAAATATGTGTTGGCCATGATAGAAATTCACTTTTCCCATTGCTACCAATAATAGATGAGGAACCATTTCAATAGTAGGGATTGGATGTGATCGGTGAAATATTTCCTCATTAATCAAAACAACGTTGATACATCTTAACCGGAATTGATTATTTCACTTGGTAGACTGAAGTAGTTCCATGAAGCAACAAAATCTGTAGCTTGTTGACTTTAATGTAAAAATACACAATTGAATTTGTAAGTATTATTTTATTAATATATATGAAATGTAAAAGTTCTTGAACGTTACAATGATGTCCTAATTATATACCTAGGGAGGTGCCCATTCATGAATGGTCACGTCCTTAGGGACATGACTCTTCATTAATTAATTACAATTTTGACTTACTATTCTTTCATTTATATTTATTCAATTTTTATAGAAATTATATTCGTAACATTGCCCCTTTCCTTAAAAGCTTTTTCCTCAAATCTTTATTGTTGACTACTTTCTTCATCTAAATTCCTAACAATTTCCTTCACTTCTCTCATATCATTTTTTATAAGTGTAATTGGTCACGGCCACCTCAACAGGTATACTTTAATGGTAAAACTATCTTGAAACTAGGGTTTATCTATTCTCTCTCCTTATTTTTATTTCCTTTACAATTTTTTTTTGTTTTTTTATAATTAAATAATAATAATTTTTTGAATTGAATAAATTTTTTTAACCAATTAATTATTTATATAATTTATAATTTTATATAGTTAACCAACATATATCAAATATATAATTTCATTTAATTATATATATATAGTATAAGTCACAACGTGACCATACGTTGACTGAGTTGACTGACATCAACCAAGGTACAAAATGTTATGTTAACCGGTGGTAACGACTATTCCTGGAATATGATAGTGAAAATTGATGGTTTAACAAGAACAACACAATGTCAGGAATGTAAGGCGACACATGGGTCAGGGAAGTGTCGGCTAAATGGTCAGGCGATGGTCGGGGAAAAAAAGGAGATAGGGACACAACATCAACAATTCAAGAATGGAAGGCGACGAAGGGCACAGGAAGAGGGAGTCGAGGATTCTCGACTCCAGATACTACAGTATACGCAACGAATGAAAAAACTAAGGGCTAGGGCATCATGTTTAAGGGCAGCTACTAGTAGGGAAAATAGAAAAGGTGACCGCTTAATGGAAGAATGGAATGTAGTGGAATTTAATTGTAGGTAGGTGTGGTAAGAGGATGGTAGAATGTGCAGGGCATCTCATTCGTCAGTTTGGGATTTGATGCCAAACCAAAAAATTGTTTTATGGGAAGTGAATTTGAGGTTTGAAGATAGTAGGAGAAATTCCCACGTAACTTGTCCTCTGTGAATTCCATTAACAACATTCCATCCATGTCCAGATTAAGAGTATTTAATGCATCCATAGGAGGCAACAACTGAGGCCCCTGTATTTCTATTCTTGGTTGTTGTTGTGAGTAATTTTGTAGAGAACCCGAAAAGAGAATTGTGTGTGGTTCCTCAGCATTCACATCAAACACAGTAAAATCTAGCCCAAATTCACAAAACACACTTCCAAATAGTCCCCTCATATCTACTTCGATGAAAGTGATTTTTGGGTTGTGATTATGGCATAAATCATTGCATTCAATTTATTTTCCCACACTTCAATCTGTGAACACCGCCACTTGAAAGGAGACAATTGTTGTGGTGATATATCGGATTCAGTAGAAACTAAAACTGCAACTATAGTGTTTAATTCCTACAGCTTATTACAACAACCAATTGCCTTATTTCTGCCAATATCAGCTTCAGTGAGATAAAAATTTCCAAACATGTCCCACATTTCAACATTTTATGGGTCATGAAATGTCACTGATTTCACTCCCACCAATATCACTTTCATGGTTGCGTCAACCACAAGGGCCTTGAAGGCCAGAGATGAGAAAATTTGCACTGACTAGGCATATGTTGTGCAATTTTTTGTCTATATATATTTGTGCTTTTCCATAATGAGGAACAAAATTTGAGTTTGTGCCAGAACCAACAACAACCACCATGTTAATCATATTTTTTTCTCCATTTATTTATCATCTCTGGATTCATTTCTTCCATTGGAACTCTCTGCATTGGTATCTTCCCCTCCATTATCAGCATCAACTATTTCCCCTTCTTATTCATTATCAAAATCAGTAATATTAACATATTCCTCAATAGACTCATTCTCCTCTTCTTCTGTAGAACCAAAAATCGAATCGTATTGTCTTTGGATATAAGCATCTTCCAACAAAGGAAGTAAAAGATATAGCCTTGAACTAGTAGAGTAATCAAAGATACAAAAACACCATTTAATGAGATTATTCTTGAAAAAATGAAGCAAAACATCTAGTTGTCATTCTTGGTTGTGTGAAGTATGGAATTGCACACGAGATTCTATTCCTTTATTAACAAAAGATTCAAGGGGTGGCACACTTGCACCAAAAAGTGAAATAATTGCGGATAACAATGTCATAGTTGGTGGTGAACCCATCAATTTAATTAATGGAAATGACTTTGAAAAAAAGCGTTTTGTAAGGTAATGAAGCAGAACATCTAGTTGTCATTCTTGGTTGTGTGAAGTATGGAATTGCACACGAGATTCTCCTCCTTTATTAAAAAAATATTCAAGGGGTGGCACACTTGCACCAAAGAGTGAAATACTTACGGATAACAATGTCATAGTTGGTGGTGAACCCATCAATTTAATTAATGGAAATGACTTTGCAAAAAAATGTTTTGTAAGGTAAACCAAAGGCCAGTTTTTCTGTTGGAAATACTAAGAGGGGTGAATCAATATTCCTTTCAATTAGTATTATTATTAATCTTTCAGAGCATTATTTAATCTTCAATTATTATTAGCATTTCTACAATGACGATAGTAAACAAAAGGAACACAAATTCACACACTTTTAAGGTGGAAACACACGCAGTTTTTAAGGTAGGAACCCGCTCCGAGACCAAAACAGTTGAATTCTTTTCTAATCATTCTTTAACCTTCAACTCCAATTGAAAATAAAGCTCCAACTTCCTAGAATCTAGAAAATAATTCTTCTCCAGCTCCCACTAGATGGATGCTCAAACTCCCAAGTTTCTTCAATAGTCAACTGAACGGATGCCCCAACACCCAATGAGCTACAACTCACCCTAGCACCACCCTACTACCCTGAAGTTTTCACTTGGTGACTTCATGCACCAACCCAACACCACCCTACCACCCTATAGAAGAATAAAAGAAGAATGGACTCTCGTTCTAGGGAAAATGGTCCACTTTAAAATGATATAGAATGATGTAGAAGAAGAAGATACACTAGACCATAACCCCAACTATGACACAACCCGCTAATAATGATCCTAGACCTCCCGGCATTGCCTCTTCAAATCTTGGTAGATCGACACTTGTACAACTTTCACAATGATTATTTTACAATGACTCAGTACAATGATACCTTTACAATGACTGTATGCAATGTTCCCCACTTGAAGACTTCATGTGGTGAACTTCTTGTTGTTGTTCTGCACCATGATTGTTGCTCTTGTCATGATTCCCTTTCTCACTCTTCAAAAAATTAGATCATGCAGTGAGTGATATCTTGATGAATATATAATACTTGCGAAAAAATTTCAAGGAAATACCCATGACATGATAATGGCAAAACTTACCTCATCCTACAGAGCATATGTCAGTGATTAAAAAAAAAAAAAAAATAGAATAAAAAGAACCTAATGCAATTAAGAGATGAACATACATATACATAATATACTTACTTGGAGCTTATCTTTGTTGCATCATTTTTCTTCACCTTGCTTTACTTTTCTGCCCTAGAAAGTCTAGTCCTTCGCAACCCTTGAAAACACATGATCTAACTTTTTCTTGCCTTCTAGGAACTCGATATTGAATCCGATGTATCTCTCTGATTTCATATCCCCAATATGTGATATTTGGTCTTGTAGTATCCCTCTGAGTCTTCTTTCCAATGCCATGGGTCTCACTAGATTTGGATTCTTCAAGACAAAGTTATGCACAATCTCTCACAATTACCTAATTATGGACTAGTTCAGTAATGCGAACTTGTACGACATTCCACATATTACTGTTTCCTCGTTCAGATCTGAAATTCGTACACATAAAACTAAAGTCCATGCACTATTCTTCACTTTCGACAGAATTCCAATCCACTTCTCAGAGAGATAGAGAGTTATGATGATTTTTCCAAGGTCACCTCTTTGAGATGAAATTTAGAAGCCTGCAAAAACCCTAACTTCCACATATCACATATCCAAAAATATAGTGAACCAAGATCTGAAATTCCGACACGAGATTCACCATGATTTCTCCCAAGTGGTTTTTTTGTTTCATCATATGAAGCTTCACGTAAAAAAACGTTATAGCGACAATGCCACAGTGACTTGTTTTTAGTACTGAAATCCTTACATGAGGAGGATACGAGGATCACAATTTATATAAATTCTTAGGTTGAGAGGGTCTTCAACAAGTGAGAAATTGAGGGATTTTAGGAGCTTAAAAAATTATTAATTATTTACTATTCAATTACCACAACCAATGATTAGTTTCATGTCACAAACCCATGGGGTTTTATCCCACTAACTAGGGTTACTATCTTCAAACACGAATATCTCTCAAACCGTGAAGAATTACGTGGCCTTCCATATATCAATGGAGAAATCTCTACAAGTACACCATCCCAAATATCCTTGACACGTAATAGAGTAATTTTTCAATTCAAAATTACCATGCAAGATTGGGGTAGCCCCTAGTGTTTCTTAGGTTGAAATCAATGACAACCATTGATAAAAAATCTCCCCCATTGGAATTGATGGCAACACAAGTATTCCCCCTACGATCATGGCACCTATTCCTACAACATTATCTCCCCCTTTGACATCAATGGCAAAGGGTAACTCCCCCCTGACACACAACCATATGGCGCACCTGTAGACACTTACACTCCCCCTTTATTTTATGAATAAGGAAAATATAATGAGAACTTGGGAGAATCCCAAGCTTCTGGCGAAGATACTCAAATGCTTCATGAGGTAAAGGCTTAGTGAAGATACCAGCAATTTTTTCTTTTGTACCAACATATTCAACTTTGATATCCTTTTTAGTGACTTGTTATCTAACAAAATGATATTTGATCGGAATGTGTTTTGTTTTTGAATGCATGACAGGATTCTTGGAGATGTTGATGGCACTAGTGTTATTACAGAATATGTGAATAGGCTCATTGAATTGTACTTGAATATGTTGCAAAGTTTGTTTCATCCAAACGACTTGAGTACAACAAGTTTTCCCTGTAATGTATTCTGCTTCTGCTATAGATAACGAGGTTGAGGTTTTTTTTTTGCTCAACCATGATACGAGACAACCACCTAGATATAATGCTGCTCCATTGGTACTCTTACGATCATCAACGCTTTTTACCCAATATGCATTCGTAAAGGCTTGAATAATTAGATTGTTACCCTTTAGATACCACAAGCCACATTCTGTTGTTCCATTTAGATATGGAAGAATTATTTTGACAACAACAATATGTGATTCTTTTCGTGCTGCTTCAAATCTTGCTACTTGTCCAACTTCTTGCATAACATCTAGCAGGGAGGATGTTACAAATAGAAGAATACCAATCATAGATCTGTACAACCTTTGAACCACATCCTTAGATGAGTCATCTATGCTCAATTGCAACCCGTTACCATAAGAGTAAGGAAGAGTTTTCAATCTTCCATTTTAAATTTCTTGAGCATCTCCTTCATGTACTTGGATTGACATGTAAATATTCCTTTCACTTGCTGCGATATTTGAAGCCCTATGAAGAATATCAAATCACAAAATAAAGACATCTCGTACTCACTTTGCATCTTTTTAGCAAAGTTCTTACTTAGTCGATCATCATTACTACCAAAGATTATATCATCCACATATATCTCAACAATTGTTAAATTATCTTTATCTATTTTTACATAAATATTTCTATAAACGGTACCTTTCTTGAACCCTTGTTGACGTAGATATCCCTCAAGACGAGCATACCATCCTATGGGAGCCTGCTTGAGACCATATAGAGCCTTATTTAACCTACAAACATAGTCTTCTTTTTCTGATAGTATAAAACCTTTAGGTTGTTCGATGTAAACTTATTCTTCTAATTCGCCATTCAGAAATGTTGACTTAACATCCATTTGGTAGACTTTGATTTTTCTTAAACGTGCATAAGCAAGAAAAATCTAGCTGACTTCCATTCTGGAAATTGGTGCAAATGTTTCATCGAAATCAAATCCATACACTTGTGCATGGCCTTTGCAAACCAATCTTTCTTTGTTTCTGGTAACCTGTCCAGCTTCATTGAATTTTTTTTCTGAACACTCATTTAGTCCCAATGACGTTTTTATATTTTTCTCATGGAACTAATTCCCAGGTGTTATTCTTCTCGATTTGATCCATTTATTCATTCATAGCTGCTACCTAATGTTCATTCTAGTTGTCTTCCTCAAAACTACTAGGCTCAAAGGTTGCTAGAAAATAAATGTGAGCTTGTTGTGATGAATGAAGCTGTCAAACTTCATTTATGTCACCAATGATTTGAATTGATGGATGCTTCTTTTGAATCCATTCTTTTTTTATCTTTGTAGGAGCTTCTTATTTTCATTCTTGTATATCTTGATGATATTTATTTAATTCTTCCTGGTTGATAGTTTCTTCTTGTTATAGAGTTTTCTCTGTGTCTTTTTTAGCCTCTGTCTCAAGTTTCAAAGATTCTAGATCCTCATCATTATTCGTTAGAACACCATCTTCGACAAATGTAACATCTCTGCTCTCCACTATCTATTTTCATCTTAGATTATAGGATTTATAGGCCTTTATTTTTCATGAGTAATCAAAAAAGATATCTTCATCAACACGTGATTCAAACTTACCTAACTTTTGATCTTATATTTTGATATAACATTTTCTTCCGAAGATTCTGAAATATTTTACAATAGTCAGTTTTCCTTTCCATAATTCATATGAGGTCTTGTTGCAATTATTTCTATGAATAATTCGGTTGATAATGAAGAATGGCGTATCAATTGGTTGAACCTGAAAATTTTCATCCAATTTTTAGTCCTTGAGCATTGTTCTACTCATTTCCTGTACGGTTCTGTTCGTTCTTTCAACAACTCTATTTTGTTGAGGTGTTGGTGCTATTGAAAATTGTTTTTTAATTATATTTTCGTCAGAGTATTGTTGGAATAATTTGGAAGTGAATTCTCTCCCATTATCTGATCTTAGACACTTTATTTTCAAATCAGTTTCATTTTCGACCAACTCCTTGTAGATCTTAAAGCACTCAAATTATTCAAATTGTTTCTTTAGGATACTAATGACTGTCATCGTGGTATATTCATATCTCATTAACATGAAATATAATTCTCCATCTAAGACTTTTTTTCTCACGGGACCGCATAGTTCAGTATGTATCAATTCCAATGGATGTGATGCAAAGTTTTCTTTTGTTGTAAGTTCAAATTGTATCTTCTTTCCATGTTGATAGGCCTCACATAGTGCGTTGGAAGGTTTTGAGAATTTTGGCATTTCTCGTACTCCTTCCTTTTTTCTTATCCTGACAAGATTGTCAAAGTTTATGTGACCCATTCATTTTTTCCACACCCAGGTTTTATCTTCTTTAGCTAGTAGCCATGCTTTAGTTTCTTCATCCAGAACATATATGTTTTTTGGAGCTCGAATTTATATAGCCACAATTTTAACATACTTGCCTTTCCTGATTTCACATTTTTTGGAGTTCAATAGCATTTTGTGTCCTTGATCACACATTCATCCAACACTGAGCAGATTGTGATTCCTGTTTTCAAACAATAGGACATTCTTGGCTAGAGCATATTTTCTTCCAAGAGTGACGCTACCTTATCCTATAACATTTGAAGATCCATAATTTCCGAAGGACACGGTTCCTTCCTTCTTCTCCTTCAGAGATACAAATTTCTTTCTATCTCTAGTCATATGCGTTGAGCAATCACTATCAACATACCACACATATTTGTTGTTTTGAGCCTTGAGAGTGATTATTAGTCTTATTCTTCTTCCATTTTCATTCGTTTTGTGGCTTCAAAGATTCTTCTGGAGGATTTTCAAGTTTGCAATCTCTGGTTGTGTCCAAAGTTTCAACATTTGTAACATTCAATATTATTTCTTAAATGCTAAAATATATTGATGTTTTGTTGAGCCATCAGAGGTTCATATTTGAAATATCTTCTGGAATTTTATTGGTTCCTAGGGTATGTGGGAAATTCTACAACTTTATGACCAAATTTTCAACATGAATAACAATATCCATGAAAAATATGTTGGTGCCTGGATGGAAATATTCGTCGAGGAATTTTCTTCCAAGGTTGTTCTTGCGATCTTGTCCAATGAAGTCTGCATGCATGTCAAATCTCATAGGTTCATTGTATTTTGTTGTAGAAGGTCCTGCTTCTTCTTCTTTATAGAAACTCATGTTGTAGAAGGTCCATTATTTTCATAAATCAATTGCCAAAACTATGAATTTTCCTTTATAAAGCCTTTTCCATTTCTTTTTCCAATTTCATTTAAACATAATAAACCAAATGAACACCCGATAGGATGTTTCATCCACCATTCATCTTGAAATAAGTGTCCCATAACCGTGGTTATTATTTTTCCTTTATTAAATTTTATTACATGGAATTTTCACAATGGTTGTTATATAACCCTCCCACTTAGGTGAACAAAAACCTCGATGTTCACTGACACTTACAACAAAAAATAATGTTGAAAGAAAAACATACTGCCCATGGATATTTATAATGGAGCTCGTTGCAATATTTACAATGAACAAGCTGTCGAAAACATGACATTCATATTGTTTTCTCTAGATTTATAACACAACTCATTAGGGTATTTATAATAAAAACCACATGTACACATATGTACATATTCTCAACCAACAACTAAATCTATACAATGCAAGTATCCATCAACAAGGGAATCCATAGGCTCACACCTCCACCCTCAAGAGTAGTACCAAGAATCACTTCCTTCTGAGCATGTCCAAAATCCACTTTCAAAATCAAATTTGTATTCAATCTCTAGCGCTACAATCCTGCACCACTTTTTCTCTTAGTGAACACTTACTAGCCCATTTTTTTAGGGAACACTTGCAATGTGCATGTAATTTCATATTTAAATGCTAATTCACAAAAAATAATCCCTTAGCTTTCCCTTTTCTGCTACACACTCCCTTAGAAAATCCGGTCATCCCCTTCCATGCAGGCACTCACCTTCCGAGTTCCCAAACATCCCCTTTCTCGGTCGATCCATCACATGGAAAGGATTCCTTGCATCATAAGGTAAAAAAAATAAGGCCTATACCTGCCTCAAAACCATC